>OY728129.1:423319337-424549775 GCA_963277665.1 Viscum album
AAAATAAGAATTACCCATTCAGAAAAATGATATGCATAATATTTTCACATATCATAATAAATAGAACATTTTTTATGAAGGCATTTGAGAGATGAACATAAGGCATGTATTTCCCCTTAAATATAATGGAGAGTCAGATAAGTGTATTTTCAAGAGACGTATATACAGTATTTAAAATATTTTTTTAACATTAATGATTATTTTCATTGATCAATATAAATAATTATAAAAAAAATAAAAACATGCTTATGGAAAATGAATTTTTCACTTTCAAAATCAATTTTGTTAAACCATAATTTTAAAATAATATTTTGGAAATCAATTTATTTAAATAGAAACATGGATAAAAATAAAATAAATGATATGGAAATTATTTTTCTTGAAAGAAAAAATATAGTTTTTACCGTACATGTAAAAAAATCATTCAATTCACATTTTTGTAATACATTTAAGGATCACCTCATATGAATAATTACAAGATGATTTCTTTGTTGACCATTTTGTATAATTTCAAAAGAGTAAAAATTAATTTAAACAATTAACTAATAATATTTGAAAATATTTTTTAAAAACATTTTATATAAAATAAGTACATGGAAGTGAAAAGGATTTTGAAAGAAAAATAAATAAATTCTATTTTCCATAATTAATATTATTGATATTTTTATGTACCAAGGTGAAAAAATGGTATTATTACATGAAATATTTATTAATAAACAGATTATTATAAAATGGATTGTTTATATTATAATAGAATCAAATATTTTCCAATATTGAAAATTCATACATAAACAACCCTGATTAAAATGAGATTTAAATATAAACTCTTACCTCATTACTAATGTTTCAATCATAAAATCAACGAATGAATTAAGTGAATAATAAAATAAAATAAATTTAATTTTATAGTATTCAATATTTATTATTTAATGGGGCAGTGTATAGTACAACATGATATTTTAAAAAAACAAACATCATATTCAATAGCGTATATGACATGCAACACTAGTTTTGATGAAAATGTATCCTCCTGTGATTTTAAGATAAATATATTTTAAATAAATTTAATCTCTTTGATAGCTTTCAATGCACCCAAAAATACATTTGAATGAAATTCATTATTCAAATAAAATATTAATATTTTGACATGACAATTATAACTTATCAATTAACATAGTGGTTATGAATAGTGATGATTATATTATTAAAATTAATAGGTTTCAAAAAATATGAAAAAATTAAATGGTTTTATATTTTTTGTAAAATAAAATTAGATCCATTTGATAGGGAATGAAATGTTTTTTTGAAGCCATTATTTTTATGAATAGTGAATTAATCATGTTTTGAGAGAAAAATTGAAAAATATTTTCTACCAATTTAAGGAAATTTATTTTTAAAAAATATTTTTTAAATATACATGTCGAAATTATCTTTTGGTGAATTTGTATATTATTTTTTGGAAAGATGAAATTTTTGATGTAAAGTGAATAATACTGATTTTTATTGAAAAATGTATTTCTTATTTAATTATTTACAATGTTATAATATATTTTAAAATTATCTAATGTAATATTTGTTTGGTAAATATTACAATTTAACTAAATTAGGTCATTGAAATAAATTTATTTTTTATTTTTTATATTAAATCATTCAATAGATAAAATTACTTTTATATGTGGGAAAATGCTCTTTAGTCACATCTGAGATTTTATTTCAATTTGAATTCATCAATGTTTTTGAAATCAATTTTGAAAAAATCATTTAGTATTTTGAATAAAAATAATTTATATTATCTACTATTTTAACAATAATTATTTACCATAAATAAATTTAAAACAATAAAAATCAAATATTGTAGTGAAGGTTAAAATTGGTTTATCAGGTTGCCAAACAGAGAATAAAAGGCTTATAAATGTCATATCACATATAAAAATCCATTTTATAGAAATATATGGAAATTGTCACCTCATAGGTTTTATAGTGACCAATGTTTAAGGATATATCATAATAAAAATGTTGGAATAACATTATATTTTCAAATATTCTATGCATGTCCCCTCCCCAACTTATAGAGGGCCACCCACTCTTGTACCATTCATAATTGAAAAACCTTTATTTTTTTCCCAATACTAACACAAATACCATAATTAATCCTCTAAAAACATTTTTTGAGGTTTATTTTATCATAAATAAAATTTTATATGTTTTTTTTTGTATAAACATAAAAGAGTTCTTTAGAAAAGAGGTAAAAATTTTATTATGACATTTTTTATTTTTTGTTCCACCACCTTATAATTTTATTTAAACATTAAAATAAAATAAAATACCTATATTAAATAATCTCATTTATTATTATGTTAATGTTTTATGGATTACCCATCTTCACATCCATAAAAATTAAAATGAAACCATCGACCAAGTGTACAAAAGACTACCACCGTAGGAACTGATGTAATTAATTATTCATCACCAATAATTAGGAAATAATATAACGATTGAATTAAAATACTGATATTATAATTAATAACATATTATACATAGTGAATTATGTTATCAAATATGGAATCATACATTCCATTTTATGGGGGATATGATAACATCGCTTGTGTGTACGACAGCTACCGCCTCATTAAGAAATGATTTTTATTTTTCACACATGGTTTTCAAGGACTCTTTTAATGGTAATTTTAGTAAATATATATAATATTTTTAGCCTAAAATATATTCTAAAAATATAATACTATATATAAATTCGTACATTCCAATACATTGTAAAACAATAAGGTTTCTCATGCGTTTGTATGGACTAATGCCACCATGTAGCGTTGTAAAATATTTTTCATATTAATTTTACATGGATGGTAATAATAAATTAAATTTATTAATATAAATTCTATATATTAAATAATAAATATTTTTGAAATATAAATTAATATGATTTTTCCTTTCGTTACATCTATCAATAAAAATGGAAACAATTTTTATGATTATGTACATCCTTCTATGTTCATGAAAGGTGTAATCCATTTTATATCTCTATAAATTTTTATATAATTATAAATACATATAAAATCTACATATAACAGATTTAGATGACATTAAAAATTACTTTGTTTATTTAAACAAGAAAAAATAAAATGTACCAAAATTAACAATTTAAATAATATTTGAAAACAAAGTAATTATCACGTAAATCATTTATTTTAACAATTAATTGATAATAAATGGGTATTATAAGAATATTTGTAAACCATATGTGGTATTAATATAATATTATTTTAATTTAACATGTGTAAAATAAAACTATTTTTATTATTTCTGAGTTTCAAATACATATGATGCAATTAGAATCTTGGGTAAGAGTTTCTCAACTCACTTTTACTTCCATTAGACATATTCAATATTTACAAATAGATATTTTATGTGTTGTAGATACTTCCTCATTTTATATGTAATATAATAAATAATTTTCTCTATAGAATATTTAATTTTTCTTTTTACGCTATTACTTTTATGGGTTTCAGAATAAAGTTACACAAGAGTTGTAAGGGGTTTCTTCGAAATCTCACCATTATTCGGGATTATATTTTTATGCCTAAATTAGGGGATTATTTTATATTTCTATCCTAGAAAAAATATATTTCCTTATACTATATCAATTCATGATCTTCTAATTTGATTTTACCATTTTCCGACATATTAATAGACTCGGTTATCCAATGACATATAAAACATATAGAATTCATATTGGTGGGTCTATCATCGTGACCTCTTATATTAGAGATCACTGTGTCTAAACTATAAGAGAAACATTAGAAGTGACTTATGAGAATACAATAATTAATCATAAAAAATATTCAATGTACAATCAAATTGATATATATAATCGAATGAATATATAATTAGTAATATTTCCACAAGATCTCTATGTTCTCATTATAATATGGAAGTGTTATAATATTTTGTTGTGAAAATTTCTATATGGACATTATCTCATTAATGTTACAAAAAAATAATATTCATTATTTATAAAATTCTTATTAATATAACGGTAGTTAAAATTACAATATCAATTGGTTCTATGGAACTAACTCCAATGGGATCCAAATTTCAATAGATCTAACTGGAAACAACATATATATTGTTATCATTCACATGATAATCATCGACATATATATAAGGATTTATTCAATATTTTTTTACTATCTTATGTTTATTCCAAACTTATTATGACCTCACCCCTTTAATAAAAAATACCTCAATATATGATTCTTCTAATGTAAATAGATCATTGTTTTATATGACATGAGATTTTTTATTAGAGGTAATATCATTTCAATATCAAAATATAGTGTTATTAGATATTTAATAGTGCAATAACACCTAGATCTGTGATAATGTTGTGTTTATACAATAATTCATTAACCTCATTAGTAGATTAAGTATTCCCAAACTATATTGTAGTATCGTTGAAGAAAAGAATCATTAAACACTTCAGAATCATGGCCTCTCCATTATGGAAAAACACATGTCTCAAATCTAATTTCATATCATTATTATATATTTAGTGTCTAGAACTATGTTTCCCATTGAAAATGGTTTATCATTTTCTTATATGAAATATGAAAATATTATTTTTTATGTGTCAGGTATGAAAAGATAGTTTCTATATCTAACTAATGTGTTTTTATTCGATTTTCAAGATTTATGACTGCAATTCTCATGGTATAATAATTTACTACTACAAAACCAAGTATAAATAATGTAATCCTTTATCTGCACTAACAGAAAAAACATATAAAAGTATCTCTTGTCATCACAAAACATCACATATAAAGGTACAACTTATCATGGCCTATATTATCCCAAATAAATATAACCTTTTATTATGACTTTTTTAGCACTCATAACGAAAACACTATATTAGTTCTTTTGTGGTTTTGGTAAATAGTGGCATTTATCAATGAAAAAAATTATGATAAAAGTATGATTTATGAAAAAAATCATTAAAAATTACATATTAATATATAAATATAATTATATTGATAAAAATATAATATATTCTATCAAATTTTATTTGTATATGATTAAATATACAATTTCACATCATATAAGATATATTTAATTACAAATGGCATGTACAAAAAAATCATATATGATTAATAATATAATTTCATATAAATATATGTGTATATATAGTTATAAATATTTAATTTATATATATATTTTTAATGTAATACTATTTATTTTATAATAAATTATTCTTATGTATCATATATTTAGTGAAAATTGGTATATAATTTAACTAAAAAATATATTTAATTTATTTTTTTTAATATTTATATAATTGTTTTTAAATTTTTTTAGTCAATGTAAATATTTTCAATTTTCCATATATATAAAATAATAAATATTTAATTATTAATTAAAAAAATTATTAAATATATTTTATTAGATACATCATACCATAATTTCACACATTCATATAATAAATTATATTATATTATAAAGACTAGCATATTGACAATTAATATGTTGTTCATATTATCTAGTTACATATTAATTTTTAAATATTTAATATTTAATATATTATATTTTTAATCACTAAATATTATACATTTTTTATTTTTTATTTTAATATTTACTATTTTTAACTTTTTAATCAATATATATATATATCATTTCATTATTTTTTTAGTTTTTATAAACTGTTTATTTTTTCAATTATATTCATTGTAATTTATAGTTATATTTATTAATTAACATTTATCATGTTTTAAATTTTGTTTTAAATTACATAATTAATATGAAAATTTATTTTCATTGAATCATATTCTAATTTTTATTATTATAAGATTTTTATAATTCTTAACATTAAATCATTTATTAATATTTTTTGATTTTATTTACATTTTAATTAAATTTTAATCATTTGTAACAAGCATATGTTGAATGTTATTTGTTTATCAATAATGTTATGTTTTTTATAATACTCTAATTTTAAGTGATAATGTGCTTACTTTTTTATAATCTACTCATTTTTACAATTTTGTATACGTAATCATTCATTATTATATTTTTTCAATATAGAAATATATTCATATATATATATATATCAATGTATATACGATTTCCTTTAATAATATTTATATAATAATTTTTTTATATTTAATATTTCAGGTATTGAGTGAAAATTATTATATAATAAACTATCAAAATTAAATTGAAATATTGAAAAATTAGTATCAAGTAACGAAAATTTAAAAAAATTAATCTTTTTTTCCAATTTGAAATATTTGAAACAAGTGGTATGTTAAGATCATACACACATAAACTTAATGAATGTAATTTCTTTATAGAAACAGACACACATTAATAATATTTATGTAATTTATCCAATCATAAGAATAATTATTTAACTTCAATTTTTATCATAATTTATTTAATATATAGTATCATTTAATTGGTAAATTTTACAAAATTTTAACAATTTTATTCAATATATAAATGTTATATCATTTTTATTATTTTTCTAATTTATTCATTTTTATTTTTTATATTCTATTATTTTATTAATAAATTTGTTTATTTTCATAATATAATGATTTTAAATTTTTTTTGATCAATATTTTTTTACTTTAAAGATTTCTATAATTTATTTATATATTTAAATTCATTATATTTTGATTTTTAGTGTTGCTATATTTGTCATAATTAATATGTATTCATTTTTATTTGAATATATATTGAAATTTATTTTTCAATGAATCTATATAATTAATGACACATATTTATTTTCTTAATATTTTTTTAATATGATAGTTTTTTATAATGTTGTATTACATTATTATTAAATTTCATTATTTTAATATTATTTATTAATAATTATTCAATGGTTATGTTAATTATATTTTACTTCAATTTCTTATTATTTCATTTTAAAAATTTATTTCATTAATATATTTTTAATTTATTAAATTTTAATACTTGAATATGTATTTATTCATAATTATTTAATTTTTTTATTTAGGTTGAAGCGTGTATATTTAATATGTATTCATCTTTATTATTATTTTATTTTTCTAGTAATTTAAATAATTAATAAAACAGGTAATTTTTTTTATTTTTTTTGAAGTCTATTCAGTAGTAGTTATAAAATTCGACTCCTTTATAATAATTTTATACTTTTGATTATTTTCATTTATAATGTTATTATTTATTATTTTCCAAATAATTTATTCATTATTAATATATATTAATTAAATATTTTCTAAATTTATTTTATAATATTTATATCAATTATGTCCAAAAGTGTATATAAACAAATGTTTTATGAGCGCTAAAATTAAATGTTCTGATAAAGATGAGTTTATTTATGTTTTTTATTTTAATACTGATAAAACTGATTTTTTCAGTAGTTTTTTGGAAGCCACTGATGAATCCCTTCTGTTATATAAATAGATATCTAAAATAGAACCTCGTCGCTCATTTTATTTGGGCTATCGCAAAACCAAATCTTTACATTTGTACTCCATCAAACTTATCAAATGAATCAACACTATCAAAACCCATGGTATGTGATTATTTCTTCTAAATTTTAGATGATCATTCATTCTTTAACTATTTTTAATTTTCCCGTTGTGTATAGGTTTCTCATGCGATCATTAGAACTCGAAGAAGCTTGAGACTTGATGATCTATAGTGCCTCATGCTCCCTACACTCATTACAAGCATAATATATACAAACCAATTTTATTAACTAGGAATCATTTAAGATTTCTTTCAACTGGAATAACTTTAGTTTGAAGTAGGAAAAATATAATATTTACATAAACCATGTCACAATTGTCCACATTTCATGATCTATCATAGTGTCATTTTCATAAATGTAAAACATAAATATTATTTCTTTACATTTCTTGATCAACATCATGTTTGGATCTCGAAATGTAATTCTTCCATGGGGGAAGTTTATGTTTGATTTTTTCCATATATTTTAATCTTTTCATTAAATCATTTTTTAGGTCTTGATACTAATAACCTATAATTATATTTAATTTCATTCTTAATATTATATATAACCAAAAACATTAAAAAAACATGGAATTAGTTTTCTTAATTACATGTGGAACACATAGACACAAAAGTTTTTCTAGAGGAGAAAGTTTAACTTTCAATCATACACTTCCTTTTATGTTACATCATTTCCATATTATTTTTAACTAATTTCTACCAATTATAAATAGAAATTTTATTATTTTATTATGTTGAATTATTATCATTTATTATGGTATGGATTTTTTTTATTATTCGAAATGGATTATTTTGTAGACTTAAACTCACTATAGTATTTCAAAATATATCTCATTGGTTATCTATATATTTTTATTCCACCATCATTTATGAACATTTATTTTAATTTTTTCCAGTTGGGATAGATAATATATTTTATGTTTGAATATTTTTTATAATTTATAATTTATTATTCAACATTAGATATATCATAGTTTTCAATATTCTCAAATTAGATTATACTTCATTTTTCCTTTATTGAAACTTTGTATATATATATATATTATATATTTTCATTAGATCAATTATCAATTAAATTGATTATATTGGATTGATATTTGTTTTTTATAATATTTTATTTTGACATTCAAAAAAACTAATATTATTATAATATGATATTCGATGGATAAATATCTTAATTTAGATCCCCTTATTTTTAATCAAGTGTCCTGAAATATATTTTATTATTATTCATTTTTTAGGATACATGTAGTATTCAGTAGTTATATCTTAGATTTCATAAAAAAAATTTGTTTCTTCAAAAAAATATTATGAATTTTCTTTTTTTTCTCATTTTCATAAATTCAACTGATAACTTATTAGAATAGATCTAGATGAAATTAATGATATAATTTTTTAAAATTAGTTTTGTTATAATCATTCAACAATGATTATTTATTAAAAATGAATATTTTTATCTTAGCGAAGACATGATATTTTATGAAACATCTATCCTATTATTTATAGTTTAAATATTCCTATGATAGGATAAATTTATATTCATATTGAGTGTATTGATTCGTAAGATAACTTGTTTTAGATGTTTTTTTATTATTGATATAATATAATTAATTAATTATTACCTTGTATGGGATGTATTTTTTATAACATCATATGTATCATTGATTATATTCCATCAATTAATTTAATTGAGAACTATCAAAACATAAATTTCCAATCAATTTTTTTTTGTAATTTTATCTATAGAAAACAATATATATTCATAGAATGTGTGAATTTATTTTATATTTTATTGTATTCTCTAATAAAATTATCATTGGAACTACAAGAAAAATTAATTCTCTATGAATCTATTAAATTATTATGTAGAGAAATTGAAAACTAGTTTACCAACTAGTTTAAAATTTATTTAAAACACTATTAAATATTGTTCAAAACAAGTTCAAGCTGTGTAATCATTCAAAAAATATATCATGAATACACCCTAATTATTTTAATTTAAATTCATAATAATGTATATAGAATTTACATTGATAAAGTAGGATTATTTTCTTATAAAATCAATATTATTGAACCATTTATGTGGGATTTCAATAAAAAATTGATGGATGTTAATCATTTTAAAAAAGAGTATGAGAATGGTGTTAAAGATTTCATAATGTTATAAATAGATAATTCTTAGAACCCTTCTTGATAATTTTTTTTAGTATACATTGATTTTACTAATAGAAAATTAAAATTAATTAGTTGTGAATAAATTTTATTTGTCATTAAATAGATTATAGCTATAAATACAATAATAAACATTTAAAGAATCTAAAGGCACATACTGATTGTCAGGATACCAATAATTGTGGATCATTTAATACGAATTCCGATGTAAATGGTCATTAATATCACATGGAATTGATGAAAATGGAGATTGAAGATGGATTTAATGATTTTAAAACATTTATTGAGAAGTTAAAAATCTATTCTAAGAGACTATTGTATACTTTTTGTACAAAAAAATTACAAGATATATTAATGTTTTATAATTATAAGTCCAGTAAATCATATAGTGTCCCCATTTTTAAACACTACTTGGTATCTAAAATTCTATGCTACAACAATAAAATGAGTGTCCATATTAAAATTTTAATTTAATGTAATTCAATATTCAATGGGCATGATCTCTGAAAAATTAATTGTCTTCCTAAAAGATTCTAAATTATTTTTTGAGGAATTCGAACTACTCATAAAATTCTATATGTGTGGCTCAAATCATTACAATAATGAAGAATCATGTCCTTTTAATGTTGTATGGTTCATTACTATCAGGAAAAGAATTATAATATTACATATTTGATTAAACTGTTACAATGTTGACATCGAAGGAATACACGTGAATTGAATATGGGAAACTACATCACCCATCAGGCTATACTTTGTGAATAGAAATTTATTATTAGTATCATGAATTTTGAAATTATCCACAAAACATCTATTTTTCATTATATTCATATGGAATAAATTCTTTTTCTATAAATATTAGTACTCAATGTAAGTCCATATAATGTTGTTAAATTTAATCTTTCCATCAGAGTTAAGCCTTATGTGAAAATTCATTATTTTGCCACATCTTATTCTAGAATAAAACTACCTGAAATGATATTTATGTCTATTTGGATCCATTGATCAAATATCTATAATTTTGGTAGTATATAGGTGTAAAAGTGAGTGATGAACATAGAAGTAAATAACTAACATTGGGAACCTTGTTCTATGAGATAATAAATGGATTTACATCTTATAGAAATTTTACAATTATATAATTAATAGAATATCGAGGTACCCCATTCCATAAAAATGCACAAACAATGTTAGGTTTAATCATTAATCCAATACAATTTGATAGTTCATCAAAATAATTATAATGAAAGCCAAAATATTTATCATGTAACACATCTTTTGATGAGAATACAAAACATTTTACAACATCGCCACCACTAATATGTGGTCAATTGTTTTAGAAATTTATCATATTGACACAATTTTCATTAAACTAATTTTGAAAATACATATGAAATAATGTTTTAAAAGGGGAAATTTTTAATAAATTTTTTTTTATAATTTTTTATATAATAGAAGTCTTCTTGATGTCTTGCATGTTTAAAAAATTTATTTGGTAGTATTTTAGGAATGTTACTAAAACAACTTAAGTCAAATCGAAACAATTCTAGCTAGGATGTGATTAACATTTAGATAAGTAATTAGTTGGTAAAAGTGTTGGGATACTGATTAAAATTTATTCCTTTATGATGATACACCTTATCTTGACATGATAAAAATAAACAATAATAAATTCTTAATGGTGTATCACTTCTTCAAGGGTATTCATCCATTACTGATAATGTCAACTTAGAGGGTAATTTTATGTTATAGGTTTTAAAATAACATGACTATCACATTTTGAAGAGATATTTGATTCTTATCACCTTACATTTCATTTAACCTAAAAATGTTTTAAATGATTTTTTATACATTCTACTTTTTCATTAGTATGTGTAGAATAATTATATACATGGATAAACTTCCAATAATGAATAAGTATATTTAAGTCTTATTCTGTGAATTATAGATTTTATTCCCACTATAATTCATTGAAATAATGGTTCACTTGATGGATATCATGGCTAGATATATTAAACATTGAGGCCATATGAATTACAAATGAATGTACCCCATTAAATGGTATAATAAGATTTCAAAATGGTGAGTCATGAATTAATGTTGTCTATAAGGTAGTATTTTATAATGAAATGTGTAACATTACAGGTAAATAAAGATTAAGACAATACCATATTTATTAATATTTGTAAATAAATTTTGACTATACTTTAAAGTGTGTGGAATTTTTGATGGAGTACATGACACGAAATGATGGGTTTTTTTGAAATCTCAGGTTGCACACAATGTTGTGTTGTACTGAAAAATTATAATATAATAATATTATTTTAAATGGTAGCTAACGCTTTGAAGTTTTTTTGATGGGAATTAACATAAATAACCATATTATGATTTCACATTTTTGTTAAATGTTTTTACATTTATCAAATAAAATTTTGAGGATTAAAATAAGAAAGAATCCAATTTTTAAGCACAAATACTCAAATATTCTTTAAAATGTCTATTTACCACCTTTTGATGAAAACCCCTTATTTAAATAGATTTATTCTATCATTTATGTGTCCTTTTTGACAAAATAATATTCTTCTATAGAATCGGTACATAAGAATTTACTTTGGATAAAATTCTATTGTTTTCCAACTGATATTCATTTTTTAATGAATACTGAAAAATACTGCATTTTAATTCAAAATTACCTTTCAGTATAATTTATCTATTTGGATAGATTATCATTTTTTAATTATTTATAAATTGTAATTAGATTATTTTTTACCATTTAATACAAATTTT
The DNA here is from genome assembly GCA_963277665.1 of Viscum album. Taxonomy (NCBI): domain Eukaryota; kingdom Viridiplantae; phylum Streptophyta; class Magnoliopsida; order Santalales; family Viscaceae; genus Viscum; species Viscum album. Next base: position 423,331,830 of record OY728129.1, read on the forward strand.
GTCATTTTAAGTAATTTCACTTTTAAATTGGACATAAACAATGTCAATATTTTGATAATTATTATTTCTTAAAAAACACTTTTGGTTTGGACAACAAGATTTAATTTTAAATTAATTTTTTCCAATTATGTTATTATAATTTGGAAAAATAGATTCCATATTATTAATTATGAGATCTAAATTGTATAAATAGGTAACTATTATTTTTAAACGGTCAGGGCCCGTCCTCGGGACCCATGCCGTGACGACCCCAAGCCCGCCTTCCATAGGCCAGGCGTTGGTGACTAGCACCAAAGGTTTAAATCTGGATAAACCGTAGGAAATTGCCTTTAATAAGTAAACAAATGCAATGGAGTATGCAGTTGGAAGTAAACACTAAGTAAATACTGTATACAAAATGTAGTGTTGAAAGTAAAGCGGCCGGAAATACAAGCCCAACAATAAAGTACAGATACAATGGAAAGAAAGTACAACTAAAAAAGGGACATCAACAAAAGGGTCTCTCTTGGAATGTTATCCGAGTATCCTACCTGAAGGGTAGGTACAGATGTCCACCTCAGCACTCCACGTCTATCAGTCCACTCCGTGTACCATCTCGTCGTGTGGTCCACCTCCGGGTACCGTCTCGTCGTGTGGTCCACCTCCGGGTACCGTCTGGTCCTGGATCGCTCTCTGCCTCCGTCAACGCTGTATGTCGTCTGCATCCAACACAACGATGTGCGGGCATAGCCCGTGAATAGGTGAGTATAACGATACTCATTAGGGACCCCGAGACCCCCAAAGGTCTCCCAGAATCCACGAAGCATAAAACACAAAAAGAAAGATACAGTCACGAAGTATCAAACAACCCTACTTAGGTATATGCTCATACATATACCTATGTTATCAATCTTAGTTTGGCTCCAACTCTCGATCCCAAGTACAACACAGTCCACACGGGATGTAAAGTCAATCACATCGATGATAATGATTAAAAATCAAGACTTAGCTCTCACAGGTATACATTATTCGTACAACGATAGAGATGATCAGATATAGTGACTGATTCATCAAATGTGTCAGACCCAAACAAGAAACAAGACCAGCTAAGCTGTCGGACCCACACAAGATACAAGACCAGCTACTCTGTCAGACCCACATAGGATACAAGTACGGAGGTGAATAATGTCAGACCCACACATGATACAAGAACAGTAGTCATTTCCATCGAACCCATGGAGGATCCAGTACTGTAGTCATCGCTGTTGAACCCATGGAGGATCCCACTACTGTAGTCATCACAGTCGCAGCCAGCTCTAGGGTTCCTGCACACAGGACACTCAATTTTGGGAGGGTCCGCTTCTCAAGAAAAGGGTTTGATACACAAACTATCATGAAGTCCATAGTTGATGTATCCCGATGTTCTGTCTCATCAAATGAAACCCAACGCAACTGACGGCGCGTCAAACAGACACCCGATCTGAGAGTTATTGGATTTTCCGTTCGAGGGGCCCGGTAGGAATTAAGCTCATTCCAAACATGGCCATTTTACAAATTTGTCCAAAACTTACTTAGAGTATTGAAAAAGGACCCTCTCGTCACGGGGTTCCCAGTTCCGTAGATGGCGCATCGATCGGACGCACGGTCTGGAAGTTATTTGTGTTTAAGTGAAATGGGCCCTGCCCGTCAAGCAATGTGGGCTGGTGGGTTGGCTCGTCCTGGCTTGGTGAGTCCGACTCGGCTGGAGGGTCGGCCCAAACTAGTGGAGTGCAGCCCAAATCGAAGGCTGTGTCCAGGCCCACGTGAGGGTGGCCCGGCCAGCGCGGCTGGCGGTTCGGCATCCGCAAGGGCGGCCCAGCCCGTGGCTGGCCGCGGCTCGGCCTGCTGGTTGAGCGGAGCAGGGGGGGGGGCAGTTCTTTGTAATGGAGGTGCCGAGCAGCGCCATATCATTTATCCAGCCGGCTATCTTTTCCAGCGCGAGCGTCCCACTGTGCGGGCCGCGGATCCTCCGCACGTGGCACCCTTAGGGGCTGCGGTTTCTTCCGCCCGACCGGCAGGCGGATGTTAGGTTCAGCCACCGAAGTGGCCAGCCCAGTGTGGGCTATGGTCCCTCCGAAGCACAGTGCCTCACGGCGCCTCGGTCTTCTGCTCAGGCGGCCATAGCCGGCCGGTTTGTCCGGGAAGCACCCCGTGGGTGCGGGCCGCGGTTCTCATTCATGTGGCTAGCATACAGCTGCTACTTCTTCCGTCCACCACGACCCTTTTCCTTCCTCCAGCGCGGTGTGACAGCACCATGCCCTAGAAGTTATGCCATCGTCATCAAATCAATAGAAATCAACGAAGGGTCATCGGGAAATGTTTGTTCGGCTCACCCCCTCCGCGTAAGGTGGTAACAAAATTCCAAAGTCGAACCATATAAAAATGAGGAACGATGAATTAATTGAAACAAGACAAACCCCTACCTCGATTCAAGGTGTGTTGTCGTTGTCGTGGGAATCAGCGTTGCGGATGACGGTGTCATTTCGTGAATGTCGGAGAAAGAGGAATGTAGGTAGAATTCATTGTGGTGTCGTCATCTTTCTGACCCTAGTTGAAGAAGTGGAGGAACATGATTGAGTTCCTCGTGTTCTTCTATTTTAGAAGGTGAATTCTCCCAAATTCATTCCACCGAAAATTTTCCATGGAAAATGAAATAATAGGCTCCTAATATTATAATAATATTTTCATGCCCTTCAAAATATTTCAAACACACAAACCATTAATTAAGGTGATTCACTTAATTAATTTCCATGGGTTGGAAATAATTTTAAAGGTCTCATAAAATTAATACATGAGTGAGTTGGCACTTTAATGGGAAGTCCAATGGTTTAAGGGGTTAAAGGGGGGTTTAGGTGCTCATGTGGGAACCACCACACATTATCCTCCCATGGGTGGTTATGTGGGGTGTGGGCCCCACCGCCAACATCCCTTTGGTGGGTTTAACCACCACCTTTATAAAAATTATATAACACATAAATTTTATTTAATTTATTAAGAATCACCAAAAATTAACTTTCAACCTGTAAAAAACGCAACTGTGGTAAAGGTCCCCTTATGTGAATATAGGCACTGCGAGTTCGTCGGTGTCCTCGGATTTCAATTCCGTGCATCGGTTCAAAAGATAGAAAAACATGCACGTACGTTTACTAAACATACTGGAACAAAACTTTAGAAAATTATTCCGGGCACACCGGGCCACGGAATCAGGCGCCGGCAGAAACTGCGGACTCGTAAAATTCCAAAGTACCTATGAAAAAAATTTCCTTGAAATTTCCGGGTAATTATATTACCCCCACCTTAGGGATTTATGTCTACGTAAAGCTAAAACACACACTAATGAAACAAAAGTGGGTACTGAGCACGCATCTGAGCCTCCCGGTCCAACGTGGTCTCCTGGAGGTTCCCTTGCTGCCAATGAATGTGCACCAGAGGAATCGACCATCCACGTAGGAGCTGCTCCTGTCGATCCTCAATCTCCACCCAGACCTCCGTGAATGTCTCCTCGTCATTGATGTCCAGCTCCCCATGGTCGATGATGTGGGACCGGTCATGCACGTATCTCTTATGTTGAGATACGTGGAATACGTCGTGAACCTGGAGCAACTAAGGTGGAAGGGCCAGGTAGTAAGCCACCACGCCAACTATACTACGGATCTGGAATTGCCCAATAAATCACGGAGATAACTTGTCCTGTCAGCCATATCTCTGTAGCCCCGTCGAGGTGAGACCCGTAAGAAGACGTGGTCGCCATCCTCGAAATAAAGTGGTCTCCGCCTACTATTGGCATATGAATTATTTCTTCTCTGTGCTATCTTCATCCGCCCTTGGATGATATGCACCTTCTCCATCATATCCTGAACTATCTCTGGCCCTAAAAGTGCTAACTCTCCTGGGTCAATCTAGCACATAGGTGATCTACAAGGTCCTCCGTACAGTTCCATGTATGGAGCCATCCCGATGGTGGAGTGGTAGCTATTGTTGTACGCAAACTCCACCAAGGGTAAGTGATCCTTCCAACTACGACCGAAGTCAAGGACACATGAACAGAGCATGTCCTTGAGAGTCTGAATGGTCCTCCCAGTATAACCTTCCGTCTGAGGATGGAAGGTGGTTCTCAACCAAAAATGTATCCCAAAATCCTTTTGTAACCCCTTCCATAGCCGGGAAGTGAAACGAGCATATTGATCAGAGATGACAGTCGATTTCACACCATGAAGCCATACGATCTCCTGAATGTGCAGGTGTCCCAAGCACTTTACTAAGCCCTGCTCTATTATCGGTAGGAAGTGGGCCGACATGGTGAGTCCATCGATGATAACCCAGATAGAGTTGTGTCCTCTAGATGTACAAGGAATCCCTGTCATGAAATCCATGGATTTCACAACCCACTTCCACTCGGGGACCTCTAAGGGATGTACCAAGCCTGTTGGTACTTGGTTCTCTGCATTCACCTACTGACAAGTGGGGCATCATGAGACAAACTCTGCTACTGCTTTCATTATACATGTCATCCAGTGTTGTCGTATGATGTTCTGATACATCTTGGACACTCCTAGATGTACCACTAGAGGGAAAGTTTGAAATTCCCTCAACACCTCCTATGTTGTGCAACTGTAACCATGGTACGTCCCCTAAAGAGGATGGTGTGCTCCCCACCATTAGAAAATCCATCAGGCACCTTCTTTGTGGATATCTGAGCACGTCACATCTCACAGTCAACGTCCCCACAATGTGCCTCTCTGTCTCACTGAAAAAGTGGAGGAGTGACTATGGAAGACTGAATAATGGATGCACCATTTCTATCCACAAACGATATTTGCAACGTGGCTAGATTCTCTGTCACCGCTCCCAGTAGTTGAATTCCCGATCTCCTACTGAGAGAATCTACTACAACATTCCCCTTCCAAGGATTATAGACTATCTCGAAGTCATAGTTCTAGAGGAACTCGAGCCATCACCACTGTCTCAGGTTAAGGTCCTTCTGTGAGAAGATGTACCTGACACTCTGGTGAGTAGACTGTAAAGTGCTCACCCATCAGATAGTGCTGCCACATATTCAACTCGAAGACCAATACTGCTAACTCCAGGTCATGGGTAGCGTAGATCTTGCCATGATGTCTCAACTATCATGAACCATATGTGATCACTACTCGCTCCTACATCCGGAAACACCCGAGTCCGGTCTCTGATGCGTCGCAGTAAACTACGTACCCAACGCCCTCCTCCAGTGTCCTCAATATGGATGTAATGGTCAATCTATGCCTCAGCTCCCGAAAGCTTTGTTGGAATCTCTCTGACCACATGAAGGTTTTCCCCTTCTTCGTCAATGGTTAATGTGGTGCTTCAACACTGGAGAAGTCTGGCACTAATCTCCAATAGTACCCAGCCATACCTAGAAAACTCTGAACCTCCATCACACTCCTGGGTGGCTCCCAAGCATGTATTACCTCGATCTTTACTAGATCCACTGCTCCTCTAGCCTCCGAGATGACGTGTCCAATGAAGTGAACCTCTCGAATCCAGAACTAGAACATCAAGATCTTATCATAAATCTGGTGCTCTAAGAGTGTGACCAGTACTACCCCCAAATGGTAGGCGTGTTCTTCCTCATTAGTTGAGTCAATCAGTATGTCATCGATGAAAACTACGATAAAATGATTGAGGAACGGCAGGAAGATGATGTTCATGAGAATCATAACACTGCTGGAGTGTTCATTATGCCTAAGGGCATAACCAAGTACTCATAGTGGCCATATTGACACCTGAATGTCATCTTCTGCACATCCTCATCTCGAACACTGAGCTAGTGATTGCCTGACCTGAGCTCTATCTTCGTGAACCATCATGCATCCTTGATCTAATTGAAGAGGTCATCAATCCTCAGGAGTGGTAATTTTTCTTCATGATCACTTGATTTAGTCGACGGTAGTTGACACATAGTTGCAAGCTCCCATCCGCCTTCTTGGAATACAAAATCGGAGATACCCAATGTTAATCATTGGGTCGGATAAATCCCTTCCCCTGCAGATCCTCCAGTTGTACCCACTGCTGAAGAAGCTCGGTGGGGGCCATCTGATATGCGGGAGTAGATATTGGTGATGTCCCGAGGCACAAGTCAATCTTGAAGTCTACCTCTCTGCAAGAAGGTAGTCCAGGAACGTCGTCAGGAAAAGCGTCCGCGTACTGATCCACCACAATAGGAATACTATGACTCCACACATCAACCACTATGAGGATGGGACTAGACATATGATGTGTGATCGGCTGCCCCCTCCACTGTGTGAGTCCATCCTAAACTGTAAAGGCTCCCTTCTCACCGGTGAAGGTGAACCTGGTCCCATCCATGTGGACACACCGCACCTTGGGCCTAATATCGTCATTCCGAGAATTAACTGTAGATAACCAGTCCATACCCAAGATGACGTCGTAAGGCCTCGATGCCGCTACAAGAACATCCCAGCTAAAGATCTTTCCTCCTTGAGTATGCTCATAGTGTTAGCACCAGTGTGTAATCATCATGTCTTCTCCTGTAGTAGTCCCTAGCCATAAGGATCGAGCCAACGGTTCCGTCAGAATCTCTGAGCTCTGAACAAGGGCAACAACAAAAAATAATGACTCGCACCTATGTCTTTAAGTACTGTATCCAGGGTGGATTAAACATAGATAGTACCTAGAATCATCGTAGGTGTTCCAGGATTGTAGGACTCGACTACCTGAAGCTGAGCCCGCCTCTGTCCGCCAGCTCCCCATGGTCGGGGTGGACATCCTTGTAGTGGTGGTGGTAGTTCCTCGAAACATCATCCACCACGCGCTGCTCGGCCAACTCCTCTAGCACAACCACCTGCTCCCGGGAGACCACCACTGTCAAACCTCTACCTTTCCCTTGGAGGTCCCTCTACTCTCTGCTGCTCGTCTGCATGGTGGATCGAGCAGTCGCGATCCATGGGGCCTTGCCTGCTGCATGCATTGTATTGTTTGATCCTCGTAAGGCTGGATCTGTTTCGTGTGCCCCGCAAAACTGAACCTGTATATTGAGGTCACCCACCCAATGGCCTAGTCCGCTTGGACCTCTGCGTCGACTATCTACTACTAGCTATAGAAGATCCACTATGTGTCCTCTTGTAGAAGGTCTCGCCACTGGTGACTGCTCAGCGAGAAAACTGTCCACGAGAGGGGCTCTCTCCAGCACCCCCACTTGTTTCGGGATGCTAAGGGGAATTGTCGAAGCCCTGATCTCAAGCCTGAGTCCCAGCTCAATGGTTTGGGCCCTGAAGAATGGGTCTAATAGCATATCCATGGATCAGCGGAATAGGTCGGTGAACTTCACTGAGTACTGAGCTACTATCATGCTACCCTGATGCAGATGAAGTGACTCCTGAATCCACACCGTATGAAGGGTGGCTGGACCAAACTCTAAGAAGAAGAGACTCTCGAAGCCCGTCCAGAGTAAAGATGCCTCGTCATGCACCTTGATCATCAGGATCCACCATCTACCTGCTGCTGTGTGAAGGGGACTCATGGAAAGGATCACCATAAGGTCACCTGGTGTCCCTAACAATCTGAAAACTCTCACGATAGTCTCCAGCCATTCTTCAACTGCTTGTGCGTTCGACTCTCCCCAGAACCACAGCGGCCTCTGGCAGTGGAACTCGTGCAACGCACTTAGGTGGCATGCACTCTATACTGCTGGAGCTTGGGTTATCGGTGGCCCAGCAGGTAGTGGTTCCACTGGTGCCTCCACTGTGATGGGGTCATGCACCGAGGCCTCATCGCTCGGTGGTCTACCATCTCATACGTAACTCAGAACACTAGATGGCTGCCTTCATGGGGCCATCCTAATGAGATACAGGTGCACCATGGTTAAAACAGTATACCTGGTGAGCTAACACAAAGTAGGCATGAAGAAAACGTTTCAAAGGAAACACACACGGAAATAGTGTTTTCGTGAAATGAATCAGAAATCAGGGGTCAGGGTCCTGTTGTATGGATACGTCAGCCGTTGTAGCAACACCGGTTTCCCTAAACTGATATCCACATCCAAAACACTTAACCATATTGCTTCATAGAAAAGAATGATTAGAGTCCTGAGTTCTGCAGTAGATCTGACCCCTCTGATACCAATTTCTCACGACCCGTCCTCGGGACCCGTTCCGTGACTAGCCCATCCCCTCCTTCCATATACCAGGGCCTGGAGACTAGTACCAAATGCGTAAATCCTGATAAAAGGTAATGAATTTCCTTCAATAAGTAAACAAATACAATAGAGTGCACAGCTAGAAGTAAACAATATGTAAATATTGTATACGAAAATTAGTGCTAAATGTAAAGGGGCTAGATATACAAGCATGACAGTAAAGTACAGGTACAACGGAAATAAAGTACAACTGAAAAAGGGACAACAGCTAAAAGGGAAGCTCCTGGAATGTCTATCGAGTATCCTACTTGAAGGGTAGGTATATATTTCCACCTCAACACTCCACTTATATCAGTCCACTCTTTGTATCATCTTGATGTGTGGTCCACCTTCATGTACCGTCTGATCCTGGATCACTCTATGCCTCCGCCAATGCTATCCTTCGTCTGCATCCCACACAACGAGGTGCAAGCATAGCTCATGCAAGGGTGAGTATAACGATACACATTAGGAACCCCGAGACCCCCAAAGGTCTACCAGAATCCATGAAGGATAAACCACAAAAGGAAAGATACAATCAAAAATTATCAAATAACCCAACTTAGGTATATGCACATATATATACCTATGTTATCAATTTCAGTTCGGCTCCAAATCTCGAGCCCATGAAAAACCTAGTCCACACAGGATGTAAAGTCAATCACATCGATGATAATGATAGAAAATCAAGACCCAGATTTCAGATGTATACATATTTCATATAGCGATAGAGATGATCAGATATATTAACTAATTCATCTATGCTGTGGGACTCACATAGGATACAAGACCAGCTATTTTTTCGGACCCACACAGGATACAAGACCAGCTACTCTGTCATACCGACACAGGATAAAAGTACAGAGGTCAATACTGTCGGACCCAAAAAGGATACAAGAACAATAGTAATCACCGTCTAACCCACAGAGGATCTCAGTATGGTAGTAATCATTGTCGAACCCATGGAGGATCCTAGTACAGTAGTCATAACAGTCGCAGCTAGCTCTAGGGTTCCTGCACACACCACACTCGATTCCGGGAGGGTCTGATCCTCAAGGTAAGGGTTTGATACATCAACTATCATGAATTCCAGAGTTGATTTATCCCAATGTTCTTTCTCATCAAAAGAAACCCAATGTGACTGATGGTGCATCAATCAGACACCCGGTCTGAGAGTTATTGGCTTTTCCATTTTAGGGGCCCGGTTGGAATTACGCTCGTTCCAAACCCGGTAGTTTTCCAAAGTTGTATGAAACTCACATAGAGTATTGAAAAATTACTGTCTGTTCATGAGGATCCTAGTTCCACAGACAGTGAATCGATCAAACCGGCGGTCTGGAAATTAATCGCGTTTAAGCAAATCGGGTCGAGCCCGTCATGCCCTATGGGCTGGCGGGTCGGCCCGTCCTGGCTCAGCGGGTCTGAACTTGCTAGGGGGTCGGCCCGAACCAGTGGAGCACGGAACAACCTGGTGGTTGTGGCCCGGCCCGAGCAAGGGAGGCCCGCCTAGTTCGGCTGGCGGCCTGACCCGTGGCCGGCCGCGGCTTGACCAGCTGGCCGAGTAGAGCGGGGGGGGGGGGGGGGGGGGGGGTACATCCCACCGGTTCCTTGTAACAGCGGCGCTGAGCGAAGCCGCCTCTCCTGTCCAGTCGGCAGAAGCTGGCTAGATTTTCTGGCGTAAGCTGTCCATTGTGCGGTTCGTGGATCTTCCGCACATGGAGCCCTTATGCACCATGGTTTCTTCCACGCGGTCGGTAGGTGGCCGGCCGGTTCACCCGGTGAAGCAGCTCGCCCAACGCGGGTCGCGGTCCCTCTACAGCATGGTGCCTCATTGCGTTGTGGTATTCTGCCCGGCCATCCATAGCCGACCGATTCGTCCCACAAGCGGCCCGTGGGTGCAGGACGTGGTTCTCCTTCATGCGGACCGCACACGACCGCTGCTTCTTCCATTTGTCATGGCCCACATGGCCACAACCCCCTTCCTTCCTCCAGCGCCGTGCGACGCAACCACACCCTACAAGTTTTGTCACCATCATCAACTCATGAGAAATCAACGGAGGGTCGTCGGGCCGTGTTTTTTTGGCCCACACCCGATGCGTAAGGTGGTAACAAAAGGCCGAAGTCGAACCATATAAAAATGAGGAACAATCATTTAATTTAAACAAGACAAACCCCTACCTCGATTCAAGGTGTGTTGTCGTTGTCAAAAAAATCGACGTTGTGGATGATGATGTCGTTCCATCAACGTCGGAGAAAGAGGAAGGTAGGTAGAATTCTTTGTGGTGTCATCTTATTTCTTACCCCGGTTGAAGAAGCGGAGGAAGACGATCGAGTTCCTCTTGTTCTTCGCTAGAGAGGGTGAATTCTCCCAAATCCTTTCAACCGAAAATTTTCCAAACCAAATGAAATAATAGGCTCCCAATATTATAATAATATTTTCATGACCTTCAAATAATTTCCAACACACAAACCATTAATCAAGTTGATTAACATAATTAATTTCCATCTGTTGGCAAGAATTTCAAAGGGGTCATAAAATTAAGACATGGGTGAGTTGGAACTTTAATGGGAAATCCAAATGTTTAAGGGGTTAAAGGGGGGTTTGGTGCTTGTGTGGGCCCCAGGACACATTATCCTCCCATGGGAGGTTACGTGGGGTGTGGGACCCACCTCCAACCTCCCTTTGGTGGATTTAACCACCACCTTTATAAAAATTTTATAACACATAAATTTTATTTAATTTATTAAGAATCCCCAAAAATTAACTTTCATCCTATACAAAATGCAACTGCGGTAATGGTCTCCATAGACAAATATCGGCGCTGCGAGTTCGTGGGTGTCATCAAATTTCAATTCTGAGCACCAGTTCAGTCGATAGAAAAATCTACATGTATGTTTACTGAACGTACCTGAACAAAGCTTTAGAAAATGATTCTGGGCACACCGGGCCTTAGAATCAGGCGCTGTCAGAAATTGGGGACTCGTCAAATTCCAAAGTATTTATGAAAAAAAATTTCTTGAAATTTATGGGTCTTTACATAGACATTATGAATATTTAACTCAGTAAATATTTTATTTATAATGGTAAAAGTGTAAATCTTGTAAATAATGGTAAAAAATATTTATATAATAATATTAAATTACCCCAAATGTGTCCAATTCATATAGGTTCATACGTGTTTGACCATGGGAATACTTGGGAAGATTTTGGGACACCATGGATCCACATGGATGTGATAATGACACTTTATATTAATTAATTTAAAGTAAGGGAAAAATTATATAAACATATATCTTTTAGTAAATAAATTTTAAAATGGGTCATATAAGATATATTCTCGACTATAAATATTAATTATAAATACATAAATATTTCCTACATAATTTTGTTTTATTTATACTTTTTACACATTAAATAAATAAAATTATTTTAGACATAATGATGATGAAGTGATTACCTTATTAATGAATGATTTAAATAAATGAGATTATAAAATTTAAAAACAAATAAAAATACTATAAAATTATTATTGGATTATTTTATTTTGAAAATGAGTCATATTATCTTATAATTTAATGATTTTTGGTCATTTTGAAAACAAAAAAAAATTAATAAAATAAAATCTTTAAACATTCCTAAAGAGCCCCTCCTCTCCCTTATAAAATGCTATCACCTCTATCCAATTACTAACACCTCTCTAGCCCCTTGACTCTTCGAAACTCTATTAAATTAAGCACCCTACATTCCTATCTTCCTAAAAGAATCATTACCATAGAAATAAGTCAATTAATGTAATCCTTTTGGTAAAAAGAAAAGTGAGTTACCCGATTTAAAGTTAACCTATTCTCTTAAGTACTCTTCTTTTATTTTAATTCTTCACTACCTATGATATTTTTATTATTTGATTACATAAAAAACTATTTAATCAATATTATATGTTTCATTTTATGAGAAGGATTCAAAATAAACTTACAAAAACCTTCATAAAATCAGAATAGAACAAAATGTTTCTATATACAGCGAACTAGTGACTCATGAAACGATGATTGTTCAAATATCTCCAACCACCTCTCATGTTGGACCTTATGATGGAACTTTAATTATATATGATATTTATTTTATCCCTACTATTCTTTAATTACTTTTTATAACATATCTTTATTCTTTCCATGTTGTATATATACGATAATTTCATTTGAAGAAGTGCGGACTACTACCCACTCAAAGTGATATGACCCGTTCAGACTATACATGGAACGTATAAAGGATGTTGTTAATGAACTAACATAACTAATATATTATATTATATTATACTAGAATAATAATATACATATATATCATTTTTTTTCAACACTTTTAAAATGAAATTAAATGAAATGGAAAGAGTGTTCATGCGTACGTATGACTTACCGTCTCAATGAATAGTGCTTTTCATTTTCATATATCCAAATGATATTCACTATTATAAATTCATATATACTGGATTTATATTATATATATGATAAATAAATCATGAATATAATTATATAGACAATGGAATTTTTACCACATGGGCAATTGATATTTATAACAAGGTCATTTTTAACTCAACTTCCAGACATCATCTAAATGTCTGATATGAACTAAAATAAATAAATAATTGTTATATAAATGTAATAAGAGATATTAAAGGAATAATAAACATTAAAAATATTTTTAATAATGTAGATATTAACTTTTTTTATTATTCTATAAATTAAAGAACGAGTAGGTCAAGTCGGACCCAAGGTAAGTGAACTTCTTTACCCAATTTCCATTCATTAGGTTAATAATATACAAAATGATTATGTCATGCTATGATATTGTGAGAAATAACTTTTGATATCTAACATCTTATTTATAAATGATTTATTTTAATTTATATTTAATACACATAATCGCTATATTTTATTCAAAAAATGATCTTTGTAGGTGACTTCATCTTAATCTTCATTCACTAAGACATGTTTTGATAATATACACCTCTTTATTTTATATGTTACATAAAAAATCCATTGACTATTAATTTCATTAAAATGGAATATTTTTTCAATGAATCATTTTACTAAAGAATAAAGGGAATGTTTTTAACGTTTAAAGTGACAATGAACACTCAACCACTGTAATCATTATTTGGATTCCACTATAATCCATAATATTTTTTAAATGAAAAAGGAAACACCTTATTATGTTTTTTGATGTATTGGTATTGAAAATGGTTTTTTAAATTGATTTATTATTTCATTATCTTTTAATTAATTACTCTGATTGAAAATGAAATTTTATTAGTGAATTTTTTATATTTACTATATTTTATGTATGATCATTTATAATGGTGCATGGACATTTCATGTGTGGTTACATGATAAACCTATTGAAAGGTGGTGTTGTGATAAACCAGGATGGGTGGTTATGTTATAACATCCAATGAATTGGGTATGAAAGTTGGTCGTATGGCTATTTCATTTAGTGATATGTGTGGAAGTCGACCGTATGGTTATTTCATTTACGTATGTTTATTTCCCAAGTAACCTATTTTTGTAATGTTTAATTTATATTAGTTTTATGGAAATATTTTGGTTAATAAATGGTAAGAAATTATCTTTTATACATTGAAGAGTATTTACTACTTCATAAAGATGAAAATTATTACTAATGATAAATTATTCTTGCTTTACATGTTGTTTTAAAAAACTAATAGTTTCCTTCTTCGTTTATCCCATACTGAGATATTCATCCTCATCCCACGTTATTAGAAGTGTTTCTCAATATACATAATGATTAATAGGGTCAATTTTGGGATCATGGAAATGTCAAGACGTCTAAAATGTGCGTCTAGACATGACACTTTTTTTCAAGAGTTTTTATTTTATGAAAATAATGGATACTGAGTAGAAGTGTCTTCATGTAATATTAAAATTGTTATTTATATGTAATGAACTAATACAATAAATCTATAAAATAGAAAAGATATTCAATGTGAATTATTAATTAAATTCAATATTATTTAATGTTTATGGTCAGGTCCTTATAGTTGGTATGAGATGTCGGTTTAAAAAACGATAGGAAGTTGGGTATTGTTAAATTAACATCATTAAATTAATTTATGTTAATATTGAAATGATATTACATTAACATATTACCATGTGGATTCACTGAATATAATTTTGTGTTCAGAATGGGTTTTTGTACTGGAAACATTGAAACTATGCTGGGATGTCATACAAAGGGAAATGACCTTCCAAATCAGCATCCTAATATGGTCAGAATCAGAGTTGAAAATTATTATTGTTTGATGGATTAGGTGAATCTAGTGATAAATGGTGGGTTTTTATAAGGAATATTTTGGTTTATTCCCAAATTAAATAGGAACGTGAAAGTCATTTGAGGGTTGTCTTGAAAAATTTAAATGAAAATAAATTGTTTGGGAAATTACGCAAGTGTGAGTTTTGGTTAAAACAAATTTCATTCCATGGTCACATTATTTCCAAACATGGAATATATGTCGATCCACCTAAAACAATTTTTTTTGATGAATTTACAAGACCTACAAATATCATAGAGATCCATATTTTTCTTTTTTTACTAGTTTTTTAACTATGATTATTGAAATTTTTTCACTGTTATATAGCCCAATGACTGACATCACTCGAAATGGTGTTAAGATCATTTGGAAAAAAAATATGATGGTTTTTTTAAATAATTTAATATATGATTGGTGAATGGTCCAGTTTTGGAACTTCCTTCTCAAAATGGTGAATTTGTTTTCTATAATAATTCATCGTTGAAAGGACATGGTTGTGGCCTAATGAAGGCTGATCAGGTAATTGCTTATGCTTCACGTCAGATGAAACCTATTGAGTTAAATTACCCTATACATTATTTGTAATTAGATACTATTGTTTTTTTATTTAAAAATTTGTAGGCATCATCTGTATGGAGTAAAATGTGAAAAATATATTTACCAAAAAATTCGATATATATATTTACTCAGAAAGAATTAAACTTGAGATAGAGGATATGGATAGAATTAATCAAGGATTTTGATTGCTTTTATCATTACCATCTGGGAAAGGAAAATAAAGTGGCTGATGCTTTGATTCAAAACAGTAATGCTACCTTAACCATGCTACATTTGGAATGAGATCCTTTGGATTTTGATTTGATGAATTTTGGATTGGAAGTTGTTCGTGCTGGAAATTCATCTATATTGTTTTAGGTTTCAGTAAAATTGTCCTTAGTAGACAGAATTTTGAAAGAATATAATGATTATAGGTATTTGAAGAAAAAAGTATAATTTTTTCACAACGGTACATTACATGAGTTTAATAATGATAGAGACTATTTTTTGAGGTTTGAAAAGAGATTATGTCTTCCTTGTGATTCACAGTTTAAGAAATAGTTGTTAGGTGAAACTCATGGTTCTCTGTTTTTAGTTTATTCTAGAAATACTAATATTTACAAATATCATCGGGAGTATTTCAGGTGGGATGGAATTAAAAGATATATTGCTAACATCACTGTGAAGTGTTTGACTTGTCAATATGTTAAAGAAGAGATGCAGTTACCGAAAGGGATGCATCATTCTTTACCTATGATAGAGTATAAATGGGAAAATATATCCATGGAATTCATTTTGGGATTATAGAAGACATCTCGAGGTAACGATTCAATATGGATTACTGTTGATCGAATGAATAAATCGGCTCATTTACTTCCTATTCGAGATACTCTGTCTATAGATCAATTTTCACAGTTTTATGTTAAACAGATAGTCAAGTTACATAGTGTTACCCTCTCTATTATATCTGACTATGATCACATGTTCACTTATAACTTTTTCAGATCCCTTAAGAAGTAATTGGGTACTGAATTAAATTTATTACCTCTTTTCATCCACAATCGGATGGACATTCAGAACGAAAAATTCATACATTGTAAGATATACTACATGCATGCTCAATAGATTATCTGGGAAACTGGGACCAACAAATTTCATTGGTTGGATTTTCATATATAAAATTTATTATTCTAGTATACATATGGATCTTTTTGAGGGATTTTATGGAAAGAGGTGTCGAACACCAAATTTTTGGGATGAAGCTGTTGAAAGGAATCTGATGGGACCAGAATTGGTTAAAGATATGGCTGAGAAAGTTCAGATAATTCTTAAAAACATGAGAACATCTCAGAGTAGGCAGAAAATTTATACAAATAATCAGAGTAAGGATCATTATTTTGAGGTAGGTTATCATGAATTTCTCAAATATTCTTCAAGGAAAAGTGTGATGCGTTTTGGTAAGAAGGGAAATCTGAGTCCGAGGTTCAATGGACCCTATGAAATCTTATAGAAATTTGGATCAGTTTCCTATAGTGTGGTTTTAACTCCATGTTTATCCTAGGTATACAATGTTTGTCATGTTTCAATGTTGTTAATGTATATACAAGATCCATCTCATTTTTGAATCCATAGGTAGTTCAGTTGGAAGATAATTATTTCTTATGAGAAACAACTTGTCTAGATTCTTGACCGTAGAGAGAAAGTGCTGCAAAATAAGATAATTTATCTGGTAATGTTTTTGTGAAAAAACCTTATAGTTTAAGAGGAACCATGAGAATCTGAAAATTATATGCGGGCAAGATACCCCCATTTATTATATAAGTGAATAAAATTTTGAGGACATAATTTCCTAATGGGGGGAGGATGTAACAATCCATGTAAATATAGAGTAAGAAATTTTTATATTTATTAATATTTTTGAATTAAATTTTAATTTTACTTTTAAGGGAATTCAATTTTCGATGACGTACCTAACACGCAACAACAGGTTTCATTGGAATCATATGTTGCACACAATGATGAGTTACATTGAAAAATTATAATATAAAATTATTATTTTCAATGGTAATTAACACCTAGCCGTTTTATTGGTAGGAATTAAAAGAATTAACTATATTATGATTACACATGTTTGTTAAATCTTTTAACATTTATCCAATACATTTTAAAGGCATAAAATAAGAAATAATCCAATTTTTAAGCATAAATACTCTAATATTCTTTAAAAGGTCGACTTATAGCCTTTTAATGGAATACACTTTTTAAATCTAATTTTTTCAATTTTATATGTTATATTTTAGAAAATTATTATATTCTTTAGAATCGGGACAACAAATTTTACTTTGGATGAATTTTTTTTATTATTTTGATAAGGTTAATTTTTTAATGAATAGTGAAAAATATTGCATTTTATTTTGAAACTGCCTTATAATATAATTTATTTATATAGATAGATTATATTTTTAATTAGTTTTAAAGTATAATTAGATTTTATTTTTACAATTTAATCCAATGTCTTTCAATGAAATTAATTTCACTTTGAAATTTGACATAAGTAAGTGTCAGTCTTTTAATAGTTGTTATTTCATAAAAAAACATACTTATTATTTTGACCACATGAATTAATTTTATATTAATTTTTACTAATTTTGTGTTTTGAATAATGAAAAATGTATTCCATATTTGGAATCAGGAGGAAAAATTTGTGTAAATAGGTAACTCTAATTTTTAGATATTATTAATATTTACATAAGTAAATATTTTATTTACCATGGTTAAAATGTAAATTTAGTAAATAAGGGTATACGAATATTATTATAATAATATTAAATTAACCTATCTTGTGTTATATTCCTATTTTTTGATACATGTAAGACCATGGGAATACATGGGTTTATTTTGGGACCCCATGGATTCACTTGGGAGTGATAATGACACGTTATATTAATTAATTTAAAGTAATGACCAAAATGACATAAACATATATCTTTTAGTAAATAAATTTTAAAATGGGTTTATATAAGTTATATATTAGACTATAAATATTAATTATAAATATAAACATATTTCCCATATCGTGGTATTTTATTTATAATTTTTAATAATCAAATAATTAATATTATTTATAACATAATGATGATGCACTGATTACCTTATTAATGAATGGTTTAATTAATGGAGATTATAATATTTAAAAAAACAATCGGAATCCTTTACAATTACTATTGGATGATTTTATTTCTAAAAGAGTCATATTATCTTTAAATTTAATGAGTTCTGGTCATTTTAAAAATGAAAATCCATATATAATAAAATAATATTTTCAAACATTCCTAATGAACCCCCACTTTATTTTATAAAATGTTATCACCTCTTACCCATTACTAACACCTATAAAGCCCCATGTATCATCCAAAATCTATCCAATTTAACTCCCTACATCCCTATATTCCTCCTAGAATCCTTACCAAAGGCAGACGTTACCTTAAGGAAGCCTTTTGGTTCAAACCAAAGAGAGTTATCTGATTTAAAGGTATCATCTTCTCTTAAGTTCTCTTCTTTTATTTTACTTTTTCACTCCCTATGCTATTATTATTCATTTTATACATAAAAAACCCATTTCATCAATATACTAGGTTTTATTATGATATGTTTTCAAAAAACACTTACACACACCTCCATCTTATGGGTATTGAATTTAATGTTTTTGTATACAGTATACTACTTCCTTATGAAGCATTAATTTTACAAATATCTCCAACCTCCACTCATGGTGGCCAATATGATGGAACTATTATTATATATGATATTTATGATATTTATGTTATCTCTATTCTTATATATTTTTATTTTATAACATACCTTTATGATTGTCATGTTGTATGTATACGATAATTTCATTTGAGGAAGTGCTGACTACCACCCCTCAAAGTGATATGACTCATTTGTACCAAACATGGAAGGTATAAAGGATGGTGTTAATGAAATAACATAATGTATATAAAATATTATATTATTCTAAAATAATAATATACCGATGTATTATTTGGTTTTCATTCCTTTTAAAATGAATAGAAATGAACTGGAAGTAGCGTTCATGCGTACGTACAACTTACCAACTCCATGGACGGTGCATTTTATTTTCATATATCCAAATGATATGGACTATTATAAATACATATATATGGGATATATATGATATATAAATCATAAATATCATTCTATAAATGATTAAATTTTTACCACATGGTCAATTTAAAATTATAAAAAGATCATTATTAACTCATGTTCCGAACATCGACAAAATGTCTGATATGAACTCAAATATTTAAATAATTGTCAAAGCAAGGTAATGGGTGATATAAAATGAATAAAAACATTAAAAACGTTATTATTTAAGTATAAATTTACACATGATTATTATTCATGAAATTATAGAATTAATGGGTCAAGTTGGACATGAGGTAAGGGAACTTCATAACCCAATTTTCATTCTTTGGGTTAATCTTCTACTTCATGATTATGTCATGATATGATTATTTGAGAAATAACTTTTGAAATCCTAAATATTATTTATACGTGATTTATGAGTGTTTATATTGAATACACACAATCAATCTACTTTATTAAAAAATGATTGTGGAATGTGACTTCATCTCAATCTCGTTTCATTGAGCAATGTTTTGATAATATACTCCTCTTTCTTTTATATGGTATATAATAAACCCCTTCGACTTTTAATTTCATTAAAATAGAATAATTTTTCTATAAAGCATTATACTAAATGAAAAACGAAATTTTATTAATATTTTTTGTGATAATGAGCTCTCTAACGTCGTAATCGTTACTTGGCTTCCACTATAAGCCTTAATAACCTTTTTAAATGAAAATTGAAATGCCTTATTAATTTTTTTAGTGTTTCAGTATTGAAAATGGTTTTTGAAATGGAGTGATTATTTCAATATCATGAAATGAATTCATGTGATTGAAAATTAAATGTTATTTGTGAAATGTTTATATTTTCTATATTTTTTTGTGTAATTATTTATAATGGTACTTGGATATATGATGGGTGGTTATGTAATAAAACAAATGACGGGTGGTTCCATGATAATCCCAGATAGGTCGTTACGTTATAACTTTCAATGCATTGGGTATGGACGTCAGCCTTATGGCTATTCTATTTAGTGATATGTGTGGAATTCTACCATATAATTATTTCATTTATGTTTGTTTATGTCCCAGGTAACATATATATGTTATGTGTGCATTCAATGGGTTTATGGTAAATTGTTTGGTTACAAAAGTGTAAGAAATGATCTTTATTCGGTAAAGAGTATTTATTACTTCATAATGGTGAAAAGTTATACTTATAATAAATTATTCTTGGATTACTTGTTGTTTTGAAAAACTAACAGTTTCCTTTGGTGTGTATCCCTTACAGAACATTTTATGCTCATCCCGTGTTTTTTTAAATGTTTTTTCAAAATACATAATGTTGAATAGGATTAAGAATGGGGTCAAGGAAAAGTCATGATGTCTAAAATATGGAACTAGACATATATAATGTTTTCAATAGTTTTTATTTTATGAAATTATGGATACTGAGTAGATGTGTCCATATGTAATATTCAAATTGTTATGTATATGTTATGCCTTAATTCTTTAAATCTCTTAACATGGAAAACTCCTCAATATTAATTATTAACATAATTCATGATTATTTATTGTTTAAGGTCAGGTCCTTATAATATGTTTTTGAAGAAGATCCAATATTATATACCATATACCTTCTATATATTATTTTCAATGGTCTCCCAAAATCTCATCACACTATAATCCTTACGGGAAAAGAGATTTCCAGAAGAGTTGTTGTTACAATTAACATTATAGAGAAGCAGAAATCACACCCTTACATTTTACATAATAGTGTAGGGGATTCACTATACAATGAATCCCATGAATTAAATTTTATAAATTCAAATCCATCAATTCATAAATGATGGATATCCAATATTCATAATAAATGGTTTATTGGAAGGTTTTGAGATCATATTTATAAGAATATATCATAAAATATAAATCCAATAGCAAAATGAAATCAATAGAAATAAAGGGGACCAAATGTAAAGTTTATATCATATAATATATTTATATCTATGATTTATACATTCTATATAAACTAAAAAATGTGAATGTAGTATGGTGAAAAATAGTGGAGTTATGCATGTTTCCAAGGTGATGGACCTATCCAATCCTAATGATATAAATTTAATTATTGGGAATATTTTTCATTTCGGAATTTTCTAATAGATATATGAGTTGTATCATAAACATTATCAAGTGGTGATTTTATATTTTTAATGTTTTAAAAGTAGGAGTTTATTAAAAACCTATGAAGTTGGATTCATGAAGGTTAATTTCTGTATGGGAGGACATAATAATGTTTATTACATAATGGAATCACAAGAACTCATCATATTTAATGTTTCTGATGAAGAAATCATGAATTAATAAATTTCCCTATTGAAAACTAAGACATGTACATGGTAAAATGTAAAATATATGTCCCTTTCATTGGGTAATGATAATAATTCCATGGGGTTCCATGTATAAAAAATTTCTTGTAAGTTATATGGGACTATATAGAGAATATTTAGATACTCAATAGATGAGTAAAATCTATTCAACAATTAAATTAAAAAAGAGAAATAAATAACCATAATAATTATCATTTTAATGGTTTTTTAATTTTTTTCATAATATATTGTTTTCTCTAATGCATTTCTATAATCTATTTTGAATTTTTAACTATTGATGGAGGATAAAAATTCTACCCATGATGATGTTTCTGATCTTGAGTAAGAAATGACTATAGATGATAAAACTAAATAATAATTTGGGGATAACCAATAAGTTCATTAAAAAAAATGAGTGGAATATCCTTAATGAATAAAAAAAATATCAAGTGAAGAAACAATGTATATATATGTTTAATTAGAATCTATTTAGGAAAAAAAATTATCCCAAAATGTCGATTTTTTTTGTTGCATTGTCCTCACAACGGTAATTCATGTTCCAATTGATATAGATAATTGGCTAAATTTCATTACTTATTTTAAGAAATCTATATAGGTAGATATTAAGGTTATATAATTCTATGAGTTTTTTATTTTACAGAAAAATATATAATAAAACATTAGTTTAATTTTGATTATACCTATCGGATTCCATTATTTTTTCTATAAGTATCATAATAAATATATATTAATGGTGTCTATAAAAGAATATACTGGATTTTGAAACCCTCTTACAATGTATCATGAAAAAATATTTCAGGGGAAAGTAAACCACCAACAACCTGTTATATATGCACACATTTTAAACAAGAAAATATAGAAAAAATTAAATACTAATTATGATGACGAATCATTTTAGGTTCAATGAAATCAATAATATAATATATTAAATTTTTATGTTATCTATTTTTATTCAAAATGAATTAAATTTAAGATAAAGAAAATTAATTTAGAAAATTTGAAAAGTGCATCATGTAACAACCCGAAATTTTGAATAAATCTTGTTTCCTATTTTTATGTGTTATTTTATTTTTTATACTCAATAAAAATGTTTCATTTGATAACATGAGTATAATTAAAATGACACTTTTGGTTTTTGACTGTTATATGACCATTGGTCAATATGACCACTAGAAACTAAATGTTTTGATTATTGTCTCTAAATACAAGTATTCTTGGTTAATTAATATAGAAAGAATATTCGATGGCCTCACCCAGTAGTCTTGGACCAATCGAAGCCCATCTAACAGAACTTGGGAAGGAGGTAGCACCACTGGGCTTTGCTCTAGAACAATCCCAAGCTGAACTTCATCGTATAAATCTAGAACGGGATCACCTTCGTGAGAAGTTAAAACTGATAGAAATTACTACTCATGCGATGTTGGTCGAGCCTCCCTCAGATTCTCTCACCTTAGCACACCTTACACTTAGGTCCTATGCTGGTCTGATAAGGGGCTATGTAAGGAGACCGTAACTGCCTTGTGTATCCTTTGTTTTAAATAAAAATTGGGATTTCTTCTTATGATGAAGTTTATGAATTTTCAAATGACCGGATAAATATAGTATGCATATTTTTGATGAATTTTAGAAAAAGGATATTTTAAAAATGGTTGTGTAAACCTTAAATAATTAAAAAATAATCTTCTACAATTATGTTCAGTACAAAATTTAGAGTCTAATAAGATCAACTTAATTTTTGATGAATAGTAAATTATGAATAGTGATTTTATGATTAGGATTAGTAATGTGTCCAAATGGATTAGTAATCTCATTTAGAGAAAGTATTAATATAATCAAGGCACCTTGATTAAATAATGTGATTCAATAAAATGGTTAAGTAACGGTTTCATAAATCATTATTCAAGTATTAGTTTTTCGGGTGAACAGTGTTTTTTATTTAAAAATTTAATTAAAAATATTTAGATTAATTATTTTTATATAACGGATCTCAGTTTTGAACTCAGAGCACCGATATTATGCTATGGTAATTTTTGGGGTTTTTTCTGAAAAAAATGAATTTTTGGTGAATGGTGTTTTTATTTAAAAATTAAATTAAAAATATTTAGAAAAATATTTTTATAAAATGGAGTTCATATTTGTAGTCAGAGCGTTGATATTTGGTTAAGGTGAAATTTTTCGATTATTCTGAGAATGTTGAATTTTCGATAAATAGTGAACATATAGTTTTTAAGTTACAGGTGTTTAATGACATCATTAAATGATGTATTAAGTTTGTAATCAATATGTTAGAATTATTAATAGTGAGATAAGGTATGAGGTGTCCCAAGTGGCCAATACCATGGGAAAATACCATTGGCAAGCCCATGGTTTTGCCAAAACCACTAATGTGGTGTCCCTTTGCCATTAATGCCTTGTCCCCTCACTTTCCATATAAATACCAATCCATCCTCTCATCCATTCGACTCCCCACTCTCCCCCAAAGAAGTTCTAGTCTCATTACCTCCCAAGGAGTCCTCCCATGGTGCCCCCAATCCCTCAAGGTCCCAACCTTTGAGTTTTAAGAGTTATGTTTTATGGTAAGGGATCCGACCTCTCTCTTTAATTTCAAGTAATCTCTTTTATGTCATTCCTTTTATGCTCCATGTTCTTATATTGGAGGATGTTCTTTTATACTCCTTTTAATTCCCTTTTCATGTTCACATAATGAGAGATCCCCTCTTACTCTCATTATTTCGTTTTACGAAGTTTTAAGTGGCACCGTTAGACTGCCGAAATTTTTGTAACGGATTCTTTCTCCCTTCTCATTTTTAAAGATCTATTTTCATTTAAGTATTTCAAGTTCCTTTTTATTATTCTGGGGTATGATCTCTAAATTTATCATACTTATCTTTTATGTTCATATGATGAGAGAACCCATTTGATCTCTTCAATTTAGTATTTTTAAGTTTTAGTGGCATCGTTAGGCTGCCGAATTTTTAAGTGGTTCTTCACCCTTCTTGTTTTGAAGTTCTACTTTCATGTCAATTCTTTCAAGTTCCTTTTTGTTATGTTGGGGTATGATCTCTATATCTATAATAATGGACTCTTTTGTTCATATAATGAGAGACCCCATTTTATCTCTTCAATTCAGTGTTTTGAAATTATAAGTGGCGCCGTTAGGCTGCCGAATTTTTAAGTGGTTCTTCACCCTTCTCGTTTTTAAGTTCTACTTTCATGTCTATTCTTTCAAGTTCCTTTTTGTTATGATGGGGAATTATCTCTATATCTATCATACTGAACTCTTATGTTCACATTATGAGAGACCCTTTTTGATCTTTTCAAATCATTTTTGTTGAAGTT
The DNA here is from genome assembly GCA_963277665.1 of Viscum album. Lineage (NCBI taxonomy): Eukaryota > Viridiplantae > Streptophyta > Magnoliopsida > Santalales > Viscaceae > Viscum > Viscum album. The sequence goes on from OY728129.1 coordinate 423,356,759, forward strand.
TAAGTAACGCCGTTAGGCTGCCGAATTTTCAAAAGAGAAATCTAATATTTGTCTTCCTTCCATGTTTTTCATTTCAAATGGTATGTCCTTGAAATTTAAATACCATGATCATGTATCCTTCTTATTCTGTCCATCTACTATTTTATGGGTCATTTATGAATGTATGACCCATTTTACCTCTCTTTTTAAGGTCTTCTAAAACCTCGTAACATAGCCGTTATGCTGCAGAATTTCCGTCTCAAAATGTCTCTCTCTTTTTATAAAGTCCTTTAATATTATTAAGTGAATAATCAAAGAACTTTCTTCTAAAGGTGTATTCACATATATACAAAAATGTTCTATTTTAAATTCTGGGATTTACATACATGAGACCCACCTTCCTTTTCTGTGGGTTTTAAAGTGATGTAAAGATCATGTCTTTAAAGTAGTTTTTAAAACGTTATGATTATGAAATGAAACCCATTTATTTTATGCTATATGGGTTATTTATGAAATTTTTGATGATGATATATGTGGATCACATGATAATAAAGTAAAATTTAAGGGTTCACCCTGATAGCGCTCCAATGCATTTGGTAATGATGTAACCACTAGAGATTACAATTTTCACGATACCTTGGTGAATAACCTTGGTTATTTTAAAATGACACCTTGGGGATGGACCTTGGTGATATGTTCATGATTGTCTATGTTAAGTGATGTAGCCACATTATCAAGTTATGAAAAATGTTATTTTTATTATGATATTCCTTCTTATTTCATTCTCATGCCTTAAAGTTCTTATTCATGACCTTATTGAAGTATCTCAAGTTCACATGCAAAATGTTTCTCTTGTTTTCCTTACTGGGATTTTTGCTCACCCTTTCTTTTGATGTATGCTCCCAGGTTAAGTGATGCAGTAATGAACCTTGGATGAACATGAGGAGAAGCCTTTCAAGTGTTTTAGAATAATGTTTTATGTTTTCATGTTTAAAGTTCCTGGTTTCCAAGACACTAAACCTTAAAGATCCTCGGTTTTGTAAAATGTAATGAATGTTTTTGTGATAAAGAGGCGGGATGAAATAGTTGGTGTCAAAGGATGGTTTAGTTATTTGTGGAAATTATGATATGAAAAATCTAGGAAGAACCCTATAGAAACTCTTAAATATATGAAATCTTCCTGGTATTTTGGTGAGTATTGAGTAAGGGGTTTCCAAACAAATACATCCTTGTCTGGATACGAGCAGGTAGAGGTGGCTCTGGCACAGATGTACATAGGGGTAAAACCTGAAAACACCACTTTGAGCTAGACTCGAACGGGAACTGGTACACGACAATGGGCCTTGCTGTACTCTTGGTTACGACACTCCCGGGGGATATGCTTTGGAAAATTCATAAGCTTATTATGAACCATTATTAAAGGAACAAGGATACAACAAAATAAAGATTCACATAAGAATATATGATCATGGATAACGAAGATTGGAACCTAGGGGATCACAAGTTAGGATATACTTTTATTCTACATGTTTATCCTTTTATGATTAAATTTTCCTTTTCATGATTATTAGCTAAGTAAATAAGCCCCTAATTATAGTTTCTTTTCTTAGTTAATGGTGGGAAATGGAAGAACATGTCCCAAAAACCAGTGTGATAGGAAATGCGATGATTGTCGTATTAATATGACAGAGGTGATTAGGGGATTAAAAGATGATTATTATTTTGGAATACGTTCACTATTTTAGGGACCCTATATGATCGAGGTAAATAGATTACTACGGTATTTTCATTGAGGAGTAAGGTTGACTTATATTTTGAAGAATCGATGAATTTATGGTGGACTTATAGTAATTTAGGTTACTTATGGGAATGATTAGCCTATCTTGGGTAAAACATGTTTAGTTTAGATAATTTTGTTATAAGATATTAGGAGTGGTTGATGTTGTTTGGAGATGAACAATGAAGTTTATTTTGGAAGACTATGTTATCAAATCCTTCTTGTATTTGGGTTTCAATCTTAGTTTGGTTTATTTTGAGGAATTTTAAGGACTGTTATTTATGGGATGGTCTATGATGAACTTTGGGTATTACCATGGAACATTGAAGATTTAAAATTAGTTTCCATTCCTATGGGATTCTTCCTTTTTGAAGATTTGTTTAACCTTACCCTTTCTGTTTTTGGGATAATGTTTAAAGATAGACGAAATAGATTGTTAATCTTTTGTGGATTATGTGATTCTCTAGAATATGATTCTTGTGTTTTGATGAGACCAAGTAGTTTTGAATGCTCATCGTTTGGGAGAAAAGATTAGTTTTGGTAGAAACTTATTAAAGGGTGAAACTCTATATGAAGGTAGATATATTTCCTTATGTTTTTGTTCTATGTTGTAAATGAATTCCTCAAAATTATGAAAAGGAAAGTAAAACAAAAACATTGTTGGTTTACGTTTCCTACTTTGTAATCAAAGATCGTTTACACACATCATAAGTTTGGGATATTCTTATGGTTAACTTTCTCCTAATCATGTTCTCTGTCACTCTCCCTCAGAACTTGACCCTTTGTTTTCTCTTCCATGTCCATGTTTTCCTACATGGAATCCTAGTGTGGGCTAACTCGAGTGACCTTCGTACTTCCCTTTATTTCTTTTAAAGTAATAGTTTTACTGACTCCTTTTCCGATGTGGGACTTTCAATGAAATTTCAAAACCTAATTTTTAAAAAAATTGCGAGGATGCAATTTCATAAGGGGGAAAGATTGTAACAACTCGAAATTTTGAATAAATATTGTTTCCTAATTTTATGTGTTATTTTATTTTTTATACTCAACAAAAATGTTTCATTTGATAACATGAGTATAATTAAAATGACACTGTTGGTTTTTGACTTTTATATGACCATTGGTCAATATGACCATTGGTCAATATGACCACTAGAAACTAAACGTTTTGATTATTGTCTCTAAATACAAGTAATATTGGTTAATTAATATAGAAAGAAGATTCGATGGCCTCACCTAGTAGTCTTGGACCAATCGAAGCCCATCTAACAGAACTTGGGAAGGAGGTTGCACCACTGGGCTTTGCTCTAGACCAAACCCAAGCTGAACTTCATCGTATAATGCTAGAACGGGATCTCCTTTGTGAGAAGTTCAAACTGATAGAAATTACTACTCATGCGATGTTGGACGATCCTCCCTCAGATTCTCTCACCATAGCACACCTTACACTTAGGTCATATGCTGGTGTGATAAGGGGCTATGTAAGGAGACCGTAACTGCCTTGTGTAATCCTTTGTTTTAAATAAAAATTTGTATATCTTCTTATGATGAAATTTATGAATTTTCAAATGACCGGATAAATATAGTATGCAAATTTTTGATGAATTTTAGAAAAAGGATATTTTAAAAATGGTTGTGTAAACCTTAAATAATTAAAAAATGGTCTTCTACAATTATGTTCAGTACAAAATTTAGAGTCTAATAAGATCAACTTAATTTTTGATGAATAGTAAATTATGAATAGTGATTTTATGATTAGGATTAGTAATGTGTCCAAATGGATTAGTAATCTCACTTAATGAAAGTATTAATATAATCAAGGCACCTTGATTAAGTAATGTGATTCAATAAAATGGTAAAATAATGGTATCATAAATCATTATTCAAGTATTAGTTTTTTCAGTTGAATAGTTTTTTTTATTTAAAAATTTAATTAAAAATATTTAGATAATTATTTTTATAAAACGGATTTCAGTTTTGAACTCAGAGCACCGATATTATGCAATGGTAATTTTAGGGGTTTTTTCTGAAAAAAATGAATTTTCGGTGAATAGTGTTTTTATTTAAAAATTAAATTAAAAATATTTAGAAAATTAATTTTATAAAATGGAGTTCATATTTTTAATCAGATCGTTGATATTTGGTTAAGGTGAAATTTTGGGATTATTCTGAGAAAGTTGAATTTTCGATGAATAGTGAAAACACAGTTTTTAAGTTACGGGTGTTTAATGACATCATTAAATGATGTATTAAGTTTGTAATCAATATGTTCGAACTATTAATAGTGAGATAAGGTATCTGTTGTCCCAAGTGGCCAATACCATGGGAAAATACCATGGGCAAGCCCATGGTTTTTCCAAAACCACTAATGAGGTGTCCCTTTGCCATTAATGCCTTGTCCCCTCACTTTCCCTATAAATACCAAGTCATCCTCTCATCCATTCGACTCTCCACTCTCCCCCAACGAAGTTCTGGTCTCATTACCTCCCAATGAGTCCTCCAATGGTGCCCCAAAGCCCTCAAGGTCCCAACCTTTGAGTTTTAAGAGTTATGTTTTAAGGTAAGGGATTCAACCTCTCTCTTTAATTTCAAGTAATCTCTTTTAAGTCATTCCTTTTATGCTCCATGTTCTTATGTTGGAGGATGTTCTTTTATACTCCTCTTACTGCCATTTTCATGTTAACATAATGAGATATCCCCTCTTACTCTCATTATTTGGTTTTATGAAGTTTTAAGTGGCGCCGTTAGGCTGCCGAAATTTTTGTAACGGATTCTTTCTCCCTTCTCATTTTTAAAGATCTATTTTCATTTAAGTATTTCATGTTCCTTTTTATTATGTTGGGGTATGATCTCTAAATTTATCATAGTGATATTTTATGTTCATATGATGAGATACCCCATTTTATCTCTTCAATTCAGTATTTTTAAGTTTTAAGTGGTGCCGTTAGGCTGCCGAATTTTTAAGTGGTTCTTCACCCTTCTCATTTTGAAGTTCTATTTCATTTCAATTCTTTCAAGTTCCTTTTTGTTATGTTGGGGTATGATCTCTATATCTATCATACTGGACTCTTATGTTCATATGATGAGAGAACCCATTTGATCTCTTCAATTCAGTGTTTTGAAATTTTAAGTGGCGCCGTTAGGCTGCCGAATTTTTAAGTGGTTCTTCACCCTTCTCGTTTTGAAGTTCTACTTTCATGTCAATTATTTCAAGTTCTTTTTTGTTATGTTGGGGAATTATCTCTATATATATCATACTGAACTCTTATGTTCACATGATGAGAGACCCTATTTGATCTTTTCAAATCATTTTTGTTGAAGTTTAAGTAACGCCATTAGGCTGCCGAACTTTCATAAGAGAAATCTAATTTTTGTCTTCCTTCCATGTTTTTCATTTCAAATGGTATGTCCTTGAAATTTAATTACCATGATCATGTATCCTTCTTATTCTGTCCATCTACTATTTTATGGGTCATTTATGAATGTTTGACCCATTTTACCTCTCTTTTTAATGTCTTCTAAAACCTCGTAACATAGCCGTTATACTGCATAATTTCCATCTCAAAATGTCTCCCTCTTTTTCTAAAGTCCTTTAATATTATTAATTGAATACTCAAATATATTTCTTCTAAAGGTGTATTCACATATATACCAAAATTTTCTATTTTAAATTATGGGATTTACATACATGAGACCCACCTTCCTTTTCTGTGGGTTTTAAAGTGATGTAAAGATCATGTCTATAAAGCAGTTTCTAAAACGTTATGATTATGAAATGAAACCCATTTATTTTATGCTATATGGGTTATTTATGAAATGTTTGATGATGATATATGTGGCTCACATGATAATAAAGGAAAATTTAAGGGTGCGCCCTAATAGCACTCCAATGCATTCGGTAATGATGTAACCACTAGATATTACAATTTTCACGATACCTTGGTGAATAACTTTGGTAATTTTCAAATGACACCTTAGGGATGGAACTTGGTGATATGTTCATGATTTTCTATGTTATGTGATTTAGCCACATTTTCAAGTTATGAAAAATGTTATTTTTATTATGATATTCCTCTTTATTTCATTCTCATGCCTTAAAGTTCTTTTTCATGACATTATTGAAGTATCTAAAGTTCACATGTAAAATGTTTCTCTTGTTTTCCTTACTGGGATTTTTGCTCACCCTTTCTTTTGATGTATGCTCCCAGGTTATGTGATGCAGTAATGAACCTAGGATGAACATGAGGAGAAGCCTTTCAAGTGTTTTAGAATTATGTTTTATGTTGTCGTGTTTAAAGTTCCTAGTTTCCAAGACACTAAACCATAAAGATCCTCGGTTTTGTAAAATGTAATGAAAGTTTATGTGATAAAGAGGCGAAATGCTATACATCACAACTCATGTAACTCTATCATAATAAAAGGATGGTTCATTAATCACTTGAGAAGAAGATGGTATTTATTTATCTCAAATATATATTTTATTCTTATAAAATAAAAAATGTTCCATTTTTATATATAATTTGATTAAAAAAAATTTGAATACACTTTTGTACCACATCCTTTACTATGAAAGGTGGATTGTATAAATAGATAAGGTAACTAGTTGATAAAAACTCCCATGTAGTATTCAAATCATGTATAAGAATAACTAGTAAGTAATTTTTTATTATTTATAATAGTATTTTATTTTAATATCTCATTATGATTGTATTTTATTAATTTTAGTCATAAGAATCAATATCATTTATACCCTATGAAAAAACATACTTTCAATAGCTTTGTAGAAGTCTAAAAAATAAGGCCTTGTTAAAGAAGATATTTTTAGAGTGTCGCCTTGAAAAAATTCCATAATACACCTTTTTATTATTATATATCTAGATGTTGAAATGAATGAAGATGTAGATTTCTTTCTTAAAAGATATTGTCTTCTATTCCGGCATAGTGTTCCAATATAAGTTAAAGGATCAAAGTGAACCAAATTTGAAACAATGATTCATACATAACGAACAATATAAACCCACTAGCCTTGAGGCAAGCCATTCATATCAACCACCTACATTACTTGGTGTAATGAATTTATTCATTAATTTTTCTCCTAAACATGAATCAAAAAAATATTATAAGATTATATAACTAAAATTCCTTATGGTGATGTTGTGTGTGTATAATACATATCATTACCTATTCATTTTATTATTTTGAGTGGAATGTTATACAATATCCAAAGAGACATTCTAAACATTAAAAAACTCTGAACAAGTAACTTGAGAGTGGAGATTGATGTAGCTCTTGATATGTGTGATGAGTTATCTTTTTTTATTGGTGGTCTGGATAACCCCATGTTTGATAATTCTAATGGAACATTTATATCATGGTCATATAATACTATAATGATACATTAGGTTTTTCAATTTCAATTTTTTTATTTGAAAAACTATTAACAGATGATGATAAAATGTTTTAAATAATATACAATATTAAAAAAAGGCAAAACGAGGGAAATAATAGTTTAGATTAAAACAATATCGTTAATCAACAAATAAATCAAAAGTACCTCCGGATATTACCATTAACACATCAATTCTACTATCTCATATGTTAATCTTACAAGCTGATAGAAATAAAACATTGAAATATAAAAATATATCCTACATTGAATATGAAGATGAAATATTTGGAGATTTCATTAAAAATGATGTTGTTCTGTAGTTTCTAAATTATATTATCATTTCTCAATTTTATAGAGTCCCAATTGTTAATACAGACATGATATAATTTTCCATATTCTTTCGGTGGAAAAAATTGATATATTCTATTCATAACTATTAATAACTATTCATATTTCCTATAGTAAAATATATTAATAATATATAAATGGAGAACCGCATAATGAAATATTTGTAATCATTAATCCTTACATTATTTATTTTTAAAACATTCCTTATAATTGAAAATATAAAAAAAAATATAGGCTCATCAAGGAGTTTAAAATGAAATTTAGAGGAGATATACACATCCCGATTCCTAAAATAATGTGATAAAATATAAAATCTTTCTATATAAAACATATTTTTATTCTATTTAGTAGTTATTTGTTTATAATTTTAATGAAGTGTTGGATACTCATCACAATCCTTTTGGATAACTAATTTTTTCGATGCAATACGTAGATTTCCATTAATCTGACCACACATGAAGTATATTGGTGATATATAATGCACACAAATCATTATTTTACTAAAAAAAGTTAATTATAGGTTTCAATTTCATTATTGAAATTTTTTTATGATAATGAGATATATTAACATAGTCAAAATCAAGGTATGGCTTCATTGACTAAACATTAGAAGCCTATGGATTTATTTAAATAAAGACAAATTAAGGTATATATAGTAATATATTACTATAAAACATATTTAAAAATAATTTAATTATTTTGTTAAATGTTTCATTAGTGAATAAATTAATATTGGGATGATTACTCTGGGTATTAAATTGTAAAATTTATAAAATATATATTTTTTACATCAAAAGACTAACATCCCTAAATGTGTAATTTCCAATGATAATTTTATTTTCCTTCAAAATATTTGTTAATAATGTTTTTGTATGTATTTTGTTAGTAATACCCATATTTATAACTATTTATATACAAAATAATGAAGCATATTTTTTATATATATGTTGAATGAGTAATAGTGTCAGAATGCTTTTCAATATAATGATTGGTGATTGACTTGTAAGTTTGTGATCTATTAATAGTTAGGGACATAGAAATTATTTTGGGATTCAAATAATTATTATAATTTTTATTATATATTATTTTTTCTATTATTTTGAATGAGAAATACAATGAAGGGTTACATTATTCAGATTATTGTAGAGAAAGTAACACGTTTGAACCTGCCTGTTCTCATGAGAGATTGGTCTTCAAGGATGAAACTGAGATAATAACGATAGAGAAATGGGTCCAAGATCATTTTAACAAATATATAACTAATTATTACCATATAAAATGGTTTATACATCAATTCTCATATGATAATAATTTTAATTTTCAATCAAGAATATAATGGTGTAATTTTTACATAAAACGTTGTCACATATCCAAAACCAAGGTAATGATATTGGATTATTTTCAACATTTATTTCAATTATAAATATTTATTTTATATTGTGTACATATCGAGGACATATCAATATTACTCAAAATTCTGATAGTATGACTTGAAGTGTGTGTTATCGATATATATGTTCTATTTATGTTTAAAAGACATTTCACATATCCTCAAACAATAAAAAACTTATTTATCTAAAAAAATTATAAAATGATCCATAATTTATTTTGATGCACATTAATTGACCTCATAATAATATAACACAATATTTTATTTGTATGGATTATTGTTTTTCAATATAATGAAGTCATTTTAGTTTAAAACCCTCATCACATAACCAATTATGAGATTTTTTTTTAATTATTTTCAAAAATTATAACAATAATCCATATTTCATTTATATCTTGCAAGAATTGAACTACAAAAAATATGACACATAATGTGGCTAGAATGAATTAATATATCTATTTTTTATAAAAAAAATTAGTTTTTGTATAAAACATGTGTCACTATCAAAAAAACATAAACTAATATTTCATATTTTTCATTCATTAGGATAATGATTCGTTTTTATTTTGTGTCGTATAGAAATTAAACATATATCAATCTAATAAAATGTTCAATATATATGACTAGATTTTTTTTCAATATAAAAGTTACATTTCTGTTTATAACATTTATCACATAAAAAAAATTATTCTTTTAATGATTTCAATCTTTATACAATTTATTATAAATTCATTTGTGGTTTGTAGGGATCAGATTAATGTCAATACAACACATGATGTGGCATGTATTACTCAATTTTTGATTTTCCATATTGGAATTCATGTTTACTCTTAAATTTGTATAAAAATAGACTACATAAAAAATGAGACCATGTTATCATCAAACAATAGGGAAATGATCCGTGATTCAATTTAGTCTTGTAGGAATTGATCGCACATCAATCTAAAACATTATGTGGATTTTATGACTCGACATGAATGTATTTAATATATAAGTTCTATTTAAGGATAAAATTCACATCACATTGTCAAAATTAAGAAAAAAACATCAGATTTTGTTTTCAAACATTAGAAAAACCATATATAAACAATTGAACATGGAAGCCATATAATCAATACACTAAATGGAATATAATATACAATATGGAAATTTAATAACTAGAAACACATGCCATTAAAAATAATAGATATGGAAAACTAAATATGGAATTTTATGAAACCAATATTCATTCCCTATAAATAACTAAAAATGAATTGTATCTATAGAAATGTTGTAGAAAAATCTCATGGATCAATAATAAATAAATCCTGGTAATTAAAAACAACCATTAATATGTCAACACAAAATATTGTGGATGAATAATAATTGAAGATAAATAAGGGAAATTATTTTTTATTGGATGATATGATTCCAAGGTACATAGTACCTTTATCATAAAACCCATTCAAAATATGGATTACAAAATTTTGTGTAAAACGTCGTCTAAGAGAGCTATCCAAATGACTCATCCCATGGGACTACAGATGCATCAGGTGGATATCTATAATTGGGCACCACCCAAATTGTACAAGTCCAAAACATTCCTCATATATTGAATAATAAATTTAGCAATGTGCCTTATCAATTAAACACATTGAATAATGATTAAGAAATTATCAATATTTACATAAATTAAATTATTGTTCCAGTAGACACTATGTATAAAATTGAATATGTTTTAGGAAATAGTAATATCTATGATACTTTTTATGGATAATTGGGTAAAATTCAATGATCATATAAGATTCATTCTGTCAAGTGGAAAAAATAAATCATTGAAGTTAATATGCATACTATTATTTGACAAATCAGTAATAAACCATACATAAGAATACTAAGTATTGTATTAATAGGAAATACCTAATATGGAGTAAAATAAAAGGTTATTTTAATTTAGGAATACAAATATTACAAAAATATCATTTAGAAACATTCTTGAGGAAAATATCGATTTATTTTCAAAATCATTTTGGAAAAGAATTTCATTGAAAATAAATTTTAAAACACATTTTCTTAAAATGTATCCTAAAAACACAAAGATTCATCAATGTAATGAAGGTCTGTATTGTTTTACTAGTCGTTCAAGGTAAATAGAACATTCCTTTTACACAATAAAAATATAAGAAAAAAATCCTTGTTTGGAAAGAGAAAATAACATCCTTTCAAAACATTGGTAACAAACAAAGTGGATTAAAATTTATTTAACAAATCATTTTATTGACCCTTTTGGAATCCTTTTAATGACACGTTTTTAATTGAAAACATTTTCTTTGACTAAAGAGAGAAACAAATATGGGTTTTATAAAAATTCTATAAAATTTGAGCACCAAAGAGTAAGAAAATGGTTCTAATACATGGAAATGGTCAAGAATAACCATATAACATTGAAGGGTCTTAATTGAAAATGAATATATAATTTCATCGAATGAAAATTCCATTTAATGGTGATTAGGATTAGTATTGATTAAAATATACATTAAACAATCCAAAGTGAAAAAATCCACTTTGAAACATTTTATTCCATAAAAATAATCAAGGAATTATATAAAAATAATGTTCAAAATTCAATTTATATAAATTTATTAAAGATATAATATAACTACTGGGGTTTTAGATACAACACACAAAGTATGAAAGTGATGAATATGACATTTACCTCAAGAATATAAACATCGAGATAAGAATCCCTTACCTTAAAATAATTTTTGTTACGTTTTCATTATATTCATATATTAAGGGGATTAATAATTTTAATAACTTATAAAAGAACCATATTAGTGTTTATTATATATTATATGATCCTATTCAAATATCTTATTACCCATTTATTCATCACCTTTCATTATTATAAATATTCCAGGTGTTAAATGCCTAGTTTGTCGAGTATTTTATAACATGTAATTTGTCATTATTATTAATTATGTCATGGTTTACTCATCTTCAGAATGAAAAACATTATGTTAATATTATATATATCAATTATATATTCATTTATGTTTTTCTATAATATTTTTACTTTAGAAATGAAGTGTAATGTTCAAGGAGACGATAGGTCGTACATAGACATGATCACTTCTTTCATTTATTTCACGTATTATAATAATGACTGATAATATATAAATTTTTTATTATAAATCTATTATCAAATATAGTTTATTTATTTTACATATTTTTATTAAAACCACCATTTATATTTTCCATTTACGGCTTGATTGAGTCATATTGCTTTAATTGGGTGGTAGTACACCCGTCCTCAATAAAAAATATCATATATAAACAAAAGGGAAAGCTTAAAGGTATGTTATAATGAAAAATTATAGAAGAGTTATGAAATGATAAATATCATATAATAAATATATAGATATATTATTTATACTAATGGAAACCATGATATGTGGTATGGGAAAAGTGGACAATCATCGTTTCATGAGGTATTAGATCGTCGTACAGATAAACATAATGTTCATTATCCATTAAATTATAGAGTGTGTATGGGATGGTCTAACCCATAACATAAAAAATAATAGTATATTTAGTATAATTGGTTTGTCATATATTTAGGTAAAAATATATATTTTAGATGGTGGAGAATGTAAATGAAACTAGAGGGCTTGAGAGAAGACATAACCTCTTAATCAGGTTACTTATTTAGGTATGAACCAATATATTCATTTTTTTCTTTACTCCTAATGAGATGATTTTGGGAATATAGGGGGTGGGGTGATTAATGTCTATTTGGATAAATTTTCAAAGATAAAATATGTCTTTATAGGTCTAAGGAATGGGGAGAGGTTGTGGCCTTTTATAAGGAAGGAAAAAAGACTCGATTGTTGTATAAAAAATTAAGTTTACATATGTTCATAGCTAAAAAAATTAATAATAATCCAATAAAACACATGAATGGAACGTTAATTTATTAATTAATGACAAAAAGTTGGATTTGGAAACATTTAAAGGACATTTGGGCCCTTAAATATATGGTTTGGTCCATTTTAAGCCAAATTGCATTGTATTCACAGTAAATAATTATAATCACATTCACAAATATATTTTTTTTAAAAAAATTAATTTGATCATATTATAATAAAAATTAAATCCTGACTAAAATGTTATATTTTCATTTTTAAAAATTCAAATCACAGTTGAATAAAAATTATGATTAATCCTAATCTTGGAGACATGCGATTTAACTAGTTTGAGTAGAAAATTGTTCAAAATTTTGTTGAATTTCTATATTCAACATTAACTTTATATCTTTAATAATGAACTACAATGTAATAGTATATGTATTATTTAAATAATATTACTCTATAGAATAATTAATTTTTAATTTCACATTAATAATTTTCTAAACTAAATGTTAGATTTAACTAAAATGCTGTATTTTTCACAATTAATAATGAAATGAATTTTTTCAGAATAAAACAAAAAAAATAACCATAGGAAAATTTTTATATTTTGATATCAAAAATTAAATTAATTTGTAGAACAATTTTAAAATATTTTAAAAATTAATATATAAAACCGGTTATCCATTAAATGGTGAAAAAATTTCATTTAAACAAATACAGGGTTGTATGTGTGAAATAGGGGTTTTTCACATCCTTGGCTTATCAAAACTAATGTATAAATATCGATAATAATTTATTGAATATATAAAAGTATATTTTTCATTAAAATAATTCAGTAATTGTAATTAGTTATGATTATTAAGGTAAAACACCTTCAGAAGCATAAAAATAAAAATATTTCTTTTTAAATCCAAATTGTTCTTATTTTAATTGATCATTAATCCATTACCAATGAATTATTTTTATAATGGTGGAAATCAAAATTTTTTTATGTTATTTACTAATATTATTTTTAATTTTTATATCCAAATAGATTTAATAATAATAATATTCATTTTAATTTATTTAGTGAAACTCTATCATTACGTGTATCTCATGCAATCAAGGAAGCTTACTCTTGTAGGTAAAAAAGTCTACCGAGGAAGGTCTCTCTAGCATGTAAAACAAGCTATTGAGGAAGGTACCTCTTTCATTTAACACAAGCTAACTTGTTGTTTCATGAATTATAGGAAATATCTTATGTTAAATGTTTCTAAAATAAAAAATACCTATTAGAGTCTTTGGATATTATATACCCTTACATGTTTGGTGTTTTGTTTCATACAATCTATTGAATAAAAATTTTAACATTTTAATTTTTGGTTTTTAAATTCTCCCACAATAAATAAATTCTATCCTCACAATTAAAACTCAATTATGTTGATAGATTATTTGATACTTTATATGATTGAAATCTCACATCATTATAATGGTTTGTAAATAATCATCCAGAAAATAATGAATGGGAATTAACAGGGTTACATGGACTGCCATGTGACTAGGTCTTTAAGTAAGAGATCATTAGTGAAATGTAGTGGTACATAATTACTGGAAAAGTGTAAGTATTTATAGAGAGTGAATTAGTTCAACCATAAAAACCATGTGAATGATAAATAGAAAGTTGAGGGCCCCAAATACATAAGTATGAGATGATTTATAAGAACATTGGTTTAATAGAAATTAATTTATAATAACAAAAAAATCAAGGTCATTTTCTTAATGTTGGGAAATTATTTTACTGACTAAGAATATAAAGAAATATTTTTTCCTAATATTTTTCAATTTTATATAGAAAATCCTAAATTTTAGTTATTATTTTATAAAACTATAATTCATCCAAAAATCAATTTTGATGATTGATGAACTAAAATAAATTTCTAAAGGATATTAGGGCCCATGAAAGAGTTATAATTCCAACTATTTGTCATTAAATATAATCATATACTAATATAGTTAATAAATTAATATCTAATAATAAAAAAAGATACTACGGTTTAATCCTTAATATTATCCATGAAATAATTTAACTAAAAAAATTAACCAGGACATTGTGTAGGTCAGTGGTTGGAGTGAAACCCTTATCCATCTTCGGCCAGGGATTCAGGTCCTGCAGCTTTTCTGGATTTGATTTATTTTCACCCAACATATTGGTTTTCATTTTCAAAAACCAAATTAATAAAATTTCCAAAAATATAAGATAAACATTACTGAAAATTTATCATCAAATAAAATAAAAACAATGGTTTTTAATTCTTCTTAAATACATAAGAACTCCATCCACATGATTTCACATAGATCATTAGGTGGTCTAGAGAATATTTTTAATATCATTCATATGATATCTAAACAATGAAAACATATCTATATTCTTAATACCTTAATATTAACATAGATTTTTCAATAAAATTATTCATAATGGTTTGTAATGGAATAGCGGATAATTTTATGTAAACCCCCCAAGAGTGTCAAATTAGGTGCAGAGTATAACTGGTTATTTGGTACTAGGTTACCTCATGTCAGGCTCAGAACTACATTTCTTGGGTAGTTACTCTTAGATACATTTTTTCCTAAACCACATCCACTTTTAGAATCTAGAGATACTTTTATTTCTAGGAATACCCACATAATATATAATTTAATAAAAATATTTCATGGTATTTTATACTAATCCTCAAATTCTAGATAAGGTTTATGTTCTATAACCTATATTTTCCAAAATCTAGTTCCCATGGTTATTATTAAACATCCTTTGATGACAAATATAGTGACTCATCCTCATATAGCTTTAATTTTGTGTCTTGTATCAATTAAATTGTCATAATTACATGAAATAATGCTCTGAGGGACTGGGAGTTTAGTAGTCTTTGTAAACCAAATTCATAAATGAGTCTTGTATTATAAATGAATACACTAATTACAACATAATTTTTTTCATTAAAAAATATCAAAATCAAGGATAACTCTAATCCATCTAATAAATTTGTGTATAAAATTCATAGTTTTCTTCTTGGATTCTTATGGAAAGAAACATAATAGGGTTAACCTCAAATGTCCAGTAATTAAAAAATATCGGGAAATCAATAATTAATAATTAAGACTAGTCAATATGGAATAATAAATAATTGAACACACATTCCATATAATGAATAATCTTAAAGGAAGTGTGTATTCAATATGGAATGGTAATAACTCAAAACACATTCCATTCAAATATTTAGATTAGGAAAAATAAATATGGAATCATAACTAACTTAAAAACCGTCCATTAAAATAAATAAAAATGAAATGAATACATAGATATGTCGATGAAAAATATCATGGTTGAATAATAAATGAATCATGATAATTAAATACATAATTAATTATGGTAATGAAAATTCTCATGGTTCAATAATAAATGAATATAAACAAGTGAAATTAATTATTATTGGTATCCGTGTTTACCAGGTAGATGATACCTTTATCATTAATACATTTAACAGGATGTTATAAAAAAACATGTTAGAAACCTCTCCAAGGTGTCTAGTAAAATAACTTGTCCCATAAGACTATCTCTACATTGATGGGATATCTATAAATTATCCCTACCATGTCGTACTAGTCCAAAACATTCTTCATATATCGAATAATCAATTTAACAATGTGCCTTATCAGATAACTGTATTGAATAACGAATATGTAATTATCTATATTTACCAAAATAATAAAATTATTTTCAAAGTATATACCATATGTAAAATGATATAAGGTTTAGAAAAAATTATTATCCTAGAAAAATGATGTGGATAATTAGGTAAAATTAAATGATCATATGATATTGAATATTTTTATGGGAAAAATCATAGAAGTGGATGTTAATACTACCTTTGGAAGAATCTATCTTTAACCAACCATAGAAAGCTTAAGGATGATATTAATAAAACATACCCCAATTAGAGTAAAATAAATTTTTGTTGTCATTGATGAGAAGAATATTACACAAAATACATTTTAAAAACATTTTATAAGAAAATATAATTCTATTATGAAAAAAAGATTCATTGAAAATAATTTTTTAAAAAAATCCATAAAAATAACCCATTTAGAAATGTAATGGATGCTTCTAGGGAATGACTTTAGGTTTATTCATATATGTCATACAATAAAAAACAACATTTCTTATACATGGTAAAAAGGATAAAAAATTACTCCCTCATAAATAAATAAGAAGATTCCTTTTAAAAAATTGGTAAAAGACTGAACCTGTAAAAATTTATCTACCAAATCATTTTAATTTTTTTTTATATATTTTAATAAAACATGATTTTTAGAATAAATTAAGTTCTTTGAAAAAAAGATAGAAACAAAGTCTTGTTTTCTTACAAACATTTTCTAGAACATTTGAGTAATAATGAGTGGAAAATGGTACTAATATTTAAAAATGGTCATGAACAATGATAGAATAAGGAACAAGATATTTGAACAATGGTTATTTAATTTCCTCAAATGGAAATTCCATTGACTAATTATTTGTATATATATTTAGAAATATTTTCTTTAAAAATTACAAATTTTCTCAAGCCACTTCGATGAATTTTAATTCATAGTCCTCATGAAGGAATAATATTAAATAAAATTTCAAAACATAATGTATAAATAACGATTATAGGATTAAAATAAATATGTATATTCAATATTAAAAGAGGGGTGAATTTTAGGTTTAAAAACAATTTTTTTATCCTAATGATAATGTATTATTAATAAGGTTAAAAAAGATTGATTCAAAAAAATTATTTATTTCTATACTATGAAACAATCTATCTTAGGATCTGAAAATATGGATCTGATGATGAAATGTCAAATAGGATTATTTTGGGAAATATTCTACCTTAAAGAGTATATAATCTTATTTATAATAGATTATACATGTATAACAATTGGAAATAAAGTTATAAATTCAATCATTAACAAAATTAAGTGGAAATAAAACATGTAATAAAAACAAGTAAACAAGTATATGAAATGTTTTAATGTAAAGAGAAGGGTACAAAATAACCTTGGATAAAGATCCCTTGTGTTATACTTCATGAAATTATATCTTATTCATAATTGGGTAATCCCTATAAAAGACTATCAGAATTTATCATGATTTCCCCTCAATCTCCCGTACATTAAAGTAGTCAACACCTCATTATTCATATCCCTAAAGGTCACTAATTGATCAGCTAGTCGGAATTGTACTAGGCAGACAGAACAAGTTTTTAACAATATAATCAAGTTTATAATAACATTCTCACATTGAAATTTGAGCATAGATCTCATAGAGAAAATTATATCCCTATAATTCCGCACATCCAAAACTTATAAACATGTATATAAATCTAAAATTTATTGGGTATTTATAGGAAAAAATCACAGTAGTTAGATCCTCCTCCAACGGTAATATTTTTCTGTAAATTTCGTATTGACCAATACACAGTTCTCTTAGCCAACGATAAGTTAGAAATAGATTGTACAATATAGATTAAATTACGAAACTTGGGAAACATTATAATGTATAAGAAACATAAATTTTTAAGGAAAAATTTTTTAGGCAAAAGTAACGTTAACATGTTTATGATCCGATAAAATGAAAATTTACATTATGGAAATGTTGTAACTATTAGAATTATATTTTATAATATTCGTAAAGAATTGAGATTCATTTTATAAAAATATAAAAAATCAGGTTATAAAATAATAGATATTCGGAGTATGAATTCTTAGGAATCTGAAACCAAATTTATGATAAAATCAGAATCAAATTTATGATGATTTTGGAGTCTGAAAAAATGATATTTCGGGGTATAATTTCCATAGAACTCGAAATCTGATTTCTATGGTAATCAGAGTCCGATTTTTGACGAAATAATTGTTTGATATAATATGAATTGGGAGTTATATTTAGGCAAAAATAAAGTCTGATTTCAGAATTAATAAAGGTTTAATTTTAGAAGACATCGATGTCTGATTTTATAAGAAATTGGAGTTTTATTTCAGAATAAATTGGGGTCCTATTGGAGAGGTAATTGTGGTATTCTTTCAGTATAAATCATAGTAGGATTTCAAGAGAAACCAGAGTCTAATATAAAAATAAATCATAGTCTTATTTTAGATTAAATAAGTGTGTAATTTATGAATAATTTGATGTGTTATTTTAGGATAAATCGATGTCTAATTTCAAAAGAAATAAGAGTATTATTTTAGAAGAAACGAGTTACTGATTTCTAATGTAATCAGAGTCAAAATTAGTTGTAAATATGATTCTAAATAATTATATGTTTCTATGTTAGATAAGGATCCTATTTTTGACAAAAAAAACGTATAGTTAGTCTTAGTTTAGGATAACACTAGATAAGACAATGAAAACAATATGTAAATTCAAGAACTTTTTTTATAGAAAGCAAATTTTCCATAAGAATACATTTCTTATAGAAAGATATTTTTTCCTTAAGAAATTGTGTTTGTGATTATTAAAACATAAAGGAATGAAAAATTCATAAGGGGACTTGTTGAATCTACAATATCCCCTTTTTGGAAATAAAAAACAACTCTTTGTAAAATAATATAAGAAATAAGGTTTTTACTTTTTGATCATAAAAATAATTACTTATCTCACTTTACATTTCTTATGATCCATAATGAATATGACTAAATCCCCCCTTTTATTTTTAAATCTTTATAGATATTATTCTTGTCATTCTATAGAAGTTACTCCATATTTCATAAGAAAAATTTCTTTATGTAATCTACCCTTACTTGGACATATTCATTATTAATATAATTTTTGATAATTAGTATATCCTATTTAGTAATTTTTATAAAGTAATGGAGTGAATGAAAAAAATTGTACCTAAATAATTAGGAATATAAATAACCATACTATGGAAATAAGAAAATGATTATTATGATTGAAAAATAATTTACAAGGAAAATTACACAAAATATTTGAATTTAATAAATCATTCAACCTTCTTTTCCTTCATCAAGGGCTTTTTCAAAGTAGCCTTTATCTTGTTCAACACATCTTAATCATCCTTAAATGTGCTGAATAGACATTCCTGATCATGATCTTAATTTTCAAGATCATTAATCATTTATTCATTAAATTTATTGATTTCTCATTGAGAATATATCACATTATATTGCTCTATATATTTTGATTCCATTTCGTCGCTGAGATCCAATTCTCTTTAAAAATTCAGAGAAACTAAATTCAGGTCTCCATTCAGGTCACTATCATCCAGAATCCGGGTTGAATTCTCTTGATTCAACATTTTTATAGACTTATTGGAAATATCATGATCGTGTCTTCTGGCTTGTCAAATGATTCATTTACAGAATCATGGAAATCATCCTTGATTTTCAGATCATCAATCACTGACATCAGAAACTTGGTTATTTATTTTCAATATCTCATATGAGAATCATAACCATTATCAAAAGTCTTAATTGAAACTTCCCATTTTACAAAATTTTCCATAATAATGCTTATAGAGTCTAAATTAAAATTGATTATTTGTTAGAGTTGTTGGCATATGAAGTCAATACATAGATACAAGGGAATGGTTTTCACTAGATTCTTTAAGGACTAAACAAAAAAAATATTTTCCATTAGAAGATGTTGATTATGAATAAAATTCCTTTATGGGAGAGAGAACTTTAACATTCTCTAATTCTTTCCTTTTAGATCTTCCAACAACATCTTTGTTGGATTTTATAACCCAAAATTTCCCGTGCGAATAAAAAATGAATTTCTTTCCATTCTCATCATTATAAATTTCCCTATAACTTTTATAGTCTAATGATCACTCTTAAAAACCTGAATAATTTTATCATCATCATCAGTAACACTTTCACCAACATTTTCTGAAATATCATTAATATATTTTGGATGAATACCATCGTGATTTCTACTTCCATTATCTAAAGGTTTTTCAACCTCATCCTTAGAATCATCATATTTCTCTTTTGAGATTATCTTGGTTGGTACAACTTGGTATGTTCTGATAGACAACATGTCAGAAGGACTTCCCTTCATAGGATATTCTTCCATCAACCTTATCACATCATCACTATCATCTTCATCTTCTTCATCTACTTGATCATCTTCTAGATGAATATTTTCTTCATCTACAATGGGTTCTATAATTGAAAAATTATTTCTCCTAACTGTACCCTATGTTTAAATTGTAACAGTTTCATTAAAAAGGGATTCAGGTACTTGATCTTTTTCAAATCATTCCTTTTTATATTTAGGAAAAACATAAACAATATCAGCATCTGACATCTTCTTCTTTAACTTATTCTCTTTTTCATTAATTTCAAGTTCTTCAAATTGTTGAATCTACAACAACTTACACTCTGTATGGCCTAAACCAAAATCAAAAACTCGTTATTTTTTTCATCATATACCCTCTCTATTTAGAAATAACTTCATCAGAAAAAAGACTCTTGATTTTTCATCTATGTTAAAGAATATTTTGATTCTGGATCTTGTACATTCCTGTGAAGTCTGAATTCTTTTTTATTATTTTAATTAAGTTTTTTAGAGAAATTTATCTTACTTCAACATTATTTCTGATATAATGAACATCACTACCAAGAAGATAAAAGAAATCTCATGTCATAATACTAAAACTGATCTTCATAAAGATTATATTATCATCAGTCAACAACATTATCTTAAAAACATGGTGTCTTGATCGTCTTGGAATTTTCAAAGATTCCAGGAAAAGGAAAATAATATTCATCAAGATTTATTTATACATTATTATCTGAAAATTGAGACGTCAATTCTTGATATTACTGATGGTTAATAAAATATACTTGATATGGTTTATCTACCTTATATTAACCATGAAATCCATCATGATGATATCACATTTCTTAAGATAATCTATATACCCCTTTCTCTGAATGATAAATCATTCAATCCATAGAGAATTAAATCTATAGTTGGTATAAAAATTATATATCATTGGTGAATTAACTTTTTTAAGCCCAAGGAACTCCATTTCCTTATCCTTATCAAAAATTACCTTCCGGGTCAAAAAAAATTGTTTGAAAAAAAGATAGCCTATCCTTCATAAGGAATATCTATAATGCTAGTAGCCTTGTTGAAATATAAATAATAATTCATTACATAGGTCATAAATGAAAACATTTATATCCATCCATGTTCATAAAAATCAACTATAACATATAATTTTATAAATATATCATGATAAACTTGATCCTGATTTTTTTGGTTTGGCAAAACAATGACTTTCCAAGCCACTCTTCTTGTGATTTTTGAAATCAGATAACCATACTTGAGAATTATTTTTTTCTCCACAAACATTTATCTATAAATTAAATAGTCATTGAATAATAAGGAAATATGGAAAATTGAACAATAACATTGATGGGTGGAAGATCTTCAGTGCAAAATCACTAAGACTTCTGATGTGGGATTCCAAAATGGGGTCTTTTATATAGGCTTTGTAGTGACGGTTTTTATTCTAGAATAATTCTTATAGTTGATATTAGTTGTATATGATCTTAAATTTGATATAAATTCCAAAGAAGGTTTTTTGGATTTTGATATATTGGTGTTTTAAGGATAAATCATTTTCAAATAAACTAGTTACGATAATTTTTTCATAAAATGAGATAGAAATTCCAAAAAAATAATGATATTTATGAATGGAGACACCCATTCAAGATTGATTAGAGTGAATTTTAAATATTGATATGGTTCATTTTAATGGGAAAGGGTTCTGAAAATATTATTACAGAGGGATAATTTTAGGTTCTAAAAAATATTTAAGAGGAAAAAACATTAGGCTCTAAAAATAATTTAAGTGAAAATATTTAAGGATCTAAAATTCATTAATAAGTGAAATTATATTTGGTTATAGAGAAAGTTTAAATAAAATGTTTTGGAAATGGAAAAATATTTAACCTATATAATCCCCCTATAAAAATGATTATCATAATATAAGGATATAGATTTAACAAAAATATAGTATAGATGCTTGACTTATGGTTTTCATTCATAACATTTGATTAATGTATTATATTCTATGAGAGGATAATTATTTTTATAAATATGTTTCCATGTTGGTCTTCCCTTCTGATAAATTGTAATATAATATCCTGTTTTATTTTGTGATCCCTAGAAAAAGTTAATCCTAATATCTATGTGCTTTTAATGAGAGTGATGTCGATGTTTTTTTATTAGGTAAATGGTACTAGTATCATCAAACATTTTCTCTGTTTTGGTAAAACTCGTGCCACAGTCTGTGAGTGTGTGTCGCATCCACAACACTTGAGCACAACATATACCAAGAAATATATATTCATAATTAGTAGTGGAAAGTGATACATAGTGTTTCTTCTTTAATGAACAATAATCATTCGAATATCCAATGAAATAACATCTTTCATATGTAATTTTTTTATCCATTATAAATCCACCAAAGTAAACATCAGAAAAAATTTAAAAAATATCATTACTAGATGTATATAAAGGTCCCCAATCCATGGTTACCTTTAAATAGAATAAATTCAGTTCACTAATTTTACATAATATTCCTTTGGATTATATTGATATCTTGCACATAAGAATATTAATTATATTATGTCTGGATGACTATCTGTTACGTATAATAAACATTCTATCATACCTCTAAAAGATGTTTGGTCTACTAGTTTCTCTGATTCATCAATATTAAGAGAGATTGAGTTACCAATTACAGTACTTAGAATTTTAGGAGTGTCACATAAATAGTTCGTAAGAAGTTATTTAATATATATTTCTTTGAATATATATATTTCTTCTAGTTTTTATGAAATTTTAAAAATTGGTAACAATTTAACTCACCCATCATACACTTTTCAAATGTAGACTTTGTATGATTCCAACAAGAATCTGTTAAGGATTTCTGATTTTATTTGAATATAATTTCATCAACATAAACATGAAAAATAAAAACAATTTTATAATATTTATTTATAAACTATGATGGAAAATTATTTTCCTTCAGAAATGTTTTTTGTAACAAAAATCATTTAACTCTATCATACCAGTCTCTATGGCCTTGTTAAAGTCAACATAAAGCATTTGTAATTTTGATAAAATATTCATGATGTTTTATGTCTTCAAATACATGAGGTTTTTCAATAAAAAAATTCTCTTGAACACATAAATTAAGGAAAGTACACTTCATGTCCATTTGAAAAAATTTAAATTAACGAAATATGGAATGTTTAAGTGAATTTGAATAGATTCATGTATAACTACTAGAGCGTAGGATTATTGATAGTCTATTCCTACGTGTCAATTATATATTTTAGAAAATAATCTTTCTCTTTTTCATGAAAATATTACATTTTCATCACATTTATACTTGAATACCCTCATTACTCCAATGATATAAGATTATTTAGGTCTTTCAACAATGGTAGAGACATTGTTCATTTTGAATTCATTTTTTTAATCTTGAATAGATTTAATCCATTCATCATCACCTAAATCTTCATCAGTTATTTTAGGTTATCATTAGGAATGAAATAAAAGATACTCTTATTCAATTCATAACGAACATCTAGCCCTTACATGTTGATTTAAATCACCAATAATACTGTCACTAGGGTGATTCATATGAAATAATTGATTTAAGTTTTGTAAAACATAGCCATCAACATGAGGTAGAAAAGCTAATGCGGTAAATACTTCAGAACCATTTTCTTGAGTATTTCCTTAATAGAAAATTAATAGATTATATTTTGGTAATATATTTTTTAAAACACATCTAACAATGTAGGTTGGGGTATTTTAAGAACAAATGGATTGATTTCATCAAATTTAACATGTATTGTTTCTTCAACAGTATACGAATTTTGTTAAAAATGCTATATTCCTTAGAATTAGTGGAGTGGCCTATGAAAATTACTTCATAGGATTTGGGTGAAAAATTTTATATGTTATAACTATTATTCAAGATGAATAATTTTCATCCAAATACTATAAAGAATGAATCATTAGGTTTTCTTCCAGTCCATTGTTCATAAGGTGTTTTATTTTGAAATGGTCTAATTAAAACTCGATTTATAGTCTAATAAGGAATACATACAGCTTGATCCAAAAAAATAGATATTTAATATTTAGTAAACATGGTTCTTGTTATCTTTTTAAGAATTTGGATTATTCTTTTAATAACACCATATTTTTTAGGAGTTACAGGAGAAGAAAAATTATGAGTAATGCCTTTCTTACTACAAAAAAGTTTAAGAATATAAATTTTCAAATTCTCCCCCATGATCGCTATGAATAATTATCAGTGGTGGATTTTCCTCAATTTTATCCTTGAACGATAAATATTTAATAAAATAAATGTATTCATATGTCATTTCTAGAAAATAAACCCCGGTAAATCTACTATAATCATCAATTAAAACAAATACATATTATTTTCCACCAATACACTATGTTTCTGTTGGACAGAAAATATCTTTATTCACTAGTTGTAATGCATCAAAATTTGAGACTTCACTAATTGTTATAAATATTGACTTACGTTTCTTTCCATGTTGACAGGGATCAATAACTTTTGAAGAATCAAATATAAGATCCAGTAGGTCCATAAAAATTCTTTTCCTTGAAATTTTTCATAAGATCATAAGGATACAATGTCTTAGTCTACTATTCCATAACCAAGATTGATCTTCTATTTCACTTTTAAAAAGCTAGTTATTGTCTCTTCAGTTCTTCTATGTTCAGTGTATAGACATTCTCATGCATATGGGCATATAAAATAATCTCTTCTTATGAATTCCCTTCTAGGTATTTATGATTCCTAATATTCACAAAATATCATTCATCACATAATTGGATTATGTTTATAAGGATGTTCTTAAGACCTTTACCATATAAAACATTTTATGTTAATGCTCTTCCAAGAAGAACATTGGTACCCATACTAATAATTTCTCTCTGATCATTATCACT
Organism: Viscum album; assembly: GCA_963277665.1. NCBI lineage: Eukaryota > Viridiplantae > Streptophyta > Magnoliopsida > Santalales > Viscaceae > Viscum > Viscum album. The sequence goes on from OY728129.1 coordinate 423,382,583, forward strand.
GAATGTAAATTTCCTCCTTTCATCTTGATAATCCTTTCAAATAAGTTTTTGTTACCTCTCAGGTATTGGGAACATCCCCTATCCATGTACCATGTATTGTTTTTTTCACTTAATTTATATCCTTGAAAATAAAAAAAGTAATGATTCAGAATCCAAATTTTCGTGGATACATAATTTTTTGAATGTAAAATATTAGGTGTCCACATTTTCATATAAATATAAGCATTATGAAAACCTGAGGATGGGATTTTATTTAATGAAAAAAATTCAACTAATTTGTACCACATTGACACTTAGTGAAACAGATAGAGCACATTGGGGAACAAAATAGTAATGACTAAAAATGTTTTGAGTGGGTATTACCAAATCCAGAAATTTTTCTAAGAGGACGTAGTTGTGAATACATGTTATCAAATTATTTACATTCTATTAGTTATGTTTGATAAATTTTTCTTTAAATAAAATATTTTAGATTCTATTCTGATGTCTAAATTCATCTGTATAGAGTCATTAGTCGTAGAATTTTATTTATTCTCAAATTCATTTTTCATAGAAATAGCATTTTCAAGATACTTACAACTTCTATCCTTCTCAGAATTAACATCCTTAATGTTTTTGTAAATATTAACAAATTCAAGTGTTTTCTGATAAATATTTTTTGAACCATCTGAAAGTTATTTTGTTAAAATAGAAATTCTCTAATTTGATTTCTCTAGTTTTCTTATCTTATAGATATCATTCTCATGTAATTTAAAAAGTCTTGATTATTCTTCAAATTATGGTAGAGTATTATGTTTTTCAAAGAGCTATTCTTCAATCAAATATTACTAATATTATACATTAGTAACATTTTCATTTAAAGAAGTATTGGTTTAAGAATCATAATCATGTACCTTAGACATAAAAAAATAATTTCTAATAGATAATCTAGATATAAGATGAATTTTATTATAACTATAACATTCATATTTTTAGGATTCCTATAAAAAGTCACTATCACTGTCACTCCAGGTGTCATTAACCTTAATGATATTCTTAGACATCAATTGGTTGTAATTATTTTTTTTCTTTCTGAATTTCTATCCTTTCTGTCTTTTCATTTGATCAAAAGATAATTTGGTTTGATAAGTCTTTCCCTTTTTCATTCATATCATGTTACTTCAGAATCATTCCTTACCTTTATTCATTTTATCTTATATTTATATAGAAAATATTTCTTTCCCCAATCATTCTCATCCTTCTAATCACATTTGAAATTTTATTGTTAGAATGATCACTATAACTAAAATCAGATACTAAAAAATCTTCTTAGCTTTAGATATAATTTTCCGTTCTGGAGACTTGGATTTAGATGTAGTATTTGACAAAACACTTACATTGCCATTCTTTTTCTTATTAAAATCTACATCTCTCTTCATTCGTGTTTTGTGATGAATAAGAGTTCTAAAGAACTCGTCATGCATAATTTTTGAAACATTAATGTTTCCATAAATAGTTTTTCTTTCAGATTCCCACTCATTGGAAGTGATATATATTATTTTATCCAAAAGTTGTTCATCATTAATAAATTTTTCTCCCATATATTGAAGATTTTTGATGATACTCAAAAATCAATGTTTCACTTTGAAAATTGGATCCCCATTAGGAAACATAAATCCATGATATTAATCTCGTAAAATAGCTCTTCTTGTTTCTATCACTTTTGAAGTTCCAAAGTCTATAACTTCATGTTTATTATAAATACTATTTGCTACATCACAAGAGTATATTTGACTGTAGAAATTCATAGTCATGAAACATAAAAGATCATTGTGTATATCCTAATTTGGTTGATATTATTATTTTTCTTGATTTGTGAAGGTTCTGATTTATTTGGATTTAATCTTGTAGTCACTAGTGATCGTGAAAAAATTATCAACTCTAGTGTTTATAACAAAGGTCTTCATCCTATCTCTCTAGTACTCATAATCATTTCCATCAAAATTTGGTATTCTGATAGGATTGATACTTTATATAGAAGAAATTTTCAATCCCACAATTTTATAACAAAATAAAACATTTCTTTTCCAAAAAAAAGTATTAGTAACTTGATTTTATACACATGGAAAATAAACATAAAGAAAAAATATTCTCGAGAAAAATAAAAACAAGTAGATAAGAAACAAAATATTGAGAAGGAAAACATATATATATGTATACATATTTTACAGACCACCTCATATACCAATTATAGGATAGAAATATATATATATATTTTCGATTACAATAGGGCATTAATTTTAGGATTAAATCATTCCATTTAATCCTTATAAAAATCTATTTTTAAAAGGTTAAAAAATATTGATTCACAACCCTTCTTTAGTTCATAACTAAAAATAAATCTTTATTATGATCTAAAAATATGAATCATATAAAGAAAAATAAATCCAATTTACATAGTGAAATATTGTACCTTAAAGCACAAATAATATTATTTATAACAGGGTATACACATAGAAGAAACAATAATTAATTTATAGTTTCATTAATTAAAAAATGCATTAGAAATAAAACATGTACCAATAACAACTAAACTATTGTATGAAATATTTTAACCCAAAGATAAGGATATCCGAAAACTATGGATAAAGGTCCATGGATTTGTTCTTTTAATAATTCTTGTCTTACCCACACAAGGGTATTCTATCAATAAGACTATCAGAATCATTCTTTCTATCCCCACAAGCCCTTAAATATTACGGTAGTTGACACCTCTATCTTTATATCCCAAGAATACCTCTATTTATCATCCAATCAGAATCGCACTAGGTGGATTGAAGATATTTTTTATATCTTGAACAAGTGTTTCAAAACATTGTCATCAGGAAATATGATCAGATGACTCATTGAGAAAATTGTTTCCATTGAATTCTGTGCATTCATCACTTTTCTAGGTGTATAGAATATATCAAATGGCTGGGTATTTATTGGAAAATAATCACAACAGTCAGCTCCTCCTCCAATATTCATATATTTCCATTTATTTCAGAAGGACTTATACATGAGTCACATAGCCAATGATTAGTTAATAAAATATATTATGAAATTGTTTCATGTAATAAAACATGTCAAATATTATCGTGTATAAGAAACCTAAATATGGAGGGAAACCATTTTGGCTTAAGATTCATTAACATGTCTAGAATATGATAAAATGAAACATTAATTGAATTAAATGATAACATATTAAGAAAATTATTTAATAATATTTTCATAGAATTGGGAATAAGTGTCTAAAAATATGTACAATTAAATTTTAAAATAAATGATATTCAGAGTCTAAATTATGAGGAATCCAGAATATGATATATGATACATTTAAAATATTATTTATGAAGACTTCAGAGTCTGAATAAACAAGGTTCCATGTCTCATTTTCAAGGAATATGGAATCTAATTTCTTTCGAAATAAGAGTCTGATTTTAGAAGAAATCAATGTCTGTTTTAAAAAAAATGGTGATCAGTTTTAGCAGAAATCATAGTCTGATTTGAGGAGAAATTTGTGTCTTCTTTCAAAAGAAAATCAATTATAATTTAAAAAGAAATTAGATTATGATTTCAGAAGAAATTAGATTGTGATTTTATGAGAAAATTAGAGTTTGATTTTAAAATAAATCATGTTCTGATTTCAGGATAAATTATAGTATAATTTTAGAAGAAGTTAGAGTCCGATTTTGAAGAAATTGGAGTCACAATTCAGGGGAAATATGATTCTAAGAAACTTTAATATTTTAATATTGATAAAATTCAATTTTTTTAATTATTAAAATGGGTGTTATACATGGTTTAAGAAAAAACTAGATAAGACAATGAGAACGATAGGTAAATTCAAAAACAATTTTTTAGAGAAAGAAAAATTTCATTAAGAATATATTTCATTGATAAAAAAATTTAATTAATAAAATGTGTTTGTGATTTTAAAAATATGAGGAAATATAAATTTCATTAGGATTATTATTATAGTATAAAAAAGGGTCAGTAGATACACACCAACAAATATTTAAGTGGTGAACCTCAAACTGATCTCTTGGATGTAAAAAGTGATATTAAAATCCATTACCTTAAACTTAATTATGTTATATTGTCTTAATAAAAATGTATGGTGGGTTTAACCATGTTAAAAACATTTATCAGAGCCATATTAATATTTATGATATCATATATTATCATCTTCCTATATCTTGTTATGGGTTTGTTAATAACATTTCATTATTTTAAATATTTCGAGAGTTAATTGCCTAGATTTTTTGAGTAAATTTTAACTTGTTATTCGTAAATATTGTTAAATATATCATGGTTTAATCATCTATATAATGTAAACAATGAATTTTATATCAATTAAATTCTATATATTTTCATTTAAATTATTCTATAACATTTTTAAATTAGAAATGAAGTGCAACGATCATGGAGACGGTATGTTGTATGTACGACTAAATTTTTCTTTCATTTCTTTATATTATTAAAATAATGAATGATAAATTATAAATATGTATATTATAATTATAGTAGAATATTTATGTTACATATTTTTCATTTTATTAGAAGAAACATTCTTTATATGTTCTATGTATGGAATAAATGATCCCTATCACTTTGAGGGGGTATTCCACACACCCCCAAACTAAATAATCATGATTAAAAATGATAGAAAGAATGAAAATATATTATAAAAAAAATTATATAATAATGATGAAATTATAAATATAATTTAAAATAAATATGTAAATAGATTTTCTATCATAATTGAAACCATGAGAGGTGGTATGGGAAAATGAACAATCATCATTTTGTGAGATAGTAGTTCCCCATACATAGAAACAATATTTTCATTAACCATTATATAGAGGTATGTGTATGTGTAAGATGAACCCTTTACATAAAAACATACATTATGTTTTTTATACTTCTATTGTTATATATGTATGGAAAAATATATTTTAGTGGTGGAAAATGTAAATAAAACAAAAGATCATAAGAGAAGATGATACCTCTTAATCAGGTAACATCTTTTGGTTTGATCCAACAGCTTTGGAGGATTATATGATTATGGGAGGAATGTTTGGAGACTAAATGGGATGATTTTGGATGAACCAATGATTCATGAGAGGTTTGAGGAAGGGGGAGGGGTGGTGTCCTTTTAAAAAAATTGATAAATAATCGATTTTTATTTTTTAAACAAGTTAGTTGATTATATGTTATTACCTAAAAAAGTAATAAAATTCAAAAAAACCAATAATGGAATCTCAATAGAACAATTATTACCATAAAAGTGGTTTAGGGAAAGTTTATAAGTCATTTGGGACTTTAAATATTAGGTTTAGTCTATTTTATGCCTAATAACACCATAATCAGTGTAATTAATTTCCATAAAATTCAGTAATCAACATGGTAAAAAAATTTAGTTGATTTTTTTATAAAGATATATAATCCTGATCACATTGGATTATTTATCTATTTTTGAAATTAAAATCATAGTATTGGAAAATATAAGATTACTGATAATCATGAAGATATACAATTTAACTGGTTTTAGTAGAAAAATGTCAAAAAAATTGTTGATTTTTATATTCATTTTCATAGTAAAATTTATAATAATAAACTAAACTGCACTAATATTTGAATAATTTTTCTAATTTCACTTTATAAAAAATTTAAAATATAATTTAACCTTAATATTTATTTAAACTGAAATGTAGTTTTTATCTAAAACGTAGTATTTTATAATATTCATCAATAAATGATTTTTCTTAGAAAAATACCAAAAATCAACAATATAATATTTTTTAAAATTTCGAATTGAATAAGAATTTTATATTAATAAATAAAAAATATAAGAGATTCAAAAATAAAAATAAAAATAGGTTCTCAATTAAAATCCGGTAAAATTTAATTTATGAAAATATAGGTTTTATATGTGAAATAGGGGTTGTCCATATATTATGCATATCAAAACTAATAGATAAATATTAAAAATATTCTATGAATATATAAAAAATATGTTTCATTATAATAATTTAAAAATTCTACTTTGTTATGTTTATTATGGTATAAATACATTGGAGTCATAAAAATTAAAATATTTCTTTTAATATTTAACTGGTTCTTATTTTCTAGTCTCATTAATTGTTAACCAATTAATTCATTTGATATTCCCGTAAATAAAAATTTATATAATATGGTGATTAATATTCATAAAAACTAATTTAATTGTAGGTCTATATCATATGATATTAAAAAATAATATTTTAATAATACATTGTTATTTAGTGAAACTCGGCCTTACATGTAACACATGCTAAAGATGAAGGTCTCTCTGGTGTCTGAAAAAATATATCATGGAAGTTCGCTCTAGAATATGACAAAAGATATCAAGGAAGGTCTCCCTTATGTGTAATGAAAGATAACATGGTGTTTCATGCATTACAAGCAATATCTTATGTGGAATGTATTTAAAATTGTAAATAAATATTAGAGTTTGGGAATATTATATTTCATTAAATGTTTGTTGTTGTGTCTCATATAATATATTGAATTAAAAAATTTTCTTTTGAATTTAATGGTGTTATACTACCCATCAGTCTAACACTTGATGTACTTGGTATAACTCGAAGTGGGTGTTCTGAATATAGAATTTCCATTTTAGTTTATAACACATGTAGTATATGAAATTCCAATAAATTAAGATCAAATTGATTACAATCATTGGAAAACTATCTGTAATTTGTTTTTATGTGTTGTAATTTACCACATGTCAATATAAAATGAAATATTATTAGTATGAATCGATAGTAATTTTTTCATTATAAGAGGTCATTTTTGTTTCGAATATGAGTCAGATTATCTGAACCATGAAATTGGTCAGGAATTGTTTTCAACCTATGGGTAAATGATCCAAAATTTATTTTCAGAATGTTATAATTGATTGAATTTGAATCTATCACATGATGTTTTTGAGATGAATTGAATTGTGAATTGTAAATATAAACTTGACATTTTAGATGAAAACAAACATCACATAACCAAAATTGAGTATCAAATCTCGTATTATCTTCTTACATTATGATCATGATCTATAATTCGTTTTTTCATCTAGGAATAAATTGTACATCAATTCAACACATGATATGCCTTATATGACTCTATACACATTTTTTTAACAAAAAAATAATTTTTTCCTTTAATGATATTGTTATTAACAAAAATAAATGTAATTAAGATATTAACAACTGAAAATATAATTAATATAGTTAGTAATTGAAAATATAATGTGTACATGTTATTAATTAATGGTTTAATTAAAAATTTATTATAAAATTATTAATTAATAGTATAATTAAAAATTAATAATAAATATATAATTCACAATATATTCATTAATAATCTAATTACTAGTAAAACTGATTATATCAATAATATATACCATAATTAACAATATATATTATCATATGGGGATTATATAACATTAATTTTTTTATGATTTTATATTCACAATTTCTAACAACAAAAATGATTTTATTCAAGGGACAAACATTTTTAGAGTTTAAAATTTGGAAACATACAACAATAATAGTTATGATTTTGTGTATTATTTTTAATTTTTATTTACTAATTTCCAATATCTAATGATTGTAATTAATTTTTAAAAAATAATAAATGTACATTATAGTGAATATTTATTATTTACATTCAATATTTTATTTAAAATATTTTAATTCCTATATGTATATTTATTGATTTATATTTCATTATAGGACTATATTAGGGATATTGTAGAACTATAGAAAGTGCATAGAAATTTTAGGTGAAAATTCCCCTGAAATATGAAAATATTATCACAACTTATTCTAACACTAATAAGGCATATCATTTTTAATTGTGATTTTATTTTCAATAATTCCTTAATAGACAATGCCTTTTTTAGAACTGTTGTTGGTCAGTTATGTAGTGTGGACATGTCGAGTCTTGTAATTTTCTTGTGTTACATGATTGATCAAAAAACAGATGTAGATGGAACTATATTCATTCGTTCTCTCTACCTATATGTGTTTGAGGAGAATTTTTATTATAGATAATTATTCCTGGTATTACATGAAGAAATTAACTCTTGGAATATTTTAAATAATATCCTTTTAATATATATTTTTATAAAAATTCTCATAAAAAAGAATAATGTTATAACCCTCTTAATGTATCTTCATTCATAGAACATAAACTAATCCTCATAAGATCTTCATGGAGATGCATTATTTAAACATGTCTTACTTAGATAACATAATAATGTCTCATTTTATATAAATAATATATCATAATAATATTCTAATAGAAAAACTTCTATAATCCCACTAATCATATTATATATATAATGACAATATTTTTTACTTAATAAAACAAATTATTTCTATGTATTCATCAAAATGATTTGTTTTATATTAAATATTCCATTAATATATAAATGTATCTCATTAGTATGCATACATTATTTGAATCCTATGGTTTCATAAATTAACTTGTTTTTTTGTAAACATTTTCCATAGGGTTTTGATTAAGGAATGCACCATTTACAACTAGTTTCCTAATATAATAGCAATGTTTATCATATATGTCACCGATAATTTTGAAGGATTGTAAAATTTTTAGTAGTGAAATGGTTTTATTATAATTTATACCATGATGTTTCATAATAATCTTATAATCTAATTGAAACAAATATGAACTGATATTACAATCCATGTCTATCTTCTTCATTAATATCCATTTTTTAAATGTTTTTCATCAACTAGAGGATTTAAAAATACCCAAACAAGGTTTTGGTGTATTGAATCTATTTTAAAATTCTTGGACTCCTTTGACATTATATATTCTAATCTATATACACTATCCTTATATGGAAAAGGATCATTATTTTATATTAATGTTTTTTCACCTTCCTATGCTTTTTGAAAAACATTTCTTTATTATTCGCTAACATTGATAGTATGTATATAGGGTTTTTCTATCCATAGAAAAACATATTCCACTAGGTGTTTTAATTTTTTTCCTTTTAGAGAAAATTATATATCTTGAAATTCAACATCATATGATTCTTATTTTCTCCTACAATATTTTTTTAATATTTTGGAGAAAATTTAATCTATCCACACTACCTATGGGATTGTATATGTAGTGTCTTTTAGTTTTATAAATATTATTACGAATTATATACACATTCCATATGATTCTTATTTTATAATTGAATTAAATTCATCAAATGTTTCTTATCCTCATATAAAAATATGTAACAATTAATATTTATTAACATTTCATAACTCATATGAAATGAAACCAGTTTCTTTAGTTAGAACTCAATTTGTTATATATCGTGTAGTGTGAAATAAGTGTCTCCAAAAGGATAATTAAATTTTTTTCATGAAACACCATCTATCTCACCAATACGAACAGTGTTCCATTCCTTGTTTTAGTGATACTATATCACAATAGTGTATAAGGAGGATTGTGATTGAATAATATCAAAAATATTAGAGAGGAAATTTACTCATGGATGAGATATACTCTAACATTATTTGAGTGGTGATTCTGTATCATATAACCTACATGATACACTAATTAATTATTGTATTCCTTAAATTAATTAAAGTCATAAAACTTATATCTCCTCAAGTAACTATATCCAGCCCTAAAGAGTTCATTTTGGAAAATTTATGATGTAAGAGTATACAACAGTAGATTTATATGGGAAAGGTTAATAAATATCTTTATAGACTAATTATAAAAGATTGTACCTCCCTAATTTCATCTACTAAATAATGAAATATACATTTTATTTATTATAAAATAATGAATAATTTATAATGGTGTTTGGTGAAATAAATTTATATAACCATAATAATATATTTTTATTAAATTTTTCTCATTTGAATGAAAATACGAGGGATTACATAACTTAACATGATCTGAGTCCTATGAACCTAATTAATTATATATTTCCATGATTTAATTTCCATATTATTATATAAATATTGTTACATATATTTTCCACACCAAAAAATTATCATATATATATAATTAGAATTATTTATTTTCAATATTTAAAACAAATTCATTCATGTGTAAAATTGATACAAAATTGATTATTTAGATTAATTAAGAACATTTTAATATCTTTCCTAAATGGAATATTTCTAGTAGAAAATTTTAGATTACTATATACCATAAGAAATTATTCTAGTCTATATCCAAGGGAATCTTGAATATCCATATCACATCAATAAATCATTCAATGATTACATAATTATTTTATTTATATCTACGTTTCAAATTGTTAAGTTTAATCAAATATCATGTTTATAAATATGGAAATATATCACTTCTTAATGAATATACATTAAACATCACATTACTTCACTATTGAGTAATACTTATTTTTATAGGGGATCCATGATAAAAAAATAATATCTAACCTTGTATCATCCATTTGGATATTTTCTTCATGTATGGGAATTTTATATTTTCTGTAGTATTATTTTATACCTTAAAAGTTTTTCCTTTACAATTTTTATTAAACATTATAATTTTGTGATGATTTTCATGATTTAATACTTTCTCCACATGTTGAATTAATTTCAAAATATAATGGAGGGAATTTTTTAAATTATTCATGATAAGATTCGAAAAATAACTTCTGAATATCATTTTAATTAGGGGGAGGAACTGGTATATGATTGAATGTTGGGATATATTGTATCCAGAAACTCCAAATTTTTCAATATAACGATTAATCTTATATGTAAATGATCAATTTTTATCTCCTTTTTTGACATTTAATGTAAAGAGTTATTTAAATATATCATACTTCTATTGTCTCATTTTACTAAAATATTTTTACTCATATAATTGAAATTATAGTAACAAATTATTTCAATGCAAATATATTGGATCTCACTAATCAGAGATGATAACACGATTAATTTGAAATCCAATGCATCCTCAAAATGTTTCTAGAAGATGTTTTTTTACCCCACAAACTCCTCATTGGAAGGATCAAATGAACAAGGGATTCTGTTGTTTAAAACATCCTCACATGATGCAGTATGATGAAAAAGTTATTATGGAATAAATATATGTTATCACAGGGTAGGATGTTATATTTTATCAAGATGAATCCAATAGAATTTTATAATGTCATTTTTCTTTTATTTTTCAATAAAAATTTAAATTATATTTTAATACATTGTGTTGATTAAGGATTATGATGTAATTAATGATTTAATTAGTCAGTAACTATTTTATGAAATCAAAAAAATAAAATTCACTATTTGATATAAAATATCTTTTCACTCAACTATTTAAGTGGAAAGGATCCATATTCCATTTCGATTAATGAAAAAATTTGTCTTCAAAGTTATTGAAACAAGTTTAGGAGGGATTTTTTATTATATCAACAATAATTCAAAGGCAATGCACTGTTTTGTAGACCCCCCTGCACTAAAATACTAAAACTAGATTTCATCATCTCTTACCTATATATATTATTACTATTTTTTAGCTGTTAGACATAGATCTAAATTTTTTATCTAACCATTGTATTTATTAAATCTCCTTAATAATAGATTGTTTCCCTTACAATTTCCAAATGAACACATTAACTATGGTAACATCTTAACTCATAAAATTGATGGTTTATTTTATCATAATTTTTTATTAGTGTGTCTTTAGATGAATTATGAATAAATTATAATTAATTTTTATATGTTTGAGAATATTTCGTCAATTATACATGACAAATTAATATTGTTTGAGAAAATAATTTATGAATTTTCTAATATATGATATCATAATTTATCTTTATATACATGTAATTTAATTTATATGAGATCATATATTTGTTAATTATAATAAATTTTAAACATTATTTATAACCTTTTATTTTATTTTACTTATCATTTTATTTTGATTCGTTAATTTTAGATAATATTAATCAAATAAATAAATAAATATAGTACAACATAAAATCTAATTAATAAACATTAAAATGAAGCACTAAAGTTAATACTTTTTATAAACATGATATTTTATCTACATGTAGTTATATTGAGTAGTCATAAACCATCCTTGTCCCAAGGTAGAAAATCTTGGATCTCATGTTATAACTGATTCTCTATATTTCTTTACTCTCATATGCAACTATTTTATTAAATTAAACTTTTTTTTGGTCTTGAATCATTTCCTACAGTTGTGAAAGCTGCCATTTTAAAAAAAATTAGTTACAAGAGGTGAGTGGTAGTAATGTTTTGGTATTACATTAAATAAAGTTTCACAATATAGTCTCATGAAAAATAAAATAGTGAAATATGATTTGAAAATAATTAAATTTAATTTAAAAACATATCCCATTAAAACAATGGAATATAAAATTTAATATAATAGATCAAATAAATAATAATGGTTGTTCATTTACTAGATCAACCACCATAAGAAATAGAAAATTACTTTACGATATGTGAATTAAATTTTATTTCATTCTAACTATGAATAATTTACTTCTGATAATAAATTAATAAACAAATTAAATATCAATTTCTTTATTTCACTAAATATTATTTTCTAATAGCTGTAGATACATAATATTAACATCCAATAGTATTTAAAATAATTTACATGGTTTTTATTTTTATTTTTAAAAAATAACTATATTACGTGTACATAGGAGGTCTCAAGTCATGAAAATTATGATTCAAATTAAATCTTTATCTAGTATTTAATTCTAAACCACCATCACCCTGCAAAAATTCAATACTTTTTGAATTTAATGTGACTGTGACCCCATAATGGCCATATCCAACAATCCATGGTAGTGTGAAAAGAACAGAGGGTATTTTTCTAACATATGGGTGGAATTACAAAAAAAAATCAAGGAAAATAAAATACAACCACAAATCAGTTCTAATTATAATCTCAATAGATAAAAATTCCCATTTCCAAACAAAATGTGAAATAAAAAATTCATAATTACATTTTTTAAAATAAATGACCATCAAATAAGAATTAAAGTCCTAATTCCCAAATAAAATCACCTATAATCTATCTCGAGTTATCCTACAAAACATTATAAGAATATTATATAGGTCGGAGAACATGGGGGTAATAAATAGTATCTTACATCAAAAAATTATATATCCCTGTAAAATATGAATTTTGGGATTTGCATGTGTGAAATTAAAAACTCAAATGAAAATTTGGAAGGGATTATACTTTTAAGGAATATATATACAATCAATAGTAAATTATATTATCTTTAAATATTACAATTTCCACCATTAAAAACATTTCCTATAATCATAATATTTTTTCTAAATATTATTTTCATAAATCTATGAGATAAATATCATTATAATATAATATGGAATGGACTTGAATAATCTATCATGACACTTATATGATTGATAAATGTATATTCTAATGAAAAATAGCTGCAATATTAAAGGATATACTCTCACCAACTATTCATGAATACATGAATGAAACTAAAAAAACTAACCCAAAAACATTTATAACTGTCTAAATATCATATCGTTAATGTCAATAGACAAATCACCATAGAAATATCCATGTCACTAACCCCACATGGACTAAGTCCTCATAAATCATTCCATTATTCCTCAAGTCCCACATGTATATATTTAATATACCATGATCATACATAACCAATTTTAGTATAACAATGATTAATATGAAAAAATATATCATATAAAATATCGCCCCTGAAAATGATGAAATAAGTTTCATAACTAATAAAATATAGTTATTAATAAAAAATCATGGTGTAATAGAGATAAAAAACTATATATCAAATAATTTAGCATTTCTTGTGAAATATTATGTACCACCATGAATGATATCATCCTACCTATTAAAAATCCATTTCCTTACAATACTACACCTAAATGATATTCTATAATATTATCATTTAATCATATATTTAAGAGTCACTTAAAATTTATGTCATAAAATCAAAACCCTTTATTAACTTAGATCATTATATATAACATTTATAATTTAATGTTTATTACAATTAATGTTTTTCTTATACAACTATTTTACTCTTAATATTAAAAAATCCATACAACTAAATAATTAATTATTATTGTAAAAATATTTTATCCCACATTATAATTATCAATTGAATTATTTAAATAAGTAAGACATTCGTAAAATTAAAAAAATTATTTAATTATCATAATTATATATTTATCTTGTTAACTTTAAATGTCATCCCAGACCATCGAATAACAACTGAATCCACCTAATAAATTATGAATACATGTTTTATTGAACATCAAACATAAAATGTAGCTACATTACTCTATATGACCAAATGACATGTTAAATATCACGAAGATACCCCAATAAGACATTAGTCCTAAAACCGTCCAACTATAATGTATAAACATTCCAAAAATTCTAAAAGAAATAACAGTAAATCTATATTAAATTCTTGTAACTCACAAAAACAATATTTCTAACACTATCCAGATAACCGCCCGAGAAGAAATAGTAGACCTCATCCTTTAAAGGACCACTAATTTCTCACCATTCAACATAAATTCAAGAAATTGAACTATGTATGGAAATAAAATACATAGAAAATACCTCAACCAAATATATTATAAAAAACAATGAATATACCACCATAATAAAATAAGAAATGAAATATAACATACAAAATTAGAAAGAAAAAAAATTATATTTCTAGTCATAATCCAGACCCATCTCCCCCCTTATGGAAAACAATCCCAATGATACCGAAAGATGATCAAGATTACTAACAACCAAACTCTAGAAGCACTGATATTACATTATATAAATCATTATTCATACAAGTTATTATTAATTCCATTCTTATTTCCTATTAATATTACATTTTTCAATATAGTTTCTATAATGTTTTTATAATTCAAGTTTTTAATTCTCACCGATGGGTATATCTCCCTTAAATATTCAATCAAAATTTTATCTATATCATGGAAATAAAATAATAAAATACATATATCTAAATTATCTTATAAACCATTAAATAAAATGGGACATTGAAAATGTGAACACTTTTCAAATTATATTTCATTTTCCAATGCATACATTCATTAAATATTACACGTGTATGTCTTTATAAAATAATTTTAACGAATAATTTTAAGTATTAGATGGAATTCATTTCACACAATCATGTGTTTAAAGAAAAACACGAGATTCCATTAGTATTAAATGTCCTATATAACATAGTTTTTATATTTTCTATGATAAATATAAATAACTTCTGAAAATATGAGGTGAGTTAATTGGATACCAATTATTCATGAAAAACATAATCCTACAAATTGTAAATTAGATATTTGTATTTTATCATAATATATTAAGAGCATTCAAATTAAAAAATTTAATTAATGAAATATATAGATTATATATTTAATAACATATGTTTGATATTAATCTAAAAGAAATTTTATTCATTAGATATGAAGAAACCATATTTTATGTATATAAAGAAATATTTTTCAAAAGAGAAATTTAACATATTTTAAATGGAAAATCCATTTTAAATTATAATTTTAACACATTAATAATATTTTTATGACAACATAATTCTATTATTTTTATGTGGGGTATAAAAATTTACATTGGATGAATTATTGATATTCTCTAGATAACTATTATGTTATGATGAATAGTAAAAATAAACTAAATTTAAATTGAAAATAATGTTTTTTCATCAGAATAATTTATATAGTAAAGTAATATTATTGTAATTTTTAAATAATAAATAAATTAAATTTTTGTCAGTTAATATAATTAATTCATTGACAATAATTTTATGTTGATTTTCGATGAAAACACATTTCAATCTTCGGAAATGTTTTATCTTTTGAAACACATTTCCTCGTTATTACATTAGAAATAATTCCAAAATAATTATTCCAACTTCTATTATTGGAATTTTTATAAATTGTTTCCATATTTGGAATCAGTATGTCCAAATTATGAAAATATATTTATTTTATTTTTTGTCATTAAGAATAGTAACTTTGGTAATTTTTATTAATATGGTAAACGGGTATGTCAAGAAATTAAGTGAAACATAATATTATAAAATTATCCAAACACTTTTCATAGTATCAATGTATGAGTTTTTTGAACCAAAATCATCCTGGGTCTAAATTGTATACTTTGGAGGCCAAATGTAGAAGATTATAACATTTATTTTAATTAATTTAAAAAAAAGTAAAATATAAATAAGTCAAAATTTTATAAATATATCATGTTTAATTTAAGATTATACATAAGATAAATTCAACAATAAATGCATATTTGATTGCAAGGTTTTATTTATTTATCATGGTAATTTATTTTTAGTTTTTTTGAAATAAATATTTTTTTTCAAGTCTTATACATTGATGATGAATATATTATATAATTGATAAGAAATAAAAAAATATATTTTTTATTAAAATTATAATAACAAATAAAAATAGATAACATAAAAATATCTTATTTTTTGAGTAAATAATGACCATTTTAATCTTATGGTGGACTTATTGACGATTTAGATCTATATGGTAATATTATTACACTTATAATATTTTATTTAATGTGATCTTAAATTCGTCACATTCATGTTTATTAAATATTTTTTTAATATTGGATTCTTTAGAATTTATATTCAACAATAATTATAATAATTAATGTTATATTATTTATCTTCATAATAGGATTTTATTTTTTATATCAATCTAAAAAT
Source organism: Viscum album (assembly GCA_963277665.1). Classification (NCBI taxonomy): domain Eukaryota; kingdom Viridiplantae; phylum Streptophyta; class Magnoliopsida; order Santalales; family Viscaceae; genus Viscum; species Viscum album. Next base: position 423,399,414 of record OY728129.1, read on the forward strand.
AAATATATTAAATAATAACAAAAAACTGAGGTTGTAATGTTATTATTAATGGTGATAACAAATATTCATTATTAAAAATATTAAAATAAATATAAAATGGGATAATTAATATATCCAATTATTTTAATAGATGAACTCAATATCTTATGAGTATAATAAAAAAATTTAAGTTAACTTTTTATCTTTATATTTTTAATAATCAATTAATTAAACAGAGTCAAAATTGACCTTATTAAATATTTATCTTAAAAATATCTTATTAAATTATTTAATAATTAGAAAACAATTTTAAGATTATATAATAATTATAATATGTTTTAAATGTTTCAAAATTATTTATTTATTTTCTAATTTACATCAAATAAATAAATATTTTCCCGTTTAATATTGAAATATTTGATTCCTTAGTTAAAATTAAATAGAATAACTAACTGTTAATGAAATTGATAATGTATACATTAAAAAAACAGATATAAAATTTATTAGATGATGATAATAAAATATTATCTCATTTCAACTGTGAAACTATGACACTTCGGTGATTTCTGGATGTCGTTTTATTTTGTTATAATTTAATATTTTTGGATATTCCAAAAGTGCCCCTCTCCTCAATTATAAAAAGGATGGTCCTCCCTCATTTGTTCACAACTCATTTTGACTTAACTCTTGGATATTCACTTCACATATCCATTATAAATTAACCTAGCGACATTAAATCCTATATGGAATTCTTAAAAGACCAGCTCTAGTGCCATAAGAGGATATTTAGAAGGAGCACGTTGAAGAAGAGGTAATCTCCTTAACCAATACATTAAAAATCATTTATAAATACACATCATATTCAAGAAATTTTTCCATTATAATGTAATAACTAAAGTATCACATAAATGATGATATGTTTATATGATTATGGAATAACCATATTTCAACTTTTATCCATCCTATGAAAATTAACTCCTAAAGTATGTGAAAGTACATTTTGTCGTCTCAACACCATGGGGTAACATATTTTTCACCACCACCTTACTTGGATGGGTATAATTATAGAAATAATAACTATATGTGATTATTATAACATGTTATTAATTTTAGAACAAAATAAATACCATCCACTTTCACACCATTTCACGATTATGGAAATAATATTATCGCTCGTGCGTACGTTCGGCCTACCGTATCCCTGATGCAATGTGATTAATTATACATCATATATATTTATGAAGGATTATATAAATCTATATAATGAATAAATATGATATATGATATAATTTATTAATGATATTTCTATGACTTTATATGGATAACTATAAGTTATTCGACAAAACATGAATATGAAAATAGAACCGTTAATATCCAAACAATGAGTAATAATGAAATGTTATAAAGAAACAGATGATGATATAATCATATATAGAATCATAAAAATTACTATGATTTTGATCTAAGTCAATGAAATTATTTATATCAATATAGATGTTGTTTGGACACATACAAAGGATATCATACCTATGGTAAGGGATAATTTTGCAATCTCGTAATTATATGAGATTGTTTATACATACGTATTTACTATGGTATATTTTTTATACATGTCATTGTTTCTTAAATAAGTATTAAAATATATTATTTCTATTATTATAAAAAAAATTAATGTCAATTTTACCCATCAATGATTTTTTATTTAATGATATTAAACAAATATATTGTTTTTTTCATTATGAGTTACTTTTTTACATGTTACAAAAGTACAAAAATAATGTATTCCTTTAAATTATATGGTATGAACTGATTTTTATGTTTCCATGACACCATATTTTCATTATTCGTATTTTAAAGTATTTCATTTTTATTTTCAAATAAATTTGTTTCTTAAAAAATTTCAAGGAATTATATTGAAAGAAATTTTTTGATGAATAAAGGATACATTCTTCAATATTTAATTACAAGTGTTCTATAAAAATTATTTTCCATCAATGATTGAATGATTGAAAGGGTTATGTTAAAATTATTATATACTATTATTCCTAGGGTTTGATTATGTTTATTATGGAATTATATTTATGAAATCTAATTGTTGTACATGTATTATATTATGATGGAATGATATTTAAGAATCCAATTTTATTCTTTATTCTCTGCTTTGATGAATGATTTATTTTTTTTGTGGAAACAAAATAGTGGTTTAATTATGATAATGGTGGTACCTATATCTCCTTGCAATTCAATGTGTAAATATTTATATCACATGTTATAGACAGTTCTATATTATGAAATGATCTTGGATAAGTAATATAGTACTCAAACCTAATGTAAACCTGGTTTAGTAATACAGGTGTTAAATGAGGAGTATAATCAATTCAGTATTGTATTTTATTCAGTATATTGGTATTTTAAATTATCAATGACTAATATGAAATTACTTTTTATATTTATTTTTTTCCACAAATTCCATGACTTATGTTATGAATTTTGGTAATATTTTCATTGTTTCATTATGAACATTTATGATTTTTCCAATGACATGGTATCATGATCTTTCATATGAAGGGTAAGATATTAAAATTTTATATTCTTATGTCCTGTGACTATGATATGATTGATGTCTCCTTTGTTTACATGTAATGAGTATCTCAGCTCACCATTTCTTATGTTTCATTTCCATAGGTTATAATGGATGGTATTATGTAAGATATGTCAAAAATATGTCTTGTTATGAAGAAATTTGCAAGAGACAATCTGTCTGTCTTATAAACCAGTTGATTATGTTTTATAGTTTATAAATACTCTAAACCAATATGTCTTGCTCATGGAATTATTTTATTTTGTAATTATTATTCTTCTATTTTGAAGTAATATCTATTTATGTACAGTATGGTTCATTATAGTTGGTATTAAATAAAAATTATTGATAAAATGGAAAAAATGGATGAAAAAAACGATAGATAGAACCTTAAACATATTACAATGTATAGGATAAAATCCAACAGTTTTATAAATGATCTTGAATAACCATGTATAAAAGATAAAGTGTTCTAAATAGAAGCTTTATACACGATCATGTTGGTTTTCCATTTTGATTTCTATTTCCCACACTATAATACATTGTTTTAATCAATGGATGGATCCCAAAGAAACCAAATTATTTATTAATGTGAGGGAAAATTCAATTAATTCCCTCCTAAGAAACCAAATATTATGTTTCTATAATGAAAATTCTATTTGATGTGATCACAAGACATTCACAATATATGAATCATGCATGACAACCAAATGATAAAATCTAGGAATAAGATTATGTTGATTCTTTCATGAGGCATCACTCGCCTTCTGTTTTGTGGTATTTTGATACAAAAATGGTTTGAAAATGGATTAGTAACACTGAAGAGATATTTTTACTTCTCCAATGATTAGAGCATGATGTAGTCATCTTGGAAGTTTATCATTTGAAGGGTGAAACTGATCAATTATAGAATCTTATCTAGAATATGAGGAAAATAGATAAAATTTACTCAATATAATGGGATGAGTTCAAGAACTTATTTTTCAAAAAGTACTTTCCTTATATTATTTGAAAAAATATGAAGAACCATTTCCTTGAGCTTACTCAAAAGGATGACTAATATGTTTGATCCTATGGAGAAAATTTTATAGGACTTTCATTGTAATGTTTCGGAATAATTATATAACATAAGAGTACAATTGATCAATAATATCGAGTCTTAAAACCATATCAATAAAGGTAATTATCCATAAAGGACATCAATTTCTGTGAGTAAATCATTCAATGTTTTCTCAAGGTTTAGATGGTGATTGTGGTAACCCATAAATCCTATGGGTTTTATATAAAGTGAAAAATAAAATTCGATGAAAAATAAATACACTGAACTGGAACGAAGATGAATTTCCCTTATAAAAAATGTTTGAAAAGACACATAGATGAAATTTTATTAAAGGGAATAGAAAAATATTTTCAGTGTGGAAGAGAAGGTCATCAAAAATTGAATGCATAAGAGATGAGAAAAAAATATCTAATGATGAAAATATGGAAAAGGATACAAAAAATGTACCTACAACATATTAATGCCACAAGTTCAAGGAAATGTAAATTATACCAACCAATTCCTTAACACATAGTTTTTTGATAATGATCCCGTTAAAACATCTAGTTTGGAAAAAGGCCAAGGAAAGTCACATGTGATCACTATTGATGATGTGGACTATCATAATGAATTTTTGAAAGGTTCACATACCATTCTATATAAATAATAAAACGTGTTATGTAAATACCCAGAAATTCCCTATAATTTTTTTAATAAAATAGAAATTTTACAATTCCACAAAAATTGATGGCACGTGATTCCAATTCCTAGTGTGCCCGGAATGAATTTCTGAACTTTTTTGGGTAAGTTCAGTAAATATGTGAGCGGGTTTTTTAAACATTTAAACTACTTCTCGAAATTGATATCTGAGGACATAGTTGAACTCGTAGAATCGATATTCGCTTAAGGTGGCCTTCACCTCGACCGTAGTAGGTTAAGGGAAGAAGTTAGTTTTTCACTTTTTCCTGGAAGAATAGTAATAAAATTGTTTAGCATTTTATTTTTATTTTAAAATTTCCCTTGAATGTTATAAATGTGGGGAACACCATATTTAAAACATCCCTTAATTTCAATTTAATAGGGGAGACTACCCAAACCCTCTTAATGGGATAAACCCCTTGAACTTCCTCATTAATGAGGAATTAACCCATGGACATCATCCCCATTAATTTTTCTCCCATTGAATTATGCCTCCTAAATTTATTAATGATTCAAACATGTTTTGTGCCAATAAAATAAATTTGGAAAAACACTTTTTATTTTGGTTGGATTTTTCTTTGGAGAGAATTCGATGGGAAAAGGTTTCGCAAATATTTTGGGTGAACTTGGAGGAACACATCCTCCAATGAAGAACACTTCTTTAAACGTAGATCGCCGACGTTCTCCAACAACATCGACTCCTTCCTCATGACATCCACCAACATTGGAATTCCTCAACAATGAACAACATCCTCCATCGAAGAGTGATTAATTGACGAACGAGCTCAGGATCAGAGGCGTGTGGTGGGAGCAACGGACATTGACATCTTCGACTTCAATCTCGCAACACAACAACAATCTTTTGAGGTAGGGATTTTTATTATGTGTGATTATGGATTCCCATGTTCTTACCTTATAAATAAATAACATAGATCAACTCTCTAACTAGTTGATCCGTGGATTATTTCTTTTTCTATGGGTTTGGGAATAATCATTGTAGGGTGATTGTTTGAAATTTTCCCCTTACCAGTTTCTGACGACTCATCGTAATTCAAGAAGGAATCATTGCCACTTGATGCCTCTCTAACATAGAGAGTACTAGCCAATGGAACATGTCCTAAAATCTCTACAATTATTGTGATTAATTTATTTGTTCTTCATGATAAAGGTGACGGGGTTACCACGCTGCCCGATGGAAGCGAACTGTGGCTTCTGCCGCTGCGGTGAAGGAAATACTGTCAGCCGAACCTGCCATAGGCGAAGGTGCGGCACACGACCAGGCCATTAGGATTGGAAGGTTTTCCATCTGGAAAGCCTTGGTGGACTGTCACACTGTGTCCCTCACGACACCCCACGTCCTTCGCGCCGCACCCCGACTCGTTCGCCGCCTTGCGGCCACCACGCCCCCTGCAAAACCCACGCCGCCTCGCGACCCCCGCGCCGCCCCCACGGCCTCGTGCCGCCTCGCGGCCCTCATGCCGCCCTATGGCCTCTGCATCCACATGCCTCCATCATGGCCTTCATGTCCCCCACGTCCCCCGCGACCTATGCACACCCTACGCCCTCGCCTCCTCACAGCCCTGGCGTTGTCCGCGGCCCTCGCGGCCTCACACCGCCCTCACGACTTCCGTTCCACCCAGCACGGGCCTGGTCGGACCCATCGGGATGAACTAGACCTATAGGGTCAGTTCGATCCAAATCAGGTTGGGTCGGCCCATGCCAGGTCAGGTTGGGTTGGTCCGGCCGGGTTGGACCAGACCCAGGCCAACTTCGAACTTTTCTCTCTATTGGCCATAACTTTGGCATCAGGCGTCCGTTTGAAAAATTTTCAATGTTTATGTAAACCTTGAAGAGAGATGATCCCTTTGGTATACCCCACGTGATATTTGGATAATGTTAGGATACAGTTGGGTTGGATCGATCCCGAATCCAACTGGGTCCTTCAAACTAAAAGGCTAATAACATACAGATCATGAATCTGACTGACGCACCGTCTATTGTGTTGAGACCCTTATGACGTGGAGATCCTTTGAGATAATTTTTCGTGGGACTTCATGGAAGTTGGATTACTGCACAGTGCCTTGAGTAGCAGACTCTCTCAGAGACGAGAAAGCCTAGTGTGGGAACCCAATAACTGGAAGTGACGTGAATAATGAATAGAGGTCCTGTGTGGGTCAGCAATGAGAGATCTTATGTGGGTCAGAAACGAGTGATCTAGTGTGGGTCATCACCTAGAGATCCTGTGTGGGTCAGCATCAAGCGATCCTGGGTGGGTCAGCACCGAGCGATCATGTGTGGGTCAGCAGTAGAGCCTCTTAACAGAGTAAGATGATTCAGTAGATACATATAATCATCTCAAATACTGTTCCTAAGAAATACCTGGTGTGAGATGAGTTCATACCTGTGTGATATTTCCCTTCATGGTAATACCTTTGTGGTATTCTTCTGTGTGACGTACCTATGCGGTACTTACCTTCGGGGTATTCCTTCCTTTATGGAATAGTAGAGTTTTGGACTTTTAGGCTAGACCCTGTGTTTCCCCATGATTGAGATGGGTATACATGGTAACTTAGGTATATGTATAAGAATCTGTCTAAGCTGGGTTGTCAGTTGACTTCATACATTACGGTTTGTCCTTTTTTGATTTTATGAGACCATGAGGGTCTCGGGGTCCCTACTGAGTATCGTTATACTCACCCCTACACAGGATATTTCAACACCTTTTTGTGTTTGGTGCATACAACTGACATCGCTGATCAACGCTGAGGGTATTAGGGCTAGACGGTGCCCGAAGGTGGACCATACAGTGTGACGGTACGCAGAGGAGATGGGCGGACGTGATGTGATGAGGAGGCAATCTGTACCTACACTTCAGGTTGGAACCTCGGAGGAATAACTAGTAGCTGCGTTTATTTTTCATCAGTTGTATTTTATTTCAGTTGTACTTGTACCATTAATGTTGGGCATGTATTCCGGCCCCTTTTTACTTTCAGCACTCTTTTTTCTATACAGTTGACTTGTGTTCGTATCAGGCTGTGTACTTGGTTATGTGTGTTTACATGTTATAAAGGCAATGCCTTACCTGTTTTAGGTAATACACCATTCAGTGCTAGTTTCCAGCCCCTGACCTATGGAAGGCGGTCTTGGGGTAGTCACGACATGGGCCCCGGGGGACGGGTCGTGAAAAATTGGTATCTGAAAATTCGTTTCTACTGTAGAACATTGAACTCTGATATTTTTAACAGCAATAGTGTTATGTGTAGAGAGTTTGGTTATCAATATAAGGAATCCAGTGTTATTTCGGCGGCTGACGTACCCATACTCTAGGACCTGACTTCGGATTTCAGACTCAGTGCATGAAAACACTAATTGTGGGTGTGTTTTCAAAAGTCTTCTTTATGAACACTTTGAGCCAGCTCCCCATATATAACATATTAACCATGGAGCACCTATTTCTTTTCAGGATGCCTCCATGTAGACATCCAGTTAGGGTTCCGAATATAGTACGCACTGATATCCCACCGAGCGATGAGGCTCTTGTGTAGGACCCTTTTACTAGGTTGTCACCTTCGAGTGGTGTACCCATGGCACCACCACTCGTTGGGCACCAGTTACCACCAGCCTCCTAGCAGACGGTTCACGTTGAATGAGCGCGTTGCACAAGTTCCAGTGATAGAGGCCTCCTTGGTTTCAAGGAGAGACAGTTTCCCACATAGCTGAGGGCTGGCTGAAGGTGGATTCTGTGTTATTCCTCCTAGTTGTGACACCATTAGAGCATATGGGGATCTTAGCTACAAGTCTATTGTAGTGAGTGACCATGAGGATGGTCCGCATAGTGATGAGGCTTAGCTACATGGACCATTACCCGAGAGAGTACCTTTGGTTAGTGTGTTTGATATATCACTACCCATTGGTCAACATTTACAACTAGAGGTATCAGTAAAAGGGACATATAGGCTTAGTGCATTACGCGAGTTTCATCATCAGATACCCCTTAGGTTCTGAGGCAATACCGACTCACAGGCGACTGAAGAGTAGAATGAGGAGGTGGCTGAGAGTTCTCTAGAGATTCTACAGCAATAGAAGGATGACATTTCAGTAGCTAAGTATTCATTAAGGCGTACTGACCAAATCAGGTACTCGATGAATACAGTACAGCCAGTGCTGCAGGGCTCAGACCACCGAGCGAGGTGTGTTTGAAGTCATCCGAGCCAGTACTATTCCTATATGCATTACTACCTAGGTTAGGGTTCTAGAGGGAACCTTTGCGGTTGAATTTTCTAGGGAAGAGCAGATACAACCAATGAATGTTAGTAGTGGGAAAGTAGGAAACTGACACCAGTCTCAGAGACTTGGGCATGTAGGATGTTTCGGGAAGACGATGTGGTAGGGACAGATGAATCTGCAGGGCAATAGATGTGGAAGCAGAGCTACGAGAGCTGCATGAGGCGGTGTACATTTCGACATGTCACAGCCACCCCCTTTTGTGGACCCACCAGGATCAGGGAGCATGATGAAAGGGAAAAAGAGTAGCTACATGCGATCAAGGAGTGCGACCAAAGGGCACTAGGAATGATTGGAGGTATGATTTTTGTCTACTACTAGCAGCTATAAGAACAGACATAGGTACCAATCGTTCCTTCCTTCCAAGAATCTTTTCCATGACCTAGAGTTTCTGGTTAAACAGATAACATGACCCTCAAATCTGGATATACGTTTGGGAGGAGACTCGATAATCACATATACGCTGACGGTGTGATATGACCCTTGAGGTGAGAGTTTCAGTTGGAACCTCTTGTTGGAAACCTCGAGGCCTTACGACGTTAGTTTGGGTATGGACTGTACATCCACAGTTCATTCTTAGATTAACTTTATTAGGCAAAAAGGGTGTGGTTTACCAACAAATTTTGAATCGGGGTTTCCTTGGTCGGTGAATAAAGAAAACCAGGGTAGCATAGGTTAAACTCATGCATAAGAGTTTTGTGTTTTTAGTACCAAACAAGAGTGTTAGATCATGGGAACATCTTTTGAAATTATTTTTCTTGGAATACCTTTCTAAAGTGAGAGGGAAAACCTTTTTGGCTAGGTATTACCAGAGATTTGTACCGACTTCTCTAGAGTTGCAGTGCCACTATCAGGATTGACAAAGAAGGGGAAACCCATCATGTGGCCCGTGATATGCAAGTTTAATATTTAGTAGCTGAGGCAGAGGCTGACTTGTGGCCCCATCTTGAGGCTTCCGGAGGAGGGCGTAGGGTACATAGTCTATTGCGATGCATCAGGGACTGGGCTCAGATTTGTCCTGATGCAAGAGCGAGCAGTTATCACATATGGTTCTCGATAGCTGAGACACCATGAGAAGAAATACGCTACCCATGACTTGTACATAGCATCAGTGGTATTTTCCTTAATGATGAGGCGATATTACTTGATGGGCGAGAATTTTACCGACTACTTGGATCAAACGAGTCTCAGGTATATTTCCACCTAGAAGGACCTGAACCTGAGATGGTGATGTTGCCCTGAGTTCCTCCAGGACTATGACTTTGAGATAGTCTATACTCCTGGGAAGGGGAATTTTGTAGTAGATGCACTCAGCCAGAGATCTGATATACAGCTGCTAGGTGAGGAGACATAGTAGTTGACTACTTTGCAGAAATCATTCAAAGAACGTGATGGAGCAGCATTCCTTCGGACTCTTACAATCACTCCCTCACTTATTTAGAAATTCAGGGAGGCATAATGTGGGGACACCGACTGTGAGACTCGACGTGCTCAGATATCCAAAGGACATGCACCTGATGGATTTTTTGAAGGTGGGGAGCATTCCATCCTCTTCAGAGGATATACCATGGTACCAACATCACTCCGGGAGGAAGTGATGAGGGAGTTCCACACTTCCCCTCTAGCAGTACATCCAGCAGTGGCGAAGATGTACCAAGATATCTGAAGACAGCATTGGTGGCCAGGAATGAAAAAGTAGTAGCAGAGTTTTTCTCTCAGTGCCTCACTTGTCAATAGGTGAAGGCGGAGCATCAGGTACTAGCAGGCTTAGTTCAGTATTTAGAGGTCCTAGAGTCAAAGTGGGATGGGATATCCATGGACATCATGACAGGAATTCCATGAACATCCAGGGTACATGAATCGATTTGGGTGATTGTCGACCGACTCACCAAGTCGGACCACATCCTACCGATCAAAGAGCGGGCATCAGTAGAGAACATGGCAAGCCTCTATGTGTAGGAGATTGTGGGGTTACATGGAGTAAACTAAACAATTTTATCCTGTCATGATACATGTTTCACTTCTTGGATATGGAAGGGGTTGTAGGAGGCTTTCAGGATACAACTCCGTTTGAGCACCGCCTTCCATCCTCAGACGGATGGTCAGACTGAGTAGACCATTCAAGACCTCGAGGACATGTTGCGTGCTTGTGTCCTCGACGTTGGTCACAGCTGGGAGGATCACGTTCCCTTGGAGGAGTTTTCATAAAACAACATCTATCACTCCACCATTGGGATGGTACCTTTTGCGGCATCGTATAGCCGACCTTGCAGATCACCATTTTGCTGGACTAACCTAGGGGAGTCATCACTAGTGTGTCCGAAGATGGTATGGGCAACCACAGAGAAAGTGCAGATCATCCAAGAGTGGATGAAGACTACACAGAGTAGGCTGATGTCTTATGCCGAAAGGAGACGGAGACCTCTATAGTTTGAGTATGGTGACCACGTCTTTCTACGGGTCTCACCTCGACGAGGTTGGAGGAGATTTGGCCGAGGTGGAATGTTATCTATGAGATTCAATGGAACCTTTCAGGTCCATAGAATAGTTGGAGAGGTGGCTTATCACTTAACACTTCCCCCTCAGTTGCACCTGGTGCACGGCGTCTTCCACGAATCCCAGTTGAGAAGATACATGCACTACCCATCTCACGTCATCGACCACAGTGAGTTGGACATCAATGATGGGGAGACATTTTTAGAGGATCTAGAAGAGATTGAGGATTGAAAAAAGTGGGTTCTTTGTGGGTATTCAATACCTCTGGTGTCCATTCACTGACCGTATGATAACCTCCAGGAGAGCACATGGGAGCGGGAGGATCAAATTTATGCTCTGTACCCCAACATGTTTTTCTAGTTTTGAGTTTTGGCTTTTGGGGACATAAATCCCAAACGTAGGGAGAATGTAAAGACCTGTAAATTACATGTAAATTTATTTGAGTTAAATGGGAAATTATGATTGAGTAGAAATTGATGGTCAGTTATTCCAAGTCCTGGTGTGCCCGAAATGAAATTTTGAACTTTTTTTCGGGTACGTTCAGTAAACATGCAAGCTGGTTTTTGTAACTTTTAAACTGGTTCTCAGAATTGAAATCTGAGGACACCGTTGAACTCATAGCACCAGAATTTTCTTAGGGTGGCCTTCACCTCGACCGCAGTAGGTTAAGGGAAGAAGTTAGTTTTTCACATTTTACAGGAATAATAAAAAATAAAGCTGATTAACTTTTTTTTATTTGAATCTCATGCGTGAATGTTATAAAGGTGGGGACCACTAGATTTAAAACCTCCCCCAATTTGAATTTAATGAAGAGGACCACCCGAAACCTCTAATTGGAGAAACCCCTTGAACATCCTCATGAATGAAGAATTAATCCATGGGCTTCCTCCCCATTAATTATTCTCCCATTTAATTGTGCCTCGAAAATTGATTAATGTTGCCAACTTGATTGGTGCCAACAATTTAAAATTGGACAAACAGTTTTTATTTTGGTTTGCTATTTCTTCTAAGAGAATTCACTTGGAAAGGGTTGGAAAAGCTTTTGGGAGAACATGGAGGAACACATCCTCCAATGAAGAAGGCTTGTTCAAATGAAGATAGCTGACATTCTCCAACAACTTTGACTCTTTCCTTGTGACATCCTCCAATGGTGGGAATCTTCAACAACATAGAACCACCTCCATCGAAGAGCATTTAACCGACGAATGAGCTCGGGTTCTGTCGATTGTGGTGGGTGCGACTAACATTGATATCTTTTACTTCTCTCTCAGAACACAACTAAAAACCTTCAAGGTAGGGATTTTATTATGTGTGATTATGGATTCTCATGTTCATTCCTTCTAAACAATGAACGCTGATCAAAACTCTAAATAGTTGATCTGCGGATGATTTATTTTTCTATGGGTTTGGGAATAATCATTGTAGGGTGGTTGTTTGAATTTTTCCCCCTTACCCGTTCTTGACGAATCTATGTAATTAAAGAAGGAATCAAAGCCACTTGCTACCACTCTAAAGTGGAAAGTGTGGGAAAATGAACATGGGCCAATATCCTCACAATTATTGTCATTATTTTTTGTGTTCTTAACGACGAAGTCGACGGCGCGACCGCACCGCCCGACGGAAGAGAACTTCATCTTATGCCACAACGGTGAAGGAAGGAGGGGAGACCGAATAGGCAGCCAACGAAGACGCGATGGGTGACTATACCTCGCTGAGAAGAAGGCTAGTTTTCTGGCCAGTAGCGGTGGACCACCACCTCATGGCCCTCGTGCCGCCCCATCACCCACGCACCACACCGCATCCCTCGCGCAGACTCGCGACCCCCGCAGCGCCCCGCGGCTCCCGCATTGCCCCGCAACCCCCGCAATGACACGCGGCCTCCATGATGACCCATGACCCTTGCGTCTCCCTGAGGCCACCACGCCGCCATGCAGCCCCCGCGCCGCCCCACTGCCTCCATGGCCACAGTGGATCCTGCGGCCTCGCGCCGCCCTCGTGGCCTCTGAAGCCCTCGCGGCCTTCGTAGCCCCCACCGCCTCATGCCGCCCTCGTGACCTCCACGCTGCCCAATGGGCCGGGCCAAACCTAGTGGGATGGACTAGACCCAACGAGATGGGTTAGACCAGACCTAGGCCAGCTTCGAACTTTTTTCACTACCAGCCATAACTTTGGCACCTTGCATCTGTTTGACAAACTATCAAAAATTCTCTAAACCATGGAGCGAGATGGTCCCTTTGGTATACCCCACCTGAGAATGGGATAAATTCGGGATACGGTTGGGTTGGATCGAGCACGAATCCAACCGTTTCCTCAGGAATAAAAGGATAATAACTTATAGATCGGCCATCTGATTGACGCACCGTCAGTTGCGTTGAGACCCCTATGATGTGGAAGTACATTGAGATACTTATTTATGGGAATTAGATGATGTTGGAGTATCAACCAGTTTCTTGAAGAGAAGACTCTTCCGGAGATGAGCAAGCTTAGTGTGGGAACCTAGTATCTGGCAATGACGTTAATAATGAATAACGATCCTTTGTGGGTCAGCACCTAGCGATCCTATGTGGGTCAGCACCAAGCGATCCTGTGTGGGTCAGCACCTAGAGATCCTGTGTGCGTCAGCACCGAGCACTCTTGTGTGGGTCAGCACCGAGCGATACTTGTGGGTATGCAGCAGAGCCTCTTAATACAGTAATATGATTTAGTAGTTACATCAAATCATCTCTACTATTTTACCTAAGAAATATCTGTTGTGAGCTGAGTTTGTAGCTATTTGGTATTTCCCTTAGTGATAATACCTTTGTGGTATTATTCTGTCTAGCGTACTAGTGTGGTACTTACCTTCGTGGAATTCCTTCCTTTGTGGAACAGTTGAGCTTGGGACTTTTGGGTTGGACCCTATGTTTCCTCATGATTGAGATGGGTATACTTGGTTACTTAGGTATATTTATAGGCATATACCTATGTAGGGTTTTCAGTTGACCTCATACTTTGTGGTTTATCCTTTGTGGATTTTGTGAGACCTTTAGGGTCTCGGGGTCCCTACTGAGTATTGTTATACTCACACATGAACGGTCTATGCCCGCACATTATTATGTTTGGTGAATACGACAGATAGTGGTGATTAAGTCTGAGGGTACCAGAGAAAGATGGATCTTTGAGCTGGGCCATATAGCGTGATGGTATGCAATGGAGACGAGTGGATGTAAAGTGATGGGGAAATGATCTGTACCTACCCTTCATGTAAGAACCTCGGAGGATTACCCAATAGCTGCCTTTCTTTTTCTTTAGTTGTATTGTATTTCAGTTGTACATGTAATATTACTGTTGGGCTTGTATTCTGGCCCCATTTTACTTTAATCACACTTTTTTTATAGAGTTTACTACTGTTCATATCTTTTTGTGTGCTTGGTTGCATGTGTTTACTGGTTATAATGGCAATGCCTTCTCGGTTTTAGGGAACACACCTTTCATTGCTAGTATTCGTCCCCTGGGCTATAGAAGGAGGGCATGGGGTAGTCACGACATGGGCCCCATGGGACCGGACATGACCTATTATTTGATTATTGATCTACCCACCAATTTATTTTAGTATAATTTTATTAGGGTATCACTATATCACTTCAATAATTATATGTTTTCATTATCTATGACAACTTTTAATGTCAAAACAGTCTCATAAAAGTTTATAATTCTCATCTAGTGGATGTTTCTGGGAATTTGATTCCTAAAAATTTTATAATACATCTATTAGTGTACTTTTATGTGATTATTGGATTGGTTTGGATTTCTCTATATGGATCTCATATCAATTTCAAAGGAAGGGTAGCCCCCTTTCATATTCCAGATAAATCTATGATCTTCTATCAACACATGAATGAATATGACCTTCCAGTTTAAATTTCATCTATATTAGGGGTCTTGGTTCTTATATATGATGGTTATATATCTTATATTGTTGGGGATAAAATCAAAATTTAGAATACTCAAATTTCATGGGATTTTTTTGTGTTTTTTATAATAATTTTATAGTCATCCAATTAATTGTGAAATTTATTTTTCAATATAACTCATATCTGGTTCTATACTTGTTTCAAATAATCCAAGTAGAATATACACTATTGAGTTAACAAAATTGAAGAATAAAATTGAAGATAATCATTAAAAGGGATTAATATTCCCTATTGCATCATGTTGTGGTGAACCCGTTCTGTTTTTTAAGAAGAATGATAGATCAGTGACACTCTTCATTGACTATTGAGAACATAAATAAGTCACTATCAAGAATAAATAACATATTCCCTTTATTTATGAGACATTTCACTAACTACATGGTTCTCAATAAATTTCTATGATTGATCTCAATCCAGTATTTCTTCAACAAAGGGTCATGAATGTGGATATAATAAATGGAAAATTCCATAAGATGTATGTACACTATGAATTTATAGTGTTGCATATAGGTCTTACAAATTCCCTGCTAAATTCATCGATCTAATGAATATAGTCTTCTAAGAATAGCCTGATCATCTTGTCGTAGTATTTATAGACGATATTATTTTATATTCTATGAGTAAAGAATTTCATGAAGATCACTTGAGAATTATACTAATGACCCTGAGAAAGGATAATCATTATGAAAAATTACCAAGTGTGAATTTTGGATTCATAAGGTTTCATTCTTTCATCATATAATCTCTAGAGAGTGGATATCTATAGATCCATCCAATACTAATGTTATTTAATGAGGTCCTAGTCCACAAACGGTATCTTAGATCAGATGGTTTCATGGATTGGCTCGATATTATATACTTTTTTGGAAATATTTTTTAGGACTATGTAATCCACTAACTATGTTGAATCAGAAATGATTTATGTTCTTATGGATAGAAGAATGTGAATAAAATTACCATGATCTAAAAATGAGGTTAGATAATGAACTTATTCTCACACTTTCTTATAGTGAAGAATGTTTTGTGACCAACAATGTTGCCTTAAATATGTGGATGAGGTGTCTTCTCATGGAAATGATATTGTGATATCTTATTCCTCGCAATAATTTACAATCCATGTGAAAATTTACCCAAACCATGTTTTGGAGATTGATATGGTAAACCATTCATTAATGAAATAGAGGAATTGTCTGTACGGTAAAAGGGGTGATATTTATATTATTACTAAATTTTTAAAGTATAATTATAGAAAACAGTCGTTGAATATGGTTGAAAGAAGATGGTTGGAGTTGATAAAAAATTATGATTTCTGAATACACTACCTCCATTGGAATGTAAACAAGGAGGAGGATGCTTTGAGTCTAAAGGATAATTAAAGCCTATCCATGGTGAGGATAAAACAAGATCAAATATTTTTGGATTTATAAAGGATATATCATAAAATTTATTAGAATGGGATAAATTTTATCCTTCTCAACTGAATTTCCAACCATCTAGAAAAGTGATGATTAATGGGGTGCATAAGGAAGATATAGATATACAAAATACAGTAGTAAATGTTATATAATTCATCCATGATTATGATGGACTAATAAAGATTATGAACGATGTTTTTATTCCTCCAACATAATAATTTAAGAAGGATCTATTTGATGAGGATCATAGTTATTAATTATCTACTCATTCAGGAATCACAAAGATGTAAAGGGACATGAAGGATTATTTCTAGTGGGATGGAAAAAAAATATTTGTTAGTAAATATATCTCATAGTTTATGGTTTTTCAACTAGTTAAGGCCGAGTAAAAGTAATATAAGGGGATATTACACCCATTACATATACATGAATAGAAATGGGTAACCATCACTAGGGAATTTGTCATTTGAAATCCCAAATTATGTAAAGGGCATAATGATATATTGTTTATATTTTATATTCTTACAATGTTGGGACACATCATTTCTATTTGTGAATATTTCACTAATTATCAAAATTATATGATATATTTTAAAGAAGTTGAAATATTTCATGAGTACCACTATACATTATATCGGATCAGGATCTGAGGTTTCCTTAGATGTTCTGAAAAATTCATCATCAAGATCAAGATATAGACATATGTTTTTTTACAAGATATCATCCTCAGATAGACTGTGTGGCGAAGAGGACAATTCAAACTCTAGAAGACATATTGAGATCTCACTCAGTGTATTTCAAAGGAGTTTTTCAACAATACCAACCAATGGAGGACTCTTTTTACAATAATAGTTTTTACACCAGTAATCATATGGCCCTTTATAAATTACACTTTTGAAATAAGTGCATAAATCCAAATATCTGTAATGAAGTTAAGGAATGAAATCTATTATTACTTGTTCTTTTTGAATAAAATGAAGAGAATGTCAGGTCAATTCAAAAACACATCAGAGCATCTCAAATTCAAAAAACTGTATGATGAGAACAGAAGAAAAAACTTAGTGTTTTAGGTGGGTGAAATTTGATTTTGTTTGAATATCTCCCTAGATTATTTTCATTAGATATGGGAATAAGGGAAAGATAAGCCCTATGTATATCCATCCTTTTGAAATTATGGATCGTTTTGGGAATGTAGCTTATAGATTTTAATTTCCACTGAATCACTCTCATTTTCATAATGTTTTCCTTGTATCTATCCTAATAAAGTACATAACTGATCCATCACATGTACTAATCTAGGATTTTTTACATCTAGTGAAATATATTTCTTATAAAGAACAACCAATAGATATTCTGGATCATAGTGAAAAAAGTTATACAAATCAAAACCACTTGTTTAGTTAATGTTTAATAATGGAACCACTAGTTTGAGGAAGCTACGTGGGAAAATGAGGATTTAATGAGAAATATATATCCTCATATTTTAGTATCAAAATTTAAAATAACATTGGAAAAATTCAGTTTAATTGGGTTATATTGTAACACCTGGATGTTTTTATGAAATATTTTCTTAAATAATTTTAATTCTTCAAAATCTCAAATTACACGAAATCAAGAGTTTAAATGAAACCGTGAGACACCATTAGTATATAATGTAAATTATAATATATTATTTATGTTATCATGATTAAATATAACTAAATTATAAAAATATACAGTGAATACCATGTCTACCAATTATTTATGAAAAATGTAAACCAATTAAATGTAAATAAAATATTTGTATTTTTAATTAACAAATTAAGTTAATTACAAGTAGTAAATTAAATTAATGTAATATATATGTAATATATTTAATGAAATATTTTTGATATTCATAAAATATATATATTAGTCATAGGATATGAATAAACCCTATTTAATGTATAAAAACCATTATTTTTCAAAGGGGTAATTTAAAAACCATTTAAAAGAGAATCGATTTAAAATTAAAATTATAAAATTTTTAATTTTTATAAAATTACATAAAAATCCTCTTTGGATGTGATATATAGATTTTTAATTTGGATGAATTTTTTATATATTCTTGGTAACTTTTATGTATTGAAATATAGTAAAAATTTTATAAATTTTTATTGAAGAAAACTTTTTCTTCAGAATAATTTTTATGGTAAAATTATAAGATTTAATGTTTTTAATTTATAAATATTGTATATTTTTATCATTTAATATAATTTTTTCCATTTAAAATAAATTATCATTTAATTTATATGAAATAACATTTCAATTTTTGATAATCTTCTATATTTTAAAACATGTTTTCTCATTAAAAAAAAGAATTAATTTTAAACTAATTACTGCTATATTTGTGTTTTGAATTTTTTAATATGGATTCAATATTTGGAATTAGTTGGTTCAAAATATGTAAATATATTTTTTAATTTTTGGGCAGTATGAATAGTAAATTTGTTAATATTTAATAATTAGGTAAAAGGGTGAATCAGGTAATTAAGAGTGAAAATAATATTTTAAATTTATCTTAACACTTATTCAAATATCTTTTGATTATTTTTCCCCCAAATCATCCTTGGATATATCATTATTTTAAAATACTATATAATGTTTCTTAATAAAAATGTGAATTATCTGAAGCATCTCCCTTGGGAGTATCAATCTAGGTGCACAATAAAGCTTGTTATCGTGCCCTAGGTGATCATTAGGTCCCACCCAATACACCCATTTTGAATTATTGTACTCTAATATATACCTATACTATAAAAATATCCACCTATAGTATCTATACGTTGATGAATTTATAAGAAAACCTCATAATTTATTCATCACTCTAACCCTTCCATGTTCATAAATACTTATCCTCAAATTATATCATATGGTTATGATCCAAAATCAATGTTTTCTAAAATCCAGTTCACAAGGATTATTATAAAAATACATTGATACCAATTATAACATTAATTACTCTAATATCCCAAATCTGGTGTCTTACTTGTTACATTAGAAAAGATAACAATGGAGAAATCTTGAAGGACAAATTTTTTTAGCTATTTTGGAGAAATAGATACGTATATCATACCCATTTTACAATGGGAATAAAAAATCATAATAAGTAACAAATGAAATTGAATTGTATCCATGAAAAATAATTAAATGATTTCCTCTTCATATCTAATGGAGTGAAAAAAAAGGGTGATCTATGTTTCTATGTAATGTTAGGTGTAGTGGAAGAAATCAGGAATCAATAATAATAATCAATTTGGAAAGGAAAATAACTAAACAAACCTGTAATTTAAATAACATGACTCTCATGTTATGATAGGGAATAGTAAACAAAGGATAGTTAAATAAATGAAATCAAATTCCATTTAATCAATGTGAATAATATTTTTGTTGGGCAAGGAACAATAAATATAGAAATGTAAATAACTGAAAACACATGACATTTAATCAATATGATAAGAAAAAAAGGATCTATATTTCATTTCATAGGGAAAATCACATGGATATTTATAATAACATGATTATAAATGAAGTAAATGATTAATAATTGGACTCCATTTCTAAAAAACCAAAAATACACTATTTTCATGATCCATACAAAAAAATAATATAAAATTACATGTAGAAACCTAAATAATTTTGACATATAATTTTTCTCATGACACCTATAGATGCATCGAGGGCCTATACAATGTAACAAATTCAGGTTTCACAACATTTCCAAATAATTACTCATATATTGAATAATTAAATTAATTCATAAATTCTATTCTTTACTATCCAATATTTATATTTCATAATGGATCCATATTTATCAATATTTCCCTTATAAAAATGCATTCCATGTAAAAACAACATTAAAAATTGTATACGGCATAGGAAATAATCATATCCATCATAATAAAGTATGTATATTTATAAAAATTTGATCTCTAATGAAATTTTATCACTTCAATCTTAGTTTTTATGAAAAATATAACAATCACCATAGATTGTGAGATTGAATATTTATTTTTACAACATTGAATTTTTTTCATGTAAAATCCCCTTAGATGAAATAATTCAAATTTAAACACAAAAATAAAGGAATTTTTAACAAATTGTGACATTACATTTCAATGTGGAGGTATATATACAATATTTAATGGAATTGTTGAATAATAACAAATAAGTCTCAATGGAATGTAAATTAAGACAAAATCACTTAACTAACACTTTCCTTTAGTTGAACATGAATTAACAACATGTATAGTAATTTTTAACATTTTCTGACATTTACCAAATAATATTAATATTTCTAATATCATATCTTATCCATTAATAAAATCTTATCACCAATTTTTTAATTAACATTTATAATTTTCCATGATTCGACTCTGAATTTCCTTATTTTCTCAATAATAGTTAGTTATTAATATTCATTTTATCATTCAAATTACATAGTTTCATCATATCCATAATAATTATCCATGATTAATTATAATATTTATACAACAATTATATTTTTAAAATAAATCATCAATGTTGGTTTTGAGAAATTATGTATGTTATGATCATGGAGAGGGTAGGTTGTATGTACACCTGAGTAACATTTCCATTTTCCGAATATCATCATAAAAATGAAGTAAGTAATATTTTAAATATGAATAATGATCATAAAATATTATTATTTCTTTATATTTACACATAAATATCATTTATTCGGTTTGGTGATGAAAATAGTGTCTCATGGCTAGCTGAAGGCGATAGACCACACAAACATGGAAAATGTTATCATCTTTATGTGAGTGAAAATATTAGAAAAAATGATATATTATGGCTCCAAAATTATAAATATGTCATTAATATCGTAATTATTTCATTAATATAACATATATTCATGAAAATTATCATTATCACCGTCAATTTAAGAAGAAAATTAATAGTGAATCACATCACTTCACCAGGAGTTAGAAGGTCGTACGCACGATCATGGTTATCATATCCTCTATAGAATGTACAGTTAAATGATATATTTTATATAATTTTTATATAGTTATAATTAATTTATAAATATAATAAATATATTTTATATCTGACATTATACCCATCATAGAAATGTCGTAATGGAGAAACTAAGGGAGTCAGTTCACGAGGAGGTAGTCCTCCGTACAAACATAAAATGATTTCATAATCCTTTGATGGATACAAAGAAATTTTACATAATAAAATTTTTATAGTATATGAAAAAGAATTAAATATATATATGTTTCTATATAATCTCTTTTTAAAAATAATTTATACATATGGGGAAATAAATTAAATAAAAATTATCATTAATGAATGTTCTCTCTTCTTCATGTTTTCTCCTTACGATAAAATCAGAATTCAATATAGGTTTAATTAAATCCAAAAGTAAGGCTTCTTGTATGAGTGGATATACTTTTTGAATTAATTTGGGTATTTCAAAAATTATCAAAAGATGTTTCAAGTTGTCAAGAGGAGAGGAGAGTGGGTGGCCTTTTATAAGTGTTATGAGTGGCACACCTGTAATATTTTGAAAAGGTTCAATAAAACAACACAGTTTATCATTCCAAAAGCCTAAAAAATTTAAAATTTCTTTAATTGAATAGGTGATTTATAAATATTTTGATAAAATGTATTTTGGAAAATTTTCTAGGTTAATTTTAACCCCAACCTTCTTATTTTAACCCCCAATCTATTGATTTTTACATTAACTGATGTAATATTTTTACTATTTCATTTTTTATTTGGGTAAAAAATAATTTTCCACATTATATAAATAATAAATTAAAATTATTAAAAAAATGATTCAATTTTTGGAAATTATGTTCCTAGATACTCCACAATCTATTTATAAATTAATACTCTTGATGTGATTCAAAATCAATAAAATGCAACATAAAAATGATTCTGATGACATAAAATATTTTTTTTAAAAGGATGGGGTTGAAGCCTCATTTTTAATTTAAATCAAACATCTCTTTCAAAATGGGTAGAGGGAGACCCATTACATAGCTTCATGGCCCATATTGTATTTTTTCAATTCAAATTATGTATGTTCACAGAAAAAATATATACTTTTTAGAAATAGAGGATAATGCCTCAATACAATGTGACAAATTAAACACTTGATTTTCAATTTCTCCAAACCTTTTTAAACATTCCTCATACTACTAAATTTCCAGTGACTAAAGGATCTCCAATGTATGGTGCCTTGGGGAGGCATCCTCTTTTGATTACAGTACTTCATGCTCAATTGGGCTGGACATCCTCTCCCATTAGATCTAGCCCACATCACCTACCATCATAAAAATAAAATTTCAATAAAATAAATATTTACAATATGTTTTCAAGAACTATATTTCCAATGGTTTCCCCTATATATGAAGTCATCCTTCAGAGGTGTAATTCCAATTTCTAGCGGTTTCAACAACATCATTCGGGGAAGCATTGAATCGTATAAACGGGTCTCTTGTGCCGATATATGGAATTAAAAAATATTTTATTTCCTTGATCAATTATTTTGTTATATCATTGGGCCAATACATCTTGGAAATGGTTTCAGATAATTATCTAAATGGTTTTAGTATCTTGTTTACTTCAAGGGGGATTTTATGAATGCTTGGTGTAAACTCCTCAGATCTGTTGGTCATTAGAGGTTCTGCCCATTTTGATAGACAATGTGGGGTTATTATAGTTTATATTCCTTTATATAATGGATGATTATGTATATCTTAGTAATTAAACATACATTAATCAATATTTCCTTCTTGTTTCATATTATAGATGCATTGGGATCCTTTATCTGATTCTACGAGAACACTATTCGCCTCGATGAAGTTGTGGTGGAAATAATTTTCATTTATATGGATCTATCTCAGAAACTCACACTATAAATCATACCTCATATATATTTAATGTAATATTGGTCTCATAATCTCATATATTTTTTCCTCTAACATTCTATATGATCTGTGATATCCTAGAACACATGTTGCTTGTATATTATAAAAGTCGTCAGTGTTAGTCTGGTTGTGGTCATATGAATATCACTTGTAATGACCAGGATTAAACCTCATTGGGATACATATTTCTCCTATTTATTATATATAATATTGGATTTAATGCTTAGGGTAATTATATTACACTCCCTTCCTCCCATGTGGCTTCTATCTTCCTCATATAGGAGACTGGTAAACATAGTGGTGAGGGCCCACAGTGCTCAACTTTTGTCTCCTATTGGGTTGTCCCTCACTCCACCTCTTTCCCTTATCCCCAAGTGCCAGACCCCTATACCATTTCACCCATTCCACCCCTCATAATAGTATGTTATCACATTTTCACCTAGAGCTAACACATCTTCATCATTATGAAGTCTCATCAGTCGAGTTTGAAAACCCTCCTCAATTGAAGCCCTTCAAATCTTATTTGGTCACCATCTCCCAACCATAGGCGTGGCATGTAGTTTTACCTATACATTAAATATTGGTATGTCATGGGATATTTATAATGATAAACATATGGTGTATCCAGTAGTGTCCTCATTATTGATTCATTATGGATTCTATACCAGAATGCAGTAAACAATAAAGATTGATCAATCATCGTCTATGATTTTGTGTTGCTAATTTCCTAAGAAAATATTAGAAATATATATTTTGTATAATATCATATATAATTTGGAACACTTTTTTTCAATGATCATGTATAAAAATATATTTCATATCCAATGAAATTCAATATAATTCTTCTCCCTTGTTGATATTTTGGAGCCTCAAAAAAATTCTCCAATGATCTCGGATTATGTGTAGAGTTTAAGGGTTCCTTATAACTTTCATGCTTACCCAAAAAATATTCACATTTTTATACCTTAATGGAAAAAATATCATTGGATATGATTATTATCTGAATTTTTTTTGAACACTTAAATTGATGTAGGAGTTTACTATATTTTATTATCCATTGTATATGACAAAATTGATTCTTAGGATCTGGAGTCTCCATGCCATTATTATAGTTCATTTAATTAAAGATGCAATTCATTTATTATATGATATTATTTTAACATTTTTTCGAACCAAGAGGAAAATAATCGATGTTGGGAATTTCATAGAAAATACATTAAATATTTTTTTCCTTTTGTAAACAGTAATGAACTTATGTATGTGGGATTCGTAGGGGATCTGTTATCACAATATAACAACTAGAGAGGGATTAATCATTCTTCGTGTCATCTAGACCAATTACAAAGTAATTTTTATGCCATGTCATCTCTTCCAAACATTACGGTCTCTCATATTTTTCATGGATTATTGGATCACATGAATATATATATTTTCATATTTCTGGTGAATGGTATATGTGAATGTTTCTATTTTTATACTATGTGGGATGAAGAACCAAACTACTAAGACACAGTGTACGAGTCATGGAATATGAAATACTAGGGACATATTTGGATGGATCATTTTAATAAACATAGAAACTTTAGGGATGACCTTCAAACATGGATAAAAAACATACTCATTAATGTCATGATTTGGTGGTGCTCAATAAGAAAATTTACCATCTTTTGGAAATTATAGAGAATGAATTAGATTAATACATATTTTGTGAGATCATAATGAGGATGAATATCACTTCCATAATTCTCTAGAATGATGAATGCATAGACCATGAATGATCTATGATTAAATAGATTGGGGAAATCGAAGATAACTTCATTTATCTCCATGTGTGAAATAATGATAAAATATGCCACATGAGACCAAATATATTCATGGATTATGGATATTACTCCAAATATCGTGACGTTTTGGGAGAATGGGTGGACGATCACTTTAAATCTCTAATAGATATTCCTAACCCTCTTGGGAAAGGAGGTTATCTGAGAGAACCCGTAGACCTTTTTGATTTCATTATTCACACAATTACTAGTAATGATAATGAGCACTTCTTTGATATACATCAATAGATGGACATAAAAGATTAGGTCTGGAATCTTAATCTTAAAAGAACAACAAGTTAATATGGTTTCCCATGTTCTTTTTATAAGAAATCATGGTATGCAGTGAAGATGGATTTGGTGCATGCAGTGAAATAATATTTTCATCGAGGAAATATTCCTAATGTTTAATGCACCAAAAATATTGTACTAGGTTCCAAAAATTAAATATGAATATCTATAAATCAGTATAGACCTATATTTATGTGTAACATCCCATATAATGTGTTTTCATGAATCATAAACAAAATAATCACACTTATCTCCCCATATGGATCTCCAAATGAAAATAATGATTTTATAATCGACCAACAATTAAAGGTGCTATCAGCCTAGTTCTAGAGGTGATTAGTGATATTAAAAAAATTAATTTTGGTATAATATTTAAGTGATGATGCAAATGTAAAATCCTATGACAGTAATGAATGGAACATCAATTTCAAGGTAAATTATTTCATAAGATTCCCTTAGAGGGTAAGTGGTGTACTATTTCAGTTCTTTTACTCTTCATGGATTACTACATACATTTGGGGAAATAGAATGGTTTAGTCAAGTCATTTTGGGGACTATGATACCATGAAATACTTTACCCTACATTGTTTAGTCTTACCCTAGATGCACTTAGTTAGTATATTAACCAATGGACAATTTTGGTTGAATTGTCTTTTATTGTAGAAGGAATATATTTTTAAGGATTTCTCACCCATTGTTGACATATTGTAGAATCATTTTTGTTAATAATTTTAGTATATTAATATCCGAGTTTAAGGGAGCCCTAGTGTAATAGTGTAAATAGAGTGGGAAACTATTGCACCATGAATATATTATCGTATAAATTGAAAATAATTTCCTTTATATACAGGGTAGAACCCTGGAGGGAATTACATAATTGAACAAAGAGATATTTATTATTGAAGATTTGGGTCCTCCAGATTCCCCAAAATGAAACCATATTGAACAATTTGATAAGGTTTTGGATAAAATTATGGGGAATATTTTTAGTTGTAAAGACATTATCCTATCATTTGGATGAATAATATTTCTGGTGAAAATAATTCTCTCATTAATCTTCGTGCACATCTGTTCTACTATCAATGTGTTTAAAATGGTCATATATAACATTGATGTCATAATTTGTTTATTCTTGCGAGCTTCCAAGTTGGATGAAAGATAACATTGGGTTTCATGAACTAGGATGGATATACATTTTTCTGATGGAGGAATCAATATATATAGTGTGTCTGGTATAATGAAGGGATTTCATGATAAGTTGGCATTGGAGGTCAATGAGGGGATGATTCTCTAGGGAGTGTACATGAAGGATGATTTTGTGACTGGTATAGATATACAGAGATCTATTCCTTTGGGTATCATCTCATGATCTAGCCTCGTCTGTCCTATCTATGGAAGCATACTCATTATATTGAGAGTAGGGGTGACATTATTTTCAAGAAACATAATTGGGTGAGGGATAAATTGTGTTTCCATGGATTTCCTACTCCATATATCACGTTTTGTCATGAAATTTGACACCCAGGTTTCATCCAAGATATTCTCGATGAGATACAAGGGGTTTTCATTGAGAATATTATATAATGTTTTTGTCCTAGAGATTATTTTCTTCAAAATATATTTCTCTTTAAATTTTTTAGTGAAAGAGTTTCATAAATTTTAGAAGGTTTCCAATGACAATGATGACAGGGTTGAGGAACATTCATGTATAGAAATTATAATGAACTGTATATCCCTATTGTGCTGTTCTAGGAACATCGAACTCTCCACTAGGGAAAATATAATATGTGTATGAGTAATCATTGCTTCAAGAATATATTGTTGCTAGTAATCAAGCGTCAAAACACTTGGTCAGTTATATTTTTTAATGTCAATGGGTGAGATCAGTGTGGTGATCAGATAGATAATTCACTGGCATGCCATCACAAGATATATCGAGTGGGACCTTTTTAAAAAACTAGTTCAAGGGAGGGAGCCGCCTTATCCCATAAAAAAAGGAAACCGTTGTCATACATTATTCAAGTCGTTCCTTCCTCTAAAAAATAATAGATGAAGAGTAATCACTAATGTTTTCTAGATAAAATAATTATTATTATCTTCAAAACCAATAAAAATTCAAATGATCTGATAAGGATCTATAAGGACTGGGAGAAAACCCCCTCTAAAAGGACTCTTTTAGCTTCCATCTATGCCCTGAATCAAGATATCGATCCTTATAAAAGGATTTTGGTTCAATGGAATCGATAATATTTGGATCTGAACTTGAAAATGAATGGTAAATGTCATCTAGGTGTCATATATGATGGGGAGTGATCCAGAATTTATGGGGCTCATTCATACTAGAATTTTTTTATAAACATTGGATGGTGACACTCAATTCATAATGAATTATAGGTGATGCTAACTGGACTCCATTTGTGTAATTTGTGAAATATTCACCATAAATTAACTGAGACTAATTCTCTAATAATTTACAATTCACTGGATGGAATCAGAACCATCTCTTGGTATATTTCAAATAATATTCATATTCGAACAGGTACTATGGCCATGAACAAGGTTATATTACTCATGATAAGTGAATGGAATGTATTTTCTGACATTCTTGCATCCATGATGCCATAATGTGAGTGGATGTCATGTTTATCATTTCATGGTTCATTTCCTAAATAGCGGGTTAACTATGGTAGAGAATATAATCTTAGGCTTCACTATATCCGAACAATATTATCTTAGGTGGAGCATTTTGTTTTCCAAAAGTTACCCTATAGTTATCCATGATAAGAAAAAATATATATTTTGTCATGTATTTTTTACTATTCATCAAAAAACTAATCTATTCAAAAAAACAAAAAAGAATGTTAAGATAATATTGATATGACTATTTCAAAAATGGAGTTTATTTTTCCAAATAAATATTCTAATATTGAAAAAGTTTAATTTTAATTTAAGTGTATAATGAACGAGTAACCCATGTTTTGTTTAAATTTAGTGTGGCATTTATTTCAATTTATCAAAAAAACTAAATTAATTCTATGTGCTAAAATTATATATCATTAGGGTGTTAAATATTTTTAGATAAGCCCCCAATAATGTTGTTAAGAAATTAACGATTGTAACTGATTTTTTCAATTTTTAAAATTTATTATGACCAAAAAATAAAGATCAACTACATATCTAATATTAATTATATAGATTCCAAATAAGGAATCCATTTTATCGAATCTAATTAATATAAGGTGTAGAATTTAATTTGAAAATAAATCCAAAAATTGTGTTTTTATTTTCCATGAAATTCACTTTTCAATCATAGTATAATGTTATGTAAACTACATGTCCAGTACTAATCATTTTATTGTTATAAATTCATATAGTTATATATATAATATTAGAATTTTATTTGAATCATTCATCATAAAATAGTAATTTTGAGAATTATAATTGAAATGTATTGTTGTAATGATTCTAAAATTCCTAGGATTTTTTTTTAAATTATATCGAATTATTCTCAGACCACACACAAAGACAAAACGTGATTCTGAGGACTGGTGATCCGAGAACAAAATATGAAACTTTATTTAAGTGACTTTTTGTAAATGTCGAGCGGGTTTCTCTAAAATTTGAAAATTTTATCAGATCAAAAATTTGACGTCACTGTTGAACTCAAGTGATTGAGATTCTCCTAGGTAAGACTTATCTATAGCCGGCAAGGGTTGAACAGAAAATAATGTTTTTCCAACTTTTCAGAAAATAAGAAAATAACATTAAAAAGTTATTTTATTTTCATTTCTCATGTTGATTGGCGAGCATCGATGCTGTGGTGAAATGATGAGATGCATTAATGAGGCCCATTAATGGCTCATTAACATGCAGTGCAACGATTCATTAATGATACATAATAATGATTTTTTTTCATAAATGAAATAGTGATATGATGCGACATCGCAGTGTACCAGAAGCACTACGACATGTTTTTATTTTATTTTTGTTGACGTGTTGGTGGAAGGAGGAATTAAATTACTATAATTATCTACCGAACATCTGATGAAAATCTACTTCAATGAAGAACAAAAAATGATAATGATGGTCAAACATTTTCAACACACCTCAAATAATCGAGTTGGAAGCGATGAACGATGTCAAGATCTTGAAACCTTGACGAAGAAACGATGCGGCATCAAGTGTCAATGAGGTAGGGTTTATTTTATTTTATATTTATTACTAATTATTATTCTATATATGATGAATGTGGTTCAACCCAGGAACATGTTGATCCACAAATTTCACATTTATAACGGAGAGTGTGTTTTTTGGATATTTATTATCCATGATTAGTTTATCTCTAGTTTGATTAACCCACAAAAATCTAGCCTCCCTATTATTATAAACATATAATGCTAAGGGCATGATCCAACACAAACAAGGCCTATGAACATCCCCCATGTTCGTTCATTGTGTCCACACCCTCAAAATTGTGGCAAGATGATTCCAGAAACCTTACGAAGTAGAGGAGAATACCTAAAGAGCCCAAGCGTAGGCTGCACGAAGAACAAACCACCAGAGTGATTATGGTGTTCCGCCAAACATATTTCGGCGCACCAATTCAACTAACAAGACACGACGGTAGCCGTGGGTGGAGGGGGCGACACCCACATTGGCGCGCCGCGGCAATAGCAGTGTAATTTTTCACCTACCTGGTGTCGCGTTGTGGGACGACTTACGTCCAGGACATCTGGGTGGTTTAGCGAGTCGCAGTCGCTCGACCGAGGAAGGATGGCCCCATACATCCGCGGGGCAAGCATGCTCTGCACACGGTAGCCACCCGTGTCCCGGCTAGGTAACGCATATCTGGCCCACACCACATGTGTCGGGCTTTGGGTTGGGTCCACACCCCCAGCTAGCGGGCCAGACCGGCTCCGGCAGGTTAGACCTGTGCAAGCTAGCCGAACCCATTGCGGTAGGCCAAACCCTCACCTTTTTCGTTGGGATAGATGAGGTCAGGTCATCGAGTGACCTGTGTGGATGGACACCCGACCAAACTAAGCCGGGCCCAGTGAATCCCTTTGGACCTGGCCCATTGGTCATGCAAAACCAGATCAACCCATACCCAAACTGGGTCAGGTCAAGTATTTTGAAACTAAACCGGGGTATGTGGGACCCCTGGGCCGGTTTGGACAGGTCGGTCTGATCGGGTCATATCATACCTAGACGCAATTGATCCATGTTTACTAAACAACTAATAACATGCAAACTATTCATCTGATTGATGATTCATAAGGAATTGGGACCCACACAACAAGGATTATCTTTTGGCCTTCCCTGAGGATGTTCTAATGGATGTTGAGATGCGACGAATGGATTGAGGGGTGGTTATCCCATGTGTGATACGTACGGAACCATTTAGTTGGCTGAGACCTGAAGACTACTTTCGTTCGAATCCATAAGACTCGACTATGGCTTAGTGGGATTAACTTTTATATGAATTTACAAGCCCACAGTGGGAAGCACTTCTCTATGACATTGTAGGTCCATGGTACGCGACGAGGAGGAGTAACACATTTGTCCATGATTAGTGGGATGAACAGTTGGTCGAATTTGTAGGCCCACGGTACGTGCTGTGGAGGTGTAGATATAGATTCTAAGGTTAGTTTGAAGCAATTCTGTGTGACTTGGTAGTCCAATTATACTTGATAGTGGAAGAGTTCTCCAACAACTGATGTGCTTGATGATGTGACTGATGTTTCTACCATCACTACCCTAAATGTATACCTTGTTTGAGTTGTCTAGTGCTTCTTTCATCACATTGAGGATTGATCTGTGGTCTTTAATTTTTGTTTTTGGTTCCCTAATGTGTATTTTGTTACTCACCCCTGCACGTTATTTTCTCACACGTGTTATTTATTTTGCAACCGATCGGTGTTTCGACGAAGAATTTACTGGACCAAGACCTAGAGGTTCTTAGGGAGATGGGATCGATAGACACTATGATGGCGGACTTCGTGTCATTGGGCGAGGTGGGTCCTAGTAGGATCAAGTGGATGAGACATTCTACTTCTTCTTCTAATATATACACTACTCTCATGATTAGTTGGGATATTCCACGAACGGCCATCAGAGATCCCTTTTTGAACTTTTTTCTTTTTTTTTCTTTTTTGGGATAGAATTCTAGGCCAATTGTATTAGTTTTACGTGTACTCATATTTGTTTTAATGATACTTGTTTCCTTTTTAGTTTTTTTGACTTGATAGGCATTTGTGTTTATACAGGTACTCTGGAAAATGCCTCCCACATGTAGGTTGATGCCTTCGGTGGTAGTTTCTAGTCCCTAGCCATTGGGAGGCAGGCATAGGGTAGTCACGACACAGGCCCTAGGGACAATTCCTGACATTGTGTTATCATAGGGTGGTCATTCAAACATCAAGTACTGATATTGTGTGTTTTGTTTTTGGATAAAATGTTAAGTGTTTCAAGTCTGATATCTAGATTCGTTGAGTCTGGTGTTAGTGCAGTGGCTAACTTATCCATACACCAGGACCCTGAATTATGTTTTTCACTATAAATTAAAAAATTGGTTCAATAAGTTTCTCCATATTTTCATTTGAATAATTTTATGATCACCTGGTATAACCTTCTAACTATGGGACATCATGATATATCTCAGGATGTTTCCATGTAGATGACTAGAACAGATCCCAATACGAGGTTTCCAAAACAACCCACATAGCGACGAGGCATACGTTCAAGGAAAAGCTCTTGATATTTCCCCATGGGTGGTACACCTGTGATACCACCACTCGATGGTCAACATCTACTAGTGGTGATTCCGACAAAGGACATGCACATACTTAGTTCACAGCCTTAGTTTTAGAGATATATACCTCTGAGGCTTATGGGAATGACATAAACTCGGGTCAATGAGAATTGGATGGTGGTAGTTACATGGGTATTCTGCATGGTGATTACACCACCTTACCAAAAGGATATCTTGGTAGAGATCCTTCTCTAGGACTCGGGAGGGAGATGGTGGAGTTTTACCACCTAGATGCATGATGAGGTAACCCTCACATGGGTAGACTTCGAGAGGCTTTTCCGGGATGATTTTTTTCTTGTGACCTTTCACTTTGTTTACATTTTGGAGTATCCTCACCTATAGAAATTAAGAATTACGGTGGATGAGTACTCATCAATGATTATAAAGATATCTAACTACATGATAGTTAAGATATGAGACCCATTCTTCAGGTATCAAGACTTCGAGTAGGGACTCGGGCAGGATATTAGGATTTTTGGGTTGTCTCTCATCATCCTTAATCAGACTGAGGTGTTGGAGTGATTCCTTCTAATGGAGAACTTTTTTTCTGGAGTTGGCACCCAAATAAAGAGCTACCAATATACCCCATGTGGAAGTGTCTTCTATAGGTAGTAGACAAAAGGATTGAGTGGAAAAGTGGGCATAGTCTTTCAGTGGATGACCCCCGAACACAGGGTCTGTAGTGAAAGGGTCCCAGATCATAGGGAGTCATCCGAGAACTGGTTTTTTGTTCTTATTTAGTGGGCTGGGACATAGGGAACTTGACCACACAACCATTCATACAGATGACTAGTAGTTGGTCGAGGGTCCGCCAAGGAAGAGGAAGTAGTTCAATCGATGAGGTCTGTAGGGTGTTGGGCATGGGAATAGATTAGGCTGAGCAATAAGTGGTGGGAAATAGTTTAAGGTGTTACCACCACCACCCCTAGGTGCTCTATCCCGACCTCAAGCAGTATGAGGACAAGGGAAATAATGGTTTCAGGCAGCAGATTTTTATGACCGAAACCCACCAGAGATGATATATGCTACAAACATTCTCTTCCCCATCCATGTTGTATCTCTTATAGACACTATTTCTAGTCACTCTTTCTTTTACATGACTATCGTTTGGAGCATTGAAATTCTGATAAAGCTGTTGGCTCAATATTTATGTTTAGATACTCCTACGGGGGGGGGGGGATTCGACAATTACACACTAGTGACAGGAAAGTCAGCTTACTCTTGGAAGAAAATGATTTGGCTGGGATCTCCTAGTAGTGGCGTCGAGGAATTACGACGTCGTTTTGGGTATGAACTAGTTATCCACAGTTCATTCTAGGATCAACTATTTTAGGCATACAATATAGTGTTTATATTGATATGGTGCTATTTTTTCCTTCACCGGTATGAAGGAAACCGTTACAGCACATGATACAATTTCTCAAAGGAGGGTGTAGTCAATCACTCACCAGTTGGTTGTCCTCGCCCTCAGTGCAGTGGATGAGAGGATTCCAAGCCTTATTGTATTAGCGAGTGAGTACAATGATGTTTTTCTAAAGGATGTTCTAGGACTACTTTCTCATAGGGAAGTTGTATTTCACATCGGCATGTACCATGGGATGACACTGATATCCACATCAGAATATTGGATGGCTCCCATGGAGCTTCACGAGCTGATGGGACAACTAGAAGACGTTCAAGAGAAGGGGTTTGTAAGGACTAGAATTTTGACATGGGCATCCCCTATGCTTTTTTCCAAGAAGGTAGATCAGATTTTGAGGTTATGTGTGGAATTCTAGTGCCTGAACTAGGTGATGATTAAAAATAATTCCCCACTACTGAGAATCGATGATCTCTTCAACTAGTTGAAGGTACAGAATTGGTTCTCAACAATAGTCCTTACATCAGGCTATCACCATCTTAAAGTACAGGATGAGGATGTACCGAACACATCTTTCATGTGATGATATGGACACTATGAGTTCATTTTGATGACATTGGGCCTGACCAATGCCCCAGTAGTGTTCATGGGACTCACAAACATGATATTACACTCTTAACTTGAATGATTTGTCATTGTCTTCATTGCCAAAATCTTGGTGTATATGACGTCAGAGGAGGATCATGCTATACTCCTGCTAATAATCCTAGATACACTTTGTGAGAAGTAGCTTTATGGTAAGCTCTCTATGTGTTAGTTCTAGATTAATGAAGTCCACTTTATAGGACATGTCATCTCAAAGGATAGAGTTGTAGTGGATTCGGTAGAGATAGAGGTAGTACTTTCTTGGGAGCCACCTTGGAGTGTGACTATGTTGCAGTGATTCTCAAGGTTTGATGGTTAATATCAGAGGTTTTTTCCCATCTTTTACTGAGTATAATAACCCTTATCATATTTTAAATAGAAGTGATAACCTATTGTGTGTATATGGAAATATCTGAAAAGTTTCCATAAGCTCAGGTGAAGATTGAGTAGTTCCCTCGTCTAGATTCTACTAGAGGAAGAAGATGGGTACGTCATTTAATATGAAACATCAGGGACAATATTGTGATGTGTAAAGATTCTAGAAAAATTAGTGATCCCATATGGCTCATGCCATTTGAGTAATCATGGAAGAACTATGCAACCCATGATTTATAGCTAGAAGTAGTGGTATTTGAATTTAATATGTGGTGGCACTACATGATGGGTGAAATTTTTATGGTTTTCCCTAACCACAAGAGTCTCAGGTATTTCTTCTCCACAATGGACTTTAAAATGAGACATCAACGATATCAAGAGTTCTTCCAGGACTATGACATTGAGATATTCTATATTCTTAGGAAGGGGAACGTGGTGGTAGATGAACTCAGCCTGATTAATAGTTAGAAAATGTACTGTGAGGTGACAAAGAATTTAGCCACAATTCATATATCCACTTTTAGGATGGTGGAGTTTCTTACCTTCATTTGATGACTGTTACACCCCCACTATTTTAGTGAGTCTGGGTGTCGTAGATGGTGGATATGGATTGTGAGGATCGACATGCTTAGTTATCCACTAGATGGGATCGTGATGGATTTTTGATTTTTAGGAAGTACATCCTCCTTATCAGAGGGTGCATCGTAGTTCTAGTGACATTTGATGATGATGTGTTGAGAGAGCTCAATAAGTCCCCTTTGGAGGTAAATACTATATTTGAGAAGATATACCTGGACCTTTGACGTTAGTACTTGTTTCCAAAGATGAAGAAATAGGTGGCTGAGTTCATTTCACGATGCCTCACGTGTCAACACGTGAAGTCCGAAAATCATGTTCTGGCAAGCTTGGTCCATCAACTCGAGGTACAATAATTAAAATAGGATGGTATCTTGGTGAACTTTGTGATGGGGTTACGCATACAACATGGGGCCACAAATCTATCTATGTCATTGTTGACTGACTCACCATGTCAGTTCCCATCCTACCATTCTGGGAGCATGGGCTGGTAGAGGGATTGGGATTCTTCTACGCCTAAGAGATAGTGCGGCTTCATAGGTTTCTTTCAATGATCATCTCAGATTGTGATTCTCTCTTTTCATCTTGGCTGTAGAGGGGATTACAAGAGACATTTGGGATGAAAATATGCTTGAGAAGATATTTTTACCCATTGATGGATGGTGGGATGGAGTGGACCAAACAAACCATGGAGGGCATACAACATGCTTTCATCCTGGATTTTTTTCGTAGTTGGGAGGAATAACATCCACTTGTGGAGTTTTCATACAATAACAACAATCACTCAACCATTTTCATGGAATCCTTTAGGGCCTTGTATAGGTGGCCTTTTATATCACCCCTATGCTGGAGAGACCCAGGGGTCGGCACTCATGGGTCTAATGTTATTATAGGCTTCCACTGAGAAGGTGCAGATCATCAAGATATTGATGATGACTGCACATGGTAGAAAAAAGTCTTATGTCGATTGGAGATGGAGACCCTTGGTGTTTGAGGATGGTGATCATGTTTTCCAATGGGTCTCACCCAAATAAAGATTACAAAGATTTTTCTTGGGAGAAAGTCCATCTCTGAGGTTCTTAAGACCTTTTCATATCCTTATAAGAGTTGGAGAGATGGAGTACTATGTAGCTCTTCCCCCATAGATGCACCAAGTGCATATTGTTTTCAATTTTTCATAGCTGATGAGGTATGTGCATGATTCATCACACATAACCAACTAGGGAGAGTAGTAAATTCATGTTGGGGTGATGTTTTGGGTGTTTCTAATGATGATTGATTATCGACAGGAGTAGGTCCTATGTGGGTGGTTGAGTCCTCTCGTGTGGGTTCGGTGGAAGAATGGAAATCTCCATGAGAGAACATGGGGGAAAGAGTCTCAGATTCATGCTATGTACCTGTATCTATTTGATTATTTTTTGTTCTGCCTTTTAGGGATGTAAATCATTAAGGTGAAAATAATTTAATTTATTGGAAATTCCATGTACTGTTTTTAATTATATGTAATTATTCTGAGACCACATGCTTTCACGTCAAGTGATTCTGAGGCCAATTGAGCACAAAATATAATTTTGATAATTTATAAGGTATGTTCAGTAAATGTGTGAGCAGGTTTTTATTACATATGAACCAATTTCCGGATAAAGAAAATGATGTCAACATTGAATTAGAATGTCGAGATTCTCTTAGGTAGAAATTAACTTCATCTGGAAAGGGCCGAACAGAAACATTAATTTTTTTGACATTTCAGAATATAATAAAATAACATTAAAGTGCTATTTTATTTCATTTTCCAATCCTTTGAGCGATGGTTTCATGACCCGTCCCATGGGGCCCGTGCTGTGACTACCCCAAGCCACCCTTCCATAGGCCAGGGGCTGGCGACTAGTAACAGAAAGGAAAATCCCTACAATCTAAGTCATTGTCTTTAAACCTGTTCAAAGACACAATACAAAAACACAACAAGAAGAAACCAAAAAGTAAAATTTTGTAGTAAAAATTGTTCTTAATGTAAAGGCATCAGAATACATGCCCAATTGAAAAGTACAAGTACAACTAAAAAGAGAAAAACAACTCCTCGAACATTCATCGAGGATCCTGCCTGAAGGTTAGGTAAAGCTCACGATCAATAGTCCTACATCATGTTAGGTCAAATGGTCCACCTCTGGGCATTTTCTAGTCCTGGCTCCCTCAAACATGATCAACGCTTTCATTTGTCTACACAAGACCCAATAAGTTTCGGTCAAATCCTATATAGTGGTGAGTATAACAATACTCATTAGGGACCCCGAGACCCCCTGACAGACTCCAAGAGTTTCACAAAGGAAAAACCACAATGAAAGACCTCAAACACAAAGAAAAAATCAGTAAACAACTCTAATTAGGTATATTAACATACATATACGTAAGTTTTCAAGATATACTCATCTCATAATTGAGGGAAGAATGCCACAAATGTAATACCATGAATGTAAAAGATCCAAAAAGGTATCCCAAAGAAGGTAACACCATGAAGGTAATAGTACCACATTGGTAACACTATGAAGGAAAAAGTTACATTCAGGTAACACCGTGAAGATAACACCACATTGTTACAATTACCTCACAGATTTCACCACCAATATTAAACTCTCAGCTCACACAAGGTATATAATTATGGAACGGAAGTACATAAGATTAGTTGAGAAGATATATCATCTTATTCTATCGAGATGCACTGCTTCTGACTATACTGAGTCTTACTCATATAGTATTGATAGGTATTAACCCCCTCAATGACCCAAATAGTATCTGACCCATGTAGGATCGACATGCACTGACCCACATAGGATCGCTGATCACTGACCATCATAGGATCTTACCCACACATGATCGGTATGCACTGACCCACATAGGATCGCTAAGAGCTGACCCACATAGGATCTGACCCACATAGTATCGGTAAGTGTTGTCCCACATAGGATCGCTCCATACTTACCTCTGTATGATCTTTCTCCAACATATGCCTCACTACCAGCCACTGGATTCCTTCTCATTATAAGTATTATTCCTAGAAGATATGTTCTTCAAGTAATTGTCCTTACCTAAACCACCTAAATCTTCATGAATACTTTTCTCAAGGTACTCCCTTGTCATAAGTGTTCCAATGCGACTGATAGCGTGTCAATCGGACGCCCTGTCTGTGACTTATAGGCATTTTGGATCCGAGGGCCCAGTTGGATTTGAGATTGATATGACCTGGTTGCACTCCAACATTCTCCAAAACTCAAGTGAAGTATACCAAAAGGACTTCCTTATCTTAAGGGTTCTGGCACCATAGATAGTTCGCCAAATGGATGCCAAGTCTCTTAGTTATACCCCTTTCAGTGAAATGGGGGTGATCACACCTTGGTCTAGCCCAGCTCTGTTAGGCCTACCAGATTATTCCAAAGTGATGACATCCCAAAAGGGATCCCAACGCCATCGACGACGTGTCGAATGGACACCCGGTTTGTCTAATACATGTGTTTATATATTTAGGGACCAGTTGGATCGAGACCTGGTCCAACTCATTTAGGTCAGCCTGACGCAACAGGTCTTGGGGTCTACATGACCCAACTTGGGTCGGACCCACTAAGGGTCGGCCTGGTTTCTTGGGTTCGGCACTTCAGGGTTGGCCCGATTCAGTTCGCTGGACCGGGCCGTGGTTGGACCGACCCGACGGGTGGGGCTCAAACCACCCACGTTGGCCCACTAGGCTACGGGTTTGGCCAGGCCCACCGACAGGTCTGGCCTACTCGATCAGTCACATCTAGCCCAATCCGCCAAAAGTCATACCAGTGTTCCAAGATAGCCTCCTAGGTGTGGGTCTCTTTCTGCCAGCCGGTAGGGCACTACCCCACCACATAACAGTCGGCTGTTTTGGTTGATCGGGGCTCTACCAACCCTATTCAGTGTGGTTCCATGTCACTCTCTTCTTTTGAAGGCCCACTGGACATTGGTGTATCTGCCTATGGCAGCTGTGGGTGTCGCCCCTTTTCCCTTACACTCGGCTTGGGGCGGCCACCTACGTCCTTGGCGGCGCGAAGACAGTCCGCTCTCTACCACCTGTGGCCGGTTTCTATAGGTCTCCACTGCCCACCGCCAGCCACCTCCGACTTGGAACACTGATAGTTCAGTGGTTTCATCTATGATTCCACTGTCTTCTTGCTTTCGTCACCCAAAAGAACCACCCCCCCCCCCCCCCCCCATGAAGAACACAACATAAATAGAGCAGCGAGGGGGTGTCTGGGCCTTGTTGGTTTGGCCTACTCCCTCTGTGTGTATATGATAATGAACTAAAGAATATAAATGATCAATGATGAACGTTAAACAAACCTCTATCTCAATACAGTTGAAGAATACTCCTGATTAAGGAATATTTAGTGTTCGTCATCCACGTAACAATCTATCAACATTGCTGCACAAACTTCATCCTTCGGTTCGTGATTTAGTGTCGCTCATCACCGCCGGTTGGAACCCTGTTCCGTCCTCCAAGCGATTGGCATCACATAACATTATCTGAACTTTGTCTCTTGGTGAATTTGTGTCAATAACTCTCTCCAAACTCCATATAAATAGAATAGGGGGACGGTGAGTAATGCCTGTGGAATTAATGGGGGTTCATTTAATATGAATCTTCTTAATTCTAATAGAAATATTTCAAATGATTTGAGGAGTCCGGCCATTTAATGTATTGACATGTCATTGGTTCTACCACTTCCTCTTTTCTGTTGGAGAAAAAAAGGAAATAAATAAAATAAAAAAATTATTTACTTATTCTTTTAAAAAGTCCAAAATCTAACTTTTTATCCAATCTTCGTATGGTGGAAATGAAGACTCCCTTATATGAATCTCGGCACTACATATTCAACAGTTCCCTCTCATATTTAATCTGAGCATTGATTAAAACGTTAGAAAATGTTTCCCATACGTTTACTAAACATACCTTTAATTAATTAGATAAATTCATTTCGGGAACACCAGGAATCAGAATCACACATAGTAAATTTTCACAGACTTGTAATAATTACATATAATTAAAAAAATACTAGAAAAAACTAGGACTTTACATTATATCCACCAAAGAAATTTTTGACCCTGAAAGACACAACATAAACAAAGGAAAGAAATGAGGGTACTGAGCAATAATCTGACCCACCCCACTCCCATGTGCTCTCCTGGAGGTTATCATGCAACCATCGAACGCACACTAGAGGTATCAATCATACACGATGGACTTTCTTCTATCGATCCTCAATCTCCACTGGAACCTTCATTAACATTTCCCCATCATCAATGTCCATCTCTCTATGGTCGATGACGTGAGCCATGTTGTGTGCGCATTTCCTCAGCTAGGATATGTGGAAGATGTCGTGCACCCTCTCCAATTGTGGTGGTAGTTCCAAGCAGTATGCTACATTGTCAATCCTAAGATGTATCAGAAAAGGTTTGATATGCCTCCTTAAGAGTTTGATTTCTTGGCCAAATCATGACAAACATCATCGAGGGGAGACCCATAGGAATATGTGGTCTCCCATCTCGACTTCTGAGGTCCTTCATATCATATTAGAATAATATTTCTATCTTCTATGTGTATACATCATTTGTCCCTAGATGATATGCATCTTTTTAGTGGTATCCTATACCAACTCTAGACCCATAAGTGCTGACTCCTCTAGGAATATCCAACATAGAGGTGATGTTCTAGGTTTATTGTATAAGTAGTCAAAAGATTACATACCGATGGTGGAGTGATATTTTTTTATGAGAAATCCACCATGGGAAACTCATCCTCTCCACTGTGGCCAAGATCTACGATTCAAGCACAAAGCATGTCCTCTATTTTCTGAATGGTCCACTCTGTCTGACCATCAGTCTAAGGATGAAAGGTGGTTCTCAAATGCAGCTGAGTCCTAAATGCCTCCTATAATCCAATCCAAAATTGGGATGGAAAATATGTGTCATGGTCGGATAAGATTTTCAGTTATACTCTATGAATTCTCACAATAACCTGTACATAGAGGCATCCAAATCCCTCTAAATATCCTTTCTCTCAGATAGGTAAGAGGTGGGCCACCATGGTGAGTAGGCTAATGATCACCCAGATGGAATCATTTCCCCTAGATGTACGTGGAATCCCTGTCACAATGTACATGGATATACCATCCAACATCCACTCTGGTAACCTATAGTGGTTTCACTAAGCCATCTAGAACCTGATGCTCAACCTTCACTTGCTGAGAAGTAAGGCATCCTGAAAAAAAAACTACAACTGCCTTTTTTATCCATAGCCACAACTACTAATACCAATGGTCCTGGTACATCTTTTCCACACCAGGATGTACCACCACATGAGGTGTATGGAACTCTCTCAACACCTCCTCACGTAGAGGCACTTGTCAATGGTGCGTTCTCTAAAGAGGATAGCGTGCTCCCCACCTTCAGAAAATCAATATGGTGTCTTTCTTGTGGATATATGAGCATGTCGTGCCTCAATGTCAATGTCCCAAAGCTGGGTCTCAAGAACTCGCTGAAGAAGTGGGGGATTGATAGTCATAAACTAGAGGTATGCTACTCCATCTCTATCCACAATGTATATATTCTACGCAGCTAGTTACTTTGTCTCCTCACTCAACAACTGTAGACCGAACCTCTTGTGGAGTGTGTCTTCCACTACGTTCCCCTTCCCCAGAAGTATAGGCAATCTCAAAGTCATAGTCATGGAGGAACACTAACCATCATCGTTGTCTTTGGTTTAGGTCCGTCTGTGAGAAAATATACCAGAGACTCTTGTTACCTGAGTAGACGGTAAAACGTTCTCCCATCAAGTAATGTAGCCCCATCATCATGAAGAAAAACACTGGTTTTATCTTTAGGTCATGGGTGGAATATTAATCCACATGTTACCTCGTATGTCATGAACCATAAGTGATCACAGCGCCATCCAACATCAGGAAATGCCCAATTCCAATCCCATATGTGTCATAGTATACACCATACCCAACACCCACTTCTGGTTGCCTCCAGATGGGGGGGGGGCTTGTCAGTCTCTACCTCAGCTCTTGAAAACTTTGCTAGCATCTCTTCGTCAATACGAATGGTTGTCCCTTCTTCGTCAATGCTGAATGGTGTGCTACAACTATGGAAAAGTCAGGTATGAATATCTGGTATTACCCACCCGACCCCAAAATACGGTGTACCTCGATCAAACTTTTGGGTGGCTCCCAAGCTAGCACCGAATATATCTTTTCTAGATCCACTAAAACTCCAGCCTCTTTGATAATGTGACCCTGATAGTGAACCTATCGTATTGAGAACTGGAAAATTGAGGGATTACCATAAATATGGTTCTCTAAGAGTGTATCCATAACTCTCTATAGATGATTGGCATGGTCCTCCTCTGTTGCTGAGTGCACCAAGATGTCGTCGATGAATACCACCATAATGTGACATAGGTATGGCTATAAGATCCTCTCCATGAGTCCCTTGAACACTTTTGGGGAGTTTATCATGCCTAAATGGCATAACCAATAACTCATAGTGGCCATAACGACATCTAAAGTTCATCTTATGCACATCCTCATATCGTACCATGAGATGATGATAGCTTGATCAGAGGTCTAACTTCGAAAACCATTGATCTCCATTCAAATGATCAAAGAGATTATCAAACAATTGAAGTAGAAACTTTTTCTTCACAGTCCCATGCTCTAGGTTCCCATATTCCTCACAATTTCACAAATTCTTATTTTCCTTTTTGGAAAACTAAATCAAGGCTTCACATTGATACACGCTATGCCTTATAATCCTCTTCCTCGACAAGTCTCAAGCTATACCCGTAACTCTAGAATCTCAACGGGAGCCATCCAATATTCTGGTGTAGATATTGGATCCGTACTAGAGTACAAGTCGATGTAAAAGTCCACCTCTATGCATGGAGGTAGTCTTAGAACATCATCATGAAAGGCATCAACATACTGCTCAACCACTACAGGAAAACTCAGACTTTAAACATCATCTAATCCCGAGGGTAAGGCTAGCCAAACGATGTGTGATCAGTTTCACCCTCCTAAGGGTATGTCCATTATGTGGTGCAATGGTTCCCTTCTCCCTGGTGAAGGAAAACCTGGTCCCATCTGCATGGACTCACCACACTTTGTGCCTAATTCAGTCAATCTATGCATGGAATGTGGATAACAATTCCACACCCAAGATGAAATCATAAGTCCTCGACGCCACTACTAGAAGATCCCAGTTGAAGCTATCTCCTCCTAGAATACACTCACACTACTGGAACCAATGTTAAATCATCGAATCCCCTCCTATTAGAGTCTTTGGCAGTAAGAATCAAGCCAAGGTCACTGTTGGAATCTTCAAGATCCTAACGAGGGCTGTAGAAAGAAAGGAGTTACTAATAACTTTGTATATAAGTAGTGAATCTACAGTGGAATATACATTGATTGTACAATTAATCATCTTTGAGGAGTCATGGTCAGGGGCCTCAG
The DNA here is from genome assembly GCA_963277665.1 of Viscum album. NCBI lineage: Eukaryota > Viridiplantae > Streptophyta > Magnoliopsida > Santalales > Viscaceae > Viscum > Viscum album. Next base: position 423,443,189 of record OY728129.1, read on the forward strand.
CTTCATGGAGATGAGCTCGTCCCTATGATCCTGCTCCATATAGTTGTTGTGAACCACCTCGAGGTGGTGGAGGTAGAACCTAAAGCTTCCACCCACCACCTGCTGCATGACCGACTCCTCTACCACATCTGCCACCCTACAAACCTCCTCGATCCAACCTCAACCTCTTCTTAAGATATTCCTTGATCGTCATCTAGTCATCCATTTGGTGGGTAATCATATCACGATCCATGTGACCCTACCCGCCGCACGAGTTGAACTGACTGATCATCAACTGTCCTCTTCTTTCCTATGAGCCCCTCACCACCGACCTTGAATCCTGTGGTCATCCACCAGAAGGTATGGACCACTTGGGACCCTGAAACATCAGTCTAATACCTTTTGCGGATGACTGTGCTACCTAACCTCTGGTGGTGGCTCTCGTTTTTAGTGCTTACTCAGATAGAAAGCTCTAAAAAAGCACTCACTCTAGCACCCCAACCTGCGTTGAAATTCAGAGTGATATCATCAATGCTCTGATATCCCACCAGAGACCCTACTCAAATGACCATACCCTAAAGAAAGTGTATTTTAACGTGTCGGTGGAGTAGTGGGATAGATTAGTAAACATCACTGAGTACTGGTCCACGGTCGTGCTTCCCTATTGTAACTACAGAAGTCTTGTATATGAGTTTAGTATAGAGTCGCTGGGATGAAATCTACCCCAAAAGGCCCTCAAAGTCTGTCAAGGTGAGCGCCACCTCATCTTGTAACCGGTGTGTCAAATTCAACCATCTCCCTGGTACTCCCTTGAAAAGAGTGGAAGCTAGGATCACCAACAGATCAGCTGGTGTCCTAACTAAGAGAAAAACTAGCTTGTCCTGAGCCTCTTGTGAATCCATCTCGCCTCAGATCCTTAGAGATGTCTACCACTGGAACTCGTGAAACACACTGAGTCAGCATGAACCCTCTACTGGTGGGGATAGTTCCATCTGATTCTCAATGGTTGGTGGTACTATCGGTGCACCAAACGATGGTACTATCACCATAATAGGTCCCTCCAGCAAAGCCTCTTCACTCGGTGGTCTGTCACCATGTAAACTCTCGAGAATCCTATCTATCTGTCTACATGGCTGCATCCTAAAATTAAAATTGGTTTTCCACAGTCATTATGTTATTCCTAGTGAGATGACATAACGAAATCATAATAAAGGAATTTCAAAATACACTCAATCAGTGTTTTCGTGCACTGAGTCGGAAATCATTATTCAGGGTCCTGGTGTATGGATATGTCGGCCGCTCCACCAACAATAGATTCCAAAAACTAAAAACCATAATCATAACATATAAGACTATTTCCACATTGAAAAGATCAGAGTGATGGTTTGTTTTGAGAACTGAATCCTTTGATACCACTTTGTCACAACCCATCCCTCGTGGCCCATGACGTGACTACACCAAGCCTGCCTTCCAAAGGCAAGGTGTTGGCAACTTGAACTAGAATGTCATATCTCTAAAAAGAGAAGGTGATGCCTTTAAACCCGTACAATCACACAATCTAAGAACAAAACAAGAAGAAACTATGATGTCGACTACTAAAGTAAAAAATTGTGCTAAATGTAAAGGGGCCAGAATAAAATCCCAAATAAAATATACAAGTAGAAGTGAAAAGAGAAAAACAGCTCCTGGAATGTCCACTGAGGATCCAACCTGAAGGGTATGTAATGATCATGATCAGTAGTCCTGCATCACGTCATGTATATTGGTCCACCTCTATGAACTGTTCAGTCCTGGCTCCCTTAGCCTAGATCAAAGTTGACTATTGTCTATGAAAAGACACAACAGGGTGTGGGTGAAGCCTGTGCATTGGTGAGTAAAAAAATACTCAGTAGGGACCCTGAGAGCCCCGAAGGTCTCCCAAATCTCCACAAAGAAAAACCCACAAAGAAAAACCTCAAACACAAAGCACATTGCAGTCAAAAACTCTTCATAGGTATATGCCCATTCATATACTTAAGTTATCAAGATATACTCATCTCATGAATTAAGGAAGTATACCACAAAGGTAACACCATGAGGGTAAAAGGACCACAAAAGTAACATCACAAAGGTAACACCATGATGGTAAAAGTACCACATAGGTAACACCATTATGGTCACACAAGGAAGGTAAATGTACCATACAAGTAACGCCATGATTATAACACCATGATGGTAAAATTACCACATAGGTAATACCAAAAACGTAAAATACTCACCTCACAACAAGTATATATGTAAGGAACAGAAGTACAAATGATTAGTTACAAAGGTAGATCATATTATTCTGTCAAGATACACTATGGATGACTATACAGAGTCTGAACTACATAGGATCGATTGGTACTAACCCCCGCAATGACCCACAAAGGATTAGACCCTCAAAGTATCGGTATGCGCTGACTGAGATTGGATCGCAGAGAGATGATGCACACATGATCCATCAAACATAGGATCAATATGTGATGACCCACACAGGATCACTAATCACTAACCCACACATGATCTGATCCACACAGGATTGTTAAGTGCTGACCCAAATAGGATCCCTTGGTACTAACCTCTGTATGATCTTTCTCCAAACTCCGCCTCACTACCAGCCACTGGATTCCTTCTCATTGTTTGCTTGATTCTAGAAGAATTCTATAATAAAGTCATTGGTATTACCTCAACAGCCACTATTCTACATGAAGAATTATCCCTAAGAAGATCCAGGTCATAAGGGTTCTAATGCAATAGATGGTGCGTCAATCGGACGCCCGGTCTATGACTTATTATCGTTTTAGTTCTGGGGGACTAGCTATATTCATGTTCGATACAACCCGAACACACTCCAAAATTCTCCAAAACTCATGTGGAGTATATGAAAAGGTCTACCTCATCCTAAGGGTTTCATCACCGTAGACAGTTCGCCAAATGGACGCTTGGTTTGTTCGTTACACCTCTTTCCATGAAATGGGGATGATCACACCTTGGTCTGACCCCACTCGGTCGGGCACGTAGGAATGTGAAAACGGCACTGATTCCCAAAGGGATCCCAATGCCACTAACGGTGTGTCAAACTGACACCCAGTTCATTAGTTACGAGCATTTCATTATTCGGGGACAGGGTGGGCCTGGGCCCGGTCCGACTCGGTCAGGCCGACCCGACGCAACAGATACCGGGGTCGACTTGACGTTGCTCAGGTCCAAGACGCTAAGGGTCGGCCGGGATTATTGGTTCTAGCTCATGAAGGTCAGCAATGTTCGGTTCACGGGTACATATTGTGGTTGGCCCAGACCATTGTGTGAGGCTTGGCTTGCCCGTGTTGGCCCATTGGGCTGCAGGTTCCGCCCATCCCACTGTGTCGTGGGTCTGGTCCGCTCGGCTAGCCTGCATCCCGCTTAGTCCGCAAGAAGGTGTATTAGTCTTCCCAGCTGGCCCTACAGGTGTGGGTCCATTTCGGTGAGCCGGTGGGGCGCTTCCCCACCGCGTATCAGTCGGTTGTTTAGGTTGACCACGGGTTGGCCAACATAGCACGGCGCGGGGCCGCGCCGCTCATTACCTACCACGGTCCGTTGGCTGTGGATATAGTGGTCCCTTGTCCTACATGGAGGCCTGATGCTGCCTACCTCCATCCTCCATGTCGCGCCATCACACGTAGCCCTCCACCACCCACGGTCGGCCCAACCGCGGCCCGGACCCTCAAACCGGACCGGTCCATCACCAAGAGGAAAACTTCCCTGAAGAACACAACATAACAGATGTGGTGGGGGGTACAAGCCTTGTTCGTTTGGCCCGCACTCTCCACGTTAATATGATAAATAATAGAAGATAGGAAAATATCAATAAGGAACTTTAAACAAATCCCCTACCTTAAGATCATTGGAGAACACCCGAAATTAAGAAAGAGTCGGTGTTAGTCCTCCTCACAACATGCCAGTAATGTTCCCGCTCATATGTGGTCCTTCGGTTTGCAATTTAGTGTTTCTCATCACCTCCCACTAGAACCAGATCCATCCTATATATGATTGACATCATGGATCTTTATCAAAACATTTTCTATTGGTGAAGGTGTGCCCATATCTCTCCCAAGTATCAATATAAATAGGGTAGGGGTGAGTAACACCCATAGAATTAATGGTCGTTCATTTAATAAAAACATTCCTAAATATAGCAGTGCTATTAAAATGGATTTGAGGACTCATTCCATTTTATGGATTTACACGTCGTTGATCCAGCCACAGCCACTAGTCTGTTATAGGAAATAATGAACGAAATAAAATAATAATGTTATTTTATTATTCTTTTAAAAAGTCCAAAATCTACATTTTTCTCCATACTAACTATGGTCGAACTGAATCCTCCCTTAAGAAATTTATTGTTCTGCCGATTCAATTGTTCCCTCAAATTAAAATCCGATAACTAGTTCAAAAGATTGAAAACACTGCCCACACATTAACTGAACTTACATTGAAAAAATTTCATAAATTCCTTCTAGGCGCAATGGGCCTTGGAATCACACGTCGTCAAATTTTGTATACCCATAATAATTCCATATAATTATGAAAAATTCATGGAATATCCAAGTATTTATAGACTTATAGTGAAGTTCTAGTATGCAGACGAGGTGCATTGATGTATCTCATTAATAAGTTGTTAACTCGTATCGTAACGACACTTTAATGTTGTGTAACCGTGATAATGGTTCATAAATGAAATAGTTTAACGAGGTGACATCACATCATAACAAATATATTGTGACTTGTTTTACTCTTATTTTGGTTAATGCGTTGGTTAAATGAGGAATTAAACTTCGGGGATTATTTGACGAACCACCGACGAACATCCTCTCCAATGAAGAATGAAAAATGCCAAAAAAACATCAAACATCTTTGACACACCTCAAAGAACAAAGTCTGAAGCGATGAATAAAGTCAACATCTTGAAACATCAAGGAAAAATGCTACATCCTTGTGCATCAATGAGGAAGGATGTAATTTAATTTAATGATCATCCATATTATTATTCTATAAATGATCAACATGGATCAACCCACGAACAGATTAATCCGAAATTTTTTCATTTATGCAGGAGGGTGACATTTTTTTGGGATTTATTATATGGGATTATTTTATCTCTTGTTTTATTGATCCACATTCCCTAAGCCTCCCCATGATTATAAGACCCTAACGTAGAGGGGGGGTCCGACATGAACAAGTCCCTCACACCTCCTCCATATACGTTCATTTTGGTCGCACCCACATATTTGCGGAAAGATGATTCCATGACTCATGTCATGAATAGGACGTTCCACAGAGAGTGTAGGTGTATGTGGAATAATGAAAGGAACAACTAAGAAAATCTGGTGGTTCGTTGGACACCTCATTGTGGCCCGCGGTGGCAGCCATAACCAGAGGTGGTGGTGGGCTCGTCAGCTCGCAGTAATGATAGCAGGGAGACATGGAACCTGCATGACACCATGTGGAGGGATGGCCCAAATCTAATCCATATGAGTGGTTTAGCGAGATGTAGTCACTCAACAATGGAAAGAGAGCCCCATGGATCCTCATGGATAGCGGAGGATGGACATGGTAGCCAGCCGCGTCCCGGACGAACGATGCACCACCGACCCGCACAATGCAGGCAAGGCATCGGGCTGGCGGGCAGCACCCCATCTAGTATGAAAAATTAATGCCATTAGGCCTAAAATAATCCCTTCGGGCCGGGCCGAACAATACTGGGTCACTGGGAAATCAGCTGGCTAGACCCAAGGACAAGCCGGGTCGGTCCTAGTGAAACCCTTTGGGCCTGGCCCACTGGCTAAGATAGACTGACAAACCCTTTCCTGAATTGGGTTTGGTCTAATTAGTCGTAACTAAACCGGGGTGAGTGAGACCCCCATGCATTTTTGGTTGGGTCGGTCCATACGGGTCATACCGGACCAAGACGCAACCGGCCCCTATTTACAAAAATGATAATAAAATGATAACCAGGTGCCTGATTGACAAGAAATTTCTTGTGTTGGGACCCTCTCGATGAGGCATATCATTTGGAATGACCAGAGGAGGCTCTCATGATAGTTTAAATGCAAATAATGTCTTGAGGAGTGGATCCCCCATACATGCTAGGTACGGAACCCCATGATTGGATGATACTATAAGACGGCTGACATTCGACTTTGTGAGACTTGACTATGGACCAGTGGGAATAACTTCTGTCTGACTTTTTGGGCCCATGGTGGGAAGCACTTATGTAGACTTTACAGGTCCAATATATTCGATGAGGAGGTGTACCTAAGCAGTCAATTGATAGTGGGAAGAACTTATTTCTGACTTAGTAGTCCCACTGCACTCGATAAAGGAGGATTTCTCCAAAATACGAGGTGTTCGATGATAAGACCTATTTTTAAACTATCACTACCCAAAATGTATACCTAGTGTGAGTTTTCTTGTGCTTCAGCATCACATTGAGGATTTTTGTGTGATATTTCCATATTTTTGTCCATTCTAATTATTTTATTACTTACCCTTATGTGTGATTCTCCCACACGTGTTGTGTTCGGTGGAGACGATCGATGTTTGGATGAAGACTTTGGTGGACCTGGACCAAGAGGTTCATCGGGAGACGAGACCAACTAAAATTACGATGGTGTACTTGGTGGCCTAGAACGACGCGAGGCCTAGTAGAATCTTGTGGATGGGACTTTCTACACCGAATTCCAGAAGCTACACTACTATCATGATCATGTATGGTTTTCTACTGATGTCCATCAGAGTTCCCTTTTTGGAATTTTCTATTTGTAGTTCTGTTGATGGTTTTGTATTCTGGCCCACCTGTATTATGTCTACATGTACGCATATTTGTTTTATTTATACTTGATACTATATTATATTGTGGGACTTGGTTACGTGTGTGTGTGTGTGTGTATGTGTATGTACTCATGAAAAAGAATCACATATACTGGTCGACAACTTCGTCAATAGTCCCCAGCCCTTAGCCTTCAGGAGGCGGGCATGGGGTTTTCACAGAACGGTCACCAGGGGACTGTTCATGAAAATTATAATTTTTTAAATAGTATTATGACAATTATCCCTTTTTATACCCAAAGCATGATACCATTACTTTTATAATATTGATATCCATTAAATGATTATTTATATATATTATAACCTATTATTATAATTAATATTTAGAATAGTTAAATATTGAAGTACTATTTTATAATAAAAGATTATTTTATAGGGAAATCATAAAAAACACAATCTTGGTTAATTTTGACCAAATAAGATCCAAATCAATATTCATACAATGAAATGAAAAAATTTATATATATTTGGTTCTAGAAAATGTCAATTGATTCTTTATTAAAACATTCTTTGGCTTCCACCACGATTAATCTATTTTATGATACCTCCATAGTATCTTTATTACTACATTTATCAGGATACATAACATTTTCTCTAAAATATCACGAATCATAGTAGGATTTTCACAGTATGGTAGATCATGATACAATTTTATTTCTTCAAAGGTGATCACATGTATTTGGTATGGAATTTACCACCATTAAAATGTTATCTAGAACACAATATGTACGTTTAAGAGCCTTAGTGAAATTACCATATGGTAATACATATCTCTAATTCATTCCATTATTATCAAATGTATGAGGTACTTGCTGCTTAATTTATCTTTCTTAACAGTCATTATGACAACCTAACATTGTTATATTTTCATCAAAACCAAATATCCCACTTGAAATTTTGAATCGTCCCACTAGTTATCATAGTAACCATTTTCCAACATTGAGAGATTTTAATATGAGACTAAATGGTATTTAGCATTATTTTTTCCATCAACATTCTTGGGGGATATAATATTCCTTTCCTTGAAATCATCCCAATATGTTGAGGTACTACATCTATATCAGTGTATTTATTCATGTGGAACTATTTTAGTACTTTAATGGAATTATTTTTATATGAAAACTCTACCAAAATTTAATATTTATCCCATGTATACTGTAAGTCAGTGTATCATGACGTACACATATCTGATATTCTTTGAAAAGTTCATTCATATTTTCCCTTTGTTTTATGGTGGTGGGTGTTTCTCATAAATCCCTAAATATCTATATCTTTTTAATGACTTTTATTGAATTTTTATATAATTTATTTATCATGATCAGACAAAAATGAAGGAGTATCACCATTATGTGTTGCAACAACATTAATATTGGGCCATGCAAGGTGTATCAAAAGGTGAATGATCTCAAATATCATGGAAATGTTTATATTTTATAAGGTAGTCAATAATAACTTGTATTTACTCATTTTAATCAAGATTATTTTAAAATATAGTGAATCATTTTATAGTAATATCATCATATTTTCACATAGGAATAATTGTATGTTTCATTAATCATTTAGGATGTCATATATCAGTATTTTCCTATTGAAAAATCAAATATCTTGATACATAATTAGATATTTTCCAATTCATATTACTCTGACAAAAATGTTCCAAAAAATACCTATACATGTCGGTGATAACTTGGTTTATAGAAAAATTATTTAAATTATCATCAAATAATAATTCATTCCTTAGGTTCAGTATAAATGGAACAGATAACCTCTTTCCAACATTTATAATTCCAACGTCACAAAGAATGTCTTCCAATTTTACATCATTTAAAAAATTAATTTTTTAAAAAATTAACATAATTATTTTCAAAACTACTTATATTTTCCAATAAATATGGTCTGGAAATAATTTGAAAAATGATTTTTAGTATTCCTTTATTAATAATTTCCATATACATATTTACTATATATATATATATATGAGTTTATAATCATTTCATTCATCATTTTGGTTAGAACTCCATGATCATTCTTATTCAATGAATCTTCTACACTATTTTCCATCCTTGGGTTGTTTTATATTGAAAAATCATAATCCATTAGTATCTCAGGACACAATGATCACCACATTTTAATCTATTTTTCTAAATTGATATATTTCATACTCTCTTGAAAAATTAATTTATATAATTTTTCACTATAGAGATAGTGACTACATAAAATAAAAGAAATTATTTTGACCACCAAATCAAGATCATGAAATGAATAGTTACTTTATTAAGTCATTAACAACCTTTATGCACTACCAATATCAAAATCATTATATATTAAGAAACAACCAAGTTTCTATTTTGATTCATCACTATATATCACAAATATATTATTTATTGGTGGTAGTAAAAATTAAGATCATTGAACACTCTCCTATTTTGTTCTTAAAAAAAATCATTACATTAATCTTTGATGATGAACATAAACCCTTTATATGTATACTTGATTAATGGGATAGTCAACCCAGAAAACATTTAAAAAAAATTTATTTAATAAAATTCTAAAAAAATGAAATTGTGTACCTTAGTATTGAATATTTATATTTTCCATTCATCCAATAAATTGTTCATCACAAGATCTAATGATATCCCATCCATCGATAAAATTTAGCTAACTGAAGAAGTATTCAGATGCCATAAATCCCATTTTGTAAATATTCTATTTAATTTTTTACCTCTGAGAATATCATTATGGATATTCATGTTACTCTTATGGTCTTTATAGCTTTTATAATAATAATATATATTAAAAAAATACTATGTAAATATCGTAAATATATTCCATTAATAATCTCTTCATTATATCCATAAAAACATAGGGTGATTTAGTTAATTTGAATGGAATAACATGTAATTTATATACCACATATGCAATGTTGTATTCCAAATATATTGCATCTTTACTTGAAATTGACAAAACCCAAAATAGAGCTAAATCAGTGAAAATTATTGATCTCTATGATGTTTATTAAAAAATTCATGAATTCAAAGTACAGTACACTTATTCATTATCATACTAAAATTTATTTTTATATAATTATTACATGTCTTAAGCCGTATTTATTTGTTCTTAATAAAAATTATAGGGGGGCCCCAATGTTATACACGAAGACTTATAAATCACTTTTTACAAAAATCCATCAGTCAATACATTAACCCCATTAATTGTAAAGTGGTCATTCATTTGGGATTCTATGATATCGGTGTTTCATCTAGGAATAAATCAATATAAAACTTAGATTCATCCCCGACATGATTTATTGGTAATTACCTAGGATAAACATTAATGTATTCTTATACAGTAGGTACAATACACATTTGATGAGTACATTTTATATTTTACTAATATGCCTTTTCTTATTCCCAAAAAATATTATATAGTTGTGATATTTCAGGGATATAGACATGACTCAGATGAAAAAGTCTCCTTTTCAAAGATAAGAAATTAAACATATTTATAAGGAATCATAATTTTTTTTATTTGTAATAAAATTTTACATCATTTTTTGAAATCGATATCATACCAAGAATTTTATTAAATTAAAACATCTTTATAATAAAGAAATCATTAAGTATATCATGTTTGGGTGTCATAATGAGAACTATTTGACAAATCCTTATTCTAGTGAGACATCCATCATATATTTTTGCTAAAAACATCCATTATAAGGTATATGTAAATTTGTAATTTTCTTTGAAAATATTAAGTATATATAAGTGTTCAATGATCCATAAAATAATAAATCATTATTTATTTTTATAAAAAATATTAAATTATATTTCCACCAAAAGTTTCTGAATTTAAAACTTAGCTATATTAATTTCATACGCTTGCCCCTTCCCAATTAGAATATTCTAAAGTATGTTCCCTTTATTCTTGGAATATTTGATTGATTAATTCCACATTTTATTATATTAAAAGTAGTGGGTTGGAGTAGTATCATTAATTCCCTTAAATTCATTTGTTATATTATATTAATCTTTCCACTTTTAATAAACTCATATGTGCTTCATGCATTTTCTAGGGTGTTTGTTTATAGAATTTTCACTTGAAGAAAATTGATTCATTTTCACATTCTTATTTGAATCATTCTATAAATCATTGTGATTATAAAACCACATATTATTATGATATATCATGAATAAATATTATTTTGAACATTCATTGTCTATTTTAATGTTTCATGAAACTATTTCCCCGTATGATTAAAATGTTTGAGAAATATGTTCCCTTCAGTTTCATTCAATAACCTCTTCAAATAAGTAATAAATCTTGATATCTATATTATGTATATAATCTATAGTATTCATTTATTATATTTTACATTATCCTCTAACACAACATCATTTTATTATTCCTTTGGATTTATGTTTTGGACCATTATCTTCATTTCAATTTGTTTCTCATGAAAAAAACATTTTTTAAATACTATTACATTAAAATCACTTAATGACAGGTGTCTCATTTCATATTCTTCTCATGTAATCTTGATCAATAAAAAAAATTGATCATCACTACCTTTACGAAAATATTACATCAGCACAACCATTTCCTTTTCATTACATCATTAGGAACAAAATATCTTTTTGTGGAACATTATCCATTTATCGGCAAGAACTTGATTTATAGTTCCACTAAAATATGTATTCTTATATCTCATGAACATACCAAATATTGGTGTATCACCTCATGAATCCTAAAATTACTCCCTATATCGATGTTTATTAGTAAAAAAACTAGATTATCTACCCTAATATGACTATGATCTACTTAGCTCTAACAGTAGTTGTATTGTCATCAATAGTAGGTAAATTTATAAATTTTTCATGAGTGTTAATATTGTTATTTCATCCTAGTCCCATTTCAATAAAATGGAATATATAAGATTATATAATAAAATTATGAATTTTAAGACATAATATATATCCATAAACCTAGTGTAATACTTTTCATAATTTGAAAATTTATACAATTTTAATCTCAAAATCATAAACTTGGTTTCACTAAGAATATAACAAAATGATAATAATGTTTTTAGAACCTTCATAATAGTTTGTTAAGAAAATGTGAATAAAATAAATAATATCCCTTATGAGTGTAAAAAAATTATTATTAAGGGAATAGTCATTGTGCACAAAAATAATTATTGAGATATACTCAACCATCTCTTTATGGGGTTTTACGCCTAGAAGAATTGTATCTCAAATCATGTCCACATATCGTATACAGACATGGAATTATTTCAAGAAAAACAACATAATATATACCGTAAAAATATTTTAGAATGTTATTCTATACATATACATACCCTCATTCTATTTCATAGGGTTTATTACCTTAATATAGGATTTCATATATCTGGTTCTATGGGAATTTTCTAATCAACCTCTAATACAAGATTTAACAATCTCGAATCTAGAAACCATGATCTATTGGTTAGTTTATTGAATTTTCCTAGAAACATGTGATTTAATCCCAAAGGATAGATCAGTATAGTATTCCTAATGAATTAAATATATAAATGATTCCCATTTTACATAGACATTTGAATATAATGCATAAAAATATATGAAGCTCCACATCTTTAAAACCCATTAAAAGAAGTTTTATTTATAGCCTATTGAAAGGATAAAATTAAGAGAGATGTGAAATGACCAATAAGGATTACATATTGATGTATATACCATGAATAATTAAGAAAAAGTTAAATGTATATGTAGAAAAATGAAAAAACATTCCATTTAATCAATAACATGGGAACGAAATAAATATACTGATAATATAAGTATAATAATATCATATATAATAATAATATAAATATCAGTAAAGAAGATAAATAATATTGGAGTTTAGGATATCATACATCATGTTGTATCTACCTTATAGACCATACTTACGATAGTTTAATTGAAGGATATCCATCAACAAAGACCCCATTTAATTCTTCCAACTGAATTTTCTAATGAGACATTTTTATGAATTTAGGGTCCATCTATAATCATAACCCGCTTTTCAATGCATATAAAATTCATTACACATATATTTAATGATTGTATCAATTCATAAACTATATTTCATAACAATAAATATCTATACTGAGTAAAAAATATAACTTCTTAATTATTTTCACCAGGTAATCAATGAACTATAATAGAAAAAAAAATGTACTAAAAAATGGTATATGTTTTAGGAAACACGGATACCAATGATAAAAAATTATGTAATTTAAGAGAAATTTAATTTCCAATTAAAAAAGAAAGATAATGTTTCAAGAAGAAGTAAATGACCATAAAATTAATATGGGATAAGAGATTTCTTATAATTCATCAAAATTATTAGTTTGAAATAAAATGATGTCCCCTATAAAAAATTAGGAAAATAAAAGTGAAATATTAAAATAGTATCTCATCAAGAAAAATATTTTTAAAATAATTAAAAAATTTAAGAATATGAATATTGTTATAAAATGGTTATGGTGACTTATATTTTTGTTATTTTTTTATATAATAAAACATTCATGTTGACTTTTTTTGTAAGGATAGTTTAAAAGGAAGATCTCAAAAAAAATTATAGGTATTGATCTCAAAAAATATAAAAATTAAAGGATATTGAAAAATTACGTTAAAAATATTTTCAGTGATAAAAAATCTTCTATAAACACTTTTGAAAATTTGAATAGTAAAGGGAAATATATATAATTAAAAGTAAAATTAAATCAGTTTCTCTATTAACTTTTTTTCATGATTCAAGACCCAAAGAGACTAAAATATATAAAAAAAATTTGTGAACTCATTATATATCTAGTGGATATGAAAAAATATATATTTTATTAAGGATATATTATAATATTAGTTCAATGAAAATTGAGATAATACCAACAAAAATGGGATTGTAAAAAAATTATGTACGTCATTTTTATCATTTATATTGTAAAAAATGAAAAAAAAATTGAAACATTAACCATATTTAATAAATATTTATTAATGTTAAATATATCAATGGGTAAATATATACAAAAAATAATTTTAAATAGGTTCATAATATCAAATATGTCTCTATGGAATAGAAATTGAGATGAAATATCATACATCATCCTTATCTAGAGAGGAATTTGATATATCCTACAACATAAAAGTTTTAAATATTTGATTAATTTATACTAAAACCATATTAATATTTATAATATCATATTTGATCATATTATAATATCTTAACACTAATTCATTGATAATAGTCCATTATTAACATTATTTTGAGTTTTAACTTGTTCAGATTCTTAGGCATGTTTTGTCAGAAAAAATCCATTTCATGATCATAAGATATAGATAAGTAATACCATTATTATATTAATTTTATATAAATATATTTTATACTTATTCATTAAATACATTTTTATAATAATTATATATATTTATAAATAGACAATTAATATCATCTATTCGTGGAGATGGTAGGGTGTATATATGCCCAAATGAAATTATGATGTAAATAATGGGATAAAGGGTGAGGAATTGGATGATATAATAAATTTATAGGGTAATTGTTATTCCATTAATATAATATATATTCTTAATTTTAATCCTTATATCTACCAATTTGAATCATTATTTGAAGAAAAATTTCATTGGTTCATGTGGTGTTAGTCTGCCAAACATATGACTGATGGTTTTACGTCCCATTTGATAGAGAAGGAGATGCATAAATAAAATAAAATATTTTTATATAAAATATAAATTTTTTATTATATTTTAAATATTAGTAAATAATTGAGTGATGTAAGAAAATAAGTAAAAAATAATATTCTTATTACAGATGATTACATTTACATAGAAAACTTCCATTCAGATAACTAATTCGGAACCCTAAGGGTGGAAATTTGGGTATAAAAAACATTTATAAAATGGATATTGATTTTTGGGGAAGAATTTGGATTTTTTTCAGATAAATGGCCCAAGATGTGCGAATAAGGAAGTGTATGAGTTTCTTATTTATAATTGAGGTGAGTGGAACACTTGAAATTTTTGGATGATTTAAAATATCATCAAATAAAATTCTTGGGAAATTGAATCAAAGTAAGAAATATTGAAAGGTTATAAAGTTAATATTTAAATAAAAACACACAACAGGGTGTCATTGAGTATTTTTGACATTTCGACCCATATATTTTTAGATTAACCCCATAGTAAACCCATTTTAAACATAATCGTATTATATATTTTTTACAATTTTTAATATTTATTATGAAAAAATATTTTGAACAAATAATCTAATATTAATTATTTTAATTACAAAACAAAATTTTATTTATCAAATCTAACTCATATTATTTTACGAGTTAAATTAAATAATAAACTCACTTAATGTGTTGAGAATTTTTTTTTCATGAAATGTATATTTCAAGAATAAATTGATATTACATCAACTATATGACTATTAATACTCATTATATGGAATTAAATTTATATATTTATTATTATCTATAAATTTATATTAAATGCTTCATTATTATATTTTTTTATTAATCAAATTCCAATTATATTATTACTTTTATAAAATGATTTAAGAAAAATATACATTTGTACCTCTAAATGATATTAAATTTATTTATATTAAATTTTATACACATCAAGGATTAATTATACATATTATAACATGTCATTATAAATACGTGGTTCCATAGTTAAATAAATAATCACCAAATAATCCGAAATGATTATTTTTAAAAGAAATTTTCAAAAACTAATTCGGGCTTTCTTTTTACAGTGTATGCTAAAAATATATATTCCTATTATCCATTTAGATTTTGAGTGACATGAAATATTAAAATGATCATTGTATTATTTTTCTTCTAAAAATTATAGTTCACATGATGTAGTTGAATAACATGTGTTAGATAAATGGTCAATCTACGATGATCATTCAAACCACGGAGGTAATTTTGAGATAGTGTGTTGTATATTTCAAAAGTGTTTGAGAGAAAAAAATATTCCTCATTTTTAATTTTTTTAGTTATTACTTTTACTCGATAATTAAAATGGATTATCATGAATCCCACTTTTGAAAGAAGTGTATAAATATGATATTCTAGGATGATATTAGATAAAAAAAAGTTCATAGTTATTGATCTAGATATGGAAATGGTAGATAATGTTAAAAATATTCTTCTACAAATCATGGAAATGTAGTGTCAAAAAAATAGTTATGCTAATAATAATCAGTGAGATTAAAACCTTAAATACCATTATATTGTTTTCATTTTAATTTAATCATAGAATAAGATTATTAAATTCAAAACAATGGTTAAAATAACACCTAAGTATACTTATATTTAAATATTTTTTATCGAGGATGAAATGTATATTATCACATAGAACTGCCACCAAAACAATCTCAGTTTAATGATGTTTTCCGTGTATCTTTATTGAGAATTTACATACCTAATTCATCAAAAGTAATAAAATAAAAAATTTTACCACTCTTGAATGATCCTTATTATGAAAAAAAAATTATATTACTCATTGATCATATAAATAAATGTTTATGCAATAACACTACTCACCAAGTTTATGTTATTTAGATGAATCCAAAAATTTGAGGAAGCTACATGAGAACCATATGATGTGATGAATCAAAGATATATTTAGTTGTTTCTAATATATTGATATAATTATGAAGGATATATTCATTTTATGGGGAATAATGTAACAACCTATTAATTTATATATATTTCCATTCATGTATTGCACGATCTATTTGACGGCTTGTCTAACATGCAACCTCAAGACTATATAAATGTTGTTATAGTAAACCATTATAATCATTTTATTCGGATTTTTGTTATTAAAAATAATAATATATTTATGAAAATATATGTATAATTATTTTGATTAGTTGAAATATCTTGATTACTCTATAATAAATAAATATTCAATTTTTGTTAAATTTAATTTCTAATTAATAAAAAAATATTCTTCAAAAATGATTTTTATTTTGATTTCAGAGATTTATTTATAATAAATATCTAAATTTTTTAGAAATTTTATTTGTAAAAATGAATATGATTTTTAATTTTATCATCTCCATATTATCATAGTGTGAATATTTATTATTTTTCTAAATGTTTTATTTTATGTGAATAGTGAAAATGCTGATTTTTGTAAAAATTGTTTCATCCATTCAAGTAAATTAACCATTAGGTAATGAAATTAATATTAAATAATATTAATGATACTATAAAAATTACTAACATAACTAATTACAGAGTAATAATCATGATTCAATTTTTTGTAGAAGTTAAATTTCAAACAAAAAACATATTTCTCAAAACAAATTATTTTCACTGCACAATTTGTATTCACCATAAAAAATTAATTTTAGCACAATTGAATAGATTTTTTTAAAAAAATTACATATTATATAGTAAATATAATATGTATAAATTAAATTTTTGTTTTTTAGCCTTGTAATGGATGTATGTTATATTCTATTCATAAAAATGAGTTCATTGGAAACAAGATTGCATTAATGTTTCTATGCTTCATTTAAATTAAATTTTTCATAATATTGAAATTGATGTAGATAAAATATATTAATTTTTTATAATAATAATACTTAACATAATTAAATAAGGTCAAATTATTTTTTTGTTTTAGTCAACTGTAAAAATATTAAAAAATAATTCATTGGTTAATAGTAAAAAAATTTATTGGTGGTTAAACAGTGAAATAAGGATTGAATTTACTCTAGAACCTATAAAATTATATTTATTAGGATAGATAAACTATATAATATACTAATACAAAATTCCTGGACATTCTGATCCACTTTCAAATGATTTTTACCTTAAATCATTGAGATATTTTATGAAATTCCATGTGTGTCCCTTACCTTAGTTATAAATGATCACATATTCACCACCCTTATTCACACAATTTGAGCCTTCTAGATCATAAAGTATGTACTATTATTTTTTAGATTAACTCATTTCATAATATTTCTTTTTCTCTTATCCAAAAAATAATCTTCCAATTCTTATGGATTAAGCCAATGGAGGTCTCTCAAAGAATACATACACATAATAACCATGCTCTTTCAATATAATTTTCTACTATACAAACAATAAACATGATATATACATAAAAACGGGACTAATATAGTATAAAAAAAATAAATATATGTTATTATTATGATTTTATCAGTAATAACCACTACTTCTCGATCCAATGGGAGTTGAAATTATCACTCGTTTGTATGTGTGGACTACCACCTCCAAGAAGTGATACGACTCGTTTTAAACCATAATAATTCATGGATTATAATGATTATAGAATTAATATATATATATATATATTTTAATTATTTTATATTAATTTTTTTAGGATGATTAAATATTTCCTTTTCATTCATTCCATCTAGTGGAAAATGGGAATGTCACTTATGCAGAAGTACATAAAATTGTCTTCATGTAGTGATCTAATTGATTTCTAATCAAAAATTTATATAGGAGATTATAAATATGTATTTAATAAATAAAATTTATATTAACATCATCAGAGTAATTATAGAGATGAAGACACAATGATTTAATTAAATGGATAATAACCACTGATAAAAAATGTAGATTAAAATCTAATAGGGCGACTCTTGATATATTGATGATAATGAATTATTTTAAATGAACCTGTTTTGAGAATTTATTAATAAATAATATATGGTATTTATGTTTTATTATGATACTGTAATTAGCTATTAATAAGTATAAATTTATAATACATGTGTATAGAGCTTATATGAATCAAGACTAACATGATGTAACGAAATTCTATAGAAATCAATTTTTGACAATGATTTTCTATGATTAAATTTTATTATGATGAAATTATACGACAAACCTTAACTTATATTATTATTTGTATTCGTCATTAGTTATTTTTGTAGATTAATTTTTTTCATTCACTTTCCTTATTTATATTATCAATTAATCCAAATACTAATTGAAAGTAAAATTTACCATGTTTTTTCTTTGTTTATGAATAATTTCATTAATGTACATAATTTATGTAAAATGTTTCATGAATATTATTACTAATCTTATAACATTAATCAAATTTATTTTTCTATATTTTACATTACTTACAATGTTTTAAAATTAATATTTCTCTGTTTTTTAAAATGTGGTACTTTGGAATTTTTACTAAAAATTTGACATGATCTTTTAAAGCATACAATACATAAATACATTTCATTATCCTCAAGAATATGTTATTATTAAAATAAATTCTTTAAATTTTCCTTTTCAATTATAAAATAATAATATTTCCTTACTATTTCCAAAATTTTCATATTTCAATAAAATGAGTTTAATTAGGGTATTTTCCAATGGAGATGTTCTAGATATTGTAAAAAGGTAATGTTGTCTATGAAAAAATCCATTGAGATTATTAATAATTATAAATAATATAATCTAATGTTATGATATTTATTTTTTATTTGTATTGATTATAAATATATTGTTCATATTTTTTGGAATCCTATATCCTTTCTATAGAATATGATATGATGATATTTTTAATGTTTTATGATCTTATTGGACACATATTTATTTCTTTCATTTTGAGATATGTGAGACTTTAATAATATATCCCTTTAATACCTTATTTAAAGGATCATATATCTATATGAAATAAGTACAATAATGGTAGTGAACCAAATTTATTAGGGTCAATTTCTAGTATGATTTTTATGGGAGTGATCCTTAACTAAATAAATAATGGAATATACAATGACACTATTATACTATTGTATTATTTAATGCAAGACATGATTACGTAAATTATTTTTTATACTTATGTGTAGGATGAAAACTTATATATTATGCGTATGATATGTTTTCATTGATCATTTTTTATTACTCATGATTTCAAATTCTTATGTTATGTATAATTTCATGATAAAACCATTTTTCTTTTTCTTTATTACATATATTTGACTGAATAGGTGTGATTATTTTTATTCATGATCATTTCATCATACCCTTATGATTAACTTATTCCCACATATGATCATTTTTTTAATACCTCTTATGGTAACCGTTACTAAGCATCCTTCCTCGCTATTTCTTATGTATTCATTCCCCAAGGTATGATTACTAATTTATTTTATGATATTTATATAAATGTTTTTAGTTGTGAAAAACATAATAAAAAATAATGTTGATCTTTTATAAACTACTTTTTACATTTCAATGTTTTCAAATACACTGATACTCTATATTCACCAAGAATGTATTATTGAGAAAATTATTCAATATTAATTAAAATTTGAGAAATATGTATGTATAAAAAGTATTGGTAGGAATATCATCTATGTAAAACAACATAAGATTATGGAATTAAAATTTTAAACAATCATACAAATTTAAAATCATATCATATGCAATTCTACATATAGGGCCATAAAAACATAATGTATTAGGATTAACCACATACCTCAAGATCTAGAAAAATTCATCCATTTGGTGGAAAAATTTTAGGGTGATTAAAAATAGAAGGCTGAAATTTCACTTTAATGGATCATTATTATCATTTTGCGCTGGAACATTTGGTTTCTCACTTTGTCCATAAAAGTCTTAATAACAATATTTTTATTTCTAGTGATAAATATATATATATATAAGCGAAATATTGATAAATCACAAATAATATGATTGTATATAGTAAATATTTTGGTAAAATATATCAAAATAACTAGTTAAATTATTTAAAATAAAAACACTTGAGACTTTTTAAATAAACCCCCCCAAAAATAGCAAAAATGAGAAGGAGAACAAAATATCAATAGTATAAATAGATTCAAGTTAAAATATGAAAATATGAAATTATATATATTATATAAATGAAAATAGGTTCATAAAAGGAAATATGTATCAATAAATGAACTTGTGATGAAAAACAATTTAAGATTTTATATAACATGAATAAAAATCCCACAAAATAAAAACAAGATATATATTTTTTTAATCCAAATAATTATAATAACTAAATAATATTAGATATTCATGGGGAAATTATTCTAAATACTACTACATATATAATGTTATATGAATCAAAATAATAATTTATCAAGAAATGGTAATTGACACCAAGAAGCTATACCTCAATGTTCCACATAGTTGAAATTTTAAAGTCCCACTTATATGGGTTAGATGTAATTTATGGGGATTGTTTTAGCATTCATTTTCATGATGGGTAATTTTGGGAATTGGGATTTGGATATAGATAAAAAGTATTGAACTACACTAAAATGATGATTCTTGCATTGGAACAGAGATTCAATGATGAATTAGAAACCAATGAAATTCTCTAGAGGAGGACGGGCTTGCAGCCCCTGATATTTTGGTAAAGAACCACAAGATACTTTGTGTATGTCTACTTGGCTTGTTTTGGCTGTTAGATACATTGGATAGAAGATGGGTGATTGTGGTTGTCTCGTGGCCATTATGTGATATATCACATAATAGAAAATTTTAATTTTTATAGTGTACATCCCCATTAATACCCCATTTGGGTGTTCTTCCCCCCATAGTAAGTAGCATGGACTCTATTCCATTAATTTCCCAATAGATTTCTTGGTGTACCTCCATTATTACAAGGTAGTTTTTGAGGACATCACTTGAGATGAAAATCCTATAATTTGATTATGATAATGATAATTTCCCACTCTATTTTCGAAACAGTATAGGATTACCTAAATAGGTTTGTGGATAATGATTCAATTAGTGAATAGAGAAATCCTCTAAAGATACATGACTTTTAATACTACTATTGAGTTTTTTCTTGAGGGAATTTTTTCATACTGTTGATGGTAATTTCATTGGAATTACATGTCAGGTTGTGTTTTTAAAGGGGTTTGGACTAATTTAAATATTTTATATTATGGTATTAGTTTATGTTGTCTAGTATTTGACTCTATTGAGTGATGATAGGTTTTTATGGGCCTCCAGAGGACTGTTGGAAATTTTTTGATTATTTCGAGGGGATATGATGGGATTTTTTTTAGATATTCCTAATTGGGAATTTATGATTATATAGTTTCCAAATTTTAATTAACTACAATTAGAATTTAATTAATAAATGTTTCATTAAATATATTTTCTGTTGGGCCTATAGTTGTTTTGGTATTGGCTATTGGTCATGGAAGAACCCGGGCTAAGGGTTTCCAAGCTACAATGAAATGTAAATGGTTATATATATATGATTTTTTTTTTCAATTTACATTACCTTAAAGTCTAATTTTTTTACAAATAATATTAGTTTTGTGATATTCTATTAACATACTACCAACATTTGTTTTGTGTTTCAAATATTTTTGTTTTATTTTAAATATCTTGATCAAATTTATTACACTTAATTAGTGTCCTTGGATTATCAATTCTTCATAAGGATAAAGTATGGACTATGGGGTATTTGTGGCCTAAACATTGAGAATAAAAAAAAATCCCCAAATTATGACCCAAAATAATTTTTTTCATTATCAGTGAGTTTATTTATATAATTAAAATCCTTACATAGATGATTTTAGTTCCATGGATGATTATTGAACTATTAATTTAGTCATTGATGATGTTACCTTAATTTTAATATTTTATTTCTAAAATAAATAGTGTATTTAAGAGAAATGTGGGCTAGGTAACTACTTCAATGAACCTTGAAAGAACCATGGTCATTACCAAAATATTGAACTACCATTTTTTCTGAAAACATATAATTTAATTAGGTGCATTCGGTGTAAGAATGGAATACAAGTAAGAGATTATAAGAAGGTAATAATTTTATTAGTTTGAACCTATATTGATTTGCGGTAACCTATAAAATTATGTGATCATTGTTACCTCATGTCCCTTAGGATGTTGTGTCTTTCTGGATGATAGTTAATAATATGTTAATTCCATGAATAAAATGGTTATTTAAAAAAATCATTAATGGAATATAGATTCATTGAGATTCATTAAAATAAATATGTTAAGATTTTTATAAAAGAGGAATAAGGAATTAAATGGGTTATGGAATAATAAAATCATTGGTGTGTATTTCAAATAAATGGATTTGATCTATAATGCATATTTTCCATAATAAAATTTTATTTTCTTACTAAGGGACTTTGTTCTCGGTAACAATTATTAATATTATGAGATGCATTATGGTTTTAAATTGAGGAATTCTGTTGGATATATTTAGATTCAATATATAAAAATCAAGCATGATCCCTTTTGATTCAAAATGATTTAATGATTTCAATGTCTATGGGTAATCTCACCTTGATCCTATTAGTGACTTATATTTATAAATTCTCTATCATTGTGTTGTTGATAAACCTTCAAATATAGAAAAATTAAGTCTTCAGATGATCTAGTAGATTCAAATTGATATCATTGGACATGGAATGTGTTGATTCAGTTAGTGTATCCTAATAAAGACCCTTATGAAATTTTCTAAGGACTTCCACCATGGATTTGGTTACATACCCATTAAAATGTAAAATACATAGGGTTGTTCCATTGGATTATACATCATAGAAATACACTATGGCTTTATCACTTTTGTTTGAATTTTCCAATTCCAAAATTTAAATTTCTAGGATATTTTCACTGATTCACATTTTTTTTACCTGGGAATTCTTTAACCCACTTGTGGATTAACAATTATTTCTTTCCCTTGGATTCGAATGATTCGTTAAATGTGTCCTAAAATCTATTTTTGGGTCATATGACCTGGGATGAACAAATTAGGGTAATTATGGTGGGATTACTGGATCTGTATTGACTATAATAATTTATAATTTATATACTACATACCATTATGTTTTATAAAAAAAATTTAAAACTGAACTAGACATCATTGGTGGTCAACTACAAAGATTTACTCACACACAAATCGGGTCACTTCGTGGTACAAAGAAGATGTCATGGATATGAGTTAGAAAATTAGTTTGTTATCTTTTTTGTTTATGGTATCAGGATTACACATTGATCAAGAGATGTGGACTAACAATTTTCTCACACAAGTGATAGGATTTCGGTTATTTGGGTTAATTATTTATTCAAACATATTAGTATTGTATGAAACACGGGCTATTTTATATATTCCATTCCTCTTACTTGTAGTATCATACAATCATACAT
This sequence comes from Viscum album, assembly GCA_963277665.1. NCBI lineage: Eukaryota > Viridiplantae > Streptophyta > Magnoliopsida > Santalales > Viscaceae > Viscum > Viscum album. The sequence goes on from OY728129.1 coordinate 423,467,283, forward strand.
GGTTTGTTTTTATTTTCACTTTTTGGGTATTCAGTTATGTATTATGTTCAATTAAAACATTCCATTAATTTTTACATTGTATTTATTACTGGTATATAGGATACAGTGTTCACATCATACTTCTATGATTCCCTCACTACATTTATATAAACTCTAGAATATGTAGAGTTTCTATTGAGCCTATTTTAATATCTTGTTTGGTCAATATGAGTAAATCAATTTGAGGATGTCATAAAGTGGTATCATTGGAATATTTTTACGTTTTACTCAAATATATGGTTGGTAGAAAATATACTACGAATTTTAAGAAACACTATAAAAATATCATGTCTAGGAAAGCCCAACCCATGAATAGGGGAATGAACTATATTTTGGGTATGATATTATTGTTCAATTTGATCTATGTAATCATTGATTATAACTTCACATTTGATGATTTCTAACCATTCTTCAAAAAAATTGTTTTATGTTATTTCTACTCATCGGTCGGAATCCAACATGGGTGTGTGTTCATCAATCATTCATTACTAGAGGATTCACATTCTATTCTAATGTTTTTTTATTTTAATTCATTATTTTTTGTATGGTTTATTTCTTGGTTTATATTTTGTTTCAATGGATAATTAACCTATGTATATCCACTAACGTGAATGGTGTTTTCCATTATAACATAACATTGGAATTCTACAAAACCATTTGGAAATTAATTAATAAATTGGAGTAGTCCTAAAAAATTGAAAAATTAACTAAAATGAAAAACTCTAAAATATTAAATGAATATGAATTTATTAATAAATACAGGTGTTCCATTATTTTTTTAGTTAAAATGTTTTCCAATTACAATATACATGGTTTTTACATCTATAAAATCTGAATGGACGACCATATAACTAAATAATTAAATTACTGATTCGACTATTGTAGGTGAACCATGGAATTAAATTTCATTATAATGAACTCCTTGATATTCTGAAATAAAACCATGAATAAAATTTCTAGTAAATGGTTTTAACACAACTATAAAACATGAATTTAACAACTCTTAAATTAATTTGCACTAAAAAATTGATGACAAATAACCGCTTTATCAATTATAACAAATCACTTATAAATTTAACAATTTATTAGTTATTTTTTCAGCACTAATATAGGGTCACATAATCAGTTATTTACTTTTTCCACTGATAAAGGGTACCCATTACTAGCTCTATATTTATAGCACTCATAAATGAATAGTTTATCATCTCTTTTTTAATGATGATAAATACTCGAATGAATAAAATAAAATAATTAAATAAAAAATATATATGACTTTATTTAAAGTAATTTTACAATTCTTATTAATTAAATAAGTATAGATAAAATTGAATAAATTGATTATAATATATATAATTTAAAAAATATAATAAATTTTACGTATTAAATATATAAATATATAAAACATGAAAATAATAAAATAAAAAATCAAATTATAAAAAATATAAAACATTTTAATCTTTACATGATTATTGATAATGTTAAAAAAATATTAAATATATAGATATATATTAATGTATATAAGTATGATTTATATGATAAAAATATTATTTAATTTTTTCATTAAATATTAATGTATTTATAGAATAGTGGTTTCTAATTAAAAATTATTATTAATTAAAAATACACACTAATTGCATCAAGTAATTGATATAATTGAATTTCATTTTATTTTTCAATTTATAATTCAATAAAATGTATTATATTGATTTCTCATGTATGTAATTAATGCATTTTTATATACATACACGCACAATAGTTTTTTTAATTTATTCAATTTTTATTATATATATATATATATATGTATTTTAAGATGTTTGAATATTTTCAATACATATTCAAATGTTTTTCAATGTATATACTCTTTTTAATGAGTTATATTGATCAAACTTATTCAAAATTTCAAAATATTGTACTTAGTTTTAATTAATCAGTTTTACTCATTTTTAAGACGCAAGAAATTATGATTAAATATTAATTAAAAATTTCCTAAAAACTAAAATAATATTCAGATTTAAATAAATTTATAAATGTATATTTACTATTTCAATAATTTTATAAATTAAAATAAATAAATAATATTTTTTTTAAATGTATTTATATAATTATAAATTAATATTTCTAAAATTATAAAAAATTTACATAAATGATTATATTTACTAGGTTATTATATATATAACTATATAAATATATAAAATGAAAAAAAAATTATTTTTTAAAAAATATTTTAAATATATTTAATTAAGTAATTATATATTCATAGAATTAAAAAAATATTATTTTACAAAAATATTGTAATTTTATACAATAACTATACTTACCTTAAAAGTAATTTTTTAGTGTCATATAAGAATTTATTACAACTTATTAACTTATCATTGATAAAAGGTATATTTATCTATGCATTTTAAGTTCTAATAAAAGTGTCATGATCAATTTTAAGAACCCTAACCTTCTCAAACCAGCCCGCGATATATGAAAACCTCCATAGTAGTGACCTGCTAACGAAAATCCTTGTTGTATGATCTAATTTCAAATCTATGCTAGAATCATGTATCAAACTATTCCAATACTTAAATCCATGTCCCGAGTGATTCCGAGGTTGAACTCAATAACATCATGAAATATATCCATGTTTTTTGATATCTCTAATTTTCCTTGGTTGTCCACTGAACCATCTAATCCCACATTCATGAATCCCAATAAGTGTAGTTGTACTATACTATAATAAAACAACACAAAATTAAATGTTTTTTAGAAATATTGAAGTATCATGTTCATTGATTTTATGTGGGACTCCTTGGGACAACATTTGTATTGTGTAACTTGAAATATATCAATCACAATGATGGGTCGGGTTATTGTGTGGTATAGTAGTCTCTAAATACCTATAATCCATGAAATATACCTCTAGGAAATTAATTGTTTTTGAAAAATCCATTCATATAGTAGTCGTTTTTGTCATTGGTTTGAAATATTTAATTGAAAATAAATTGGATGATGAAATATCTGACATCATTGGGGTCTTATATTGTGTCATCCAATAATTTGGATTGAGAGGGTTGAGTGAGGAGGAACTTAAATATAGGGTTATCTTCTTCGATATTGAAAGAAATTATAGATTTTTTTTTGAAAAAAATATCATAAAATATCTAATACATGGAAACAAATATATAATGATATTTTTAACGAATCTTTCCTTAGGATAATGTGTACTGAAATATTGTTTAAAATTAATAGAACTTTTTAGGATGACTCTGGATTTTTTCATGAGGCTGGATATATTTAGTGTTCACTGATCAAATATAACAATAAAATGATTCTAATTAATTTGTAAAATAATATGGGAGAGTACATTATATATTTTTTATTATTTGTCTTATTTATTTAACTACTTCATGAAAAAATATAATATTTTCTTTTTTCTTTTTTGGAAAATATCAACTTTGACATAAAATATATGACATAAATTCACAAAAAATAAAAAATAATGTGGATTAGGAATCTGTAATCCTTGTACTGTAACGCCTCGACCCCAGAATCCCAGAGTTGGTGCATTATTACGTATCATAAGCATGATAAAAAAAGATCAAGTATCAAAAGACCGATTTTTTTGGTAGCCTTATAAGTACTTGATACATTTATAAGGTTTACATTACATTGTAAAATGGAAAACTACAACAACATTTTTTCATAGATAACACTGATATCCCATAGACCATCCCTTCAGGTCAGCCATAATATACTTCTTTACATCGGAGGAAAAATGAAACATAGAAAGGGGTGATATCAGATGCTCAGTAAGGATAACAATATAGTGGAAACATTCATAAATAATCATAAACATTTAAGGAAATGTATAGAACTAAAAAAATAGTTTTCAACATAAACATCATCATAATATGAAAAAATATAAATCAAATAATTTTATCTACTTACTCACATGGATATTCTACTAGTATAATATTCAGATGCAATATCAATATCCACATTCATAATGATGGAATTAATGATGCTTAACTTTCATAACCACATAGTCAAGGCCTTGTGCCAAGACTACAAATAAGATTTTGTCAAGGCCCTGTACCAAGTCACAAGTTTGTCTCAAGAGACCCCCTGATGAATCTAGGAGCTATAAAGGGCTCCACCCATAACTTACTAATTACAATGCATTCCTCATATGAAAAGGTTGAAACATAACATAATCATTCGTATTAAAAATAGCATACGAAATGTTAATACTTTAACCATAAACCATGAATGGTAAAAAAAATAACACATCCACTAGAAAACATAACACAAAACCTTCAATACAATATGGAAGATTGGTATCATAATTAATCAACTACAAAAAAACTGTAAAATCCCTCAAATGATGTTGACATTGATGAAATCAAAACTATTTGAGAGAAATATCTATTTCTTTTTTTTGAAATCATTTAATGTCACATAATTATAAAAGAAAATATTTTTTATAAAAAAATTATTATAAGATTTTAAAAAAGCTTTGACGATGTTATAATGACAGAAAATACCCGAACCCGCTGTATAATTTAAAAAAACATTCTTAACATAATTTTGTCGAAATGGTCATAAAGTACCTTGTTTAGAAAACGACAAAAAGATTCGTTTAAAAACATATAAGGTCAAACAAGGGTATAAAATGTATTTAACCCATAGTCTAAGAAATAGTAAAGATGTTTTGAAATACATTTTTAATAAACATATATGTGGATGATAAAGAGGTCCTAGTAGATAATTACATATAAAAAACCTTGGATAATAAAGAGATTGTAAAATTAACCCTTACATTGTAATTTTACCTGGTCGATGGTAGTTTAACATCTTGAATAATGGTGAAATAAATCTTATTAAATTATAGAAGAATAATATACATTAATATGATATCATATATGATCTTTTGACATTTCTTTTTTAATAATATTTTATATTATCGTTTTTTCAGGTGTTAACTGATTCATTTTACTTAATATGATTTGTTACATAATTAATGTTTGTTATGGATAGGAAGTATCTTATTCATATTAAGAATTATATAAAATCTTTAAAAATTATTTTTAATCAAATAATGAAAATTAGTCTTGAATATATATGATGGGGAGTGAATCTCATCGCATTCTTAGAGACGGTAATCTGTATATACGCTTGAGCGACAATATCATTATTTTGATATTAAAATAATATATAATTGGATGTTATATAATATATAAATAATCATTATCATGTTATATTTATTATTTACATCAATTACACATCATTATTATACCCATCCAAATAATAATGTATTGAATACCAATTACACCACGACGTGGAGACGGTAAGACGTAAGTATGCACGTATGGTGACATGTCATTCAATGGATGGATAGAATAATGAATATTACTGTATTATACTTATAATAACATCACAGTATATATAAGATACTAGAGTTATTATTTTATAATGTATACAAAAAATAATGACGATGTGGATTAAGAAATGAACTTGAAAGAGGTGGTGAAATATTTACCTCTTCTTCGGGTTCTTCCTTTTTATTTGATCAAAAGGGCTCCATAGGATGGATTTATTACTAAAGTAATGCCTCTAGGATGAAGGGAGGACATTTTAGAGGGTATTGGATCATGGTTTTTCCGAGCCAAATGGTATTGAAGGTCTGAATTAGAGAGATGGGGGAATGCCCTTTTATAAGAGGGGTGAGGGGCACCCTGGGAAAAGCTAGATATATTATTTTATAATAAATATATTTTCAGTTTATAAAGGCTCAAAAGTGAATTACATAAAGGATAAGGTGGAGATGAGTAGAAAACCACTCATCCAATAGGTTTTAGACAGGTCTAGTTCACTTTAGTAACCTTATCTTATAGATTTAACTCCTAGTTAAATAGTTTGACATTTACCATGTCTCTTTGTGTTTTTATATTATATGGTTAATAAACATACAATATACTTCCAATAAAACACCATGTGGTTAATTAATGATAAAAAACATTATTATATAAGTCTTCTGTCTGAACCATATATTTTTTGGAATATAATATCAATTAATAATATAATATTTGTTTTAAAAACTATTTTATGTTAATTTTGACACTATTTGGTATTTTGTTTTTTCTAAATTCCTAACAACATTATTACATCAAAAAAAATTCTTATAACCAACACTAATATGTCATATTAACCTATAAAAATACTTTAATTCATTAAAAGTTCAAATTACATTTATTTGGATATTTATAATATCAATTATTTTAATATTTCATTAATTAGGTAATTACAACATCATTATTGTGACATTAATAATTTAAATTATTTAATTTCTAAATAATATAAATAAAATTCCATTATGTATGAAATCTTATTATCTTTCTAATGAATATTTAAGTCGAATTTATCTTATGTGTAACCCTATATTAACATTTTTTTAGTTATTAAACTTTGATTTTAACTATTTTAACTCTTCTATAAATAAAATAATAATAAATGTCTTAATCTAATCCAAGTGGACCAAAGTGGTTTAAATTTTATTCTTATGGGTTTTTTGGTCGAATTATACTTATCCTATAGAATTAGGATATGTTTTAGTATAATAATAATATAATTATTACCCTTAATTACCCTATTTACTTTTAACTGTGGTAAATAAATGTAAAACGTTACTATTCACCAAAAATTATTTTGATCTTATTGAACTAAATTTTACTTTCTGATATCAATAGTGTCTCTTGAAATTTTCAAATTCAACTCACAGAAGCGGTAAAATTATTTTTTATGTAAATTTGAAAATTCTCTTAGGAGGTGGGTGAAAGACTGTAAAAAGATCAATAAAGTATTTATATATCTAAAATTATTATAAACTGAATCCAATGAAATTAATTGAACTTATATAGGTATCATGTATGTATTTTGATCTAAAATAAATTTAATGAAAATAAATAATTATTTAAATAAAAAGTTCGGTTTAAACCATAAATATGTGTTTTTCACTATTCATAAAAAATTAATAGTTTTCAGAAAAATACCAAAAAATCACCCTAAGCTAATTTCAATATTTCAAATACAAAAATGAATTCCCTTTTTAAAGATAAAATGTATAAAATTTCAAAAACTTGGTATTACAATTCATAACGGCTTGTTTGATTGCTTGTGGTGTGTTAGAACTCGAATTTGTGTACAACACACGCTATTGTATAATTCAAAGAGAAGCGTATTGTGGATGCTTGGGGAGTTACATTCTCCCCTCCTTAAAATAATTTTGTCCTAGAAATTTCTAAAATATTAATGAATAAAAAGTCTTGGGTGTTTCTTCGTCATATGTTCCTCTGGTTCCCACGTTTCCTCTTCCATCTTGTGGTTTCTCCATTAAACTATTTCCAGATGAGTCGTCTGGTTTCTCAGCACTTGTTCTCCTGTATCAAGAACCTTAACATGCACTTTTAAATATTGATTATTGGGTTCTAGTTCTAATTCCTCATAGGTTAGTACATGTGTTGGGTCAGGCATATATTTTCTCAATAGTGTTACGTGGAAAACATCGTGAACTTTGGAGAGACTTGGCGGTATTTCCAAACAGTAAGCTAGATCCCCAATTTGTTCTTGAATTTTGAAAGGTCCAATGTACCTAAGACTCAATTTTCCCTTCTTACAGAAACATATAACACCCTTCAATGGAGATACCTTCAAGAAAACATGATCTCCTACCTGATATACCAAATCGTTTCTTCGGTTATCGGCATAGCTCTTCTGCCTACATTGGGATGCTTTGATGTGGGTTTGGATTACCATCACCTTTTCCATCATTTCCTCCACAAGTTCTAGGCCTACAATTTTTCATTCACCAACATCATGCCAACATGTTGGTTTGCGACATCTCATTCTATATAATGATTCATATGGTGCCTTCTAAATACTTGAATGGAAGCTATTGTTATTGGAAAATTATACCAGAGGTAAATATTGATCCCACATACCTTGAAAGTAATGTGAGCATGATATCAACATTTCTTATATGGTTTGAATATTCCATTCTGATTATCCATTAACTTGGGGATTGCAGGCGGTGCTCAAACGAAGTTCAGTATCCAGGACATTCTGAAGACTTTTCCAGAATCTTGATGTAAAATGGGGATCATGGTCAGAAACAATCGATAGTGGTTCTCAATGAAGTCTTACAACTTAATTAATATATTGTGTTGCTAATCGTTCAAGTTTTAAATCTTCTATTCTATAAAAAAAATTTCTGATTTGGTAAGATGATCAAAAATGACCCATATTGCATCATTCCTTCTAGGAGTCTTTGGTAGTCCTGTGACAAAGTCCATCATAATATCATCCCATTTCTATTCAGGTATAAGAATTGGTTGCATGACACTACAGGTTGTGGCCTTCCATATTTCACTTGTTGAAAAACCTTACATCTTGACACAAAATCGGAAAACTCCCTTTTCATGGTATTTCACCAAAAATGTTCCATCAAATCTCTATAAATTTTGGCACTCCCAAGGTGTGCTAAGAAATTGGAACTATAGGTAGCATCCAACAATTCCCTTTTTAGATCAGGTATATCAGGAACACAAAGTGTCTTCCCAAAATTATAAAATTTCATCTTCATATACAAAGTCACTCAATCTCCCATAATTCACAGCTTTAATCTTCTTTTGAAACTCATCATCATCAACTTGAGTACTTTTTATCCTTTCTAGTAATTATGGTTTGACAACCATTTGAAAAAGAATTGACGTTTCACCTTCCATGGTGATTCCCATATCCATCTTTACTAGATCAATGAAAATAAGATTCCTTTCAACTCTCATCTTATTCAAAACTCCATGATCTTTTCTGCTCAAAGCATCTTCCCCCTTATTTTCCTTCCCCTGGTGGTACTGTATCGTGCAATCATAATCCTTGAGTAGTTTAATCCATCTCCTTTTCCTCATGTTGAGTTATTTCTGTGAGAAAACATATGTAAAACTCTTGTGATCGGTATATATCTCACATTTTTCACCATTGGGATAATGTATGCATGTCTTCAAAGAAAATATTACAGCTTCCAACTCATGATTGTGATTAAGATAGTTTTGCTCATGAATTTTTAGCTGTCCTGATGCGTAGGAAATAACCCTATAATTCTGCGTAAGGACACAACCAGGACCTTTCTTTGATGCATCACTATAGATAACAAACCCTTCATTCCCCGATGGTAGAGACAATATAGGAGCATTGGCTAATATTTTTTTCAGTTCTTCAAAACATTCTTCACACTCATGTTTTGAAACAAATTTAACCCCTTTACTTGTGAGCTTGGTTAACGAGTTAGCTAATCAGGAAAAATTCTTGAAAAAATATCGATAATTACCTGCTAAAACAATAAAACCATGTACCTCAGTTATACTCATTGGTGCTAACCATTCTTGAATTTCCTTGGACATTGAAGGATAAAAATATATTCCATCCTTATAGACAATATGTCCAATAAAAAAATCTTTTGATGCCAGAATTTACACTTGATAAACTTCTTATATAATTCATGTATTCTAATAGTCTTCAGGATAATGCACAATTGATTTTCATAATATTCTTAGCATTAAGTGTATACCAAGATATCATCAATAAATACCACTACAAAGTCATCATGAAATTTATTGAATACTCTATTCATTAGATCCATGAAGATTGATGGTGCATTATTCAATCCAAATGGAATTAAAGTAAACTCGTAATGCCCATAACTGGTTCGAAATGTTGTTTTCGAAATGTCTTCTTTCTTCACAAAGAATTGATGATATCTAGATCGAAGGTTAATCTTTGAAAAGTAATAATCTCCATGACGTTGGTTGAATAAATCTTCAATGCGAGGTGGGGATATGTGTTCATTATTGTTATAACATTGATCTCCCTATAGTCAATGCACAACCTCATAGATCCATCTTTCTTCTTAACAAAAAGGACAGGGGTTCCCCATGGAGAAACAATAGGGTAAATAAATCCCTTATTACTCAATTCCTCTATTTGTTTCATTAGTTTCACTAATTACAATGTGTCCATTCTCTAAGGGGTATTTGATATGGGCTTTGATCCATGAATTAAATCAATGGAAAACTAAATTTCTCATTCTATTGAAAGTCTAGGTAAATCATCAGGAAACACATCAACATATTATTTCACAGTAGGTATATCATCTATTTGAACATTCTTTTCCTCATCAACAGTTATTTCATTCTCTTACTCCCTAATAATTTAATTTAGTCGAGTTACTGGGGGTAGATCTAGATAAGAATTAGGTGGTGACGATTCTACTCTAAAGATAAGGTGTTCTTTATCATCTTCATCAAAAATAGTATCCTCCTACTTCTTACAAAACCTTTTTGCATCATGGTCCGAAATCCAATCCATACCGATGATTATATCAAATTCAATCATTTGTATGACGATCAGATCAGCTGATAAAGAACATTTATATACCCTAATGCGAACAGATTCAAAAAACTTTGTAGAAATGATACTTCCCTTATGAGTTTTTACTGACACCTCCCTTTTTAAATAAAACTGGAAATATATAATTTTATTAGAAAACTGGGATGATATGAAACATTGTGATGATCCAAAATCAAATAAAGCATTTTCTAAACTTGTGTAAACGATTAAATTACCTGCCACTATGTCTTTTGGAGCTTCAAACTCAGGAATAGTGATAGCATAAGTTTGTCTTTGATCCCTTATCCTTTTCTAAGGTAAATTCCCCTAACGCATGGGACATTCATTAGAAAAATGTCCCCATTCTATACAATTGTATCATTCAACATTAACAGCCTCTTTCATCCCCTTGCATTCAGGAGCTTCGTGGCCTTTTTCACAACACTTGTAACAGACTCCCATTCCCTTAAGTCAAGTAAAAGGGTGTTTCATCCCAATTTTATTACAGGATAGATATTCATATTTTCCCTTCTTCACATTATTTCCATTTCTAGTGTTTTTGGAAGATCAATTCTTCTCTTGATTTTCTTTAAAGTCATTAGACTTAGAGTATTCTTTTTCCCTCTTGATAGCACATGAGAAAATATTTCCGTACGACAAGAAGAATTGTGAGACTAATTCTCGATGGAGAAATTGTTTTAACCCATAAAAGAAATGATCAATCTTACTTCATGGGTTATGTATATAATTTGTAGCATGCCTTGCTAACCTTGTAAATTTATCTTCAAACTTTGCAACATTCTCATCCTCCTTTTTCCTCAGACTCAAAACTTTCCTTCCCATATCTGCTCAATGGTCATGAGGAATGTATTTTTCTGAGAAAATTTCTTTAAAATCCCTTCATTCCATATTTGATATATCACCATATTCCTTTCTATTTTGAATCAATGTCCACCATTGATCAGCATCTCTAGTGAGGTTGTAAACTACCATGACAACTTTTTCCCTTTCGCTACTCCCCATGGTGTGGAGTATTTTCTCTAATGAATTTATCCATTGCTCAGATACTAGAAAATTTGTACCCCCATTGAATTTTGGTGGTTGGTTCCTCAAGAAGCGATCTAACATTGATACTCCACACCGTGGATCAGGGTGTTCCAAAGGGGTAAGGTTATTATTCATAACCTGGGTGAGTTTTCCCAGAATGGTGATTAGCTGATCAGCACCAATTCCATCACCAGATCCACTATAATTATCCTGAGTAGGAGTGATATACATACATGGAGTGTGTGCATTGATACGGTTTCCATTCCTTCCACTAGGTTCCATTTCTAAACAATGGAATAAACTAGATTATCTTATGAATAGATTTACATAATTCTAAACATGAAAAACACTTAAAAAATGAAACAATTTATGGATATAATCCATAACCATAAAAAAAATTCGTTGAGGAATTATATACTCATAAACCATTCATAATGGTTTTTAAAGAAAATGTAAACTATCTTAAGCATATCCTCCTAGTGTGTCATAGCCAAGAGTGTAGCAAGGCATGTTGTCGTGCACCTGTTCCCATTCGAGTCTAGCTCAAAGTGGAGTTTTTAGGTTTTACCCCTAGATACATTTGTGCCAAATCCACAACTACCAGCTCGTATCTATACAGGGATGTATTTCTTGGAAAACTCACAAAATCTCTACAAATACAAAATTCTAGTAAGTTCTTCTATACTAATCCTCAATGTATATCTTATGAATATGTGCTCTAATCATGGAATATCTAAATATAGTATCCAATGTTTGTACTAAAAATCCTTTGATACCAACTGTAATGCCCTGACCCCAGAATACTAGATTCGGGGATTATTATATATCATTGGCACGATCACAAAAGATCATGTCTCAAAAGACTGATTAGTTTAGTAGCCTTGGAAGTACTATATATTTTTATTAGGTTTACATTACATCGTAAAATGGAAAACTACAACAACATTATTTCCATATAAAACACTGATATCCCATATACTATCCCTACAGGTTAGTCATAATATACTTCTTCGCATCCTAGGATAAATAAAACATAGATAGGGGTGAGATCAGATGCTCAGTAAGGATAACAATATAGCAGAAACATTAATAAATAGGCATAAACATTTATAGAAATGTATATAACTAAAACTAAAGCCTTTTCAACATAAAAATCATCATAATATGGAAAAATATAATGTAAAATAATGCCATTTACTTACTCACATGGATATTATAATATTCGAATAATTACATGCAATATCAATAGCCACTTTCATAATGATGGAATGAATAATTTCGGTCTTTCATAACCACATAGTCAAGGCTTTGTGCCAAGACTACATATAAGATTTTGACCAGGCCTTGTGCCAAGACACTAGTTTGTCTCATTAGACCTACCGATGCATCGAGGAGCTATAGCGGTCTACACCCATCACTTACTAAGTCCAATTAATTCCACTTAAGAATAGGATGAAACATAATATAAATTATTGTATTAAAACTAGATTACGAAATGTTAATATTTTAACAATAGAACATGAATGGTATAAAATTAACACATCCATTGGAAAACATATCACAAAACCTTCAATACAATATGGATGATTTGTATCATAATGAATCAACTTCAAAACAAGTGTAAAATCCATCAAAGGATGTTGACATAAATGAAATCAAAACTACTTGAGAGACATATCTCTTTTTTTAGTCATTTAAAGTCACATAATTATAAAAGAAAATATATATTTTTTAAATATTCTTCTAAGCATGTAAAGGACTTTTTGATGTTGTTATAATGACGGAAAATAGTCGCACTGTAACAACCCAATGTTTTTTTCAATGAAAATTCCCTTCATAATATTATATCATAAAATCACATGAATGCACAACATGATGAACTACTACCTGATAAGTGACCCTTAAACATAATTTTGTCACTTTTTTGTTTGTAATTTTGAAAATCCGACATACACGGTTGTGTTCAAGATGATTTTTAGAGTCTGATAGAACAAACTTTTTTTGGGGTGAATAGTAACAAACCCTTATAAATATTAAAATGAATATTACTATAACCCTTATGAATAGTAAATAATAATATTTTATTTTCTTAATGCAATAAGATAATGAGATCTTAATTAATTTTTCACTGAGAAATAAAACTAAGTGCACCGTTAAGATTTTTATGTTTTGAATTAACTATGAATTTATATAAAAATTAAATTAAAAATATTTAGAAAATTAATTTTGGTAAATGGACTTAATTTTTGAATTCTACAAGTCGAGAAATGTTTAGGGAAAATTATTAGTATTTTTCTGAAAAACTCAAATTTTTTATGAATAGTGAAATACGGCAAAATACCGTATATACAATTTAACAGTAAAATACACTATTCATGACATCACAAGTGATGCAAGGCCACATGGTTCGAACTCACAAGAACTTATTACTATTATGGGTCAGATGAAACAATACTATAGGTTTTCTTGAGGGACATAATTAAATAATGAATTAGATATTCAAAATTTACCCCTCCCCTCCACTATAAAAACCACCCTTCACACCCTCATTCCCTCACAACTCCCAAGCTCCAAGACTTGTCTAAAATTTTCCCAAACATCCTCCCTAGCCCCTCCCCCACATCCAAGATCTTCTGGTCTCATCAAAAGGCCAATCTTAGGCCCTTAAGGAGGTTCTCAAGAGAAGGATTCAAGAGGTAATTTCTCTCCCTCTTCTCCTTTAATTTCATTTCATGTTCAAGTACATTTCTTGATCTCTCTAAACAAATATTCACCAAAATGGTATTGGTACTATATTATTATACATATACTGGAATTTTATGATGACAATGGGATATTATATCATCCAAAATCCCTTTCCCTCTTTCTTTTATTTGATTAAAGAGAAAGTTGTCCGTGAGGTGTTAATTTATCACCTTCTAGAACGACATGTATTCTTCTTCCATTTCTACCTTTAGACCTGGTCATGAAACCATATTAATGGTTGAAACAGAATATTTTATATGTATTCTTTCCTATTTATTGTTCTGGAACTGACTTATGAACATATTACTAAGTGATATATTAAAACAAGTTTGTTGTGATTGAAAAACCGCCCAAATTAACCCAAACAATCATCATTTAATTCTTATATAATGATTCATCCACATGGATCTAATATAATTCATTATAATATCATTCAATCTCTTGTAATATCATTAATAACATGTAATATCAGTTTTGTATGATTACCCATGTTCTACCCGAACATCAATTTAAGAATACAAGTGAACCACTTAAGAAAACCATAAATCCCATCATTCCCAAACAATGTTTCTAAACTCAATAACTCTTCCAAAGGCACATAAAATAACTTAATGAACCCATAATGATCTTTATTAATGTAAAAAAGGGTTCTGGATTTCTAATTAATGAATATAATGTCAGTATATAAGACATTAAAGATAAGGAAGCATTCAGATACAAGGTAAGGGGAAATCTTGAACCCCATTTTCTTCCATCGAGTTCTCCATCTTTCACTCCATTTTTGATATGGTTACTCCTTAAAGATCATTTTCCCTTAATTGTATTTTCTTTTATAGGATATACATGTTTGTCAATGGTTTTTATGTCAAACAAAATGTTTTCCAAATGAACTCCTCTTTTAAGAACAACCCTTTTACTTCTCACTCAATGTTGACGGTTCTTCTAACATGTATGTTATTCCCTCTTTCATTTGAGAATACAAAGCTTATGAATGTGTTATTATGAGATAAAACACATTCCATTCCATGGGTTATTTATTTAAATTTTTGATATGTGTTCTATTGGGAAAGCATGATGATGATGATGTTATGATGTGACGGGTGCGCTCAGAATTATATAGCGCATTATGAAAGTTTCAATGTGACGGGTGCGCCCAGAATTATACAGCTCTCCAATGCCTTGGGTAAAGTGATGAACCTCATGAGTATATGTAACATTATGTGTGAAAATGATTATATCTTGGTTAAAAAGTTTGTGTGGTAGTTATCCACTAAAACATGATGTTTCATTTTTATGCATTGCCACATTTCAAGTCTTTTATTTATGTTCCCCTCATGTTCATGATCTTTTGCCTATGTCATGATTATGCTCACCCCATGCTATATTAATCTTATCTATCATCTTACTGGGTTTTTAACTCACCCCTTTTGATTTATATCCTCAGGTGGTTACATGTACTAAGGATAAGACAAGTCCCAATATGATGCTACAGAAGAAGAAATTAATAAATTTTTAAGCTTGATGTTGTAATTGTTATGTACAGTCCTAGTTTTCCCAAGACACTAAACCTTTGGATCATTTATGTATAATACTATTATGTTTTTTATATTTAAAAGGGTGTAATGTTAATGTATGAAAAGGTTGAGTTGCTATACACACCCTCCGTATAAGTTAAAAAACATTCTTACCTGAATTTTGACGAAAAGGTCATAAAGTACATTGTTAAGAAAAAGACAGAAAGATTCCTTTCAAAACATAGAAGTTGAAACAAGTTTATAAAATGTATTTAACCCATATTCTAGGAAATATCAATAATATTTTGAAATACATTTTTAAGAAACATGAATTTGGATGATAAAGAGGTCCATGTAGATAATTACGTATAAACAACCTCGGATAATAATGAGATTTTTGAATTAACACATACCTTGTAATTTTCCTTGGTTGAGGGTAGGTTAAAATTCTGTATAATGGTGAAATAATTTATATTAAATTATACAAGAATTTTATACATTAATATGATATCATATATGAACTTTTAACTATTCTTTGTTAATAATATCTTAGTATTATCTTCGTTTCAGGTGTCAACTAATTCGTTTTCCTTAATATGATTTGTTACATAATTAATGTTTGTTATAGATAGGATGTATCTCATTAATATTCAGAATGATATTAAGTCTTTATACATTATTTTTAATTATATAATGAAAAATCATCTTGAATGGATATGATGGGGAATGAATCTCATCGCATTCGTGGAGATGGTAATCCATACATACGCATGAGAAACAATATCATGCTTTTGATGTTAAAATAATATATAATTCGATGTTATATCATATATAAATAATTCATTATAATGTTATATTTATTATTTATATCAATTACACAGCATTATTATACCCATCAAAATAATAATGTATTGAATAACAATTACACCACAACATGGAGACGGTAAGCTGTACGTACGCCCGTAGGGTGACAAGTCAGTCAAAGGATGGATAGAATAATGAATAAGGTTTTACCATATTTATAATAACATAACAGTATATATAATATGGTGGATTTATTATTTTAGAATGGAAACAACAAACAAAGAGGAAGTGTAAGAAGAAAAGAACTTGAAAGAGGTCAAGAAATATTTACCGCTTCTTCGGGTTCTTCCTTTTTGACTTGATCAAAAGGGCTCATTAGATTAGATTTATGACTAATGTAAGGCCTCTATGATTAAGTGAGGATATTTGAGAGGGTTTTTGAGCTGGTTTCGTCAGAGTCAAATGGCTTTGAAGGTGTGAATTATAGAGAATGGGAAATGCCCAATTATAAGAGGGGTGAGGGGCACCTTAGAAAAAGCTACAATTATTATTTTATAATAAAATCATTTTAGGTTACAAGGGCTAAAATGTGGATTATTTAAAGGATAAGGTGGGGATGGGTCTAAAACCACTCAACCAATAGGTTTTAGACAAGTTTGGGTCACTATATTAACCTTATCTTTTGGATTTAACTCCAAGTAAATTAGTTTGACATTTACCATGTCTCTTTGTATTTTTTTATTATATGGTTAATAAACGTACTATATACTTTTAATCAATCCCCATGTGGTTCATTAATGATACAAATATCATTATATATGTCTTTCATCTGATCCTTATATTTTTAGAAATATAATATCAATTAATAATATAATATTTGTTTTAAAAACTCATGTTTTGTCAATTTAGACACTATATGGTATTTTGTTTTTTTTCTAAATTCATAACAGCATTATTACTATGAAAAAAACTCATATAAACAACCCTAATATTTGATAGTAACCGATAAAATTAGCGAAATTTATAAAAAGTCTCAAATTACATTTATTTGGTTATTTATAATATCAATTAGTTTAATATTTCATTAATTAGTTAATTACTGCATCATCATTGTGTTATAAATAAACTAAATTATTTAATAACTAAAAAATATAAATAAAATACCATTATGTGGGAAATTTTGTATCTTTCTAATGAATATTTATAGTCTAATTTATCTTATTTTTATCCCTATATTAAAATTGTAGTAGTTATTAAACATTGATTTTAAATCTTTTAACTCTTCTTTAAATAAAATAATAATAAATGTCATAATCTAATCCAAGTGAATCAAAGAGGTTCATATTTATTTCATAAGGTTGTTTTTGGTTTAATTATACTTATCCAATAGAATTAGGACATGTTTTAGGGTAATAATAATATCATTTTACTCATAATTACCCTATTTAATTTTAATCGTGGTAAAAAAAAGAAAAAGTTACTATTCAGCAAAAAATATTTTCATCTTTTTGAACCACATTTTACATACTGATATCAACTATGTCTCATGGATTTTTAAAATTCAACTCACAGAAGTAGTAAAACTGTGTATTATGTAAATTTGTAAATGCTCCTAGGAGGTGGTTAAAAGACAGTAAAAAGGTCAATAAAATTTATATATATATAAAATAATAATAAATTAAATCCAATGAATTACATTGAACTTATATAGGTATTATATATTTATTTTGACCTAAAATAAATTTAAATAAAATAATTTATTATTTAAATAAAAATTCAGTTTTTAACAGCAACTCACTGTTTTTCACTATTCATCAAAAATTGAATGTTTTCAGAAAAATACCAAAAAATTACCCTAATCTAATTTTGATATTTCAAATCCAAAAAAGAAGTCCATTTTGAAATATACAATTTAAAAAAATTTAAAAAGTTGGTATTACTATTTATAACTGATAGTTTGATTAGATGTGTTGTGTTAGAACTCAAAGTTGCATACAACACATGCTATTGTATTATTCAAAGAGAAACGTACCTTGGAATATTGGGTTGTTACATGGACTGTATTATAGAGGAAAAATGATTTTGAGAAAAAATTTAATTGATATTTTGATATTAGTTGTTGTAATATTAAGATAATATAACCAATTGGAATGTTTCATTTTATTGAAAACAAATAAATATCATTGTGTTTGAAGAAAAATATATAGTTTCATTACATGGTGTAGAAGAAGAATTCACTATTGATATAATTTATTATTCTAAATCCTTTATATTTAATCAAAATTTTCTAAATGTAATATTTTTTTCTAAAAGTAACTTTCCTAACGAGAATAGTTATATGTTATTTAAATTTTAAATAATCATTTAAATGATTCCAAAATAAATATTATACACCTAAACATAAATAATTTTGATAAAATAACATATTTACATTTATTGATATAAATTTAATAAATAATTTTTAATAGAATCTATTTTTTTAAATAAATTTTTTTTTCATGGATAAAATCATTACAGCTTTAGTATCCCAGTTCAAGTCATCATTATTTGTTTGAATTTATTAAATTAATGACATGGTATGTTCACTATGGATTATTAATTCTATTTAATTATATGGTTTATTATTAATGATAAAAAATAATTTTTTATATTCTTCTTGTGGTATTACTAATCTCTATAGATGTATCTCAATTACATGACATAATACATTTCAGTAAAATAAATTACCATGAAATTTAATGTTAAGGGATCAATAGAATTAGAAAAAAATATAAAATAATATCTTTGTACTTTTAACTAATCGAAATTTTAAAATAATATATAAAACAACTTGATCCATAAAGATACATCATTGTCATTTTTTCAATAAATCTACTCATGTCATAATGTCTTTATTTGGTTCAATCATATCATGAATTGATTTTACCCAATTATCATCATTGTTATCCCCTCCAAATTATTATGACTCTTGGAAGAAACTTTTTTGTTTTTCATAGAGTCTTACTCAGTCATGTTTCAATAGAAACTTTCAAATCACCAATGAAATTTTTTTCATTAATTTTATCCTTGATTTTATTTCTTGTAGTTGATAAAAATATATCCTTATTTGAAATGATAACCCACTCATTAATACATCTTAAGATTCAATTAATTAAATTTATTATACATTTAATAAACAATATATCTGTTTCACTTTAATCCATCTAAAACATATTATTCATTAACATTGCATTTTTCTTACAACCTTAGGAATATCTGATTCACTTCCATGTAATTCTCACAAATGGGATGAATTCAACATGGATAATTAATATCTTATGTGTATTTTTTTTGTTATACCAAATTAATATTTTATGAATGCAAGAGGATATTATTACATTCTCTCAATGGATTCAATGTTCCAATCGAATTTCTGTTATTTTTTTCACATCATCCTCACTCATTGATTGAATTTTTTGGCAAGATCTCTTTTCATTTTTTATCATCATTATTTATTTAACATAAACATATATTTGTTGTAAATAATAATTTCATTGCTAAATCAGTATCCATAGAATTAATGTATTATTTAATCTTTATTTTTTATTTATTTATTTTTAGTATTACTCGTTTAATAATTTTTTTCGTGTACATGCATATTTTTTTCGAGTCATGGTGGTTTGATCAAAGATCTAGATGATCATGAGGGATTGGACATCGATATTCAAACTGAGACAATAAAATTTAAATGCATCAATAATTCATACAACCATAATGAAAATTGGAATTCCAACTATTTATTTAATTATTGTTTTACCATTTTATTTATTGTTAGTAAGATAATTTCATTATCATTTGTATCTAATATATATTTTTTATAGCATCTTTGGGAAGACATAATTTGATTTCAACTAACTTAAAAAAAATATAAAATGATTCTTTCATCCAATGTTACAATGATATCCATTTTCGTTTTCCTTCTTGTTCAACCTTCCATCATTATATATTGATTCAAGGTCATTAGCTGAAAAATCATTCTTGATGTTAAAAGACTCTTCTCATCTCTCTTTCAACAAAGAGAAATATTTTTCAAATAAGAACATTATGAAAATATTAATTGTTGGATGTTAAGTAGATAAGTCAATGGAAGTAAGGTAACATTGGTATTTTTTTAAGAAGTTTGGAAAATTATGAATCATCAATACATTAATCTGACACATGATGTGACCATAATAACTCCAGGTGATGAATTTTATTTAAAATTTCCATTTATTTTGTTTTAAAGGAAAAAAAACATACTCCCAAAATTTCATACATATTCTTATTATTTTAATTCTTTAGGAAAAAAATTTATAAGTCATTTGAGTGGTTTAAAAATAATTATCACCTCAATTTCATGCATAGTATGGACATGATGACTTAATGTGTCCATTACAAGGTAAAAATGACAATTTATTTCCAAAAATGTCACTCACAAGAAAAATCAAACCAAAATTTATTTTCTTGATAATTTAAGACATATATTCATATATCATTATTGGCATGTTGGAATCAGTATCATGTAAAACCAATAAATGATCTGATTAATGTAGGTCAATGTACATGTTACTATATTAAAATGACAATTTAGTAAAAAAATAAGTGACATTCTAAAAACAAAGAAAATGAATTTTGATTGTTCTAAAAATTTAGTATAATTATCAATAGGTAATTTGAGACATTTAGAAATCAACTGTAACTCAATCCAACACACAGTGTGATAAGTATGACTCTAACTGCTTCTTTTTTTAAAAACTGACTTCAATTTTAATAAAAAAGAAAAATGACCTACTCAAAACCAATAAAATAATTCATTTTGATTTGATAAGAAAAGAAAACGATCCATATGTCATTTGAGACATGTAGTAATCATTTATACCTAAACGCGGAACACGGTGTGTTCAATATGACTCTTTGTTAATATTTTTATTTAAATATTACTTAAATTTTAATAAAAAAGACAAGTGAGCTACTCTAAACTATGAAAATGTATTAATATTGTTTTGATACTTTATAAAAAATTATCCATATGTCATTAGAGATGTGTATGATTCATTCATACCTCAATCACATGCATGGTGTGACCAGTATAACTCCAAGAAAGTATTCTTATTAAAAAATGAAATCAATTTCAATAAATAAAAAAATAACCTACTCAAAACCAATAAAATGTATATTGATTTTTTATTACTTTTTTAAAATGATCCCTATGTAATTTGAGACCTATAGGAATAAATTTTATTTCAATTAGATGCACTGTGTGACCGGTATGACTCTAAGTGTGACTTTTTTATTTACAAATTACATCATTTTTAATAAAAATTACATCAGACCTGGTCAAAACTAAGAAAACTCATTCAGATTGTTCTGATATATTATGAAAATGTACCTTTGGTCATTTTGGTTTTATAGGAGTCATCCTCACCTCAATACAATACAACATACACAATTTCTGTCTTCTAATTAAATGTTTGTATTAATTTTACTAAAAAAGATAACTCACCTACTCAAACTATGTAATTTCATTAGGATTTTTTCCATATCTTATATGAATGATCCAGAAGTATTTTTTTACATATAAGAATATTTTGAACCTCAATCTGATACATGATTTGTCTGTTCTGACTCAATTTTATTGTTATTAGTTTTAAATCCCCATTTTAGTTCAAATAGTGCCACTCAGTAAAACTCGAGAAAACTCACTGGGATTATCTATATAATTTTAAAAAATTATTTATAAGTAGTGTATGAAGTGTTAGAATTTGTAACATCCCAGGTAAATAAAGAATAATATATATTTCATATTTAATAATATTAGTGAATTAAATATTTATTTTACATTAAAGGGGTTGATATGTTCGATAGCATACCAGATACACAATAACGAGATTCATTGAAATCATACGTTGCACACTAACAATAGACTATTATTAATTTAAATGGAAGTTAACACATATCCATTGTTATGGTGGGAATGAAAAAACTAACTACAATATTACTATACATGTTTTTAAATGTTTTTTCTTTTATCTAAAAAATTTAGAGGCTTAAAATGTGAATGAATTTAATTTTAAACATAATTTACATTAAAAGGCCGATTTACCGCCTTTTAATGGTGAACCCTCTTTAAATATAGTTTTGGTCACTTTAATACATTCTATTTGACCAATCTAAAATACTTCTTTACAATGGGGACCTCAAAATTTACTTTGTAAAAATTATTGGAATATTTTCGATACAGTTCGTTTTTTAATGAATAGTGAAAAATATTGTATTTTAATTCAAAACTTCATTTTAATATAATTTATTTTTATGGTTAGATTATCTTTTAAATTGGTTTTAATGTTTAATTATAATATAATTTTACCATTTAATCCAATTCTGGTCATTAAAATTAATTTCACATTGAAATTGGACATAAACAAGTGACAATCTTTTGACAGTTTTTGTTTCTTAAAAACACGCCCATTGTTTTTTCAACGGGAATTAATTTTAAATTAATTATTGAAACATCTATGTTTAGAATTTTGTAAAATAGTCATCATTTTTAAATTCATAATATCAAATGTATCTTAGGAAGAATTTTTTGTAGTTTTTTGAAAAACGTCAAGTTTTTTTAAAATAGTGAAACCACTTAGTAGTAGTTAAAAAATAACTTTTTCATTTAAATGATATTTTAATGCTTCTGTAAATTGGACCTCAAAAATCCTAAATACATGGTTATTATTAGTAAGTAAATTTTTTTTCAATAAGTTAAAAATAATTTTTGGTGAATAGTAACTTTTTACTTTTATTTACCACCGTTAAAGGTAAATAGGGTAATTCAAGGTAAAAAGAATGTTATAATAATTCAAAATTATATTAACAGTTATCCTAAACATAATTGATGAGTAATTAACGACTATGGTCATCTTTAGGTCTATTTTGAGACCCCATGGATCCACTTATGATTGATAATGACATTTTATGTTAATTAATTTAAAGTCAAGACAAAAATGACATAAACAAATATATCATTTTAAATTAATATTTACATGGTGTTATATAATTTATAATTTTGACTACAAATATTCATTATAAATATAAAAATATTTCCTACATCATGGTATTTTATTATAATTTTTAGACATCGATGAAATTGAATTATTTATGACACAATAATGATGTAATGTTTACCTCATTAATAAATGATTTAAATAAATAAGATTATAAATAATAAAATAACATCCAAAACCTTTCCAATTCTTATTTGATGATTTTAGTTCGACTTTGAGTCATCTTATTTTCTACCTTAATGTCTTTTGGACCTTTGTAAACCTAATATCATAATATAATAAAATAATATTATCACACTTTCCTAAAGAGACCCTCCTCCACCTTATAAAAATTCTTCACTTCTAACCAATTAGTCACACCTCTCAAGACTTTTACCTCATCAAAAATCTACCCAATAAAGCTTCCCACATCCCTCTCCTCCTCTGAGAATCCTTACCTTATGATGAAGACACTATAATGAACCCTTTTGGTTCATACTAATGGGAAATTAAAGGTAACAGTTTCTCTTAACTTCTTTTCATTTATTTTACATCTCCAAACCTAAAATATTTTTACTCCTTTATTTTATAACAAAACCAGTATCCTAAATATAATATGATGATTTTATGAGATGGATTCGAACTACACTTACACACACCTCCATCAAATTGGTGAAGAACTTACTGTTTCAGTGGATGGTAAACTAACGCCTCACGAGATGGTGATTGTTCGATTATCATTCACCGCCTATCATGGGGGCCATTATGATGAAACTATATTTATATATGATATATATTATATTTATGTTTTCTTTATTCTTATATATTTCTTTTATAGAATACCTTTATGGTTTCCATTATGGGTAAACGCGGTAATTTCATTTGAGGAAGTGCGGACTACCGCCCTCCCAAAGTGATATGACTCATTAATGCCATATGTGGGATGTATAGAGGATAAAGTTAATGATATTATATATGATATTATACTGAAATTATAATATACCTATGTATAATTATGTTTTCATTCCATAAAAAAAATAGAAATGAAAGTAGCATTCCAGTGTATGTACGACTTATTGTCTCCATGAATGGTGCATTTCATTTCTTACCTCAAAATGATATGTACTGTTATAAATATATATATATATATATACTGGATATATATGATATATATTATATTTAAATAATTAATATTATTCGGGGTATAATGGACAATCGACCACATGGGCAACTTGTATATATTAGGTGTTCATTTGTGACTCAAGTACTAAATATTAACAAAACAAACATTACTAACTTAAATGATTAACTAATGTTGATAACATGGTAATAAGTGATATAAAAAGGATAATAAACTTGAAATAGGTTCTTAATCAAGAAGAAATTAACATTATTTTATTATTCCAGAGATTAAATAATGATCGATTCAAGTCGGACACAAGGTAAGGGACTTTGTCTCAATATCCATTCATTGAGGCATATTTTGTTCTAATACACGACTTTATTTTATACGCTGTATAAACACCATTGGATTTTCATTTCATTCAAAGGGAATATTTTTCTACGAAGCATTTTACTAAATGACAAAAAAATAATGTTTTTTTAATGTAAGCAGTGACAACGACCTTTCTTCCACCGTGAGTATTATTTGATCTTTGGCTTACTTAACAAGACATAATGTTTTTAAGAGGAAAACTAAATGCAATATACAATTTTTATGTATTTTGGTATTGAAAATGAATTTTAGAACAGATTTATTATTTCAATATCCTAAAATGATATATTGTTATTATAATGTGGAAATATTATCGTTCCTTTATACATTGTTATGTGTTGTGATAATGTTATGGTTCTTGGGCGTTGTTTACGTATACGGGAGGTTCCATTATAAAACTATGGCAGGTGAGCCAGAGAGAGCTCTCCAATGCATGGGGTAACGTGGCATAGGTAAACATGAATATTTTTTCTAATATATTTATGGAATATACTGTGATGGGTATTCCAATGTAACTCCATATATTGCGGTGATAGCTAAAATGTAAGTATGTTATGGATGCCACAAAATACCTTTATGATTTATGTTTTCTATGTGTTATTCATAAATCTTATGATTTCATGATGTAAGTAAAAGAGTTTATGTTTTGTATGTATTTATGAAGTAATGTTTTCTTTATTTGTTTTATAACCCTTACTATGCATTTTATGCTCATCCCATGTTTTGAAATGTTTTCACAGGACTTAAATATGAATAGGGTCAAGGATGGGATCAAGTAAAATCCATGTTATCTAAAACATGGAACTAGACATGAATCTTTTTTTAGAGTTTTTTTATGAAAAAATGGAAACTGAGTAGAAGTGCCTACTTTTTAATCTTCAGAGATGTAATTGTTACATTCTAATTCTCTAAAACTCTAAACCTAAAAAGATCTTAAATGTGAATTAATTTTTTTAATTCAATATTATGTAATGTTTTAAGTCTGAGTCTTTATATTTGGTATCATAGGTCTGTTTAGATAACTTTCAGAGTTAGGGTATTGTTAAATTAATATCCATAAAGTAATTTATGTTAATATTGAACTCATATAGCATTTAAAGATTACCATGTTGCTTCGCCTAATATATTTCTATGTTCAGAATGCTTTTCCGTAGAGGAAATAGGGAAGCTATATTGGGATGACATCAGGAGGAAGAAAACCTTCAAAATCAGCAACCCGAGATGGTCAGAATCAGAACTGAACAGTTTGTTGTAGTGATGGCACAATTGAATCAAGCTATAAATGGTGGTGGTATAATCGCACGATATCAGCTAGATCAACCACAGAGTAACATGTTAGTAGTAGAATATTTCATGAGGAAACATCCCCCATCATTCAGATGATCATATGACCCTAAACTAGTAGAAGGGAGGATTAAAGTAGTGTAGAAAATTTTTTATGTCAAGGGGTGTTTAGAACATAAAAAGGTTAGTCTTGGTGTTTATCGTTTTGAAGGTGAAGTTGATCGGTGATGGTTGATGGTGAAAAATATCAGGGATAGTGAGGAGATTGATGCACTTGATTGGGATGAATTTAAAGTAATGTTTCTTGAGAAATATTTTCCTAAGGTGGTTATTCTTAGGAAGGAAAAAAATTCTGGAATTGAGGCAGGAGAATTACTTAGTGGCTCATTATGAAGAAAAATTCACTCGACTGGCTATGTATGCTCAAAATTTCATAAGAGATATTGATAGTAAAAAAAACCATTTTTACTCAGTATTAAAGCCATTGTATCGAAGAGATTTAGCTTCTCGTGAGTTCAAAAGTTATGAAAAAAAATTTCATTATGAGGACAAGGTGGAAATGAAATTTGACGATGATAATGTATTCTTTGAAAAATATCAAAATAAGAGGTCGAGGTGGCAGAAAAATTGAAGAACTCTTCAAAAAAGTCTGATGGTAAGAAACTTAAGTTTACAGTTTGTGAGAATTGTGGTAAAAAGAATGATGGGGAATGTCCTTTGAATTATTGTAAGTGCTACTGATGTTGTAAAATGGGATATAGGGCTCGTAATTTCACTAAAATAGATCAGGTTTATGGTAAGACAAAATCATATTTACAGTTAGTAAAATGTTTTAAGTGAAGTGAAATGTTTCATTATGATCATGAGTGTCCAACAAAGAACTCAGCTGAGGGAAATCAGCCATATTAAAAGTTGAAAGGGGTGGTGAAATCCTTTGCAACTACATCAGCAGATGTTGGGACAACAAATGAAGCAGTATTAGGTACAGT
This sequence comes from Viscum album, assembly GCA_963277665.1. NCBI lineage: Eukaryota > Viridiplantae > Streptophyta > Magnoliopsida > Santalales > Viscaceae > Viscum > Viscum album. The sequence goes on from OY728129.1 coordinate 423,494,680, forward strand.
TTTTGTTTGTTTATATTATGCCAATGTGTTGTTTCATTTAGGTCTACACACTCTTTCATTTCTGAGAAGTTTTCTAGTAAATTTGGAAATCCATATCAAGATATGAATACAGATCTTATAGTAAAATCTTCTGGAGGAAATGTTGAGATAAAAAGAAAACAAAAGAACACTCATGTCCTTTTGTGCAGAAAGAATCTACCTGCAAACCTTCTTGTTTTTCATCTAGTAGAGTTTGATGTTATTTTGGGTATGCATTGGCATTTTTTTTATCATGAAAATATTTAATGCATAGCTACGGAGGTTAATTTTCAGAATGATTATTATTTTTCATGCAAGAATGAATTCTTACTTATGATAACATATCAGGAAGCTGAGAAACTAGTAATAGATGGAAATGAATGTTACCATACTCATATTGTTGAAAACAAAGGAACTGTTCCGTTTAATGATGTTCCAGTGGTAAATGAGAACCTTGATGTTTTTTCTAATGAGTTTCCTTGTATTATACCAGATTGGGATGTTGAATTTACTATTGAATCAGTTCCTGATACTATTCCAATTTCAAAACCACCATATCAAATGGCGCAAATTGAATATATATAGTTAAATAAGAAATTGCAGGATTTTTTATATAAAGGCTTAATTTTACCAAGAACATCACCATGGGGTGATTATATCTTTTTTTGTTAAAAATAACGAAGGTTCAATGTGACTTTGAATTTATTATTGATAATTGAATAACATCACTTTTAAGAAAAGTACCATTTGCCTCATATCGATGATTTTTTTGATTAGTGCAAGGGAACTATGTTTTTTTCAATGATTGAATTGAGATCGGGGTACCATTAGTTGAAAGTGATAGAATCTGACATTTTGAAGACTGTATTTCACACTAGATATGGCCATTATGAATTTGTATTTATGAATTTTTTTTAACCAATACACCTATTGTATTCATTGATCTTATGAATAGAATTTTTTGTGAGTTCTTTGATAATTTTGTGGTTGTGATCATTGATGATATTTTAGTTCATTAAAAAGTAAATCGGAACTTGAAATTCATGTAAGGGTTGTCTTTCAAACCATAAAAGAAAAAAAACTATTTGGTAAATTCAGAAATTATGAGTTTTGGATGCAAAAAATATCTTTTCTTGGTCACATTGTTTCAAAAAATGGCATAACTATTGATCCTGCTAAAACAAAAGTTTTTGATGAATGGCCAAGACCCACAAATATAATCGATATCTGTAGTTTTCTTGGTTTGGAAGGCTATTATAAGAGTTTTTTTTTTGAAAATTGTACATAGTTATCTAGTCCAATGACTAAGTTAACTCGAAAATGTGTTAAGTTCATCTCGACAAAAGAATGTGATAATTATTTTCTGGAATTGAAAAGAATATTGGTGAATGCTCAAGTTTTGGCACTGCCATCCAGAAATGGTAAGTTTCATATCTATAGTGATGCTTCATTTAAAGGATTTGGTTGTGTCCCAATGCAGCATGATCAGTTAATTGCTTATTCATCACGTCAGTTGAAACCACAATAGTAAAATTTCCCTACACATGATTAGAATTAACTTTTGTTGTTTTTTCTTTAAAAATTTACAGGTATCATTTTTATATAGTAAAATGTGAAATATATACTAATCACAAATTATTAAAGAATATATTCACTCCAAAACAATTGAAAATGATACAGATGAGATGGCTGGATTTAATCAAGGATTATGATTGCACGATCCATTACCATCCGGGAAAAGAAAATAAAGTGGATGATTCTTTGAGTCGAAAAATAAATGCTTCATTAACCATGTTACGTTTCGAATAATATCATTTGGTTTTTGATTTGATAATCTTTGGAATAGAAGTTTTTGGTGTAGAAAATTCTTTTGATTTTTTTCAGGTGTCAGTGATATCATCTCTATCAGACAGAATTAAGAAAAAATAGAAGGAAGACAGTGAGTTACAGAAAAAGTTAGAGTTGGTTCAGAAGTGTAATTTGACTAAATATAACATTGATAATGATTGTGTTTTGAGATTTAAAAGGAGATTATGTGCACCTTGTGATTTAGAGTTGAAGAATGAGTTTTTATGTGAAGCTTACAGTTTATAATTTTCAGTTCAACCGAGGAGCACTAAGATGTACATGGATCTTCAGAAGTATTAATGGTGGGATAGGTTGAAGAGAGATATTATTGAATTTAATGTGAAGTTTTTGACTTGTCCCCAGGTTAATTTAGAGTTTCAGTTACCGAAAGAGATGCTTTAGCCTTTATCGACGCCATAGTGGAAATGGGAAATTATATCATGGACTTCATTGTGAGATTATCGAAGACATCTCGAGGTAATAATGCAATCCATGTTATTATTGATTTATTAACTAAATATGATCATTTACTTTTTATTAGAGATAAATTGTCTCAAGATCAATTTTCATGGTTTTATGTTAAAGAGATATTCAGGTTGCATGGATTTCACCTCTGCATTGTATCTGATCGTGATCCCAGGTTTACTTTTAATTTTTGGAAAATCCTTTAAAAGTCGTTGGGTAATGAAATAAATTTTTGTAAGGATTTTCATGCTCAATAAGATGGGAAATCAGAACGAACCATTCATACCCTAGAGGATATGCTACATGATTTTTCACTAGATTATAAGGAAAGTTGAGACCAACATATTTATTTGGATGATTTTTTATATAATAATAGTTTTCATTCCAGCATACAGATGGCTCCATTTGGGGTATTATATAGAAAGCATTGTAAAACTAAAACTTTTTGGGATGAAGTTGGTGAAAGGAAACTAATGGGTCTATAATTGGTAGAATAGATGGTAAAAAAAGTTCTGTTGATTTAGAATCACATGAGAATAGCTCAGAGTCGACAGAAAAGTTATACAGATAACCGGAGGAAGGATCTCTTTTTTGAGGTAGGTTACCGTGTCTTTCTCAATGTTTCACCATGCAAAAGTGTCATGCAATTTGGTAAGAAGTGAAAGTTGAGTTTGAGGTTCATTGGACCATATGAAATCCTAGATAAAGTTAGTTTAGTTTCATACAGAGTGGCTTTACCTCGTTTTTCATCCCAAGTACACAATGTTTTTCAAGTTTAGATGTTGAGAAAGTATATACCAGATACATATTATATTTTGAGTCCAGAGGTAGTTTAGTTGGAAGAGAATCTCTCTTGTGAAGAACAATATGTCCCGATTCTTGACCTTAGAGAGAAAGTGTTGCTGAATAAGGTAGTTCACCATGTAATGTTTTTGTGGAAAAACCACATGGTTGAAGAGGCAATGTGGGAATCTGAAAATTCTTTGAGGGATAAATACCCCCACTTATTTGTTATGTGAATAAAAATTGTGAGGACACAATTTCCAAAATGGGGGAAGGATGTAACATCCCAGGTAAATAAAGAAAAAAATTCATATTTATTAATTTTTGTGAACTAAATATTATTTTTACATTAAAGGTGTTGCTATGTTCGATAGCGTACCCGATAAGCAACAACGAGTTTCTTAGAAATATTACGTTGCACACCAATAATATAATATTTTTATTTGAAATGGTAGTTAAAACCTAGAAGTTTTATTTGCGGGAATGAAAAAAACATACTACAATATTATTATACATGTTTGTTAAATGGTTTTACTTTTATCCAATAAAAGTTAGAGACTTAAAATGTGAATGAATCTAATTTGAAGCATAATTTACATTAAAAGGTTGATTTACTTCCTTTTAATGGTGAACTCTATTTAAATATAGTTTTGGTCACTTTAATACATTCACCATGATGAAATAAAATCCTTCTATATAATGGATACTTCAAATTTTACTTTGTGTGATTTTTTGGAATTTTTTCAATGATGTTCATTTTTTATGAATAGTGAAAAATATTGTATTTTAATTCAAAACTCAATTTTAACCTAATTTATTTATGTGGATATATTATCTTTTTAATTTGTATTAATGTGTAATTAGAATATATTTTTACTATTTAATCCTATGTTGGTAATTGAAATTAATTAAACATTGATATTGGATATAAACAAGTGTCTATCTTTTGACAGTTATTGTTTCTTAAAAACACGCTATTTGTTTTGACAATGGGAATTAATTTTACATTATTTAATCCAAATTATATGTTTATAATTTTATGAAATATGCATCATTTTTGAATTCTGAATTTTGAATATATCTTAGCCTGAATATTTGGTAGTTTTCTGAAAATCATCAATTTTTGATGAATAGTGAAACCACTTAGTAGTAGTTAAAAAAATGACTTTTTCATTTAAATGAAATTTCCTGCTTATATGAATTGAATTTCAAAAATCCAACATACATGGATTTTATAGGTAAGCAAACTGTTGCTCAATAAAAAAATTAATTTTAGGTGAATAGTAACTTTTGACTTTTATTTACCACGGTTAAAGGTAAATAGTGTAATTCAATGTAAAAAGTAATATTATAATATTTCAAAGTTACCTTAACACTTGTCCTTACCTTATTGAATGAGTGTTGTCTGACCATGGTTATCCTTGGGTCGATAATGGGACCCCATGGAGCCACTTATGAATGATAATGACATTTTTGATTAATTAATTTAAAGTAAAGAAAAAAAATGACATAAACAAATATCTCATTGTAAATTAATTTTTACATGGTGTTATATAAGAAATATTTTCTACAATAAATATTCATTGGAAATATAAAAATATTTACAACATCATTGTTTTTTTTATTTTTATACATTGAATAAATTAAATTATTTAGGACACAATAATGATGCAATGTTTACCTCATTAATAAATGATTTTAAAAAAATAAAATTATAAATAATAAAATAACCTCCAAAACATGTCCAATTCTTATTGGATTAATTTATTTAAACCATGAGTCATCTTATATTATACCTTTATGAGTTTTGGACCTTTAGAAACCGAATATCATTATATAATAATATAATATTATCACACATTCCTAAAAGGCCCCTCCTCCCCCTTATAAAAGCCTTCACTTCTAACCAATTACTCACAACTCTCATACCTTTTTGCTAGTCCAAACTCTGCCCAATTAATCTCCATGAATTCCTCTCCTCCTCCTAGAATCCTTACCTTAGGCATAAGTCACTTCAAGAAACCCTTTTGGTTAATACTAAAGGGAGTAACCCAAATTAGAGGTTATCATTTCTCTTAATTTCTTTTCTTTTATTTTATATCTCCAACCCCTAAACACTTTTTATTCCTTTATTTTATAACAAAAATAGTATCCTCAATATACTAGGATGTTGTTATGATAAGTATTTAAACTACACTTACTCACACCTCTATCTAATGGTGAAAAACATACTATTTCTGTGGATGGAAAACTAACACCTCATGAGAAGACGATTGTTTGATTATCTCCTACTGCCTATCATGGTGGAAAATAAATGAAACTATATTTATATATGATATATATTATGTTTATGTTTTCTTTATGATTCTGTATTCTTTCTTTTATGACATACTTTTGTGGTTTCTATTATGGTTAAACGCGATAATTTCATTTGAGAAAGTGTGGACTACCGCCCCCTCATAGTGACATGACACGTTAATGCCATATGTTTGACACATAAATGATAGAGTTAATGATACTATATATAATTTTATAATGGAATTATAATATACATATGCATCATTATGTTTTCATTCCATAAAAAATATAAATATAAATGAAAGTAGCGTCCATGCATACATACGGCTTACCGTCTCCATGAACAGTGCATTTCATTTCTTACCTACAAATGATATGTACTATTATAAATATATATATATATATATACTGGATATATATATGATATATATGATATATAAATAATGAATATCATTCTGTATATAATGAACTATTGACCACATGGACAACTTGTAAATATAAGGTGTTCATTTTTTACTCAAGTAACAAATATCGACAAAATGAACATTATTAACATAAATGATTACTTAATGTTTATAACATGGTAATAAGTGATATAAAAGGAATAAAAAACATGAAAAATATTATTTAGAATGTATAAATTAAATTTAGTTTATTATTCAGGATATTAAAGAACGATCGAGTGAAGTTGGACACGAGGTAAGGGACTTCGTCTCAATCTCCTATCATTGAGATATATTTTGTTCTAATACATGACATTCTTTTATATGCGGTATAAATGAATTTGAATATTCATTTCATTCAAAGTGAATATTTTTCTACAAAGTGTTTTACTAAACTACATAAAAAGAATGTTTTTTAACGTAAGCGGTGACAATAACCTTTCTTCCACTACGAGTATTATTTGATCTTTGGCTTCCTTAACATGCAATAATGGTTTTAAAAGGAATAATAAATACCATATACTAATTTTTCTTATTTTGGTATTGAAAATGATATTGATAATGGATTTATTATTTCAATATTTTAAAACGATATATTTTTATTATAATGTGGGAATGTTATTTTTCCTTTATAATTATGTTATGTGTTATGATTACGTTATGGTTTTTGGGAATTTCATACATATATGGGTGGTTCCGTGGTAAACCTAGGGCAGGTGAGCCTGTGATAGCTCTCTAATGCATTGGGTAACATGAAAGAGGAAAACATGAATATTTCTATTTAGATATTTAGGGAATATACTATGATGGGTATTCCAGAGTAACTCCCTATGTAGATGTGATAGCTATAATGTAAGTATGTTATGGATGCCACAAGTTTCCTTTATGATTTATGATTTCTATGTGTTATTCAGAAATAATATGATTACATGAGGTATGTAAATAGATTATGTTTTGTATGTATTTATGAACTAATGTTTCATTCTTTGTTTTATAACCCTTACTGATATTTTTATGCCCATACCATGTTTTGAAATGTTTTCACAGTTCTTAAAGATGAATAGGGTTAATAATGTGATCCAGAAAAAGTCATGATGTCTAAAACAAGGAACTAGACATGACCCTTTTTTTCAAGAGTATGTATTTTATGAAAAAAATGGAAACTGAGTAGAAGTGTTTACTTTTTTATCTTCTGAGATGTAATAGTTATGTCCTAATTAACTAAAACTCTATACCTGAAAAGATCCTCAATGTGAATTAATTCGTTTAATTCAATATTATGTAATGTTTTAAGGTTGGGGCCTTATATAATTGGTATCACATATAACCTACCCAGGGAGTGACTATAATGATTGAAACTGTGTATTTACTGAATAAAATTGAATTTAATAAAAAACGACAAGCGACATACTCAAAACTGATCCAATACATTCAGATTGTTTTTATAAATTTTTAAAATGATCTATAAGTCATTTTAGTTGTGTAAGAATAACTTTCCACTTAATCTGAAACACTTTGTGACCAATATGACTCCCTTATCTTTTTTCCAATATATAAGTGCCATATTAGTTTAAAACAGGAATCACATCACCAAAACCGAGAAAATGATCCTAGATAGTTTACTCTCCATATCAATTCATTATTTTTATTTGATTATTATTAATATTTTTTGTTTTTAGTGTTGCGGTGTACTATTAAAACACTCTAAATTGATGTAGTATTATGTGGTAAAACCCCACTATTATATTCGACTTCATCCGCACTCCTAAAAGATCTCATAAGTGGTACTTTATCAGTTCCTTTTTAAGCATTGATAATGGTAATATTTATCACTCCTTTTAAATGTGTTGATAAAATTACCCTTTATCTGAAATTATATAAGCACTTATAGAGGACACCATCATCAATCATTTTTTAGCACTACTAAAATAATTGGGCCTTTAATATTTCTCTAGTAGTCAGTTCTTATGTAGCGCTCATAATACACATGTTTCACTATTAAAAGTTATTTTTAATTACATGTGTCGATAATTAAAACATATGTAGTGATACATCCATAACATAGGAATAAAAACACATATAATTGAACTTGTTTCCTCCTGAATTGACCCTCATAGATATGCATTATCCAAACATGCCTTGGACATTATCCCCTTGGTGGTATGTATAATAAATGCATTTTGTTATTATAATTACAACCCAAAAATCTAAATGATTTTTTCCTATATATATTATTAGTAGAATCTCATATAGCTTAAATAAATACCATAGATTACACTATAGGGGTCAAATATAGAGATTCTACTCTTTATAAAAAAAATTGTGGATGTTAGAATAAATAACACATGCCATCTTGTATTGAAAATTTTTAGATTTGTGGCCAAAGTACCATCTTAAATACATAAATTTTATTGATTTGATGTAATGTGTTAAATAACACCATCAAAATATTCATATAAAGGATATGATTATGGGGGTTAGATTTATGGTTTCATTGAGTTATGACATGGATGGGAACATTTATGATCCTCGTGAGTCTTAGTTGTAGAATTTTGTAAAATATTACACTAATATTATAAGTGAGAGATATTATGGACCATTATATCGTGATCCTAGATCTAGAGTCAAAGTATCATTATATATAATGTGTTATCATGGATTGGGTAGTGTTGTTAGGGCTTTCATATATTGAAAAATTCGTGCATTCATTTTTTATCATGGATTTTTTTCTTATACCATTGGGTCATAAGTAAGAATCATAGTGGTGAAATGATTCCGTGGGTATGCTGGTGTTCATTCATTATTTTGATCTGTGTAAGAGATGTATGCATCATGCATGCTTGATTTTAATGGGTGTAACATTCCATGGGAATGGATACCAATTTATTTAGTCTTGATATATTATTTTTTGGGATGTATCACTCATGAGTTTTGTCAAATAGTATATAAATCATTGTTTTTCATAACGTGACACTTGGTTACGATGATTTTGAGTAGGATAGGGTTTACTAAGAATGTTTGGATCAAATGGGATTGTGAATCATACAAAATTTTTATTTCTATTCCATTGAAGGTATTCTAATGTATATTGAATCAATATTTAGTGTTACCATTAATATATGGATTTTAATAAAAGAAGTTGTATTTTTTGAGGTATAGAATTGTTATGTTGAATGTCTCTATTATATTAAAAAAAATCATAACATAATCAAAAAATAAATTTTCTCAGAGAAAATGTATAATTATTAATATGGTTTAGTTGTCACATGAGTGTTTTGGATTATAGAAATAATATATTATGGAAGGGAATAAAAGGTCTTCTAGTCTTGAAGAAAATTTGTATGAGATAAATTCATGAAAAATGACTGGTGATGTGGATGTGTGGGCCTATACTAGATGAGACAAGTATTAATAGGGATTAAGATAGGTCATCATGACGAGGTTTCATAAAAGAGCATAACAATTGAGTTTAAATGGATCTAGGGATGCAAGTTCATGTTAGAGTAAAAAAAAATTTATTAACTATAGGATGGGTATTATATGAGTTTATTACCATGATTCTAGTTGTATAGGTAGTCATGGGTGGTAAGAAAATTGATGAGGGTTTATGGAGAGGATTTTGGGCTATGTGACCCAAGGATATTTAGTGGGAATCCGGATATTGAATGAGAGGGTGATGATATAGTAGGATTGGGTGTGAATACATGAATGATCTTGGTGGATCCTCAAAGGAAGCATTAATAAATGTAATCTCTATAGGGGAAGCATGTCTTAAGAGTTGAGTAATGCGTGTGGTATTTGTTAGACTTATTTGGGATCTTGATTTTGGAAGTACCAAAATATAATATAGATGCTTTGGTATACTGCATCTACCATTTCTAGTTGTGTATCACGATTATGGATGCTTCTCACTGATTCCCATAGTGATATTTTTGTGAAACATGAAAAGAAAATTGTTTTCTTTTGTTATGATTATCATGGATGATAATTCATGACCCATTTTGGCCAAACATGGTCAGTTATGGAATGAGTATGTGTTTTATGATATAGGGAATGGTTTTTTAATGTTGGTATATGGATTATCTTATGTCAGGGAGTAAGATTTTGATATTGGTGGTCCAACCCTCGTGTGAGGGATATCTAGTTCATGTGAGATCAATCAGGGGATAATAAATTGTGGGAATATGATATTAGTTAATTGTTAGAGATGAATACATTATGATTAATTTGGGAATTCCATGTTTGGACATTGATATAGATTCAGTTAGGGTATGAGCATCAGCCTTAGGATCAAAGTGTTTTGGTATGATCTGAGCATGGGTTAGATATGTAGTTTCATGGTGGTTATAGTATGATGAAGATGAAATTGATGGTTTATTGTTTATACTTTTAATTACAATATATTTTGGGTGTTTATTTTTGTCGGCATCTATTGACCACAAAAAAAATTTATTGGGGTTTACAACATTACAATTGACTTAGTTAATCATGCATTAGTAGATACATTCAATGATATTTGATAAACTTTGTTGGAGGATGGTTGACTTCAGTTAATTAATGTAGTCGGGAATATTGGATTATAATCCAATGCTAGGGAATAATGGTTAATTATTAGTATGTTTTAGTTGTATACCATGGACTTCAATAGAAAAGGATAATTCATTAGAGCATTGTTTGGAAGTAGGTGTTTCATCCAGTTCTGTGGAATTCTTAAATGAAAAATGTATTGAAAATATTATGATATATTGTGAATGATGGGTGATTATGATTATATTAAAATTAATGGGTAATTTTTTGAATTTTGAAATCAGGTTCTATCAAAAAAATTACTAGCAGAGGTACCATTGATTTTTTAACTTTTTTAGCTTAGTGATATTAAGGGGACCATTATGAGAATAGTGTCTGGTTTGATGATATATCCGTGAGTGTATAGATGTAGACAAGTGAAGGTAACAGTTTACATCAAATTTTGGTAGTAAATTCATGAAATATATTATGTTTGAGTTATTCGATAATGTAAATTTAAATTTCAACTCTATATAAATGTTAACAATTATGTGCTAGAATGTGGTTGTTGTATGGGTATGAAGCCTAGTGTTGTTCCAAAAGTCATTCCATGACCACCGATACATATCAGTGATAAAATTTTCTATGTTGAGGAGGTTATAAAAAATCTCATGTATAGATGAGGTATAATTTCTAAAGAATTTTTGAGAACTGTTTTTTTGTTTGGTCATTTTGAGATCCAAGGTTTGGTTGAGGATATAATTATCAAAAATCCCCCCAAAATCGTGATTTAGACTTATATTGGGGTTTGGGGGAGGTAGTAGATTTATATAGAGTTCTCAAGAGGACTTGGGGCCAACAAGAAGATTCAATAGTAAAACGGACTAATTGGTATGAAGCCAATGGCTAGCTAGTGGAATGTACAATAGGCTAATAAGCATTGTTGGGCATATTGTATCTTCAATTTGGGGACATAGGCTTGTTGCTACCCCCTAGAGGTTTCTGAATTAGCCGAATAATTTTACCAGGTCCACCCCTATTAATTATTAATTTGTTATTATTCATCAACCATGCTGAGAAGAACCTCCACCAAGAAATTTTCACTCCAATAGAGGTCTTCAAGGATCTCCTTCAATCCATTTTTTTCGATGTTGTTGCCAGTGATCAAGAACCGACGATAAGGATAAGAATATATTTCATTCCCACTATACTTTAGCCTATATTATTTGTTTCTCAGTTTTTGTTTATGGACAATTATTCCACTATAGAATAGTGGAATCATCCTTATAATGTGGAACTTTTTTGCTGCATAGTTAAAGGGGGTATGAAGGTAATGTATGTTGGACATTTCAAGTTATTCAAATGGATGTATGTGAATTGTTTTTATTTTTATGTTTTTTACTAATTCAATCACTATCACATATGGTTGTGGGTTTTCATAGAAGTGAATTACACATTGTCAGTTCATTAAGGTTTTCAAAGGTGTCTATTGGATAGTTTGTATTGGATTGTGTGTGCTGAGGGAACTTGATGATTGTTTTTTTCATCTATTCAAAAGCTTTTTTGTGGTTATTTAGTTTCATGTAATAAATTAGTAATAATTTATTTTAATTATTTAATTTTTGGTTCATATATGTGGAATAGGGACTTCAGTAGTTTAGACATTGGTCATCTATCATGCCCGAGCACAATTAGTAGGTTTACATGCAAGATTTAAATAGAAAGCTTTTCATATATGAGGTAGGTGTTCTAGATTAATTTATCTAAAAATCACATTTTTTATTAAATGATATTTTTTATGTATAGTCACATCATCATATTTTTGAATTATTCTTGAGATTGATGTTCCTTAGTCCTAATTTATATCCCTTTGTTAAATTTACACCAATTAAGTATTCTCCATAGATTATAAATATAACCTAAGGATTATTTATTTTCTATGAGTGATTTAAAATATAAATGTTATAATAGATATCAGTTGGGTAGATTAATCACCTTTAATAATGTTTTAAATTATTGTTAGGGTTATGTAAATAATTAAAATACTTTTATAAAAAAATTATAGTCTATTGAATAGTTTTGAATTTTTAAATTATTCCCCCAAGAAGTTCCATTAATTTATATACAATCCTTCGAAAATATTATTTTTTCACTATGAACACCATGAACTAGAGTTATACTCCAATAACCCAATATCCTTCCCAAAATCATGGAATCCATTTTTTAATAAACTAATTATTTTATTATTCAAATCTATTTTACTAATAATATTAAATTAAAATAGATCCTTGGGGTACATGATTTATTATTTTTAACCTAGTTGGTGTTTTGATACCTTTTCCAAATATATGGAATTGGAAACATTATGTCTCTTTGATCTAAGGTGTGATCAAATATTTTTTAGTATAATATTAATTCATAAAATATCTTTTTAGTGTAATAAATTAACTCTGGTCAATTGATTAATTTAGATGAATTGAATTAAATAAATTATGATTGTTATGAAATGGTATAATGGGATTCTATGGGTTAAGTATTTAAAGATATTTTGGGCATATTCTTATTTAATTACCTTGTTCCAGAATGTATGTTTCTTGTAATTGCATTTGTGTTTTTGATAAAATTAATTTATTATTTATAATACTTATTAATATTATGAGATTTTTTAGGGTTTAATGTGATAAATTCCATCTAAAATATATTGATTCCATATCTAAATTAAAATTATTTTCCCATCGGATTCCACGTAGTTTATTACTATGAATTAATTGGGTGATACCATATTTGATCTATCAATGTATAGTATTATTTAATGCATCATCTTTAAATAATGGAATGAATATAAAATTTATAATATATGAATTCCAAGGATGTTCTAATAGATTCGAATTGGTGTCCTAGAATGTACAATTCCTTATATTACCTCATTGGATTCAAATCATGTATCTTCATTGAAATTACAACTAAAATGCATGTTGAGATATATATGTGCCCTTTTAGAACATTAAATACCAAGGATTCATCCCTCAAATACTATTTTAAAACAATAGGCCATGAATTGAATGCTAAGGGTTTTTTCTATTGTTCCACACCTAAAATTCATTGGGGTAAAACATGGATTTTCATGGATTTATTGTGTGGGAATGACCATAAATTCTCCATGAATTAATATTTATTGCTTTATCTTAAATTTATTGTAATTGTCCCATGCATTATATGACCCCATTGTTAGGTCACCGGATTTGAAATAGTCGTCTTAGTCAGAGTAAGGTGGTGATCCATGTTCTGTCTCCACATTTCTATTTTCATATTAATATATTGTAAACCATTTTATTTTATACATATATAATCTAAATTAATTATACACCATTAGTGGTGGACTATTAATTTCTACCCATACCTTGTTTAGGCTTCTTCTTTGATCATGAGTATATATATTGGTTGTCAGTTAGGGCGTTGGTTGCTGCCACTTTTATGTTACTTCTCATGGGCCTGGACTTGTGTTTGGAGCTATGGACTATGATTTTTCTCTGATTTCCGACATGATTTAGGTCATATGGGTCATTAATTTATTCATCAAAATATAATTTTCATGTGAACTACCTATAGTATGTATTTCATTACATGTACTTGTATCATCATACATTCACTCATGGATTATTTTTTCACATGTCTAGTTGACAATTTTTTATTATCTTCATGTAATTAATTATTATTATTATTATATTTTATTTATTTCTAATCACAATACTATAATATCCCCAATGTTCCACCATTAATTCCTTGACACTATTCATAATCCTATAGCATAAGTTGTTTCATTCATGAGGCTTTTTGTTCCTATGGTTCTACTACTTATGTGTGCACCGGGTTAGGTATATAACAAAACTTGCTCTAACATCCATGGTTAAAAACATTTCTATGACTATTAATATGATATAGACCATTATTAATATATAACTTCATTTATACCATTCATTTATAATATTTTAGAATCTATATATTAATTTTTTAAAAATTTATATTCAACTATTAATTGATCTGTTTAACATTCATGATTCTATTTTGTGGAACTAATCATATTGATTTTTTCATGAATTCATTGCATCCATAAGATTCATGATAATTCAATAAATTTATTTTTATAGTTTTGAAATATCATCTAAATTTTATGGATTTTATGTTTATATTTTTCATTAAATGTTTAAAAATTAGAGTTTTTGATGATTATATAATTGAAAAATGGTTTAAATTTATTAGTAAATATAATTTTAAATATTGTCACTAAATAATAAATAAAACATAATAAATTCATAGTTAATAAATAATATTTACATTATTAATGTTTTCATAGTAATTCATGCAAGAAGTATTTAAATAATTGTTATTTAGGTGGTAAAAACTACCAAAAGATAAAGATGTTATAATAGTTGATACAATAAGTATATGTTATTATTTAAAAATAATAATTTTATAATATTAGTTGTTTGAAAAAATATTATTAAATTTATAAAAAATTAAAGAAAAATTAGATGATTATGTTGAATAAAATTAGTAGTAATATATCTTATATATTGAGGGCTTGAATGTCCTCTTAAATGACATCACAAAAAAGACTTGTTTAGGACTTCTTCAATGGACCATATGTTAATAATGTGATAATGGATTGATAGAAATATAATAATGTGAATGATTCAAAGGTAATTATAATTATTGGATTCAATTTATATTTTAGGATGAGAACCCATTTTATAGATGAGTGGAGTGGTAGTTTTGTAAATATTTGTTTTTTATTATAAAATCGGAAGTAATATTCATGGAAAGTTGAACAAAAAATGTAAAATATCTAGGATAATATATTGAAGTATATGATCAACTAATAAAATAAATTAGAGACAATTTTTTGTGATATTATAGACATTATCGAAAAATTTATCCCCTTGTTAATCATTTAAACCTCAAACATGGTGACTAATTATCAACTTGGTGACATATTTTTTATGATTAAAATGATTTGGATCGTATTGAATAAATTTAATAAGTTGATTAAAAATATGAAAAAAATTCACATCTCAATTCATTTATGTGGTAATATTTTATTTTAATAATTTTATTCGTAATGAAAAAAACCATTTTTATAAATGTGGCTTTTTAAATAATAAAATTTATTTCCTCCAAAATTCATGTAATATAATTATTCTAATTATTTTAATAGGTTTATGATTATAACACAATGTTTTTGATAGATTCAAAAAAATTAAAAACTAAATGTATCATTAGGAGTATATAATTTATGGAAAAGATCCAAAATGGTTTTTTATTTTAATAAAATTCAACATTGTTTTGAAAAATCCAAGAATAAATTTCCATATTCAACAGAATAATTTTATAATAATTATTTCATAAAAAAATCTCCCTGAAGATAACAATCATAGGATACTAGTGAATAAAGGTCGATAATTTCACCAAATACCACCTCCAATAGTCCACATATTGGTGGCTAGATTCATGTGAATTTAACTCACAAACACGAGCAGAATTATTATTACACCATAATTATTTTGAATAATTTTAAATTTAATTATTTATTAAATAGATTCCTCCAGAAAAAATAAAAAACCAAAAAAAAAATTAATAATTTTATGAATAAAATTACTAAGAAATATTAATATAAATTAAATTGCTTTTAAATAAATACATAGTAAATAATTAATATTTAAAAAATTTAGTGGAAACATTATTGATAAAATTTAATTAATATTTCTCAAAAAATATTTAAAATTATAAAAAATTAAATTGAAAAATTTCTTATGATTTTTTATAATATATGATATTTCAAAATATTATCTGATATATTAAAATTATAAAAATTTGATATTTATATGAAATATTATAAGAACACTTAAGTTAAAAAATGACAATTTCTAAAAAATTCATTTTACTTTTGTATTTTGAATTTTCCTTTTAGAAAAAATTATGAATTTTATAATTAGATTTAAAAAATAAGTTCTTTTTATAATTATAGAAATCAATATTATAGAATGTTAAATTTTTGATATTTTTATAGAATAATTTTTTTTAATTCAGTAGTGATGATTATCTTTTTACTTAAATAGGTAAAGCTTATCACTACATGAATAGTTAATTGTAACAAAAAAAATTATAGAAAATGTATCATGATCATACATGTATTAATGAGTACATATATATATTTTTATATAATATTAGTTATTAATAATTATTTTTTAAAAAATATTTAATATTTTCAATTAAAGGTACTTTTTTCAGTCTGCTTTTAAATAAATATATGTTTTTAAAAAAACAGGTTTTTAAATTCAGTGATAGTCCCATAAATTTATATTATTCTATATTAAAATAATTTGTATTATTAAAATCAAATAAATTGATATTTCATTCAGAGAAATAAATTGTAAGCATTACAAAAATTTGTAAAATGGGGGTTTATCTGTAGCATGAGATAATTTTTAAAATAACATTTAAAAAGTCAGATTAATTAAAAAAATATATTTCATTTATTTAATCACTAGATAATAATTATATTTTAGTTAATATTTTAGTTTTTTTAAATAAATGTTAAAAAATTCTTATAAATTAGCTACCAAAGGAAAAAATGTAAAAGTGTAAATTTTAGGAGCAACAGTCATAAAAACATGTTTAAAATTTTTCAAAAATGAAATTATGAAGTTTTATCAACAATTTTCTCATCCCTCACACTATTATTTTTTATTTTAGAGTCTCCATTACATGTTACACATGTAATGACCTTCTATTATGTTAAAATATTTCCAAAAATGTCATTATCACAACTTATAAATTGGACCTATCACCATAACCTTAAGACCTATTAATTAATTTAGTCTCCCCCTCAAACTCTTCCCATTACCTTACAGTATTATAACATATATTATCATTGAGCCTCTGTTCAAATTATATTGACATTCGACCATCATTTTTAAGGAGTCTTTTGTGGGAAAGCTCATGTCTTCCACATGGATACTTTTTTCACAACGTATTTTTTTCTTTCATGCTTTAAAAAATATAATATTTTCAATCATATATAATTTCATTTTTATTTGATTATACTTAATTTTATTATACTATGATAATATGTATTAAAAAAGTTTCATTTTCCTATTATTAAAAATGATATTTTCATCCATGTGTTGAATAGAAAACCACCTCCACAATGCAGTAACATTTTTTCTAACACCACCTCCTTTCATTGACTTAAGGTAAAAGATAATAAATAAATATAAAATGTAAAATATCATTATGATTAATAAGCGGAAAATAATAATTCACCTTCCTTCCCACTAATTCGTTATGAATTTAAAATATAATTTTTGTATTATACGTACTCATGTTCCATCTAACATCATCATTATTTATTAAACTATATTAAAATAAAAATAAAAAATTTAAAAAATTAAAAATTATCATTTTTTATATTTTAATGATTTAATTCAAAACAAAATATTTGGTAATCCATATTATCGATTAATAATGGAATTTCCATGTTTTGGTTGGTTTAAAAACATACATAAACAATGAGTTATGTAATATCATGGACGAATATGATAACATAATACTAATATTTTTTTATAAATATTAAAAAAATTATTTTATTTTGGTTATGGATTTCTAAATATAATATTTTCACAACAATTATTATGCCATTGTTAATTTTTCAAAGATATCCAAAACATTCTTCTCTCCAATTTTTTCTTTAAGAACAAAAAATAGAACTCTCGTAAATGAAATTATAAATTTATAAACTTCCAGAAAACATAAATTATAGTACGTTTTTTATTACAGATTGATGAAATTCTGGATAAAATAATAACAACACCACTATTACGAAAATAGTTCAAAACGATCATGGTTATTAACACCCACTACTTAAAATAGATAATAACTAACAAGAATACATGTAGTCAAAAAGGAAACATATTTTTTACAGATGTTTATATATATGAATAAGATTATAAATTATATTATTTCTATTTCTATTTTTGGTATTCATGATATTAAATTACATTATAGGAATTATAAAATCATGGTATGACATTGTTGGTCTTAAATTTAATTTCATGGAAATTATTTCATATTATGAACCATGATATCATTGAGATTGTGTGGATACTACATAACGAGTTTCCATTATGATATTAAAGTAATATATGTTGTTCTATGATTCATGTCATGTTTTCTATTTAAATTATTTTCTATTCAAATGATACTAGTGTTTTAAGTGTATTTATTAACTCAACTCACTATATTGTTTTATAATGCTTCATCTTGAACATACATAATCAAAAAAAATTCCTACCCTAATATTTTATTTCACATTACTCTCTCTACATCATTATTAAAAATGGCATATTTTCTACATATATTATACCATATTTATATTTCTATATTTTCCATTTCTGAAAATCTGCTCTTTTAAATTTGGTAACTATATTATTTTTCATCACATATGACCATATTATATCCATTAAAATATTCCAAAATTATATTTTTTATTGTTTTTATAATTTTAAATTTGAATATTTTTTTACGATATTTAAAATTCGGTTTTCCGTCATTACAAAATAAAATGATTTATCATCATCTCCATATTTTTTTATATCTCTTATGTTATTTATGAATCTATTATTGAATTTTCTTATAAAAAAATTAATTATTTTAAAAATATTTCACTTCACTTTTTTAAACCCTAATATCAATTTCAAGGATTCAACAAAGAAAGTTATTTTTTAAATGTTAATTGTTTTAAAATGATTTCACATCTTGTTTTAAAAAATTAGATTTCAGTGTAAAATTAACTTTATATTTTATTCCAAATTCCAAAACTATATTAAGAATATATTTCTATATTACATCCATTCTAATTTAATCAATATTTTTTGCAATCTTTTGATCATTTATTCCAAAACCACCCTTAAATTTTTCTTATGAAAAATCATTTGGTGTGATTTATTTCTGAGTGTAAACTATATCTATAATTGAGGCCAATTTTTGTGATATAATCTAGAAATTTTGGAACCCCTTTTTTATTCTGTGCATTAATTATGATGTGATGATTGAAACAAGGTTTTTTCAATATATTTTTTTTGAATATTGAATATTTTATATCGAATAGAAAACATCTATATTGTTTTTTGTTAAGTGTTGGTTGTCCCCTCCACATAACACCAATGTATTAGATAAAGCATTATATCTAAATATATAATTGTAAATGATTTTTTAGGGCCTAATAATAAGGGGAAGTTAGTAATTGAATAATAATCCACCAATCTAAACTTGTGAGTGAATCTTGATCTACTAATGGAAATATGTTTTGATAGATGATCACCTATGTAATGATTCTTATGCACATTTTGGTACAGTATTATATTGTTTTGAAATGTATTTAGGAGATTATTGAACATATATTTTTCCTCATGTTCAATAGGGGTATGTTTTATTATGTTATGTTCATGGATCATGATAATGATTACGTACCCATATACTTGTCCTTTTCTAGCATATGATAATTGTTGGTTATCACTTATATTTTTTTAACTTACAGACACCTTATTTCTGTAACTGATATTATTTTTATGTGTTTTTTTTCTATTTCATAATTAGTTTTATCAATTATACTATTGTGACTTTTTAGGGATTTGTTAATGTTTTTTTGATACATGTTTTAAATTTCATGAGTTTGTTAGGTATATTAGCATAGGATTTGACTTGGTACCATGGATGAAATATCTATATGAGTTATTTTGATGAGGTACATAATCTAAAAGTTGGTCGGATGCTAGTAGGGCCTTCAAAATTGATGCCCATAATCCCACCAATAATATCCACTATTTGGATCTTGGGTGGATGGAAAATAGTAGTTCCCATAAGAACCCCAACATCTTTCTTGTGGAAGCCCATTATCTATCTATTGGGGTTCATAGGATTGTGATCATCCTTTAGGGGGGATCTACCTTGCCGGTGTGAGTTAGCAGATAGCTGATGAGACTTATGTATATAAGAAAGTGTGAGTTATTATATTAATTCATGTTTCAATCCCAATTTTATTTTTATCCCCAAATCCCTCGAACCCATTTCAACATCAATAATTTTTTATACCCTATTGTGGTATTCTATGATCTTACAAAATCATTTCTTTATAGATTAATTTTCCTGTTGATGTGGTAATTCTAGTTAGCTAAGTTTAATCTCAATATGATCTTAAATCCTTATTTTCACAATATTTTTCATCATTGAAGGATTTGTATCTAGGGGATGTTATTAGAATCAATTTTTTAATTGAGAATTTTTATTCTAGGTTATCTTCATGATAATTCTCTCCTTGGACTCTTTAGGGGTGTTTCCCATATTGTGGGTATATTGATCCGGAAAATTAAATTTGAAGATTTTTTATGTTAATTAGTTTTAATATAAAACAATTATTATTATTAATTTTCAATTAGTTTTACAATTTTATTGTAAGGTTTAATTTTAATTTCATAACTAAATATTATAAATCTCTTCATCTAGGTGTGTGTATTTTTGTGGAACCTCTTGGGGTAGACTTTTTTATCAATGTTTTGTTTTCTAGAATATATTCTATAAATAAATTAATTATTTGGTGCATAATATTTATGAAAACATTTTAGTATGATGGGATATATTTGTTTTTTTTATAAATGAATTTAATTTTAATTAACGTCATGAGTTTTGATAAAACTCCATTTGATAGTGGTTTTGAAATGAATTGGTATATATTTAAAAATGATCATGGGGTCGATTGAAATAATTATTGGAAATGATTTTATATTTATTGAAATGAATTATATTACCCTATATAATTATTTACTATGGTTCAAATGATATCTTGGTTTGTTAAGATAATAATATTCATGGAACTGAAAACCGAATATCTAGAACTGATTGATTGTGACAATGATACAAAACAATCATAAGGGGAAGTGAGTTCATCATTGTGGTGTTACCGTATTACCCCTTAGACTTATATCAAGGTAAGTGTCTGCACACCATGACTCAAAATTTATATATTTTCTGTGGAACCTTGTATCTCAAACTAACTAATGGTCAATTAATATACTCATACTTCTTTGATCGGAAAAGATTGTTATATGATATGGTTTGTGGATTTGATTAATTCATTCTTATTTTGATATATATTTTAATTCAAACCTGTTTTTGTTAATATTTTCTTTAATATATAATTTAAATTATCCATTTATAATTTCTGATAATCATATTTTGATATGAACAAGGAAAATATTTAAATGCAATGCTTTAGTAAAAATTGATCATGTTGTGTTTGTTTGATACAAGATTAATATGAATTTATTGGAGGAATGTTTATGTAATTTATAGGTTATACCCTAAATTTTACTTAAATATTTTTTATATTTTATGATCCTGTGTTCAAGAAAAATTAAATTACTACTATGTGTAATTGGATTATCTTTATTAGCTGGAACATGAGAACTACTGGAGAGTGGTGGAGATAGTGTTGTACACATTACATGGAGATAATATGGTGATATATTGGTTTATTTTGATATGAATTAGGATGATAAACCAATTTTTATCATGTATATTTACGTTAAATTTTTTATCTCAAGTGTTTGGATTACCTACTATTATCAAATTCGTATCTACTACATTGTTTTTGGGATAATTCTTATGGTGAATTTGATCCCTCTTGATACTAAATCATATATTGTTTCTAGTATCTGTCTAATATGGATCAAGAAAACCATTTGGGACATTAAAATTTATATTTTGGAACAATTGTAGCGGGTTTTCATGGGTATCCATTGAATAAATGTTATTAGAAGGGGGGGGGGGTTGTGTCTCCTCTTGAAGTTAATATATTTTTTATTTCCTTTGTAGATAGAATATGGTATTATCGAAATTAAGTGGGAGGTTACGAGAGGCTAAATATGTATTTCTTATAATAATTATCATGGAGTTATCATTTTTTATCATGAAATATTTTATTTGAGTAAATTTATTTATCTAATTCTTAACATTTTCCTAATCACTGATTAGAAAATTTTTCCCCTATTGTATTCAAATTGAGACAGTCGATGTTATTCGTTCTCTTGACTAATGTTTCCTTATAATATATTTTGTTTATGTAGTCTCATTATCAAAATGAGAAATCATGACTCACTATAGGAGGTAAATACTTATTAATAATGGTAAAAAACACTGATGTTTACCAAAACTGAGTTGATGTAGTAGTGCATGTGTTTGAATATCTGGGGCATCTGGGTTCTCCTATTTTTGTTTAGGATCCAATAGTGTACCCTTGAAGGGAATATATCAGGGACCATCATGTATCATCCTAGGTAAGTAAAGAACATTACTTTTTAATATTTATTAATATTTGTGTATTAAGTATTAATTTTACTCTAAAGGGGATGCAATGTTCGATGGCATACCCAATACGCAACAATGGGTTTCTTTGAAATCTTACATTGCACACTAATAATATAATATTATTATTTTAAATGGTTGTTAATGCCTAATCATTGTATTAGAGAGAACGAATAGAAATAAATAAAATGTGATTATACATTTTTTTGAATATTTTTACATTTATCCAATAAATGTTAGAGGCATAAAATATGTAAATAATTCGATTTTAAGCATAAATACTCTAATATTCACTAAAAGGTCAATTTACAACATTTTAATGGTGAAACATCTATAAATCTAGATTTCATCACTTTTATATGTTATATTTGACAAAATAAAATTCCCATTTAGAATCAGGACACCAAAATTGTCTTTGGATGAAATTTTGTTATTTTTCTTATAATTTAATTTTTTTATAAATAGTGTAAAATACTGTATTTTAATTCAATAGTTCCTTTTAATCTAATTTATTTACATGGATAGATTATATATTTAATTAGTTATAAATTGTTATTAGAATATATTTTTACCAGATATTTCAATTTTGGACATTGGAATTAATTCCACTTTGAAATTGTATATTAACAAGTATCAATCTTTTGATAGTTATTATTTCATAAAAACACGCTTTTTTTACAGCGGGAATTAATTTTAAATTAATTTATGACACTTTTTTTATTTGAATTTAGAAAATTTGATTCAATATTTGGAATCAGTATGTCCACATTTTTTAATTTGGTAACTTTCATTTTTATACATTTTAAATATTTACTTCAGTATATATTTTATTTACCGTGATTAAACGGTAAATATAGTAAATAAGGGTAAAATATAATATTATAATAATATTAAATTACCCTAACATGTGTCTTAATCCTATTGGCAGATACATACACGACCATGGTCATCCTTGGGTCGAATTTGGGACCCCATTGAGGCATAAGGGAGTAATAATGACAGTTTATACTAATTAATTTAAATTAAAGAAAAAAATGACACAAACAAATATCTTTTAATAAATCAATTTTTACAAGGGGTTATAAAAGTTATCTTTTCAAATAAAAATATTATTTGTAAAGATAAAAATATTTCCTTCATCATGGTATTTGTTTTATAATTTTTGGAACTAATATAAATTAAATTACTTATAACACAATAATGATGCAATATTTACCTCATTAATAAATGATTTAAATAAATAAGATTAGAAATATTAAAAAAATATCCAAACCCTGTCCGTTTCTTATTGGATGATTTTACTTAGACCATTAGTCATCTTAAATTTGAATTTAAATATTATTTGACCTTATGAAACCTATTATGAGGTTATAATAAAATAATAGTTTCAAACATTCCTAAAGAGCCCCTCCTCTCACTTTTAAAAATCCCTCACTTCTTAATCATTTCTCACACTTCTCAGGCCTTTGGATCGTGAAAAATCTACTCCAATAAGTTCCCAAGATCCCTCTATTCATCCTATAAGCCTTAACTTAGGCCAAAACATTTCAAGAAACTCTTGTGGTTCAAAACAAAGGTAGTTACCCGATTTAAAAGTAACATCTTCTCTTAAGTTATTTTGTTTTATTTTACTTCTCCAACCCTCTTAACTATTTTTATTCCTTTATTTTATAACATCAATAGAATAACCAATATACTATGATGTTTTTATGATATGGATCTTAACTACACTTACACACACCTCTATATAATGGTTAAAAACATACTTTTTGTGTGGATGTAAAACTAACACCTCCCAAAATGATGATTGCTAAATTAACTCCTACCACTTCTCATGGTAGCCATTATGATGGAACTATATTTATATATTATATATATTATTTTTATGCTTTATTTATTATTCTGTATTTTTAATTTATATCATACCTTTATCAATTCCATAGTGGTTTAACGCGATAATTTCATTTTAGGACGTGCGGACTACCACCCCCTCAAAGTAATATGACTCGTTAATGCCTTATGTGGGATGAATAAAGAATGTAGTCAATGATATTATATATTATATTATAAGGAAATTATAATATACCTATTTATCATTATGTTTTAATTCTATTAAAGTATGAAATAGAAATGAATGTAGTGTTCATGCGTACGTACGACTTACCATCTCCATGAACGGTGCATTTCATTTCTTATCTCCAAATGTAATGAAATATTATAAATACATATATATACTATATATATGAGATTTATATGATATATAAATCATGAATATCATTTTTGAGATAATGTATTGTTGATGAAATGGACAACTTGTAAATATAATGCATTTATTTTTACTCTAGTACCAAATATCGACGAAACAACCATTAATAACATTAATGATTACATAATGTTTATAACATGGTAATAATTGATATAAAAGGAATAATAAACTTGAAAAATGTTATTAATCAATTAGAAATTATATTTAGTTTATTATTCAATAGACTAAATAACGATCGAGTCATGTCGGACCCGGTGTAAGTGATTTCTTATCTCACTTTTAGTTCTGTGAGATTTCCATTGTTTTCCACTTATTTTTTGCATGTGGTGTATTTTTTACTACCATTATATATATATATATATATATTGTCTTTATTATATTTATATTCATATTATTTTTTGATTTATTTGGTGGTTATTAACTTTTTGTCATACAACTTGATTGATTACAACGTGGTAAGGGATTTTTATCTCATTTTTTATTCCCATGAGTTTCATGATATATTTTACACTATTTCCTTTTTTTGTGGTGTATTTAATTCCCATGATTGTATTAATTGTGTAATATACTTCAATTTATGGGTATATACATTTTCATTTTAGGATTCTTCTTTCTTGGGTAGTATGTTTCGTATGTTACCAAATCGGTAAGGGAACATTTTAACCCAATTTCCATTCCTTGGGTTAATCTTGTAATTCATAATTATTTCATGTTATAGATATGTGTGGAATCACTAATTTTTTATTTATTTTGTAATTTCCACTAACGTTTTTGTAGATATACTTTTGATACACCTAATCACTCCATGGAAAAATTCTGAAGTCATCGATATGTACGTGATAAGATTAATTTTAACTCAATTTCCATTCATTGTGTTAAACTTCCAAGTCATTGGGTTTGACTTAAAAAGAACATGTGTGAATTTATATGATTGATTTACATTGAATATCCAATTATATTTAGTGTATTTATATTTTTCACACATTATTATGTAATTGATTTATCCTTAATCTTAAGAAATAATTTTTATAATGGATTTCATCTCAATTTACATTGCATTGATACATCGTTGTTGTTATAGACCAATTGAATTTTATATGGTGTATATACTATCATTTGGAATATTATATCATGAATCCATTTATTCTCAGGATATTTTAATGTTTTGATCATATTTTATTTATCAATTGTTTGTGTTCAAGCGTCTCTCATTTTGTTAAAAACTATTTTACTAAAATATAGTTTTAAATGTTTTAAAGATCTACTCTTATAAATATTTCACATTTATGTAAATATTTTAAAAATGTTTTTTATGATTATTTATATGGACACTAATTTTTTCAAATGATAATTCATTTAAAATCTTCACGGTGGTATGGGACGCTTTAATTCAAAAATTTCATTATTTAATATTTTAAATGGTTTTGAAAATTGTTTGATAAAAGATTTGATTTTTTCAATATTTTGAAATGATATATTAATATTTAAATTTGGAAATGTTATATTTCCATTATGTTTGATTTATGGGTTATGAAAAAGTTATGGCTATTGGGAATTTTTTATGTATACGGGTGGTTCCGTGATAATCCTAGGGTGGGGGATCCTGAGATAGCTCTCCAATGCATTGGGTAATGTGACAGAGGTAAACATTAATGTATATTCTAAGAGATTTAGGTAATATAATGTTATGGGTTTTCAAAATCTGACTCCCTATGAAGCTGTGATAGCTAAAATGTAAGTTTGATATAGATTCCACAAGTTAATTATATGATTTACGATTTCTGTGTGTTATACATAAATCTTATGATTGTATAAGGTATGTTATGATTGAAAATTATGGTTTCATTGTTTTATATTTGTTCAGGGGATAATGTTTTCATTCCTTATTTTACACCCCTTACTGAGATTTTGATTCTCATCCAATGTTTTTGAAATTGTTTCCACAGGACTAAAAGATGAATAAAGGTCAAGGATGGGATCAAGTAAAAGTCAAGATATCTAAATCATGGAACTACACATGAATCTTTTTTTTCAATAGTTTTTATTTTATTAAAAAAAGTGGATACTGAGTAGAATTGTCTACATGTAATATTCATGTTGTTATGTAAATATTATGGCCTAGTTCTCTAAAAATATAAACCTGAAAATATCCCCAATATGAATTATACATATATTCAAGATTATATAATGTTTAAGGTCGGGTCCTTATAGTTGGTATCATAGTTTGGTTTAGATAACTTTAGAGGTTAGGTTGTTCTTTAAGCATTAGTTACATTACCATAATGGTTAGGATTTTAGAAAGATTCATATTTATTTTAGATAAAGTGAATGAGTTTAAGATAACATGAATAACTATATCTTTTCCTCTACCCTCCTAATAATATATTATATGATTATTTTACTGATATACTCACACTTACCATTTTTGTTTTAGTAAATGGCATGATCTAGCTGGAACCAAAGTAACAGTTGATGTGAAGAAAACTGTGATGGTTTTCTGAATGAGCAATTGAATGAAATGGGAGCTACAATGAGAACTCTTGTGGTTGTTATCAACCAACTATTTGGAGTCATGATTGACCACCTGAACCTTGGTTATTTTTATAAGGTATCGTATATGCGATAAAAAATCCCCACATAAATTCAGATAATAATCATAAAGGCATATACATTCAAAAACCTATGTGAAAAGTATGTGGAAAGAAACACATGGTAAAATTATTCAAAGGGACGTGAAGATGCTATAGATGTGGATGTGAAGGTCATAAAGCAAGAACCTTCCATATAAAAAGATAGCATCAATTTGACTCTATAAAAGGAAAATAATTTCTTTCTGAGGGATCAATTGAACGTTTTAAATGTGGTGTGCATGGTCATTATGAAAACAGTTTCCCTACGAGGAAGTTTCCGGAATGGGATCACCAAGATTGTACAAATATATTTTTACAAATGCCTAATTTTATTCTAATTTAGGATGAAGAAACTAATAATGATCAATGAAAGTTATGGATTATTTATTAACATATATTTTGAATTTATTGAATCTTATAATATGATTCATGATTTTTTTATAGGAAAGATTTATTTCAGAATAAGTTGGTAAATAATTGATAATGGATCGTGATAAATGTTGAATGAGTAAGACGTCAACATATAAGGGATTCAAGAGTAATAGATGATTTTAGGATGGTGCAATGCTTAAAATTATTAAGGATCTTTTGATGATGGGATTACATTGGAAGACTTTTTACAGTATGTGTAACCCTGATGATTGATATATAGAAATGTTATTCATGGAATAATTATCTTTTCTTCTGATGAGTGATGGTTGAATTTTATTTTTAGAATCTATGTTTTTATTATGGATATATGGTGATTTGATCTTTTTATGGAAATGATTAACCAATCATAGAGAATATGTGATTTGGTTAATTAACTTCGGTATGAGACATTAAGAGTAGATGATTTTATTTGACGATAAATTTGAAGATTTACTATGGAAGACTATGTTATAAAATCCTTCTGATTTTTTGGAGTTCAATATTATTTTGGATTATTTTGAATAATTTTATGTACAATTGTATATTGAATGGTCTTTCCTGAAATTTGGGTACTTTTTGTCAAATTTTGGAGATTAAGAGTAGTACTTCTTTTTATAAAAGATTACCCTTTTGTGGATTATCTGATCACGTACTAACCAATTTATGTTTTGGTTAATGTATAAAGAGAGGAAAAATATATGGGTCATATTTTTTAGATTTTTTTATTCTCTAGAAGTTGATTATAGTGCATTCAATGTGAACAAGTCATCTTGAATACTTACCATTTGGAGAAAAGATGAGTTTGTGGTAGAATTTTATTAAATTATGACACTCTACATGATAAGTAACTATACTTCCTTACAATATTATTCTTGTTATTAATAAAATTCTTCAACTCTATGAAAAGTATATTGAAGAAAAACTGTTATAATCCCTCTATTATCATTATACTTTTACCCAACCACCAATTTATGGTATTGTAGAAGTTAACTTTCGTGATCATGTTCTCTATCACTCCCTATTAATATATGAGAGTTATTTTCTCTTCCATATACATATTTTAATGTCATCCTAGTATCTGTTATATCGGGTAACCTTTGTACTTCCCTACCATTATTTTCATGTGATAGTTTTTTTATTGTTTTTACGATGTGAGACATTCAATTATGTTTCCAAGACCAATTTTAAAATTGTGAGGATGAAATTTTCAGAAGGGGGAAGGATGTGACATCCCAGGTAAATATAGAACATGAAATTTTAATATTTATTAATATTTTTGTATTATGTATTAATTTTACTCTAAAGGGGATGCTATGTTTGATGGCGTACCCAATACGCACCAAGGGGTTTCTTTGAAATCTTATGTTGCACACTAATAATATAATATTATTATTTTAAATGGTATTTAACGGCTAGACATTGTATTGTCAGAAATTAATAGAACAAAATACACTATGATTATACATGTTTTTTCAATTTGTTTACATTTATCCAATAAATGTTAGATGCTTAAAATAAGTAAATATATCGGTTTTAAGCATAAATACTCAAATATTCACTAAAAGGTGGATTTAAAACCTTTTAATGGATAACCCTATTTAAATCTAGTTTTTTAACTTTTATATGTTCTATTTGACAAATAAAAATCTTCTTTATAATCAAGACACCAAAAATTACTTTGGATGAAATTTTTGTATTTTTCTGATAATGTTCATTTTTTATGAATAGTGAAAAATACTGTATTTTAATTTAAACGTTCCATTTAATCTAATTTATTTATATGGTTATATTATATTTTTAATTAATTCTAAAGTATAATTAGAATATATTTTTACTAGATAATCCAATTTTGGACATTGAAATTAATTTCACATTGAAATTGTACATAAACAAATGTCAAAATTTTGATAGTTATTATTTCTTAAAAACATGTTTTTCGTTTTGACAGCGGGAATTAATGTTACATTGATTTCTAAAGATTTTGTGTTTTTAATTTGAAAAAATGGATTCCATATTTGTAATTAGTAGGTCCCAATTTTGTAAATAGGTAACTTTTATTTTTAGACCGTTTAAATATTTACTTCAGTAAATATTTAATTTACCATGCTTAAAGGTTAAATATCATAAATAAGTGTAAAATATAATATTTTAATAATCCTAAATTTCCATAACATGTATCCTAATACTATGTTCTGATACATATCCGATTATGGGCATACTTGGGTCGAATATGGGACCCCATGGGGCCATAAGGGAGTAATAATGACACTTTATATTAATTAATTTAAAGTATATACAAAAATGAAATAAACAAATATATTTTAGTAAATGAATTTTTATATGGGGTTATATAAGTTATCTCTTAAACTGTAAATATCATTTGTGATGTTAAAAATATTTCCTAAAATCATGTTATTTTTCTTATAATTGTTGGATATCAAATAAATTAAATTATTTATCACGCAATAATGATGCATTATTTACCTCATTAATAAATGATATAAATAAATAAGATTATAAATATTAAAACAATATCCAAAACCTTTCCAATTCTTATAAGATGATTTTATTTCGACCTTGATTCATATTATCTTTGACTTTTACGATTATTTTTCCTTTGGAACTAGAGATGAGGTTATAATAAAATAATTGATTAAAACATTCCTAAAGAGCCCCTCCTCTCCCTTATAAAAAGCCCTCACTTCCTACCCATTTATCACACTTCTCAAGACTTTGTCTTGTGAATCCGCTACACCAAGAATCTCCCAAGATTCCTATTTTCATCCTAGAATCCTTACATTAGGAAGAAAACAATTCAAGAAAACCTTTTGGTTCTAACCAAAGGGAGTTACCCGATTTAAGGGTAACATCTTCTCTAAAGTTCTTCTGTATTATTTTACTTCTCCAACCCACTAAACTCTTTTTATTCCATTATTTAATAACAAAATCTATATCTTAAATATACTAGGATGTTTTTATGAGAATTATTATAACTAAAATTACAGACACCTCCATATAATGGGTAAATAACATAATGTTTCTGTGGATGGAAAACTAACGCCTCACGAAACAATGTTTATTCAATTAACTCCTACCACCTCTCATGGTGGAAATTATTATGGAACTGTATTTATATATTATATATATTATGATTATTTTTTCTTTATGCTTTTTTATTTTTCATTTATAGAATACCTTTATGGGTTCCATAATAGGTAAATGCGATAATTTCATTTTAGGAAGTGCGGACTACCGCCCCCTCAAGGTGATATGACTCATTAATGCCTAATGTGGGATGTATAAAGGATGAATTTATTCATATTATATATTATATTATACTATAATTATAATATAAATATGTATCATTATGTTTTAATTCCATTAATGTATGAAAAAGAAATGAAAGTACCATTCATGCGTACTTACGGTTGATCATCTCCATGAACGGTGCATTTCATTTCTTATCTCCAAATATTATGTACTATAATAAATACATATATATAATGGATATATATTATTTACATGATATATAAATCATAAATATCATTTTGTAGATAATTTATTGTTGATGACATGGACAACTTTTAATTATAAGGTGTTCATTTTTACTCAAGTACCAAATATCGACGAAACAACCATTAATAACTTAAAACATTACATAATGTTTATAACATGATAATAAGTGATATAAAAGGAATAATAAACTTGAAAACTATTCTTAATAAATTATAAATTATCATTAGTTTATTATTCAGGAGATTAAAGAATGACTGAGTCATGTCGGACATGATGTAAGTGATTTCTAATCTCACTTTTAATTCCCTAAGATTTCCAGTATTCGCCACTTATTTATTACATGTGGTGTATTGTGTACTTCCATTTCATATATATATATATATATATATATATTATCATTAATCTGTTTATATTCATTTTTTTCTGTGATTCATTTTTTTTATTATCTTTTGGTCACATGACTCGATTGATTATAACGTGTTAAGGGATTTTCATCTCAATTTTTTTCCCATGAGTTTCATGATATATTTTCTGCTATTTCCTTTTGTGTGGTGTATTTACTTCCCATTATTGTATTAATTGTGTAATATACTTCAACTAAAGGATATTTACATTTTCATTTTATGATTCTTCTTTCATGGGTTCTATGTTTCGTAAGTTTCCAAATCTGTAAGGGAACATTTTATCCCAATTTCGATTCCTTGGGATAATCTTCTAATTCTTAATTATGTCATGTTATGGATATGTGTGGAATCACTAATTTTTTATTTATGTTTTAATTTCCACTACCATTTCTGTGAATGTACTTTTGATACACATAATCACTCCAGAGATAAATTCTCAAGTCATCTATATGAACTTGATAAGAGTAATTTTAACTCAATTTACATTCATTGTGTTAAACATCCAAGTCATAGGTTTTGTCTTAAAAAGATCATGTGTGAATTTATTATGATTGATTTACACTGAATATCCCATTATATTTAGTGTATTTATATTTTTAACACATTATTATTTGACTTATTTATCCTTAATAAAAAGATATAGTTTTTATAGGAGATTTCATCTCAATTTACATTTCATTGAGACTTCATTGTTTTTATACACCAATTCAATTTTATAATATGTATATACTATCCTCTGGTATACTATATCATGAATACATTTATTCTCATGATATTATAATGTGTTGATTGAATTTTATTCATCAATTATTTGTATTCCAGTGTCACTCATTTTGTTAAAAACTCTTTAACTAAAATATCATTTTAAATGTTTTAAAGATTTATTCATCTAAATATTTCACATTAATGTACATGTTTTCAAAATGGATTTTATTATTTATTTATTTATATGGACACTAATGTTTTAAAATGATAATTCATTTAAAATATTCAAGGTGGTATGAGATGATTTGATTAAAAATATCTTTATTTAATATTTTAAATGGATTTGAAAATGTTTTGATAAAATCATTGATTGTGTAAATATTTTTTAATGGTATATTGTTATTGAAATAAGGAAATTTTATCTTTCCATTATGTTTGTTTTTTTGGGTTTTGAATATTTTATGGCTATTGGGCATTGTTTACGTATATGGGTGATTCCATGATGATCCTAGGGCGGGTGAGCCTGAGATAACTCTCCAATGCATTCCGTAACATGACAGAGGTAAACGTAAATGTTTATCATAAGAGATTTAGGGAATTTACTATGATGGGTATTCCAAATATGACTCCCTATGATGTTGTGATAGCTACAAGGTATGTTTGATATGGATTCCATAAGTTACCTTTATGATTTATGATTTCTATGTCTTATTCATAAAACATAGTATTTTATGAGGTATATTATGATTAAAAAGTATGGTTTCATTTTTTTGTATTTATTGATTGCATAATGTTTTAATTTCTTATTTTATATACCTTAATGAGATTTTTATGTTCATCCCATGTTTTTGAAATGATATGCAAAGGAAATAAAGATGAAAAAGTGTCAAAGAAGGGATCAAGGAAAATCCATGCAGTCTAAAACATGGAACAAGACATAACTCTTTTTTTCATGAGTTTTTATTATATGAAAAAATGAATACTAAGTATAATTATCTACATGTAATATTCATGTTGTTATGTAACTTTTATGGCCTAATTCTTTAAAACTCTAAACCTGAAAAGATCTTCAATGTGAACTTTCCATTTAATTCAAGATTATGTAATGTTTAAGGCTGGGTCACTACACATCATCATGTGTTTCTTCATAAAATACTAACATCATTCTTAGGATATAATTATTTCCCTATGGTATGGGATCAGCTAAAAATATTGAATTTTTTTCTGTTAGTGGAAATTTTAAATTCTATTATGGTAAAGTGTGCCTTTTACAACATTAATGATCTTAGAAACATACTTATAAACACATTATTTATGGTGGATAATACTAATTGATTACATTTTTAATACTTAAAGTATCATTTCATGTATATATTATATATGTAATCAATGGTTTTTTTGTGTCCTTGGAGTTTATTATACCTCATTATAGTGAAAGGGATGTGACTCAATATACCATTTTAATTTTTGAGGTTTTATAGTTTTTACGCAATGTAGTTTGAAATTATATAATTATGGGGAAATTGGTAGAGATTTTTAATTAAAATAATATTTTATTTTAGGTATTTAATTTTATCATTATCTCTTATATTGATGTAATGGAAAGACCCGTGATCATAGAAATAGATCTCATTGGTAGGTCAGGTTTGATGTGAGTTCCTCCTGCTCTAAATGTTATCTCAAGTTGTATAATTATGGTGATGATGAATTGGTATGAATCTACAAAAATTACTATTGTGATGGGTTTTAGGATAAGACATCTTTTAAATCATCTTTAGTATCTATAAAATACAAATTACCAAATTTCCAGTTTGGAAAAATTAATTAATCGATGTGTTCTTGTAAAAAATGAACAAATAATT
The DNA here is from genome assembly GCA_963277665.1 of Viscum album. Classification (NCBI taxonomy): domain Eukaryota; kingdom Viridiplantae; phylum Streptophyta; class Magnoliopsida; order Santalales; family Viscaceae; genus Viscum; species Viscum album. The sequence continues at coordinate 423,529,252 of OY728129.1, forward strand.
ATAGTTCTCATGGGTGTGATGACCACACTTATTCATCCATCTAGGTTTTTATAACTTAATATAGAAAGAGGTCACCAAAATATATTATAGAACAATGGAATAGTTAAATTCTTCAAACATAAAGGTCCTTGAACCACGTATATCCTGAGTGAAGCTTCTTCATAAAGAGAATGATAATACAATGCAAATTGATGTGGGTACAATGCAAATGTGAGGCAACATCACTATTTTTTCATATTTAATGTGTTTTAAATTTATATTTGTTCCTCTCATTTTCCATATCTATATAAATTATGGACTTATTTAATCATCCTATATATATCCCCTATTATGTGTTGGAAATAGAAAAAAAAAAGATAAAAAGATATTATGGTTTTAGATGAAACCCTTATAGATTCTCCTTATCATAAATCAAGATTATATCAGATATTTATTTTCTTCATATGAATCCCCATGTTTTTATCCTATATATTAATTGGATAATGACTCATAAATCATTGATTGATTATTATCATCATTGGACCTATTTAATTGGTCATAATGTCGAGTCTCGTGTTATTTAGTGGGGAATGTGACTTAAGATATCGTATTGTCATACCTACTCTTATGGAGTTTGGTATAATTTTTCCCTTTATAATTTTTTAACATCATTATAGATCATTATGAAATTATATTCCACTAGTAGAAGATCAATTTCTATATGTGTTTCCTTCAAAATTTTAGGGTTATCCACTACTAATGGATATGGAGGCTATATTGATTTGTTACAAAGTATCCAATGTATTTTTATTTCATATTTCCATATTTCACAAAACAAATTAAAGAAATATAATTATTACTTGGTGGAATTTATTTCTATTGGCTTCATTGGGCCTAATTTGTTTCCTAGGGAAGAACCCAGGATTTTTTCAAGAAATCTGATTGGACCCTTCACATGTATCTGTAATATCAAAATATAAATTAATATAAATTAAAACATAAATATATATTTCGCTCTACTGTTAATTTTTTTTGATCTTCCATAAAGAGGTGAAGTGGTTCAAAAAACATGATATTTATTCTGGTATCCAATAACATAGAATAATAATGACTGATATCACAAAACTACCTTTATTGAAATGTATGGCCACTATGAGTACGTTATTATTCCATTTTATATAACCAATGATACTTATGTGATTAAAGATTTTATGGATATTCCTTTTCATCAGTATGAAGATTAATTCGTTTTAAAATTTGGGGTTGAAATTATGGTTTACTCAAAAGATGAGGAAGATAATGTGCATCTCTTGAGAGTAGGATTGGACGTTATTAGAAAAAAATAACATAAATTCAAGAATTCGAAATATAATATATTGATTCATGAGGTAAATTATTTATGGAAAATTATTTTCAAACTAAATATTTTAGTGGAATCTGAGAATGTGAAAGCTATTATGACTTATGAGGAAACAAAAATATTCATTCAGATTCAGATCTCGTTAATAATGGAATGGTGTTACTACCATTTGGTCGATGATTTAACTATTTATACATTTCAATTGACTAAAAAAGATCATAGTGGTGTAAATTTCATTATTTATTCATAATTTTAAGATTCCATGGATGATTTTATTTTCATTAAATCTCATATATTGTGCTGACACTACCAGTGGTGGGTCTAGACATTCTGTTCTTCCATGATGTATCGAGTACGGTTTTCGTATCTTTTTTAATAGAGGGTTATCACATATTGTCTTATTGTTCTCTCCAAATTTAGACTAATGATAATAAATTTCAATTTTAGGATCTATGAATTTTACTTTTGATTCATGCTCTAAATGGTTAACGCGATTACTTTTCATAGAATTTATTATAGTTTACTCTAGAAAAAAATATTTAGTTTTTTATTATCCTAATAATTAACTATTTATATATTAGATAATATTGGGGGTGTACCTAAATTTATTTTGATATTGAAATTTCTTACCCACATTGAAATGGAAACTGTTACACAATTTCATTTACCAAGAAACATCAAACTCGTGCCGAGAAATAATTATTGGAGGTGTGTAATTATGAAGATATCATTTCATAGAGGACTTTATCATTCTAGGATTATGACATCGGGATTGCTTTGGGGAGTGATTAGTTGTCCTAAATACATCTCAATATGATTATTCTAGTGTTGTAGCTTGATGATGTTTTTTATGTAATTATGGATTTTTTATATATTTAGGAGACCATCGACGAATGGTATATATCTTTTGGGATATGATTTTCTTATATAATGAGTATGTTGTTCCTTTATCTACATGGAATTATATAATGGGTGATTTACTTCATCACATAGTTTCATTACACCATAGAATGATAGGTATTATTTGTGATATAAATTAATGATTTAGGTGTCTAGGTATTAAAATCGGGCATTGATGGCTATGTTTTTCATTTTTATATTTTCAAATAGATCATGGTTAAATATTAGAATCCTTAAGGTATTCTTAATCCACATCATATCTTGACAAGGTTATGTTATAAAATATATACTGCCTTCGTGTTTGGTTATTTTTAATCTCCATAACATAAGAATGTGATTTGGGAGGTCGATGAATACTCTGAAAAATAGTATCAAAATTTTCCCATTCATTGTATGACAAAACATCATTATATGGGAATCTAAATATGAATGAAATAATCAGTTATAAAGTATTTGTTACTGATGAGGTTTCTATTAGAAATACATAATTTACATCCTTGTTTTGGAGAATCCATCATAATGTGATGTTGTCCCATGTAAATTTGAGAAAGGAGTTCTATCATAAAACAGATGGCTAGAGAGATTGGGCTATAATGATTTGGGATAAAATATCATCAAAATTGTCTCCATTACATTGAAAAAAATTGGAAATATCCATTTGGAACTGCTTGAGTTTTAAAAGAAAATAGCATCTATAGTTTACCTAATAACATGTATCCATTTTAGGATTGTATTATTGGTCCTATAATGGACAACATTTTTTATTTGATATTGGTGAAGTTTCACTAATTGGACAATGTTTTTTCTATGTGATGATGGTGAAAATTCAATTAATTCAACATAAATTATAGATATTGATATGATGATATAAAATTTATATGGGTTTTTAATGATTTCCAATCGACTTATCACCATGTTATCATGTCTTTTTAAGAGTTTCCCCGTTTTTGGTTCATCGATAGTTGTGAAAATAAGTGATTTTGGATCCTTTATATGTGGTATAACAAGATATTATTTAGTAGATAGGAATGGTGGATTATTTCTTTTCCTTTAAACATTTCATGAAATATATCCTTTATTTGTTAAATATGTTATATATTATAATGTACCTTTCAAACCCATATCAAATATAATGATTAGAGAAACATGATTTTGAACTGTATATATCACTGATAAGAAGCTGTTTCAGATTTTTGATTCCCAGATAATGGTATTACATGTTATATTCATACATCTAGTTTGTGTTATGTAGAAAAAATGTTTAAGATTCTAATGAGACATCAGAGCATGAGTGATTATTGGAGGAGAAATGGAATCACTTCATTATTAACAAGTATTTTATAATTGATTTCTAGGGTAGAAAAAATTTAATGTGGGGTAAATTTTACCTATTTAGACCATCTTCTAGGTAAATACCTTATATTTATTTAAGTTCGTTTAGTTTATCTAGTTTATATCTAGTTTTTTCTAATGAATGCATCATATTTTCACCATGGATGATCCTTTTGAGGGGTAAGGGAATTGATTTTTACCCATGTCTGAGAATCAAAGAGTTATTTAGGGAATTTATTACAAGATTGGACGTGGTTATATAGATGGAATAGCTATAGGAGTTCCACATTCTACATCATGGGGGCCACCATAACCCTATTATTAGTTTAATGTACAAATGAGTTCCTACTTGAACTCCACCAATCAGAACATTGGGTTCCCTAGCATGCACACATTGTTTCTTGAACCAATGGCTAGCGAGTTTGAGATAAACATTTGTTAGTGAAGATTATTTATATGAGATATAATATGGTATTATAATAATTGTTTTAATATAATCTACATTGTATTTTGAAACACAACTACCTCAAATTCATTTCAATCTCCATGATTTTAGACACCCACTTTGGTATTCATGGATCATGAATACTTGTTTTTTATAGATTCAATTGTATGATCATGGCCTGAATCTCATTAATTGAATGCAATATCAATTATATTATTAATTTTTCTATCATTATTAAATATTCTTATCAGTTGAAAATCGATTATTTAGATGTTTTTTATTTGGGATTTATCATTGTAGTTATTATTCTACAATCCCATATTAATTAGACTAGTTCTTGACACTCCATTGTAGGATTATATACTGGGAGATTTTATACCTTGTAACTTTAGCAGGTTGTATTGAAATGAAATTTATATATTTTTAAATTATTTTCTCTTGATATTTTGAATTGGATTTCAAATTTATCTTTGAAAATTAATTAGTGTTCCCTGAGTAAATATCACAATGTCTAATTGTTTATGTGTGTGTGTGTGTGTCTTTGTGGGTGTTATACTTTTTTCTGTGTCTTTCCAATCAAAATAATAAATTTTTGATAAATTTATTTTAATTAAGAGATTATTTGAATAATTAGTTTTATGAATAATATTGAAAATAAATGGAATGAAATGATTTTTGATTTGTAACGAAGTATATTTATTTGAATGGAATGAGTTTTGATGGACCCATTTAATGTTAGTTTCGAAATGAAATAGATTATTTGGGAAAATGAACATACGCCAGATCATAATTTCTATTTGATGTGATCTGAGATTTTTTAAAATGAATGATATCACATTGTATGATTATTTATCTTGAAGACAATGAAGGACAATTAAATTGGAATTTTATATCAATTCTAGGTAAAATTTATTAGCTAGAATGTATTGATGATGAAAATAATATAAACATATATTAATGTAATGTAGCATATCATTAGGGTGTCCACCAATTCGCATTAGTCGTTAGATTGTGGTTTGTGTGTGCACACTAAGAGCTATATTTCACTAAATTAGTTGGGAAACTCATATCATGATTTTAATAATTTTAGAGGCATATACTCATAGTATTATAATTAAAAATTATTTAAAAATAAATATTATATTATTTAATTTTTTCATTGATTTTTTAATGAAATACCTATCCATTCCAATTTTTAAAAAAATTACATTTTTTCTAATTTTATAATTACCAATGTAGTTTTTTAAAACAAATGATTTGATAAGAATTGTGAAAATATTCCCATTGAACTGTTTTACGTTAAAATTGATCATTTATTGGTTTATTTCATATATATTTTTTATTTAATGATTGGTTGATCCATATTTACCATTTTTCCTCACACCCTTCGTTTTCCTTCGCGAGTTTGTATATTTTCTTATAATGTGTGAATGAAAAAGAAAATCACCACTTAGTGGAATTGGATGCTCTTGATTGGTTGGTAATTTTGTGATAGTGGTGATTGGCGAAGCTTGACATCCACATGTTACACAGATACCATATGTTAGTGTCTTTGATAATTTTTAAATTACATGGGATGTTTCATCTATTTATATTTTTATAAAAAATTACTCTTGGTAATTATCACATAAAAAGTATTTATCCTAAAAAAAATTTATTCTAATTTGTCATATTATTTTGTCATATTATTATTTTAGAGACATCATTCCATCTTTATTCTTCTTTATTCCAATATACTAGTTGATAACTCAGAGGTTTCGGGAATTCACATCCATCCAATTCATGATTGATTTGGGTAGCATATATGTGGTTTATCCATGTCATGTCATGACGGATCCACATAAATGGAATATGATATGAACCCTTTCTAATCATTTCTTTCCCTGTGATAAGAATATGAGTTTTAAATGTTATATTTTTATTAGAGGTTTATAGTTTAGTGGTACTCGATAAATATAGACTAGTGTTTCTGATTAATTTGTTTCTATAGATAATATTCTAGGACACTAAACAATCAGTTCTCTGGTTTGTGAGACTCTTTATGAAATAAAATAATTATTTTCCCAAAAAAATGAAGTAATTTTTTTGTATTCAGAACGGGTGACATTAGTTGGTTGATAAGACCACATGAATCAATTAATTCTTATGGGCGGTGATCATATTAGAATTCTATTATCCCAAACTATACTTGATATAATGTCATAGTATTGTGGCATTCTGCAAGAAAACCTACATGGAAAGAATATTAGAAAATGAACAACAAAAATCAAACCATTTATATAGGTTTAGCTTAGAATTGGAATGGGATTGTGATTTAATAAATTATATTATGTTTGGATTAATATTTAGCATGATGACACTGATCATGGAATATTTCTACTTTATGATAAACAAGATTATATCAATCCTAACAAGGGATACACCTAGGTATTCAGCTTTGAAGAGGTGAAAATAGGGATTGTTGATTATGCTCAATCCAAATAGATCTATGTAAGATTAAACTATTTTTTGGTTATCATATAGCTAACAACCTCAATTCAGGAATCCTATATTCTATGGATGGTATTATTACATACTAATGGTCATAACCTAGTCAACTCTAATCAGGTTAGGTTTGTTCATTTAAACATATAATGGTCAATGTTTCATAAAATAAATGAAGGAAAAGTTATTTTTCAAATTAATTACTATACTAAGGCTAACCATTTTTTGTTTTAGATATTCATTAAAATCAGAAAAAATGTATCTCTCAATAAATAACCTAATCAGTTTATCCTCTGATGATTGAAATAATTGAAATACCTGCTGTAATTAACAACATGAACGATAGAGTAATGAAATAGTTAAATAATAATACATTTGAAGGATTAATAATCAAGTAGTTTACAATTAAAATATAATAAATAAACTAAAAACATTCATGAAATAGTAAACATGAAATAACATGTTGTGTATCCAATATCTAGTGGAAAGAGATGTGTAAAAAATATGTTGGAATGGTATACAATGATGATAGAATTGAATAATTGTTGTATCATTATCAAAGGAACTTGGATTTATATAAATAATAAAATAAATTTTTTGTAGTTGAGTTTTAAGGTAAAAAAATAGAGAAAATGAGAGAGAAAGATAAAGAAATTGGACACCCAGAATGTTATGTGTAGTTGTCCAAAATCTAGAAATAAATACACTAAATTTTACATGATGTGTAAACATATCATGTCATGTAATGATGATCCATGTTTTCCTCTCTATATTTTTTTTTCTGGAACCTATCTCATCCAGATTCATTGGGTTTAAAATATTTTACTCAATCCATGAAAAAATCATTATGTGGGAAGTGGCCTTCAAATATGTCATAGTGTGTATTTTATATTCACATTGTTTAAATTTTATTACATTTAATTTCTTCACAACATGATATTTCAGGACTTTATTCATGATGTGAATGATTGATAAATATCGCGTTTGAGTTTCATGACATGTAATATCAATATTTGTATATTTGTTAGAGTTTTAGCATTTGATTCTTTAATACATATTCTCGGAGAAATTTAGAATATAAATAGTTCATTATCAAATGAAACAATAAATAATTATTAAATATGAGAATACAAACAAATATGTTTAAATTGAGATTATAAAATTACCCCACACTTGAAATATTTATTTTCATTAAGAAAAGATAATTTAAAAAAGGGTTTAAAAAGAAAAAAAATCCAAAATAGGAAACATTTATTTTAACCAAAAAAATAAAACTAATAGTAAATCGAAACAGGCGTACCTCCAGAATCAATCCTAAAGTGAAAATCATCCACACATCACATTTTATATCATTCTCTATAATATTAATATTTTAATTATAGTCCCAAAAATCATTTCTCAAATTCTATAAAAATAATTTAATTTACCACATAATTATTTTTCTCTCGTAACACATAGTAAAAAATGTAACTATAGTACCATATCATTTAATTGTTTCTCTAACCTCTACATTGGAAATAAAAATAAAATATTATTCACTAGGGCTTCATCAAAAAGTAACCAAAGGACTCTAATTCAGAGGGATGGTGGGTAGAAAACGAGAATCAAGCTAAAAATGATTGAATAATCAAAATTATAATTTCGGAATATCGTGAGTAGGTAATTAAGTAGATCCTATAGTATCATATGAAGTCCATACTCCAAATAGATCCAGTAGATCCATTATTATGTCACAAATGTATAAAAATGTACCATGCTCCCTTATTTTCCTTTTTATTTTAATACCTTTTGAAATTCACATTTAGTCCAGCTCTTGAATCAATCCCCTAATAACATATTATCCACCAGAGAATTTATATATTTGGAAATTGTGGATTTTGACCATCCTAATACACAAACCAAAAAATATATACATTTTTATTTTATTTTTAGTGGAACATGGTAGGGGTGAAATTTTAAAAGGAATCATGGATCATATCATATTTGTAATTTAAATATTACATGGAATTTATCATCAAGAAATATATCATATGTACATTAGCTGAAAATTCTCTTCAACCTGTTAAATGGATAATAATTCATAATACCATGATTAGGGTAGTAATATATAACCATATTTAAATAGATACATCCTAAAAAGGTCAGTCTAGGATAATATGGGCTAAGGAAGAAAAAATGTAAGGTGGGCCTCAGGAAAAACTGTCTTAACAATGATTTCATAATCAAATTTGTAACATCCCAAGTAAATAATGAAAATGAAATTTTCATATTTGTTATTATTTGTGAATTAAATATTTAATTTACATTAACGATGATTCTATGACCGATGGAATACCCGACACAGAATAATGGGTATCTCTAAAATCATTTATTGGACACAATGATATGTCATAATGATAAAAATAATAATATATTATTATTCTTTCAAATGGTAGTTATCTCATAGTCTTTATATTGGTAGGAATAAACATAACTAAATATATTATGATTAAAAATTTTATTTAAATTTTTTTACATTTATCCCATAAAATTTAGAGGATTTAAATGAGAATTTATCAAATTTTAAACATAAAAGTCAAATATTTTTAAAAGGGAAATTTACTACCTTTTGAAGGAGAACCCATTTTTAAATCAATTTTTTGTCACTTTTATATATTACATTTGAAAAAATATACTTATATTTAAAATTGGGATATCAAAATTAACTTTGGATAAATTTTTGGTATTTTTATGAAACATTTTATTTTTTTAATGAATATAGAAAAATACTACATTTTATGTCAAAACTTCCTTTTTATATAATTTATATATATAATTATATATTCATTTAAATAGATTTTAATGTTTAATTATATTATATTTATATATTTTAATATAACTTGGTTTATTGGAAGTAATTTCATGTTTAAATTGGACATAAACACATGTCAATATTTTGGTTGTTCTTAGTTCTTAAAAACAAACATGTTGGTTTTGACCACCGAAATTAAGTTTAAATTAATTTCTACCACATCGGTGTTTTAAATTTGGAAAAGTTGATTTATTATTTGGAATCCGGTGGTCAAAATTTTGTAAATATTTATCTTTAATTTATAGACATTATTAATAATAACTTCAGTAAATATTTTATTTACCTTAGTTAAAGGGTAAATTAGATAAATAAGGGTAAAAAATTATAATATTATAATATTAAATTACCCTAAAAATTGTCATAACCCTGTTGGATGATATATGTCAGTATATTTTCATCCTTGGGTCGATTTGAGGACCCATTGGTGCAAATTTTTTGGGAAATAGACATTTAATTACATTGAATTTTAAGTTAAGAATAATATAACCTCATCTTGCATCTTTTAATAAAAAATATAATATATGGATTTAGATAACTGATATCTTTGACTATAAATACTAATTATAAAGATAAAAATATTTTTTACATCGTTTTATTTTATTTAAAATTTTTATAAATCAAATAAATTTATTTATTTACGACACAATGGGGATGTAGTGATTACCTTATTAATGAAAGATTTAAATAAATGATATTACAAATATTAAAATAAGTTTGTTTTTAAAATTTTATGCAATCCACTAATTTTATGGATGATTATGAATTGTTATTTTTTAATTAATTATGTTTTTTTGGAATGAATCATGTTATTATGGATTTATTTCAAATCATTTTATGAATAGTATAAGAATTTACACAAATCAGATTTATATTAATTTTTATTTAATTAAATAATATAAAAGTATTAAAAATATAATATTCATCCAACATGCATATATTATGTTAAAAATGTCATTAATGATCCATTTTTGGTCTCTTGGAATTTTATAGTAACTTTAGTAACTTTATGTAACGAAAATACAAGAAGACATAGTAAGAGATAATTTATTTATCTGCGGGTTAAATCTAAATGATAAGGTTATTTTTATGGAATAAACTTATATAAAAACCATTTTATTATAGGATTAATACCCATACTTATTTTATCTTATAAATATATCACATTAGAGTTATTATAATTTGAAAGAAAATTAATAATAAAATAATATTTCAAGACATTCATAATGTGCCCCTCCTCCCTCTTATAAAAGGACACCACCTATAACCTATTACTCACACCTATCAATCCCAGTGTGTCATAAAAAATATACTATAATAATCTCCCAAATTTCCTCCCTTCCTTTTAGAATCCTTCTCATAAAAATAAGAAAGTTAAAGAAATCACATTGGCTCAAATCAAAAGAAGTTATCCGATTTGGGGTAGCGTCTTCTCTCAAGTCCCTTTACATTATTTTTCATTATACACTCCCAATATTAATTATATTATTTGATTATTATGTGTTTCTGAGAAGGATTCTAACCTCACTTACACACACATTAAATCTAATGGATGCGAATATGTTGTTTCTGTGTGTCGCGAAGTGTTGCCTCACGAAACTATAATTGTTCGATTTTTCCCTAAAACCTCTCATGGTGGCCATTAGGATGGAAATATAATTATATATAAAATATAATATATTTATTTTTGAAATATTATTTTGTGGTTCTCATTTAGAACATACCATTATTCTTTTCATGTTGCATAAATATGATAATTTTTTTTGAGAATGTGCAGACTACCTCCATCACAAAATGATATAACTTGTTCATTATATTCATGGAATATATAAAGGGTGTAATTAATAAACATAAGTAACATATATAACATTTATATTATAATTTAAATATAATATACATATGTGTCATTTAGTTTCCATTCTTTTCAATATGAAAATGAAATGAAAGTAGCATTCATGCGAACGTATGACATACCATCTCCATAAACGGTGCATTTTATTTCATATATAAAAATGATATGAAAAATTATATATACATATATAATGGATTTATATGATAACTATTATATCTAAAAAAATAATACAATTTTGAAGATAACTTACTTTTGACCACATTTACAATTAGAAATTATAACAAGTTCATTATCGACTCAAGTACATAACATCGACAAAATAACTTATATTAACTTAAATAATTATATCATTGTTATATAAATTTAATTAGTTATATAAATGGAATAATAAAAAATAAAAAGATTTTGAATCATGTATAAATTAAATAATGTTTATTATTCGAGAAGAACAAGGAACAAATGTGACTATTCAGATTAAAGTTGATAGATTTTGTCTCAATCTCATTTCATTGAGGCATAATTCAATATATAAATGACTTTATTTTACATGTTATATAATAAAATTCTTTAACATTTAATTTAATTAAAAGGGAATCTTTTTTCTATGATGATTTTTACTAAATTATTATTGTAAGGCTTTTAACGCAAGCAGCGACAATGACCTCTCCACCAACATAATCGTTATTTGGCTTCTTTTATAAGCCATAATATTTTAAAAGGGAAAAGATGTCACCTATTCAATTTTGGTTGTTCTCATATTAAAAAGGTTATTTTAAATGGGTTTATTATTTCAATATCTTCACATTATTTCTTCTGATTTCAAATGAAATGTTATTAGGGAAATATTGGTATTTGAAATATTTTATTTTTTATTATTATATAATGGTACTTAGACTTTTTATGGGCTGTTATGTGATAAAAAATTACAGGTGATTACGTGATAAACCAAATTAATGAGTTGTTCTATGACAAACCAAGTATGGGTGGTTACATTATAACCTTTAATGCATTGGGTATGGAAGTCAGTCATATGGCTATTCCATTTAGTGATATGTGTGGAAGTCGACCATATGGTTATTCTATTTCAGTTTGTTTTTGTCCCAAGATACCTTTATATGCCATGTTTTTCTTTCTATGGTCATTATTGAAATATTTCGGTTAAAAATTGTGGTGATCAATGAGCTTATATTCAGTAAAAAAATTTCTACTTCTTAATGGTTGTTGTTGTTAATTTATGATTAAGTATTCATTGTTTACATGTAGTTTTGAAAAAATAATAGTTTCTATTATTTATGTATCGCTTAATGAGATATTTATTCTCATCCCATGTTTTGAAATAGTTTACACAAGACTTAATGATGTATAATTTCAGGGATGGGATAAAGTAAAATTCATGTTGTTTAAATCACAGAACTATTCATGTCTCTTTTTAAAGAGTTTTTGTTTTATGAAAAAAGGGATAGTGATTAGAAGTTTCTACTTGTAATATTGAAGTTGTTATGTTTATGTTATGGCCAAATTCTCTAAATATTTAAACCTGAAATGATCGTCATTGTGAATTATTAAAATAAGTTTAGAATACATAATGTTTAAGGAGGGGGCCTTATAGTTGGTATCAGATGTCATTTTAGACAACATTAAGAGTTATTATATTGGTAAATAAATATCCAAAAATTATTTTCTGTTAAGACTGAAATGATATATAATTTGGAAATTATAATTTTTATTTTCCTAAGATATTTCAGTGTTCAGAATGGTTTTTCACAGAGGAAACATGCAAGCTATAATTGAACAACATCAAGAAGAAAACATCCTTCCTAATCAGCAACCTAAGATGATCATAATCGGTATTGAATTGTTTTTGTGGTGATGTGATAGTTGACCCAAGATATAAATTTTGATGTTATTGATGCATTATTTCAGCCATATCTACCACAAAATAACATGTTAGTAGTGGATCATTTCAGAAGGCAACATCCCCTATCATTCAAGCGATCATCTGGACCTGTTCAAGATGATGGGTGGATCAAAGAACTGGAAATTATTTTTTTTTCATGGTTTGTATAGAAAATAAAAAAGTTAGTCTTGTGGTTTATCATTTTGAAGGAGAATAAGATCAGTGGGGGTAAATAGTTAAAAATATCAGGGACAGTGAAGAAATTAATGCTATTGGTTTGGATGAATTCAATTGTATGCTTCTTGAGAATTTTTTTCCTAAGGTTGTTCATCTTATGATGGAAAACTAATTCTTGGAATTGAGGCAAAAGGATGACTCAGTGGCTACTTATAGAGAGACGTTCACTTGGATGAAAAGGTATGCTTCAAATTTCATCCGAGATCTTGATATTATGATAAATTAATCTTACTCAAGAATAAAGATGAGATATCGAAGAGAATTATCCTATCATAAATTGAAATGATATGAGAAACTTTTCACCTATTTAGAGAAGGTAGAAATGGTTTTTTATGATGATCAGGTGTTCCATTACTGAAAGAAAAAGGAGAGGTATAGTTGGAATGAAAAAAAGAATGTATTCATCAAATGAGGGGGGGTAAGAAAAATAAATTTACATCTTCTGAGAAGTGTGGTAAAAAACTCCTAGAGAAAAATCTCTCAAAATCTAGAAATTTCTAACAGTGTAGTAAGACTGGTCATATTGCATTTAATTTTAAGGTATATGATCAATAAGGCAATGAAAATCCAGCAGTGAGAATTATTTTTTGTAATGAGTTTGGGCATTGTGCCAATTTGTATCCAAAGTTGATTACTTAGGGTGGAAACCAGACAGATCAAAAGAAGAAGGTTGTGGAAAAATCTTTTTATACACTTACGGTTGATGTGGGAGTATAAAATGATGTGGAATCAGGTACATTATTTTTTTATTTAAATTATTCCCTTGTTTTGTTTGATTCAGGTTCTACATATTTGTTCATTTATGAGATTTATTTATATTGTAATTCTACCTCATGAAATGAATCTATAACTTATGATAAAAAAACATGCAGGAAATTTTGAGTAAATTTTTTTTAAGAATCTTCCTGTTATTATTTGGTTATAGAATCTACCTTCCAACCTTGTTTTTTTCACTAGTAGAGTATGTTGTTATTTTGGGAATGGATTGGATTTTTTTACCATGGTAAGATTCATTATAGATCTGTAGAGGTTTCTTTTCAAAAATACTTTTCTTTTGTGTACAAGAATGATCCCATATCTCTGATAACATATCATCTAGGTGAGAACGTAGTGAAATATGGAAGTTAATTTTATCTTTCACATATTTCTGAAAACAAATGGACTGTTAAAATTAATGATTTTCCTGTAGTAAATGAGTATCTATATGTTTTTTCTATTAGGTTACTCAGTATTATACATGATCGAGAAGTTGAATTTGCTACAGAACTATTTATTGATGGTATTAAAATTTCAAAACCCCCTTATCATATAACTCAAATTGAATGTCTAGAGTTAAAGAAACAATTATTGGAGTAGTTAGATAAATGTTTCATTCAACCTAGCACATCATTGTGGGGTTCTCCAGTATTGTTTATAAAAAATAATGACGGTTCAATGAGATTTTTCATTGATTATTGTGCCTTGATTAATATCACTATTTAGAATAATTTTCCTTTTTCTTATATTGTTGATTTTTTTGATCAGCTCTATGGAACACTTTATTTTTTGATGATTGACATTAAGCCAGATTACCATCAGTTGAATATAAAGGAAGAAAAAATTCCTCTGACTATGTTTCGTACTATATATGGACATTATGAATTTTTAGTTATGTTTCTTGAGTTAACCAATTCACCTTCTATATTCATGGATCTTTTGAATATAATTTTCCATGAGTTCTTGGATATGTTTTTGGTTTTGTTTATTGATGACATTTTGAATTATTCAAAAATTATATAGGAACATGAAATTTATTTATAAGTTGTCTTTTAAACCTTCAAGGAATGAAAATTGTATGGGAAATTGAAAAAGTGTGTGTTTTGATTGCAAATCAATTTATTCTTTAGTCACACTGTTTTAAAAAAAATGCCATAAATTTTGATCCGGATAAAACAAAAGTTGTTGAAAAATGGAAAAAGCCGAAAAATATAATCTACATTCATATATTTCTTGGTTTTCTAGAGTATTACCAAAGGTTTGATTAAAACATTTCATGGTTATCTTGCCCACTGACTTTGTTAACCCAAATTGGTGTTTTGGTCATCTGGACAAAAGAATTTTATTTTTTTGGAATTGAGAATATGATTGGTAAATGATCTATTTTTTTCACATTCCCTTCAAGAGATGGTGAATTTGTAATCTATAGTGATGCTTCGTTGAAAGGACACGGTTGTGTCATATTGAAAAATGATCTGGAAATTTCTTATGATTCACGTTAGATAAAACCTCATATGTTAAATTACATTACTAATGATTTAGAATTACCTAATGTTGTTTTTTCTTTAAAAATTTAGAGGCATCATATTTTTGTTGTAAAATGTGAAATATACACTGAATCCAAAACTTTGATGTATATATTAACTTCAAAATAATTGAACATGAGATATAGGATATGTCTAGAATTAATCACGGATTATGATTGCACGATTCCTTACCATCTAGAAAAAACTAATAAAGTGGTCGACGCTTTGAGTTGAAAAGTACTGCTACATTAACCATGATATTTTTGGAACAAGTCCCTTTTATTAACTATCTTATAATATCTGGCATATATTTTTTTTTTGTAGAAAATTACTCTTTATTGTTTCAGGTGTCACTGAAATCATCTATATCAGACATAATTAGGAGAGCGCTTAAGGAAGACAGTGAGTTGGAGAAAAACGTAGAGTTGGTTCAAAAGGGTATGTTGCCTAAATTTAACATTGATAATGACTTTATTTTGATACTTGGGAAGATATTATGTGTTCTTTGTGATTCATGGTTGAATAAAGATTTATTATGTGAAGATCATAGTTCTCTATTTTTCATTCATCTCGGTAGTACTAAGATCTATAGATAACGTGGGAATATTTACTAGTAGGATTGAATGAAGTGAGATATTATTGACTTTACTATGAAGTGTCTGACTTGTCAACAGGTTAAAGCAGAGAAACAGTTACCAAAAGGGATGACTCATCCTTCACTATTGTTAGAGTGGAAATGGTAAAATATATCAAGGGAATTTTTGTGCGAATTACAAAGTTAATTCAACGTAATAATGAAATATTGGTTATTTTTTATTGATTAAGTAAATCTTCTCATTTTCATCCCATTCAATATAATCTATCTCTAGATTAAATTTATAGGTTGTATGTTAAAGAGATGGTCGGGTTTCATGGAGTACCCCCTCTCCATTATATCTAATCGTGATCCCAGGATTACTTATAACTTTTGGAAAGGCCATCAGAAGTTATTTGGTACTAAATTAAATGTTATTAAAACTTTTCTCCATAATTTGATGGGCAGTCAGAATGAAAAATTCAGACATTAGAAGATATTTTACCTACTTTCTCGACGTATTAACATGGAAGTTGGGAACAACATATTTCTTCGATTGAGTTTTCTTATAACAACTATTTCATTCTAGTATATGGACTGAACCATTTCATGCATTATGTGAGAAGTGGTGTTACACTCCATATTTTATGGATGAAGTAGGTGAATGGAAACAAATGGGAAAAAAATTAGTAGAAGATATGTTAGAGAATGTTTTGTTGATATAGAAACACATGAGGATATCTAAGAGCAGGAAGAAAATTTATGAGGATAACTACAGGGAGCATCTTTTTTTGAGGTAGTTGATCATGTATTTCCCAATGATTCCCTGTGGAAAAGTGAAATTCGTTTTGGTATGAAGGGGAGGTTCAGTCCTCAATTTAATGGACCTTATGAAATTTTTGAAAAAATATGGATCAGTTGCCTACAGAGTGGCTTTAAATCCATGTTTATTCCAGATACATAATGTTTTTCATGTTTCAATGTTGAGAACGTATATTCCAGATCCATCTCATGTTTTGGGTCCAGAGGCAATTCAGTTAGAAGATAATCATTCTTATGAGGATCAACCATACCATGTTCTTGACTGAAGAGAGAATGTGCTTCATAATAAAGTAATTCATCAGGTAATGTTTTTTTGGAAAACCTATATGGTTGACAAGGAATCATGGAAATTTGAAAATGATATGAGGGATAAATACCCTGAATTATTTTTTAATTGAATAAAATTGTGAGGACACATTTTCCCAAATGGGTGGAGGATGTAACTTCCCATTTAAATAAAGAATATGACATTTTCATATTTACCAACACTTTTTAATTATGTATTAATTTTACTTTAAAGAGGACACTATGATCAATGGTGAACGTGAAACGCAGTAATGGGTTTCTCTGAAATCTAATGTTGCACACAACGATAAGTGATACTGAAAAATAATATGATATTATTATTTTAATAGGTAGTTAATTCCTATTTTTTGTATTGTAGAGAATAATTTTTTTTAACTATATTGTGATTTAGAAGGTTTTTAAATGGTTTTACATTTATCCTGTAAAATTTAGTTTTTTTAAATGATAATGAATCCAATTTTTATCATAAATACTCTAATATTTTTAAAAGGTGGTTTAACCACATTTTGATGGAGAACCCTTTTTAAATCTAGTTTTTTCATTTTTATTAGTTCCATTGGATAAAATAATCTTCTTATTTTTAAAAGGGACATCAAAATTTACTTCGGGTAAAATTATTGTTTTCTTCTAATAATGTTAATTCTTTAATGAAAAATGAAAACTATTACCTTTGAAGTCAAAACTATCCTTTCAAATAATTTATTTGTATTATTAGATTGTACATTTAATTGGGTTTAATATGTAATTAAATTATAATTTTATTTTTTAATCCAATTTTCCTTGGAAATAATTTCACGTTGAAATTGTACATAAACACAGGTCAATATTCTTTTAGTTTTTACTTCTTAAAAACACGCTTTTTGGTTTTGAGAACCAAAATTAATTTTAAATTAATATCTATAACATCAGTGTCACTAATATAGAAAAATGGATTCCATATTTGGAATTAAGAGGTCCAAATTGTGTAAATAGGTACCTTCTATTTTTAGACATTATAAATAGTAATTTAGGTTAATATTTTATTTACAATGGTTAAATGGTAAATCTGGTAAATAAGAGTAAAAGATAATATTATAATAGTATAAAATTATTAAAATACATGCCCTAACCCTATTTTATGAGATATGCCCAACCATAGTAATCCCTGGGTCGATTTTAAGACCTCATGGAGCCAGTAGTGTGTTAAAATGACATTTAATTACCTTTAATATAATGTTAAGGATAATATTACCAAAACATATACCTTTTACAAATACTATTTTTATATAGAGTTATATAAGTGATATCTTCAACTATAAATAGTAATTATAAAGAAAAAAATATTTCATACATCATGATATTTTATTTTCATTTTTTAAACATCAAATAAAAAATTTTATTACACAATGGTGATGTAGTGATTACCTAATTAATGAAAGAATTAAATAAATGATATTATAAATATTAAAATAAATTTATTTGGAAATTTTTCTTCATACATGTACGTTATGGATGATTATGACTTGTTATATTTTAAGTAATGATGGTTTTTCGAACAAATCATGTTGTTATGGATTTTTAAAATGTCATGATAAAAATAGTATAAAATTTGACAAAAATAAGTTTTTAAATCATTTAATACTTTATTAAATAATATAATTGTCCTAAATATATAATATTCGGCCCATTGACAAATATTTTGTTACAAATTTCATTAAGGATACATTATTTGGTCTCTTGGCATTCTATAGACACTATGATAACCAATTTTTTTGAAAATACCAAAAGACATGGTAAAAGATAATTTATTCATCTCAGGGAAAAAGCTAATAGATAAGCTTAATTTTATGACCTCAACATGTCTAAAACTCATTTCATGTGACATTTTATACCCACACATATATTAAAATTAAAATATATCACTATTGTGTTATTATAATTCTAAAATCAATTAATACTAAAATATTATTTGAAGACATTCCTAATGTGCCCCTCCACCCTCTAATAAAAGGACTCCACCTCTAACCCATTACTTGCACTTATCAAGGTCCTTGTCTCATCCGAAATTTTCTCCAATAAACTCCAAACATTCCTACCTTCCTCCAAAAAGCCTTACCCTATGCATAAGGAAATTTAAAAAAGCCCTTTGGCTCAAATGAAAAGAAGTTACCCGATTTGATGTAACATCTTCTATTAAGTTCCATTCCTTTATTTTTTCTTCTCCACTAACTATTCACATTTTATTCATTTATTACATAATAAAATTTAATCTCGGTATAATAATATTTTTTTATTATATTTATTCTAACTACACTTACACACACATTCATTTAATGCATACGAACATACTATTTCTGTGTACGGCGAACAACTGCCTCACGAAATGATGATTTTTGGATTTTCCCCTACCACATATCATGGTGTCCATTATGATTGCACTATAACTATATATGATATATATATGACATTTTTATCTCTAATCTTATACAATTCTCATTTTTGGCATAACTTTATGCTTTTAATTTTGTATAAATACAATAATTTCATTGAGGATGTGTGGAATACCGCCCCTCAATGTGATATGATTTGTTCATGTAATACATGGAATGAATAAGTAATGTAGTTACTAAACTTATGTTACATATATAAAATATATATAATTGTTAAATTATTATATACATAGGTATCATTTATTTTTCATTACTTAAATTTTTAAAATGAAATGAAAGTAGAATTCTTACGCACATAAGGATTACCGTTTCCATGAATGGGCATTTCATTTATTATATCCAAATGCTTAGTAATATTATATAAATATATATATATATATATATATTAAGTGTGTATATATATATGATATATATGATATTTACGTCATGAATATAATTCTGTAGATATGGTAATTTTGACCACATGGACAATTTGAAAAAAATAAAAAGTTCATTTTTGACACAAGTACAGAACATTAAATAAATGACCGATATGAACATTAATAATTATAGTATTATTATATAATGTTAATAAGTTATGTAAAATTAATAATTAACTTGAAAATGATCTAGAAAAATTATAAATTAACTTATTTTTATTATTCAACAAATACATGGAACAACATGACGATTCAAACTCAAGTTAAGGGACTTTGTCTCAATAAATATTTATTGAGGAATAATTTTATTTATACAAGACATTATTTTACATGATGAATAATAAAACCATTTTATGTTTACTTTCATTCAAAGGGAATATTTTTTTACAAGTATTTTTACTAAAGGACAAAAGGTATGTTTTTAATATATGTGGTGACAATGACCTCTCTGTCGTCATAATCATTATTTGGCTTCCTCTATAGGCCTTAATGATTTTAAGGGAAAGAGAAATCCCTTATTCCCTTTTTGGTTGTTTTTGTATTGAATTGTTTTTTTAAATGGACTGATTATTTCAATATCTTGAAATTATTTCTTGTGATTTCCTATAAAATGTTATTAGTGACAAATTGATGTTTTCAATGTTTTAGGTTTTATGATTATATAATGGTACTTGGACATTTGATGTGTGGTTCTATGATAAAATAATGGTGTTTGGATACATGATAAACCAAATGAAGGGTGGTTCTGTGGTAAAACATGGATGTGTGGTTACATTATAACCTCCAATTAATTGGGTATAGAAGTCACCTGTATGGCTATTCCATTTAGTGATATGTGTGGAAGTAGACTGTATGGTTATTCTACTTCAGTATGTTTATATCCCAAGTTACCTTTATATTCTATATGTTGTATTCTATTGGTTTTAATGTTATCATTCGTTTACAAAAATGGGTAAGCAATGAGATTATATTCAGTGAAGTGTTTTTGCAACTTCATAACAGTGAAAGTTATTACTTTATTATTATGTATACATGTTTTACATGTTTTATTGTAAAACTAACTATTTTACTTATTTCTATATCACTTAATTAGTATTTTATACCCAACCCATGTTTTGAAATGTTTTTCACAAAACGTAATGTTGAATATGGTCAAGGATGGGATAAAGGAAAATTCCTGATGTTTAAATCATGGAACTAATAATGTCACTTTTTAAAGTGTTTTTTATTTTTTTTAAATGGATTGTGAGTAAGAGTGTCTACTTGTAATGATCAAGTTGTTATGTATTAGTTATGACCTAATTCTCTTAAGCTCTAAACCAGAAAAGATCCACAATTTCAATTATTGACATAATTCAAGATTATGTAATGTTTATTGCTAGGGCCTTATAATATTAATATTTTATTTGTTAACATATAGCCTCAATATGTTATAAATGAAAGATATGAAGGGTTTATATTCCACACGTGCCACTCAAGGACTATTATATGAAATGAATAATAAATTTGGGCACAAAACCTCATTTTAATGAGAGTAAATAAATACTATAAATAACTATTGGTATGTAAATAAATTAAATGGTCAATCGAATGAAAATTTAGTAATTTTTAATTTGAATAAAATTACTAAACTTATATATTATTAAAAATATCTAAATTTTAGTAAAACATGGATTGTAAAAATAGCCATCATAAATTTTTCTTTTATTAAATGGATGCATTGAGTTTCCCTATATCAAGAATACTTTTAGTGAAACTTGTCTCCATTATAAATGAAAACAAGCAATAATCCAAGTGTATCGATAATAATTCTCTAAAAGGAGTCCCTAAAAAAGAGAGTTTATACACATTCACATAAATAATCATGGGAGAGATGCAACTGATATAGACAATATAAAATGAAATTGAAATTTTGTAATTTATTTGGGGGAATCAATAGCTCCATATATTAGTTATTCTGCTATATAGAAACTTGTTGGATGTGGATTCGATACATTGGATTCATATATTATGTGTATGAAATAAAAAACACCCACTATATTCAACCATAGTCCACATGGTGTAAATGTGATGATAGTAGTCAAATGGGTAGGAAGAAAGAGTGAATAGAAATGAAAATCATCTCAAATAGGTGTCAATATGTGGTTAAAATGAAATTCAAAGTGACCTATGAAAAAAATATACTAAAAGTAAAATAAAAACTCATATGTTAAAGAATAAAAATTGAGAAAATATTTCAATAATCATTTTCATACCATATAACACTAAAAATGAATATTTTCTCCAAATTGAACGAAAAAATATTAATCATGGGTCATTTATCTTCATGAAATTCATCCTCAACCTATAATAATTTTTTTTTTCATTGATATCATGATGATTCATTATGGGATTAACCGTCATTGGATCATATTGAGAATGAATCGGGTTGGTTAGAAAAGAATATGTTCTCATCATTGTGGGGATCTATATTATGCATGAATACCTATTGAAAGATCTATTAGTTGGTGTTTGACATCAGCTATATGTCTAGTGTTCTATGGTCTGAGATAATATCATGGTGGAAAAGTACCACTGATTAGTATGGAAGAGGAAAAATATTTTGGCATCAAAAAATTAATACACTAATGAAATGAAAAATAATCCATTCACTAGAAAGGAAGAAACATATTACCTTATATATGTATTTAAACATTTATACATTAGTGAGAAATGGAATATAAACACTAATTAAAGTGATCTCCCAAATAGTGAAAAAACAACAATGAGACAATACCGAGATGTATTAAGGGTAATCAAAATTAGTGATCTTACCATTAGAGTTCACTCATGAATAGAAGAGGCACATATCAATCCCATAATATCAATATCATCTACGGGGTATGGGGTAGGTGGATCATTTTTGTATTGCAAACCATGTTGTTGGAAGCTATGTCATCGAATAACACCTTCCTAGATTGTGTAAGGTCTAGGCACATGACTCACTAGGAATGTCGTTTCATAGACTCTGGTTGGGATGTACGGTTTTTCATATAGGATGGTAGGTCATTTGGGTTGTTTGTATAGTATCGTAATGGTATAGGATGAAGATACTATTGGTTGTAGAGAGTGAGTGAAAGTAAGGGCCTATTTGGGGGAGAGATGGAAAATTAAGGGGTTATAATGAATGGAATTCTTAGGTGGTGGAATACCTATTGAAGGTTTAAAAGAATGAACTAGTGTAAGTGCTAGATTTCATAAGCACAAGATGTGGCAGGTGAAGGTGTGGGTAAAGTGTTGGTTATATGGGAAGATATATTGGTGTGATGAGGTGCTATAATGGAATATGTAGTGGTGGAAGTTGATGGATAGTGAGAGATAGATCTAGTGGCATCAGGGTATGAGTAAGAGGTGGAAAGAAGAGGGAAGATGTCATAATCATTAGGTTTCTCTTCAACACCACCAATTCATCCTAATGCTCATCGATAGTAGTATATATCCTTCATTAGAAACAATATTTTGTAAATAAGAAGGAATCGAATCAAATCCATCAGTACAAGAGATGTGAGGGGAATGGAAGCATCAATGAACCTGATGTGTCAGGCTAGATGAGAAATGAAGGACCCACACATCTGATAACCATGAGTCTGATGTGCATTCACTATACAATGTATAATAAACCATCCTTAAACCTTACATAATATTTAATTAAATGAATAATTCACATTGAGGATCTTTTCAGGTTTATATTTCTTAATAATTAGGCCATAACATTTACATTACAACTTGAATATTACAGGTAGACACTACTACTCAGTATCCATTTTCTTCATAAAATAAAAATTCTTAAAAAGAAACCTGTCTAGTTCCATGTTTTAGACAGCATGACTTTTCCATGATCCCATCCTTGACCTTATTCATCTGTAAGTCCTGTGAAAACATTTCATAACATGGGATGAGCACAAAAAGCTCAGTAAGGGATACACAATGAAGGAAAAATGTTAGTTTTTCAAAACAATAGGTAAACCATGAATACTTTATCATAAGTAATACTTTTCACCTTTATAAAGTAGTAAGTACTATTCACTCAATAAAAGATCATTACTTACCCTTTAATAACCAAAATATTTCTATAAAACCCATATAAATAACACATAACATATAAAGGTAACTTGGGACATAAACATACTTAAATAGAATAACCGTACGGTCGATTTCCAAACATATCACTAAATGGAATAGCCATACGGCCGACTTCCATACACAATGAATTGGAGGTTATAACGTAACCACCCATCTTGGTATTCACGGCACCACCCGTCATATGGTTTTTCACGTAACCACCCATAAAATGTCTAAGTACCATCATAGCACATAAAATATGGAAAATATAAACATTTCACTAATAACATTTCATTTTAAACTGCAAGAAGTAATTTCACGATATTGAAATTAATCAGTCCATTTTCATAAACCATTTAAAAATAGATTTTTTAATAAATGTTTCCCATGCCAATTTGAAGCTTTTAATGGAATTATAGTTTCAAAACATTAATGTCCATATAAATAAATACTAAAAAATATTTTTAAAACATGGAAATTAAATAGAAAGATTTATAATAATAATTATTTAAAACATTTTAAACAATATTTTAGTTAAAGAGGTTCTAACTAAATGAGAGACTCTTGAATACAGATAATTGAGAAGTAAAATATAATCAGAACTTTATAATATCATGAGAATAAAGGGATTCATGATATAATATGTCAAAGCATAGTATATACACCATATAAAAGTGAATTGGTGCATAAAATAAATAAGTCTCAATGGAATGTAAATTGAGACAATGTCCTTTACAAAGACGGTATCCTAAAATTAAGGATAAATCAATCAGATAATTATGTGTGAAAAATATAAATAGACCCAATATAAGTGGATATTAACTGTAAAACAATCATATTTAATTCACACATATTCGTAGGACTACATAAATAAGAAAGAGAAGATCAACCCAAAGAATGGGAATTGGGTTAAGAAGTTCCCTTACCGATTTGGTAACTTACAAATAATATGACGCATGAAAGAAGGATCAAACAATGAAGATTTAAATACTCATAAAAGAAAGTATATTATAAAAAGAGTCCAATAATTGGCATTACATACACCACACAAAAAGAGATAGTGGAAAATATAGCATGAATCTCACGGTAATGAAAACAAGTGCGATGAAGACCCCTTACAGCGTTGTAATTCAATCGAGTGGTATGACCAAAAGGTAATTACCAACAAAATAATCACAGAATACCATGAATATAAATATAATTGTGTTATTATATATCAAATTTCATTATACAATACACAACATGAAATAAATAGGGGGCGAATAATAAAAATCTCACGGAATTAAAAGTGAGATAAGAAATCCCTTACCTCGTTGTCCGACTTGACTCAATCATTCGTATAATCTCATGAATAATAAACTACAGTTAATTTATACTTTCTTAAGAACCGTTTTCAAGTTTATTATTCCTTTTATATCAATTATTACCATGTTATAAACATTATGTAATCATTAATGTTAATAACGTCCATTTTGTCGATATTTGGTACTTGAGTCAAAAATGAACACCTTATATTTACACATTGTCCATGCGGTCAATATTTCATTATATCCAGAATGAAATTTATCATTTATATATCATATATATCATATATATCCAGTATATACATGTATTTATAATAGTACATAACATTTGGAGGTAATAAATGAAATGCACTGTTCATGGAGACGGTAAGTCGTACTTACGCATTAACGCTACTGTCGTTTCTGTTTCTTATTTTAATGGAATTAAAACATAATGATACATGATTATATTATAATTAGAGTATTATATAATATATAATATAATTAACTTTATCCTTTAAACTTCCCACATAAGGCATTAATGAGTCACATCACTTTGAGGGGGCGGTAGTCCGCACTTCCTCAAATGAGATTATCTTATTTACCCACTATGGAAACCATAAAGGCATGATATAAAAGGAAAATAAAGAAGCATAAAGAAAACATAAAAATAATATATATCATATATAAATACATTTCCATCATAATGGCCACCAAGAGAGGTAGTATGAGGTAATTGAAGAATCATCGTCTCGTGAGGCATTTGTTTGCCATACGTAGAAACATTATGTTCTGCACCCATTAGATAGAGGTGAGTGTAAGTGTAGTTCAAATTCGTATCATAACAACATCCTATTATATTGAGGATACTGTTTTTTTTACAAATGAAAGGAATAAAAATAGTTTATGGGTTGTAGAAGTAAAATAAAAGTAAACATATTCAGAGAAAATGTTACCTTTAATTTGGGTAACTCCCTTTGGTTTGAACTAATGGACTTCTTGAAGTGCCTTATGCCTAATGGAAGGCTTCTAGGTTGAGTATAGGTATGTAGGGAGATTAATTGGTCAAATATTGGACGAGCCAAATGGCTTTATAGGTGTGAGGTATAGGTTAGAAGTGGCCACATTTTATAAGGGAGAGGAGGTGCTCTTTAGGAAAGTGTGATAATATTATTTTATTATATAATGATATTCGGTTTCTAATGGTCCAAAAATAATTAAAGATGAAGATACTATGACTCATAGTCAAAATAAAATCATCCAATAAGAATTGGACAGGTTTTGGATAATATTTTAATCATTATAATATTATTTATTAAAATCATTTATTAATGAGGTAAATACTGCATCATTATTGTTTCATGAATAATTTAATTTATTCGATGTCTAAAAATTATAAAAAAATACAATCATGTAGGAAATCGTTTTATATTTTAAATGAATATTTATAGATAAAAATATTCCTTATATGAAAAAATATAAAAATTAATTACTAAAAGATTTTTTTATGTCTATTGATCCATTACTTTAAATTAATTAATCTAAATTGTCATTACCACGCCCAAGTGGCTAAAAGGGGTCCCAAAATCGACCCAAAGAATCTCCTGGTTGTTAATGACTCAAAAAATTAGGTTTGGACAACTGTTAATGTAATTTGGAATTATTATAATATTCTTTTTACCTTGAATTACCCTATTTACCTTTAACCGTGGTAAATAAAAGTCAAAAGTTACTATTCATAAAATAATTATTTTAATCTTATTGATCCACATTTTTGTTCTTAATAACAACCACGTATGTCGGATTTTTGAAATTCAATTCACAGAAGTAGTAAAATATAATTTAAATCAAAATGTCCGTTTTTTAACTATCACTAAGTGGTTTCACTATTCATCAAAAAATTGATGTTTTTCAGAAAAATTCCAAAAATTAACCCTAATCAATTTATGATATTCCAAAATAAAAAATTATGTCTATTTTTCCAAATTTAAAACATAGAAGTGGAATTAATTAATTTTAAAATTAATTCCAGTTATCAAAACAAATAGCGTGTTTTTAAGAAACAATAGCTATCAAAAGAATGATACTTGTTTATGTCCAATTTCAAAGTGAAATTAATTCCAATGACCAACATTGGATTAAATGGTAAAAATATATTTTAATTTCACTTTAAAAATAATTAAATATAAAATCTAACAATATAAATAAATTAGATTAAAAGGCACTTTTTAATTAAAATACAATATTTTTCACTATTCATTAAAAAAATTAACATTATCAGAAAAATAACAAAAAAATACCCAAAGTAAAATTTGATGTCCCCATTCTGAAGAAGGATTTTATTTGGTCAATAAAATTTTTTTAAAGTTACCAAATATATATTTAAAGATGATTCTCCATTAAAAGGTGGTAAATCAGCCTTTTAATGTAAATTATACTTAAAATTAAAATCATTCATATTTTAAGCTTCTAAATTTTTATTGGATAAATGTAAATAAATTTTACAATAATGTATAATCATATTGTAGTTAATTTTTTTCATTACCTCCAATAAAATGGCTAGAAGTTAACTACCATTTAAAATGATAATATTATATTATTAGTGTGCAATTTTCGATTTCAAAGAAACCCGTTGTTGTGTATCTGGTACGCTATCGAACATAGCAACCCTTTTATAGTAAAATTATTATTTAATTCAAAAATATTAATAAATATAAAAATATATTATTCTTCATTTACCTAGGATGTTATATCCTTCCCCCTTT
The DNA here is from genome assembly GCA_963277665.1 of Viscum album. Taxonomy (NCBI): domain Eukaryota; kingdom Viridiplantae; phylum Streptophyta; class Magnoliopsida; order Santalales; family Viscaceae; genus Viscum; species Viscum album. The sequence continues at coordinate 423,557,567 of OY728129.1, forward strand.
GGTGAATTGTGTCCTCACTATTTTAAAATTGGGCTTGAAAACATCATTTAAGGTCCCACATCGGAAAACTAGTCAATAAAACTATCACTTTAATGGAAAGAAAAATAATTAAAAAGTTTTCCCGTGATAACCCATATTAAGATTCCATGTATGGAAAACATGGATATTGAAGAAAAAAACACAAAGTATCATGTTCTGATATAAAGTTATAGAAAGAATTTTTAGGAGAAAGATAATCCCTAGAAAATCACAAACATTTGATGGGTTAAATAGTCATTGATTAATTAGTACAAAACATAAACCAAAAATGTTTTTGTTTTACGTTCCTTTTCATAATTTGGAGGAATTAAATTACTACATAGAATAAGATGATAATTAAATATACTTGCATTCAAGAAGAGTTTCATCATTCAATAAGTTTCTACCGAAAACTAATCATCTCTCCCTGAAAAGAGCATTCAAAAAGACTTGGTCACTTCAAAAGCACAATAATCATCTTCTAGAGAATCAAATATTCCATAAAAGAAGAAGTATTTATAAACTAAAAAAATAGTGATAGATTGTATAATATCCAAGAAGGACAATATTTTACAAGAAGAAAAACTACTCTTAATCTCCAAACTTTGTCAAACAAAACCCAATGATCAACACAGACCATTCAATAAACAACTGTCCCTAAAATTCTTCATTGTAATCCAAAATAAATTGAAACCCAAATCTCATAAATATTTAATCACATAGTCTTCCAAGATAAATATTAACATTTATCTCTAAATAACATCAGTTACTCTTAATGTCTTATATTGAAAAGTAATTAATTGAATAACATATTCTCCATTTTAGGTTAATCATGTTCATAGATTACCCAAAATCAACTTATTATTGATTCATAAAATCATCTAACTAAAAATAATTAGTCATAATAACCAGGGACTTCACGTAGACCAGTAGTAGGTGATAAAACCCAATCGCACTTTGGTTGCGGGTTCGATTCCCACAGCCTTGTCCAACGTGATGAGTTGTCACGCAGTCTGCGTGTTGTCCTTTTTTAGAAACTGTATAATTTTAAAACATTCCCAAAAAGAGATAAATTCATCAAAAATAACCATAACATATTTTAACCACAATGTTTATCTTATAACATTCATTTTGCATCCAAAAAAGTATTAACATTTAATTGCCTCAAATTCAAGGATCATATAAACCCAAATGGTTCTTTATATCTATATCCACAAAAGAAAGGATAATTATTCCTCGAATAAAATATCATATATCAAACATCAGGGTTACACATACTATAAAAAGTCTTATAATGTAATCCCATCATCCAAAGATCCATATAACTTTTTAATTATTTCTTCATCTTAAAATCTGGAATAACTCTTGAATCCATTATATGAAGACTTCATACTCATTAAACTTTCATCATAATCCATTAACCATTCCTTTCCTACTTTTTCTTGATATACAACATTCCTACAATCAAAATCATGAATCATATCCTAAAACTCAATTACATCAAAACATATTTTAAGAAATAATCTGTACCTTTCATTGGTCATTGTCAGTTTCTTCATCCTCAATCGGAATGGTATTAAGTTTTGGTAAACATATATTTGTATGATACTGGTGATCCCATTCCCGAAAAATTTGTGTAGGACATCTATTTGTATAATGAACATGCATACCATAGTTAAAATATTCAATTGATCCCTCAGAAAAAAATCATCTTTCACATTCCTAGAGTCAACTGGATGCTTCCTTTTTCTATGGTAGGTTATTTCTTTATGACCTTCATTCCTGCATATATAGCATCATCTCGTCCCATTGAAGCATTTTCCCAGGTGTTTCTTTCCACATCCTTGACACATAGGTTTTTGAACATACTTACCTTTATGATTATTACCTGAAATTCTGTAGGGATTTGCTTCTCCATGTAATATTACTTATAAAAATTACTAAGGTTCAGGTTTTCAATCATGAATCCAGATAGTTGGTTGAGAATAACCACAAGATTTTTTATTATCTCTCCCATTTCATTCAGTTCTTCATTCAAAAAACCATCACAATTTTCTTCACATCCATTGTTACCTTGGTGCCTTCTAGATCCATCCATTTACTAAAATCAAAAAGGTAAGTGTGAGTATATCAATAAAATCATCATATAATATCTTATGAGGATGGTAAATACTAAGATATACTTATTCATGTTATCTTAATGTCATTCACTTTATTAAATAAAAATATGAATCTTTCTATAATCCAAACTATTAATGTTATGTCCCTTATTCTAAAAAAAACCCTAACCTATGAAGTTATCTAAACTGACCTTTGATACCCACTACATGGACTCGACCTTAAACATTACATAATATTGAATTAAATGAATAATTCTCTTTGAGTATCATTTCAGTTTTAGAGTTTTATAGAATTAGTCCATGACATTTACATTACAACTTGAATATTAAAATTACACACTACTACTCAGTATCTATTTTTTCACAAAAATAAAAAGTCTTAAAAATAGACATGTCTAGTTCTATGTTTTAGTCAGCATGACTTTTTCTTGACCCCATCCTTGACCCTATTAATCTTTAAGTCCTATGAAAACATTTCAAAACATTGGATGAGCACAAAAATCTCTTTAAGGGATATACAATGAAGGAAAACTATTAGTTTTTCAAAACAATAGGTAAACCATGAATACTTTATCATAAGTAATACTTTTCACCATTATGAAGTAGTAAATACTCTTCACTTAATAAAAGATCATTAATTACCCTTTTATAACAAAAAGGTTACCATTAAGCCAATATAAAAGAACACATAACATATAATGGTAACTTGGGACATAAACATACTTTAATGGAATAACCATAAAGTCGACTTCCACACATATCACCAAATAGAATAGCCATACGACCGACTTCCATACCCAATGCATTGGAGGTTATAACGTAACCACCCGTCCTGGTATTCACTACACCACTCGTCATATGGTTTATCACATAACCACCCATAAAATGTCCAAGTACCATAATAGCACATAAAATATTGAAAATATAAACATTTCACTAATAACATTTCATTTTAAATTTCAAGAAGTAATTTCAAGATATTGAAATAAACAATCCATTTTCATAAACCATTTAAAAATAGATTTTTTAATCAAAGTGTCCCATACCACTTTGATGATTTTAATGGAATTAAAGATTAAAAATATTAATTTCCACATAAATAAATACTGAAAACTATTTTCAAAACATCGAAATTAAAGATAAAGATTTAGAATAATAAATCTTTAAAACATTTAAAATTATATTTTAGTCAAAGAGTGTTAAACAAAATGAGAGACTCCTGAATACAAATAAGTTAAGAGTGACATATAATCAAAACATAATAATATCATAAAAATAAAGGTATTAATGATATAATATGTCAAAGGATAGTATATACACCATATAAAAGTGAATTGATGCATAACAATAAATAAGTCTCAATGGAATGTAAATTGAGACAAATTCCCTTACAAAGATGATATCCTTAAATTAAGGATAAATCATTTCAATAATTATGTGTGAACAATATAAATAAACCCAATATAAGTGGATATTAAGTTTATAACAATCAGAGTTCATTCACACATATTCATAGGATGACATCAATAAGAAAGAGAAGATCAACCCAATGAATGTGAAATTGTGTTAAGAAGTACCCTTACCAATTTGGTAACTTACAAAACATATGCCACAAAAAAGAAGGATCATATAATGAAGATGTAAATACTCATAAATGAATGTATATTTCACAAATATTCTAATCATGGTTAGTACATACACCACGCAAAAAGAGATAGTGGCAAATATAGCATGAATCTCACGGGAATAAAAACAAGTGAGATGAAGACCCCTTACCACGTTGTAATTCAATCGAGTCGTATAACCAAAAGTCAATAACCACCAAAATCATCACAGAATAACATGAATATAAAGATAATTGTGATATTATATATCAAATGTTAGTAAACAATACACTACATGTAATAAATAGAGGGCAAATTATAAAAATCTCACAGAATTTAAAGTGAGATATGAAATCCCATACCTCGTTGTCCGATATGACTCGATCGTTCTTTTAATCTCCAGAATAATAAACTAAAGTTAATTTCAACATTATTAAGAACCTTTTTCAAGTTCATTATTCCTTTTATATCAATTATTACCATGTTATAAACATTATGTAATCATTGAAGTTAATAACGCCCATTTTGTCGATATTTGGTACTTGAGTAAAAAATTAACACCTTATATTTACATGTTGTCGATGAGTTAAATAGTTCATTATATCCAGAATGAAATTAATCATTTAGATATCAAATATATCATATATATCCAGTATATACATTTATTTATAATAGTACATAACAATTGGAGGTAAGAAATGAAATGCACCGTTCATGGAGACGGTAAGCCGTACCTACGCGTGAACGCTACTTTCATTTCTATTTATTATTTTAATGGAATTAAAACATAATGATACATGGTTATATTATAATTATAGTATAATATCATATATAATATCATTAACTCTATCCTTTATATATCCCACATAAGGCATTAACGTGTCACATCACTTTGAGGGGGCGGTAGTCCGAACTTCCTCAAATGAGATTATCGTATTTACCCACTATGGAAACCATAAATTAATTATATAAAAAAACAGAAGCATAAAGAAAAAATAAACATAATATATATCATATATAAATATAGTTCCATCATAATGGCCACCATGGGAGGCAGTAAGAGGTCATTGAACAATCATCGTCTCGTGAGGCGTTAGTTTTCCATCCACATAAACATTATGTTATTCACCCATTAGATAGAGGTGTGTGTAAGTTTAGTTCGAATTATTATCATAAAACATCCTAGTATATTGAGGATTCTGGTGTTGTTACAAAATAAAATAATAAAAAGAGTTTAGGGGTTGGAGAAGTAAAATAAAAGAAAACAAATTAAGAGAAATTGTTAACTTTAATTTGGGTAACTGCCATTGGATTGAACCAAAGGACTTCTTGAAGTGCCTTTTGCCAAGGTTAATGATTCTAGGTTTAGAATAGGGATGTAGGGAGATTAATTGGGTAGAGTTTGGATGAGACATATGGCTTTAGAGGTGTGAGGTATTAGTTAGAAGTGGTCTCTTTTTATAAGGGGTAGGAGGGGCTCTTTAAGAAAGTGTGATAATATTATTTTTTTATATAATGATATCCGATTTATAATAGTCAGAAAATCATTAAAGATGAAGATAAGAGGAATCATAGTAGAAATAAAACAATCCAGTATGAATTGGATAGTTTTTGGATAATATTTTAATCAATGTAATATTATCTATTAAAATCATTTATTAATGAGGTAAATACTGCATCATTATTGTGTCATGAATAATTTAATTTATATGATGTCTAACAATATATAAAAAAATACTATCATGTAGGAAACTGTTTTATCTTTCAAATGAATATTTATAGACAAAAATATTTCATATATAGAAACAAATAAAAATTAATTACTAAAAGATTTTTGTTTATGTCTATTTTGCCTTTACATTAAATTAATTAATCTAAATTGTCGTTATCACTCTCATGTGGCTCAAGGGGGTCCCAAAATCGACCCAAATATTTACATGGTCATTAATGACTCAACCAATAAGGTTTGGACAAATTTGAAGGTAATTTTGAATTATTATAATATTCTTTTTACCTTGAATAAACATATTAACCTTTAACCGTGGTAAATAAAAGTCAAAAGTTACTATTCACCAAAAATTATTTTTATATTATTGAAAAAAATTAGTTCTTCATAATAACCATGTATGTCAGATTTCCGAAATTCAATTCACAGAAGTGGTAAAATTTCATTTAAATCAAAAATTCAGTGTTTTTTAATACCACAAAGTGGTTTCACTATTCATCAATAATTGAAGTTTTTCAGAAAAATACCAATAATTCAGCCTAAGCTATATCTGATATTCCGAATTCAAAAATGATGTCTATTTTTAAAAATTCAAAAAATAGAAGTGGAATGAATTAATTTTAAAATTAATTCCCATTATCAATACAAATAGTGTGTTTTTAAGAAACAATAACTATCAAAAGATTAATACTTGTTTATATCCAATTTCAAAGTGAAATTAATTCAATGACCAAAATTGGGTTAAATGATAAAAATATATTTTAATTTAACTTTAAAACCAATTAAATAGATAATCTAACCATATAAATAAATTAGATTAAGTGTCACTTTTGAATTAAAATACAATATTTTTCACTATTTATTAAAAAAATGAACTTTATCAAAAAAATACCAAAAAAATACCCAAAGTAAAATTTGATGTCCCCATTCTAAAGAAAGATTTTATTTGGTCAATTAATATGTATTAAAGTGACCAAAACTATATTTAAAGACGGTTCTCCAATAAAAGGTGGTAAATCGTCCTTTTAATATAAATTATAATTAAAATTAGATTCATTCATATTTTAAGCTTCTAACTTTTTATGGGAGAAATGTAAATACATTTAACAATCATGTATAATCCTATTGTAGTTATTTTTGTTCATTCCCACAAAAAAACGGCCAGGAGTTAACTACCATTTAAAATAATAATATTATATTATTACTGTGCAACGTACGATTTCAAAGAAACTCGTTGTTGTGTATCAGGTATGCTATTGAACAAATAACCCCTTTTAAAGTAAAATTAATATTTAATTAAAAAATATTAATAAATAAGAAAATCTCATATTCTTCATTTACCTACGATGTTATACAATAAAACCCAAACTGTGATTCCATGATAATATTTGATACTCATTGGGTAGGGGTGAGGACGAGGATGTCCAACTTGACCATTGTACCATGAGAATATACATGAGCGAACCAGGAAAGATTCGATAAAGAATAAAGAATCTAGTGTTCTATACCCCTCATCCAGGTGGATTTCATAATCTAAGGATCATGGATGCTCTAAGGTACCCAGGCAGTCCTCCTTGAGATTCAGGCTGCATCTGACTTAGTCGGATAGAGATACAATGATTGAAATACCTTAGAGGTAATGAAATCGGCGGTGTAGACATCATGTCTATTGAAAATCACATTTAGAAAGATATTATGGGTTTTCACGTAGATCTAAAATTAGATGTTTTAGATGACCACCTCAAGGGTAGCCCAGAACCCTAGAAACAACTTTCGAATGATCTCTTATTAGAAAATGATGATGTGACTGATGTTTAGAAATTCAAGGAGATGTATAACCTCAATTTTGATTTGGATTCAGTTGATGATGGCCATATCGAATGTTTTATTGGTTCGTATGGGCTTTGTGTGTAGTGGAACAAACATACCTAGTGGTTGAGTTTGGAAATATGTAAGATGGGGTATAGATTGGGGGGCTCCACATCTTGTGACCCACTTAAGGTCGAATTAGGTTCCTCTATGGACAAAGTGTTTGTGTTGTTATATTTAACGATTGAGGATTATGAAATTTGTTGTGATGGAGGTGGAGGATCTCTCTGGTGCATGGCCAATGGTGAATTTTCTCACTCAGTCTTGGGATCAGCAAGGGGAGTTCTCAACTTCTATGTGAGGGAAATTTTAGGATCAAATGAATGAATATGAAGAGGAGGAGGAGTGTGATGTTCTAAAATAATGTTGAAAAATAAGGGATGGAAATGGAGATTAAATAAAGAGGTAGAGGTCATTGTTGTGGTTACATGCGAGAGTAATATGTGAGAGAGGAGGTGTGGAAGTGTGGGAGGATTAATGATTCATGATTCCTACATTCCTAAAAATTAATAAAGTTTTATAATTTCATTTCATGTAAACATGAATGACATGTAATGTGAGAAAATATTGTTTTTGGGTTTTTGAACCATAAATGTTGTGTATTGGATTAAACGTGCAATTTTTCATTTTTCTCTTTTATAGGCCAAGAAAAATGTTATTTGATTTTAGTATTCCATTTACTTACATAAACAACAATTTATCCAATTATATCCTATGGTGACCTATTCGGGGTATCTTCTTTTGAAATTATTCATTTAGCATGATTTTCCTGACTCAATGATCCTCACATGAATCTCAATGTGCTGACACATCACTCAATGAATGGTTCCCTATATATATTCCATCACTTCCCATTAACATTTTAGGGGTTTTCTCCTTTTTTTGAATCATGATGGTACTATAAGGGAATGTATAACCACAAAGTGTCCTGACCATCAAGAGTTGAGCTTCCTAATGAATAACATCAATCATGTATTGAATGAATAGACATTATTCCCAAGTGTGATTATCCATCATAACATGAATTGATCGTCAAGTATCATTGTTTTTCTTTATAAGCCTTTACTTTCTCATAAGAATAATGTATTATTTAATTCATTTCATGTTATTTTAACATCATAACTCTTACAAATTTTTTATGATCTACATAAAATTTTTAATTTCCCAGCATGAGTGATGATCTAATTATATTGAAAAACGAAATGGATTAACATAAACTAATCATAATGGGTTGTTGGGGATAAGTGTTTTGTAAGAAGTTTGGTATGCCCTGAACGAATCATTTAACATGTGGCTCTAGTCATTCCAGTTTCTATTCACCCCATTAGCAAGGATTTTTTTATTTTCTGTGTTTAAAAAATCAACTTTCCCATTGGTTTTTGGGTGGTAGGGAGTTACTACGTTAAAATGGATTCCATACATACAATTTAATCCATCAAAAACCTTATAGGTAATATGTTTTATTATCTCACTTAAGAGTAACAATGGAAACCAGAATGAGGAATATATATTTTTCGATACAAATTTCATGACTTCTTAATTCGTGTAACGAATGGTAGCTTCTGATTGGAACTATTGTGAGATGTAGTCAATAAAAACCATCATATAGAACATTCCATGTGAATTATGGAATCACTACATAAATTATTTCTAATATAAATTAACACTTTTTACTTAAGTGATCATGTATTGGGGAATTAATTTCATTCTTAGAAGGTTGTGGTTCATTTTCACTAATCACATCCCTACAAAAAATCTATAATCTTGTTGGAATGTGTGAAAAAAGTGTAAAAATTGCATGTTTCTTCCTACATTGTATTATATTCTCTCATAACCTCTATTTTGTTATGTATGACACATTTCTAGTACACTCGGTTTTTCATAATTTCTTACTTCATGCTTCATTAAGCTATAAACTCAATGCCCAAAAAAAGATGTGCATTCCAATATTGTGTAAGGTGTTGACTATGAGTATCCACCATTGTTGATAGGTGAGTTCTGGGTAGAGGGATATCATGGAATGATACTTTTCAGTGTCTAAAACGCATGGTCGATTATTTGTGTTTATGTTTAACAGAGTTTAATTAGGTAATGCAACCTCGATGTCCAAGTTATCATCATATATAGTGATGGGTTGTGGGGGTATGGATAGATGGTTAACAATGCAATTATTATTCCACATCAGATCATTTTATAATGTTATCAAAATCATGTAGAAGATGGATCCAATATATCCATAATTTAATAGAATACTTTCAAGTCCATAAATAATTATGTGTGTCTTTATTTGGGTAAAATTAACTTTTTAAAAAACAATATATAAGTGAAACATTCCGAAAGAATAGAAAATTACTAAAATATCATTATATATTGTTTTGTAGTTTAACATTAAATCACTCAGAGTGTGACTTGTAGTGTAAATGGGACATAATATGTGTCTAAATTCTTATCTTAAGATAAAATCCAAATAAAATTCACTGGTGTTGCACATTAACTCAATATTTTTATCCTAATATGGTCAAATGATAACGAGAATGGGAAATCGTCTATTTATTAAAATGTAGACTTCTTGAAAACACTATTTGGGGAACTCATAAAGAGTACCCATTGATAAAAGGAGTTTCAAAGAACATTATATTTTTCAAAATGTTTTTCAATATTTATGTAGAATACTAAAGGGGCTAGAAATATCCTTATTTGGTCTATATTTTAGGTCTTAGGTAAGTCCATGATTACTATGTTCTATTTTGGATCAACTTTCGTGCCATTTTTTAAACTTTGTTCCCACATCTTATGCATCCTGGGAACATTATGGGACCATTTTTGGTATAGAATCACTAATTTTGTTCATATCCCTACAGAATTGAATCTATATTTCATAGGCATACCTTGAATGATCTCCCATAAACTGAATAGCCATCGATAAATATTTCTATGATCTTCTATTCCATATCGATAAATATATGTTTCATGTACTTTTGGATGGTTTCTTATGTGTTAGACATACAAAATGACATGATTTTTTTTAAAGGCATCAAATGGATATATTAATATTGTTATGGATTAATCAATTGGGTTGACCATAATTTTAAGGTATCGTGAATATCCATCCACAATATTTTATAGTAAATGTTATACTAGTCTCTCTAGAATATGTTCCACTAAAGGAAAGGGGAAGTGATATTTTTTGTCACAATGATTAAATTTCCACAATCAACTTATAATATCCCTCTAAAAATGGTGTTAGTCATGATATTTTATTCTTAATCATTCATTACAACTGTAAGGCCCCCTTTCTTTTGAATGACCTAAAGCGGACTCACACACTCACTGGCAGGGATTGAAAAACTTATTCCAACATCTATTTGTCTCAATACTTCATAATTAACAACTTATTTAATTAGTGGTGTGAGTAACCTCTTGTGATAGAATTTGGGTTTTTTACCATCATCTAATAAAATCATGTGAGTTCAGATTGAAGGGATGATTCCATTTATTTCAACCACTCACTAAGAACATGTCATTTTGGGTATCAATAGGACGTAGATCAAATTTTCTTCTTCTTTAAACATCAGTTTTGAGTTGATGATAACTGGTAGTGAGGTTTTAGTATCAATAAATGAATACATTAGGGTGCTCACAAAAGTTTTCAGCTCTAGAATTGGGGGATGGATGAAAGAGGGTATCGTTGGTATGATAGTTTCCCTTATAATAGGTTCTATATAATTTCTATATTCAATGTAATATTCTTTCTTTTTATATGGTGAAAACTCCACACTGTCAAATTTAGTGAAAATTTAGTTTTTTCTCTCTCCCGTGAGAAAAATATTTTGATAGTGAAAATAGGCATCTGTTTGTTTAGAATCTTTCAATAGTCTAAAAACATCTTGTTTGTTACCCACTCTGAATAAAAGTTTCCATTGACTCACATTAATCATTTCCCACCCAGTTCTTAAAAATGGTAATCGTAGGATAATAAGAGCATATCCTTCTTCTTCTATATCCAAAATGAGTATGTTCTCTAAGAAATTTTTTATTTTTTTTTCAAAAGGAAATAATCAAGATTCCCTTGAGGATACATTACTAATAAGTCATGTAATTGAGGTTACAATATTTTTATATTTATTTCCATGAGTCCAAGAATAAATAATTCACTCATTATAATGAAGTAAATGATGGATCGATAGTCGTACATGGCTCTCACAAAGTTTCATTCTTCTATGGTATAGGTAAATGAGGAAATTATGAATTCTTCTATCATTGGTTAAATATCCTACTAAACAATATAATTTCTATATAAATTTTTGTAAATGAATCCTAGAACATTTATCTTCCTCATAGTGGATATCAATTCATTGATAAATTTCTTAACAGAAGACATTTCTAAAATCTCTTCTGCACAACTGATGTTGATATGTAATTTCGCAAACATTTCCTAAAATATATTATAATTCCAATTTATTTTATTTATCTTGCATAATTATTTAGTGGAAGGATAGGGGTGTTTTGTATGTATATATTGTTATGATTATATCCTCTTTATACTTATCTTTTGATGGACAACTTTTAGCAGGTAATGATCCCAAATTAATTTCCACATCAATTTTATTCAGAAAATATTTCTCATCATGTTTAAGGATTATTTCTTGTTAATTGGGTTCATCGGGCCATTACTAATCTCCTCTACATGGATTCTGATAATACAGCACCTTTCACCACATTAGTACCACTACCCAGACTTCCTTTTTCAGGTAGGTCTTAGAATTACCAAGCATCATACCTAGTAATTTATCTGAAACCTCTTTCTAGATTTAACCAATTTGAGGTTAGTGGTTGTGGAGAGTTGTTATTTTATTATTAATTTATATATCTTAGGTTATCATTCTATGTTAATCATTTTGAATAATGGTTGTAAAAATATTTTAAAAATTTAATTGATGTGGTGTGGATGGTTGTGTTGGTCTTTGTTGATTTAGTTTATGTTTTTATAGTTTTATAGGAGGAATGGTTGTTGTGGTACTTATTGAGGTAATACAAACAAATGGATTATTTGGAGGGTATCCATGTGTTCCTTGTTTATGTGGTGTTTTTAGGAAACCTCTCAATTGATTGTGCCATTGATTATACTGATTCGGTAACTAAGCCATGTACTATTGATAAAACTGATGTGGTTGCTAATATTTTTGGTTTTCTTCATTGTAATTATCATAATTAAATTATTGTATTTGTTTTTATCCTACTCATTCCCTATAGGCTTGTTATAAGTGTAGTATGCTGCACATTTATTTGGATTGAATCAGCATTATTGGTGTAAGAGGGGATTGTGGGACATCATGGAATTGGAATGATTCTAGATTTTTAATCAGGGCCTTAACTATAGAAAACAGACCAATGTTTTCTTCAACTGGTGGATTCCATGTTGATGTGGTCTACGATTTCTCTACACAAACTAGAATTGTGTGAAAACTCATTTGGAAGTAGATCGCCATGCATGGAAGTATCTACCATAATGAAATGGTATGATTGAATACCCTAGTATAAGGTTTGTAGCTCAATCCACACATCACATCCATGATGTGGGAATTTTTTATTAATGTCATTAAAGTGATCACAGACCTCATATGATGAGTCACAATTTTCTTTATTGAAATTATGAATTTCATTTTATAGTTTTTATGATCATCAAATATGAAATTATTTATTTAGGAATATTTTTTAGATCACCCTAAGTGATGATCGTCTTTGGAGCATTACTATTTATCCATTCCTTGGATCTATATCTAAAAAATGGGAACATTTGACATTTATTTGCATTTGCAGACACTCCCTTATCTTGAACATTATCATATGATTCCATAAAATTAGGGATTTTTTCATCAGGTTCTTCACTCTATAATCCACTAAACTGAATGAAGTTCTAGTTTATACTAGAATGTCTATGTTTTATTTTAGTGTCGTTCACCAATAAAGGAGGGTTTATAATGTTGGGTAAAACACCATTAATATAAGGGAATATTTAATCCATGATGGTGCACTCTAGTTTCATGTTTTGATCTATGTGTAGTTCAAGAATCACATATATCATGTTTGGTGGATTGGAACACCCATGATTTTTGTGGTCTATCATACCTAGGGGACAATATGTAGATTATTACCTTCTGAATTTAGGATTCATGTTAAGTGGTTCATGAGTGTTGAGGTACATTTAATGAGTTATAGGGTACTTACACTTATATTATTTAAGAACATAGAAGGATTTAGTGGTTTCTCAAATAAATAAGGAATAGAAAAAAGTGAAATGGGGACAGATGACGTAATCCCATGTTCATGTCCAAGGATACAGTGCATGTGAATGAAAACTACTCAAAAATAGTGCCAAATTTTTATGTTCCTATACGTATCATTTAATTCATTCTTGAAGCAATCAAATAATAATTTTTTACCAAAACTACAATTTCAATAGTGGCATAGTATAGTGGTATTGTGTGGTCAAACCCTCAGGGAAATACTCGAAGACAAGGAACTAGTGACTTTGAACCCTTTATTTGAGAGTCCTAACAGATTAGTTTGGGTTTTTTATTTAAATAATTCTATTAATTTTGGTATAATATTCATGATGAATATAGGGATCATGGTTAATTTTAGGTTCAGGGCATGAGGATAATATTTATCCAATTATGTGTTATCCCTTTGGGCTTAGGTAGCAAAGTGGTACATGGATCACTAGATGATTATGGTCAAAGAAACATGATCTATCTATGATGCAAGAATTCCTTTTCCCAGATATAGATAAAAACATATATAATGTATTTCTGGATTTTATAAAACAATTTATCATAAGAAAATATTCATATATTTCACTACTAAAATCTGGTTTGGGTCATTCATTTATACTTACCAATATCTGGGTTGAATAAAATAGTTGAACAATTTGTTTTTGGTTAAACTGAATACTAGCCATATAGTTTCCATGATTTTATTTATAGATTTTTTAAATTCAGTAAAACCCTTAGTCCATTCCCCAATCAAAATGTTTTTAGCAACTCATAATGGTTATAATATAAATCTTCAATTTAATTACTTATAACCGTGGAAGAGTATTGAAATTGTGGAAGTGATATATTTTTTAATTGAGAGAATATGATCCAAGTAGTTCATCATCAAAAGTATTGATAAATCAACCAAAATATCACTTAAACTTTTAAACAATAAATTACACGGTGGGTATCCACTATCGAGTGAAAGAAACTATGGAAAATAGATGTGGGAATGATAAAAAGTGATAAAAATATTTAAAATTATTTCTATTTGACAAACAGGACTTTGATTTTATGAAAATTATAAAAACAACTGTGTCATTCTGAGTAACAGTGGAATGAAAGGGAGATAATGAGAGATAAAGGGAGAAAAAATTCCTTCTCGAAATGTTATTCATGGTTATACGTGCTCTATAAATAAATAGGTGAGAATTTACATGACCTATAAACATACCACATCATGTAATCTTGATCCTTTTTTGTCTATGTATTTTCTATGTGGAAACTATATCATCCCATTTAATTTGGATTCAAATATGGAACTCATATCAGGACATGTTCTGAGAACTCACAACATGCTTATTCTGATGGCATTATCATTAATAAAGAAGTGGCAAATAAATTTTGCATGATATGTATTTGAGATTGACATTGTGTATTTTTCATGACTATTAATTTCATCACAACATGTGATTTATGACTTCAGACATTATGTGAATGATACATAAAAATCATTTATGGGATTCATGATGTGTAATATCCTTTTTTTCCATATTAGATATATTTCCTATTAGAGACTCAAATACCATTTCTCTATAAAATTAAACATATACTGAGATTATTGTTAAATAAACCATAATATTCATTTATTTAATTAATTAAAAATGTAGATAGAATTTCATTTTATCATTACTATTAACGGCTAAATTTTGGGGTTTATATTAGACAATTTTTGTGAAAACCCGTGGGTTATGTGTATGGTTAATGTCCATGTATGACATAATAGCATGAAACATTATGTAATGTAGATATTAAATGACATTACTAAAAATATCATCCAAATCTAGATATTATTACTGGATGATGACTGCCATACCAATGTACCTAAGGGATATAACCCTGAAAAATGAATTTTTTTATTAACTCAATCATTACCATGTGCCTGAAGAAGATCTCTAACTAAGCACATGGTGTAAGAACCTAAATTCATTAACCTAAAGTAGATTATTATTTAACTATATTATCACAAGATAAATGAGATATTGTATTTATTGATCAAATAATATAATTTTTTTGGGAGACTGTGTACAGAAATGATTCATTAATTACGTATCAAAACATAAAATATAATATAATATTATTATGAAAACATTATTATTTTTTCAAATATATATCCCTGATTTCAATGATAGATCCTTATTATAATAAAAAGGAATTGAATATATATTGAAGGGATAAATCATAAACTTATTAAGTGAATGCACAACCAATTGAATCATACAATAAATAACACATTTATAATAACGTAAATGTGAAGAATCATTAAATATTCCATATAACTATTATCATTAAAGATGAATTTATCCACATTTTATATAAAACATAAATAATATCATGTATAATAATATCCAATTTCATTGTGAGAAAATAAATAATTAGAGAGAACATCTTACTATCATGGCATTATTCCAATATATCACAAATAAATAATTGTGGATTATTCTAAATACCAAAAAAATATTTTCTCATTATACCTAAAAATGAATCAAGGGTCTATAGTGGTTTCATCCTGACACAAACTAAGTCTAATGTATTCTTTATATGGAATAAATCAATAATAATTCAGTATGTAATATATTGAATCATTTGTATTAAAAAACTAGATTATGAATTGTTATTATTTTTCCTAGTCAATATCAAGATCAACATGATCAAAATACATACAGATTAATGTGGTGGAAGATGTAGTTATTGTATACCCTTATTAAAACATAATATTCATCAAGGTTGTTGAAATAATTGAAAACACCACTAAATGAACATTCAAAAATTTATTTGAAAAAATGATAAAATGTTCTGTTTTATAATATTTTTAACAAAAGAAAATAATATATATATATATATATATATATATATAATTTCATTATAAATAACCATTGAAATATTTTATAGAAGCCTCGAATTAATGAGATTTTATGAAGCTGGTAAAATCCATTTTATGGTCAATATTAAAAAATATTTCTTTCACAATTTTGGTAAATATTGAAATATAAAACTTTCAAAAAATGACAAGAAGATTCATTTTCAAAATTTTAATATTAATGAATTTATGGTTGAAAGTTACTTTTAAAATTTATTTCATCAAAATAATCATAAAATCATTTTAAAATACCTGGACAGAGAAGAGAAATTTCACCAGACAATGATAAATTATTGTAGACTTCTCTTAAAAAAATTTCTTGATTTTATTAATTAACAAATAGATTAAAATGATATGAAAACATGTGAAATATATATATATATCAATAATATAATAAATATCATATATTTGAGTTAGATATATCATATAATTTCTTCATCATAAAATTATTAATAAACAATCTATTTAAATAATGAAATTGTAACATATATCTTCTACATCCTTGGTATCTTTTGAATCATAAACCCTATAATAGAAATAAAAAAAATAGAACATTAAAAATATTGTATATATATATATTCATGATATATAATATCAAAATAATGGATAAAAACTATTTTTATACATATTATTACATGTTTTTCAACATAAACATCTACTAATTGAACCCCCAGAGATCATGAGGCCTAGTTTCTATGGAAGAAATTTTTTATAATAATTCAAAGTGATAAAAAAATAAAATGTTTTTTTATTTTTTATTATTATAACAGAAATCCTTATGATATATAGATACTACATAAGGTAAACTCGTAAATACATATAAGGTAAGGGTGAACTAAAAACCATGAATGGAAATAAACATAATAAGTATAATAACATGTTTTGTAATTGTGCATCATGATATCATAGAATAGTATGAACTTGAGTAATCACAATAAATAATAACATAAATATTGTGTTACCATATAATCATGTTAACATAGAAAATGTGGTCAAAATATCTAAAATGAAATAAAGATCAGCTAAGACTAACTGCCTAAACAATATCACCTGGTGGATGTAGGATCAAAATATGAATGTATAAGATCAATTTCAAGAGGGGTGGGGGTGAATTTTATGTTAAAAAATTCATTTTTAACCTTAAGGAAATATATGTTTAAATAGGTTAAACAAGTTAATTCATAAGACCTCTTTTAGTTCTATAAACTTTTTAGGTTTCAGAAATATGGTTCCAAAAATGAAACATAAGGAATGATTACACGGAAAAGATTCTACCTTAATGAATATATAATCTCACTTAGCTAGTATACAAAAGTACAAGAATGAATAAGGAAGTTATACATTATTTCTTTATCAAAATACATCAGAAATAAACATGAAACAAAACAATGAACAATTATGAAATATTTTAATCCAAAGAGAAGGGTATCCAACAGTCTTGGATAAAGGTCCCTTGATTTATACCTTCAATAATGTCTATCTAATCCACACCAGGGTAAGCCCTCGATAAGAATATTGGAATTTGTCTTGATATCCCCAGAAAACCTCGAACATTATGGTAGCTAGAACCTCTGTCTTCATATCCACGGATGTCCTCAAACATCATGGGTTTTGGCACCTAAATCATCCTATCACATGAAATCCTTCATTGTACATAGAAAAAATCAGAGTAGAACGGAGCATGCGGAACAAGATGTTATTTATGCATAATTCATGAAAGTCTCTCTCTCTCAAGAAAACACATCAACAACACACAATCTCTAGAGTAATAAAACATTATCTGAGGTCTTTCAAATCAGTACCTATTTATAGGCACTTCTCATCTACCTATTCCAACGGTCATATTTTTCCTTGAATTTCATTGGAACATGTACATGTGTCTCTCAAACAATGGTTAGTTAGAAACAGAATATATTACATCATTTTAGAACTTTAACAAGTGTAAGAAAAATATGTTTTCATAACCAAATATAACATTAGAAGTCAAAGGAAAAACATAGTTTTGAGCCTTACCAAATAAACATTTAGAGACTCTAAATCATGGATATTCAGATTCTGTTTTTCAAAGAAATTGGAACCATAATTCTATAGATTTTGGATTCTGAATTCAGAATAATTCAGAGTGTGAATTTAGATGAATTTAGAGTCTTAATTCTAACAAATTCATTATATGAATTTCAAATAATTCAGAGTATGAATTTCAGAGAATTTGGAGTTTGAAATTCAGAGAATTTGGATTTTGAATTTCAGACAACTTGGAGTCTGAATTTCAGAGAATTAGGAGTCTGAATTTTAGAGAATTCGGCGTCTGAATTTCATAGAATTTAGATACTAAATTGGGAGCTTGAAAAAACAATACCCTATATCTATTAATTCAAAGGATTAAAACATTTAAGATGTGAAACCAATTTGAATAAAATGTGTTATATTTAGAGAAACTGTAGTAAGACCAATGAAAACATATGTAAGGATAATGTTCATTGGGGAAGACAAAATTTCCTTATCAATATATTTCATAGGGAAAAGTATAATTTTTGACATGATAGAGAGTTTGTTACTGTAAAAACATAAAAGAATGGAAAATTCATAACGAATCCTTATTAACTCAAAAATATCTCTGTTTTTGGAAAGCACAAATATCCTTATGAAAAAGAATATAAGGACATAGAATTTTTCATTAGGGACATGAAAATAAAAACATATCTACCTTTAATTATGAAAAATATTGAATATTACTAACTCCCCCTTAGGTTTTGAAATCCCTATGGATGTTATTCTTGATTTCATAAATGATATTTTACATTTTCTTGTATACGAAAATATTCTTTGATAAAAACATACCCTTAGATGAAAACACCCTTACATAAAAAAAATCTCTTATTTACTTAGAATTATGTTTATCATTCCATTCTTCCCCTTTGATATTTTAAAAAACGAATAATGATAATGGAGAAAAATTGTACCTGAATAATTAATTCTAAACAAAAAAATATATTAAGAACAACCAAAATTTCATTATGATTGAATGAATTTTTACATAGAAGAAAATGCAACAAATGATCGGAATGGGGATAAATTATCCTTCTTTCTCCTTTGGAATTATCTTCTTTACGTTGGGTTTTATCGTTTTTATCTCTTTTTGATCTTCTTCAACATTCTTGAGAAGCTAATCCAAATCTTCATTTTTTTCTAAGGCTTTGGTCATTTCTTCTTGATCCTTAAAAATATTTTCTTGAGCCTTCAAAAGATCTTATTGCATTTAAATTTTTCCATTAAACTATATTCTAATATCCCTTTCCCAATTCCAATTCAAAGAAACTGAATTTAGCTTCCCATTCAGATCCTTAACATCTTGCTTTTTAATTTTCAATTTGAGACTTAGCTTTTCCTCCAAACTCTTAGTACAATCATTAAATATCCCATATTCTATGTTAAAATAATCCTTTATAATTCCTTTGAAATCATCAAGGATTCTCATATCATCGATTGTTTTCCATGAAAATTTTGTGATTTCCTTGTGTGGTCTATTGTGGGCTTCATATTCAAAAAAAAGTTCTGAAATCTATCTGAAGATTAAAAAACATATCTATAATCATGGTGACTTGATCTGCATTCTGATTAAACAAGTGCTGAAGAATCTGGAACCTCGATTCAATACTCCAAAATAAGGTAATAGTATCAACCAACTTTTCCAATGATTGAACAAAAAAATCAAGTACAAGAGTGTATGATTCTGAATCAAAAAGTTTGGTTGGTTAGAATTTTTTTCTATCTCTTCATCATTCCACTTTAATGAACCACCAACATCATTCTTTTTCCCCATATATTTCCTAGGTGTATTAACCCACACTTGAATTCCTATTTTAGCTCTCAGAGTAATCTATAATTATTTGGGTGATTCAGGATCACTATCTAATAATTGAACAATCTTGTCTTCCTCAAGATTTTCTTTCTCATCACCTATGACAAGATCCTCTGGCTAAATAAAGTTCCGGTTGGTACACTCTTCTTAAAATAGATTATTCATATCTTCCTAACCCTTTTCTTCAATTCCTAGCATAGCAAGATTTGAAGATTTATCTTTAGAAGTTTGAATTAACAATTTCTCAAAAGGAATCTACTTCTCATGATATTACTATACTTGTGTTATCATTTTTCAGTTTCACCACATCCTTATTCTTCTTCTTCTTCATATTCTTCCACCTTATCCTCTTAAACAATTTCTTCTTGTTGTTCTGGTTAGGAATCATTGTATTCTTTCGTGGAGTAACCAGAAGTGATTCTTGTAAAAATGATTCATGTACATAAATTTTTTAGAGGATTTCTCAGCATCCTAGAGAAGGGAATGACTGATTTCAGCCTTTGATTACTTCTTCATCTACTTCTATTCTTTATAATGCTTCTCAAGATTTTCATCAGCCTTCAACTTTAATGGTATTGACTTATCAGGGTCCAAGGAAAAACTAGGCTCCCCTTCCATCTTATTATTTTTGTCTTCTCCGCACTTAGCAACCAATTCATCAGGATAAGTCTGTTGCTTATTTGGTTTTGGAGGTGCAGACTCTATTTCTTGAAGAGCCTGCGATTTTTTTTCACTTCTGGTTCCTTTATCATTCTCTTCTTTCCACCCTTCTTGGATGATTCAGAAACTTCTAATTTATTTGATAAATCTTCGATTTCATCTTCAGACAAATCATATAATTCTATTGATACACTAGAAACAGCAACCTCCATTCTCCTTAAAACATCATCACTTAAAAATATTACTTTTAAATTCTATGGAATAAAACTAAAAGGGATTTTTAATGACTAATGACAAAAAACTATAATCTTCAAGAAAATAGATGAATACATGATGATTTCAGAATTCAAAGTTCCATTCTTGTTATTCTAAATTTTGATCAAGACATACTTCACCAAATTTATCTTCCTCTGGTTCACCACGAAATCCAGAATATAGATGTCACTTTTCTTCCGGGAATCCTTATCCCATCTTCTTATAATAATAAATCATTGATCTCATAACTCAAGAAACTGGTGGTTTGTAGGGAGATGGATAATTTTCAGAGTCTTCAATGTCGATAGACCAAGGAACTCTAAAGGCTTTTCCTTATCAAATAATCCTTTTACATCTGGTAGCTTTTGTGTGATGAACTCTTCTCCCTTATATAGAATTATAATCATTCTTGCGGCCTTACTAAAGGAAAGGGAGTGGGTCTTTCCATAGCTCTTGAAGGAATACATGTATGTCCCTCATTCATTGAAAAAAGTTACTAATTCAAAGAATTCAACCAACAAATCTAGATAAATCGGATCTTCTGCGTTCAGTTTGGATATATATAGGCTCTCCCAGCCATTCAACATGATATTCTTTTCAAACAACAGAATAACACATGTCAGATAATTTCGGATCGACTAACCTATCTCTATATATCTTCCATTCATAAATTTTCTTTACTAATTTATTTTCTTTCTAAGGATAAGCATTCATAGATATTAATATTTGATGAAAACATGATGATTCATAATGACTTTAAGTGGGGGAGCAATATTTCAGCACACCAAATCATTGAATATCAATGTGGGACAACCGTCGGGGGGTCCTTATATAGGTGTTTGAGGTGATGGTTCATCTTCTGTGTTTGAAACAATGGTTGAAATAATCTTGATCAGATATAATGGTTGAGATGATATCCAAAGAAGGAATTTGGTAGGTTCTGATCTTTTGACGCTTATGGGGAAAAAATCGGATTTATGGAAAACTGAATGTGAAACATTTTCAATAAAATGAAAATACCAAAATGGAAAATGATGATTGTGATAATTTAATAAATAAAACATACCTTCTAGATTTTTGGGATAATTATATATAATGAGGAAAATTCATCTTGAAGAACATTATATTTGGATAAAAATGTGGCTAAAATATTTTTGATTAAATAAAATTAGATTTTAATAATATTTATTACAAAAATTATGATTACAGGAATTTTTATTACAAGAAATTTGATTAAATAAATTTTTTTATGAAAATTTTGATTACAAAAATTTTGATTTACAAAAATGTTGATTACAAGAATTTTGATTAACCAGCAAATGTAATCCTCTAAAAAAATGAGTTTATTACTATAAGGAGCTAGGTTTCAAGAAAATTTTAATATGGAGGATTATCTTATGGTTGTTAATAATCCAAAATTTTGTTTAATATATTAAAATATATTGTAGCGTAATGACTTTTTGAAAATATCAGCAAGTTGATATTATGTTCCAACAAAGGGAAGAATGATATATTTTGTGTGTGTGTGTGATCCTTAAGAAAAGTGATGTCTAATATCTATGTGTTTTGAACAAGAGTGATGATCATGGTTTTTAAATAATTTAATGACACTATTATTATAACACAATATATATGTTTTTGTAAAACTCATATCGTAGTCTGTGAGTGTGTGTTGTATCCACAACACACGGGCACAACAACATCCCGTAGCAACATATTCAACTTCAGCAGTGGAATGTGCTACTGAGTGTTCCATTTTACATGACCAAGAAAATAATGAATCTCCTATGAAATGACAAATTCCGGATGTTCTTTTCCTATCCATTATACATCCACCAAAATCTGAATCAGAAAAACTTTTTTTAAAAATATAATTTCTAAAATTATAATTGAATCTTAAATCCATGGATCTATTTAAAAAGTGAAAATTTATTTTCACTACCTTTAAATGGGATTCCTTAGGATTAGATTGATATCATGCACATAAGCATACAGAAAATATTATGTCTGGACAACTAGCTATCTAGTATAGTAAACTTCCTATCATACGTCTAAATGAGGGTTGATCTACTGGTTTCCCTGATTTATCTTGATCAAGTAAATTTGAGGTACCAATAGTTGTAATTGTACTCTTAGTGTTTTCATATCCATAATTCTTAAGAATATTATTAATATACTTATTTTGAGATATATAAGTTCTTTCTGATTTTTGAGAAATTTGAAAACCTAAGAAATATGTTAACTCACCCATCATACACATTTCAAACTCAAATTTCATTATTTTTGAAAACATATTAGTTAAATATTACTGGGGTGAACTAAATATAATGTCATAAATATAAATTTGAACAGTAAAAACATTCATCTTATCTTTATAAATAAAAATAGTTGAATCAACATTTCCATTAACATAATTTTTTTGTAATAAAAATCTTGTAAGTCTATCATACCAGGCTATAAGGGATTTTTTAAGCCCATATAAATATTTGGTATGATTGAAAACATGTTCTGGATATTTTGTGTCATCAAAAGTATTATTTTTTTAACAAATACTTCATATTGAACATATACATTAAGAAAAGTAATTTTATCATAAATTTCAAAAAGTTTAATGTTGATGATTTATGTAAAGGCAAGTAAAATACAGATAGATTAAAGTCTAGCTACTGGAGCATAGGATTTTTCATAGTCTATTCTTTCTTGTTGATTATAGCCTTTAGAAAAAAAACTCTAGCCGTATTTCATACTATGATTCTATTTTCATCACACTTATTTCTGAATACCCATTTTACACAAATAACAGATGTTTCCTTAGGTATTTTAACTATGATCAAGACTTTATTCATTTAAAATTCATTTATCTCAACCTGCATGGATTTTTTCCAATCATCATCATCTAATAATTCATTTGTGATTTTTTCTAATTTAGAAAGTAACGCTAGATGTTATACATAATTTCATAAGGAACTTATAGTCTGTAAAAGTGGATTTACATCTCCAATGATACTATCACTTGGATGATTCTTAAAAAACGACCGATTTTTTTTTTAAACACTGTCATCAACACATTGTTTGAAATCAAATGGGGTAAATGAGTCAGAAACATTTTCTTAAACATTTTTCTTTATCAGAAGGATATTCTATCAAGGGTTGATAATTAGTTTTTTAAATCACATCTTATGTTGTAGGTTGAGGTTGTTCAATAAAAAAAAGTTCAGTTTCATCAAATTTAACATGTAATTTTTCTTCTATAGTACAAGTATTTTTATGAAAAACTATATAAGAATTAGATGTTGTGGAGTATCCTAAGAAAATTCCTTCATCAGATTTGGGTGACAATTTATGTAACTTAAAGTTAACATTCAAAATGAATACTTTGAAACCAAATACATTGAAGTATGAATGTCTATATTTTCTACCATCCCACAATTTGTAAGGTGTTTTGTAAAGAAAATGTCTAATCAAATCTCAATTTATAGCATAACAAGTTTTACATATGGCTTGAGCCCAAAAATTTTTAGCTATTTAATATTCAGTCAACATGGTTCTAGTTATCTCTTGAATAATTCTATTTCATCTTTCAACAAAACCATTTGGTTGAGGAGTTCTTGATGCTGAGAAATTATGAGTAATTCATTTTTACTAAAAAACGTTTCAAAATCAGAATTTGGATACTCTCCTCCCTGATCACTATGAATAGTTATCAATAGACGGGTTTTCTCATTTTTAACATGGGCTTGAAATATTTTGAAATAGTGAAAAACATCAGATTTATTTTCTAGAAAATAGACCAATTTGAATCTAGTGTAATCTTCGACTAAAACAAATATATAATATTTGGCTCTAATTCTTCCAGTTTTTATTGGACCAAAAAGATCCATATGCACCAAATGTAATGCATCAGTAGTTGAGACTCCACCGATGGATTTAAAACATGATTTATATTTATTTCTATGTTGATAATAATCACAGACATTTGAAGAATCATATATAAGATCCAGTATATCCTTAATAATTCTTTTCTTAGAGAGTTTACATATGGTTCTAAGGATACAATATCCTAACCTTCTTTTCCATAACTAAGATTTTTCTTCCATTTCACTAACACAAGGTATATATTAGCTCCTATGGTCTTATAAGTTTTGTGTATAAACATTCTCTTGCCTATGGGAATAAAGAATAAACTCTTCATTGTAATTATGTACTAAGCACTTATCATTCCTAAAATTCACATGGTAACCATCCTCCAATAATTGACATATTCTAATGAGGTTGTTCGTAATACCCTTAACAAATAAAACATATGAAATTAATGTTTTTAAAAGAATAAAAATGTTACATATACCAAAAATTTCTCCCTGAGCATTATCTCTAAAAGTTACTTTTCCTCCTTTCATCTTGATAATATTTTCATATAATTTTTTATCACCAGTCTTATGGTGGGAACATACACTATCCATGTACCATGTATTGAACTTGATACCATCTTTTTCCCTGAAAATTAGAGTGTTTGAATTTTGGTATCCAAATTTTTGTTGTTCTGGAAGTTTCAGAAAAAAATATTTTTGGAATCCCCATTTTCATAGAAAAATAAGCTTTAGGTAAACCTGAAGAATTACTTTTATTTAAAGAACAATTTTTTCCCAATATCTACCACACATACATTTAGTACACAATGGGAAACTTTGAGGAACAAAAATAGTTAATACTAAAAAATGCAATAGAATGAGTATAACAAAATCTATAACTATTCCTTAGAGGTAAAATTTGGGAATACATCTTGTCAATCTTTTCCTTATCAAATGTAAAATTTTACAAATAGTTACTAAAGGATAATATTTCTAAATTTAGTTTAATAACCAACTTTTTATCCTTAAAACATTTGTTTTAGAACTATAGTTATTCTCGGAAATATTTTTCATAGAAATTACATTTTCAAGATCCTTAGAAAGTTTATCCTTCTCATAATTAACATCCTCATGGTTTTTTGAAATACATTTAAAATCAAAAAATTTATTATCAGGATCATTAGATAGATTTGATATATCATTATTTAAAATAAAAATTCTAGAATTTACCTTATCAAGAATTTTCTTGAGTTTTGAATTTTCTTTCTCAAGAAGTTTAGAAAACCTAGATACTTCTTTATAAATAAGTAATATATTATATTAATTTGAAGTAGATTATTCAACAGAAACCCTATATACTTTTTCATTAGTATGATTTTAATTCAAGGATAAATTTGTGATTAATTCCTCATTGTGTACCTTGGCCTTTAGGAAATGATTATCAATGGGTAGTCTGGTTAGTAGACCAAGATTCTACTAACCAGAAGATTTATACGCTGAGGATTAATCAGTAGAGTCACCCCCAATTGCACTCCATGTTTTATTGGCTTAAAAACATTCATAGCATTATCCTTTTAATAATTATTTCTATTCCTATCAGAATTATTTTCCTTTCTATCCTTTTTCTTGTACTTAGGAAAATCTGACTGGATATGCCCGGATCTTTTGCCTTCATAACCAGTGAATTATGAGTATTTATTGTCTTTTATTTCTTTATTATTTTATATATACTGAAATTAAATCTTTCCAACTATCTTTATCATCTGTTGAGGAAGATTATCTATTTCAATCTCACTATGTTCACTTTCAATAGATTCAGATCAAATAGTGACTTTTTAGACATAGATCTTGTAACCCTTTCAAGAGTGTTGGATTTCATAGTAGTAAATAATACACTTCCTTTACCATTTTTCTACTTATTCATATAAACATCTCTTTTCATTAATGTATTGTTTTGATGAAGAGTTCCAAGAATATCATCATGATTAATTTGAGATACTTTCTTATTCTCATCAATAGTTGTTCTCTTAGATTCCCAATCATTAGGTAAGATATCTATAATCTTGTCCACTAGTGCCTCATCATCTAAACATGTCTCATGAGTAGATTATAAACTGTTAACAATTGTCATAAACCTTTGTTGTACCTTTATTACTGGATCTCTATAAGGAAATATAAATCCATGCTATTATGCTCTATGCATAGATCTTCTAGTTTCTATAACTTTGGATGTACCAAAATGAGTTACCTATAATTTCTTCAAGATACAGTTAGCCGGTTCACAAGAATAAATATGACTATATATATTTCAGGTCATGGAACACAACAATGTATTGCATAACTTGTAGTTTTTTTCATATTCATAGTTTTCTTGATTACTAAATGTTCTGACTTCCTTATAAGGAATCTTGTAAGCTCCAGTAAGAATAAAAAAAATTCCACTCGAGTAATAATAACGAATGTCTATATATAATTTCTATAATATTCTTATTCATTCCCATAAAATATAGGTGGTCTAGTAGGATTTATATTGTCAATATAACAAACATTCATTCCTTCCATCTTAAAAAAATCATTCCACAGAAACATGTTAATAGTAAAAGATTGTAAAAAATGATTAAAATTCTAAGCAAAGAAAAATATTTAGAACAATGAAAACATGAACAAGAAAAAATATATGTGAATATATTTATTTTAGAAATCGTTCTCTGATACCAATTGTAAGATAAAAATATTAATTTATATGTACAATTATAGGGTGTGAATTGTATGTTTAAAAACATTCAATTTTAACCATAATAAAATCTATGTTTAACAAGGTTAAACAATTTAAATTAACAAGACCTCTTTTAGTTCTATAATCATATTAAGTTCCAAAAATATAGTTCAAGAAATGAAACTTAAGTAAGGTTTATAAGGAAATTATTCTACCAGAATGCATATAAAATCTCACTTATCATAGTATTCAAAAGTATAAGAAATTAAAAGAAGGTTATACTTTATTTCTGTATCAAAATATAGCAGAAATAAACGTGAAAAAAACAAGAAAACAAGTATGATATCATTTAAACCAAAGATAAGGGTATCCATTAACCTTGGATAAATGTACCTTGATTTATATATTCATGAATGTCTATCTTACCCACCCCATCTTAATCCCTCAATAAGAATATTTGAATATGACTTATTATCCCTAGAAGCCCTCAAACTTTCTGGTAGTCAAGATCAATGTCTTCCTATCCATGTAAGTTATAGAACATTAAGGTAGTAGTCACCTATATCTTATGATCATAGAAATTCAGTGAATTGTACAGAGAAAATTTATAAACGCATGAAGCAAGATGGACAATATGTTCAGTATGAACAAGACATGAAAGTATCTCTCTCTAGAAGACACATCAACATCATTCAATCTCTATAGTGATAGAATAGTCTCTGAGATCATTCAAATGAGATCCTATTTATAGGCACTTCTCCAATGGTCAGATCCCTCCTACAATGGTCATATTTTTCATTGAATTTAGGAGGGACCTCCACACGTGTCACTCAATCAACGATTGATTAACAAAAAAATATATGACATCATTTCATAACAATAAAACGTGTAAGAAAAATAAGGTTTCCTGACCAAATATTTCATTCAGATTATAAGTAAAAATAATGTTCGGATTCTAACCAAAGAAACATTTTGAGACTACAAATCATTGATATTAAGATTATGTTTTTTTAAAGAATTCGGAATAAGAATTATATAGATTTTATAGTCTTAATTATGTGGAATTTGATGTCTGAATTCTGAGGAAATTGGAGTCTAAACACTATGTAATTTAGAGTCTGTATTCCAGAGAATTCGGAGTTGGAATTTCAGAAAATTTGGAGTTTGAATTTTGGAGAATTTGGTGTCTTAATTTCAGAGTATTTAGAATCCTAATTTCAGAAAATTTGAATTATAAATTTCAGGGAATTTGGAGTCTGGATTTTTGATAATTCAGAGACTGATTTTCTAAGAATTCAGTGTTTGAGTTTTAGAGAATTCAGAGTCTGAATTCTTGAGAATTATAAGTTTGAATTTCTGAGAATTCAGAACCTGAATTCAGAACATGAAAATAGAATAATCTATATCTATGAACTTATTGTATAAAAAGGATTGAAATGTTAAACCAATTTGAATAAAATGAGATAGATTTATAGAAACTGTAAAAAGAACAAGGAAAACATAGGTAAGGATAAATTTATTTGGGGAAGGAAAATTTTCCTTATTAAAATAATTGTTAGAGAGAAGTATATTTTACTTTATGATAGAGAGTTTGCGATTTTCAAAACATACTGTAATGTAAAATTCATAAGGATTCATTATTGACTCAACAGTGGATAATTTCCCACATGGATTAGGATTAATCCATTATACCATGCATGATGCCTTAATAGAACATAACATTACAAAATGCATTGAATCTATATCTGGGCACACCCACCTTCTAAGCTATATCGGGCTCAAATATATCATTATGGTTGTACCCATCATATCATGTTCTTGATTTTTGTGTACAAAAAATAATTCATTGAATCATAAATAAAAAAAGAATTATGAATTATGGAAATGGTGATGCATAATATTGTCACATATCTTAATCAATGGAACATTCATTAAGAAGAAATTTCTTAGATTATCATAAGGAATGTAGTACCCCATCAATGCAAGGGAGGGTGAGGCATGTGTATATGTACGAGACACATATATAGTATTTATAAAAATTTCCAATCATTAATTGTTATTTATGTGGATCAATAAAATTAATTTTCAAAATATTAAATACACTCTTATGTAAATGACCATTTATCTTTATAAATAACTTATGATAAACCCAAATTAAAATAATATTAAAAAATTATATTTATTTAAAGAAACATGGAAAAAATAAAATAAAGTATCAAGGAAATTAATGATCATGTTTGAAAATATAGTTCTTGTTGTACATGTAAAAAATCACTCCTTTCACATTGTGATTAAAAATTTTAGGAGCACATCATTCAAAAAATTAAAAGAATCCTCTTTCTAGATTATTTTTTATAAATTAAAAAAGATAAAAATTATTTTAATCACTGATCAATGAATATTAAAAAAAATTAAACACTTTTTATAAAAAAAATTGTAATAGAAGAGAAAGTGATTTTTGACAAAATTAGAAAATAAATTCTATTTTCCTTAAAAGATATTACCTATGTTTTTATGTACCAAGGTGAGAAAAATGGTACTATTGTATGAATGATTCAGTAATATCCAGATTATAATAAAATTTATGGTTTTTTTTATAAAAATATCAATTAATTTTCAAGAATGGAAATTCAAGTATAAATAATCCTTATTAAAAAGTGCTTGAAAAACGAACTCTTGCATATTTTCAAAGGATTCCAAAATAACATTCATGAATTAATTAAATTAATTATAACATTATGTATCTTTAGTTATAAATTATTCATGAGATATTATTTGAAGGGGTATTGTATGTTGCACCTCGTGATTTAAAAAACATCTTATTCGATAGAGTATATGACAAGCAACACCGTGAAAAAAAGAGAATGTAACACCTTCTTACTTTAAGATATAAATTTTCTAGATAAATTTAATCTCTTTGATATAATTAAATTCACCTTACACCATTATCTAATGAAATTCTATACTCTCTTAAAATATTAATATTTAGACAAGACAATTAAAAAATATGTTACGATAGAAGTTAAGAATTATAAAAATTAAATAAAAATATTTTAATGATTATAAAAATTATGAAAATTATTAAATGGTTATATATTGATTATAAATGAAACAAGATCCATTTTATAGAGAATAAATTTTCTTTTTGAAGAAAAATATTTTTATGAAAGTTGAATCAATCACACTTTGGGAACATAATGTAAAATATTTTTTACAAAATTATGAAAATTTATTTGAAAATTTTATATTTATTTGAGAAAATTAATGAATTTTTTTAAATATAAATGTTTAAAATAACTTTTGGTGAATTATTTTTAGTTATTTGAAATTATAAATTTTTGGACCTATAATGAGAAATACTGATTTTTATTTAAAAAATTAATTTCATTTAAATTATTTACAATGTTATATCATTTTTAAATTTTATACAACGTAAATTTGATTAAAAATAATACAATATTAGTAATTTAGTTCATTGGATAAAAGTATTATTTATTTTTTATAATAAAATAATCAATAAATAAAATAATATTTATGTGGGGAAAATTGTTCTTTCATCGCTTCTACCGATTAATTATAAATTAAATTCTTCCAAATTTTTTAATAGAATTTAGAAAAATGTATTCAATATTTATAGTAAAAATAATTAATATTATATAATAATTGATAATTAATTTCATACCATAATTAATTTTTAAAATAATGAAAATTAATTATTGTAGATAAGGTTAAAAATAGTTTATCAGGGTGCCAAACTAAAATTACTAGGGTTAAAATTGACATAATAATTTTCTAGATGACATTTTATGGACAAATTGAGAACTTATGACCTAATATTCTATATAACTACCACTTTCCAGGTTGTGTTCATAATAAATCAGTGGGAATAACTTTATATTTTAAAATATTCCATGTATATCCCCTCTCCCCCACTTATAGAAGTCCACCCAATATTATACATTATTCAAACTTCCACCCATATATTTTGTCCAATACTAAATAAAATACCTTAATTACTCCTATAATAACATCATTTGTGTGTTGATTTTATCATAAATATAATCTTTGAAGGTTTTTTGTATAACCATAAAAGTGTTCTTTGAATATGAAGTAAAATTCATGTTGTGTATATTTTTTTATTTATTCTACCACTACCATTTAATCTTATTAAATAGTGATAATAAATAAAATATATATCTTTAATAGAATCATTTATAATTATGTTAATTTTCTATCCTTTCTCCATATCCATTTCAATAAAATCTTAAATGAAACCATTCATCATGAATACGTTTGACTACCGCATCTGGAACTGATGTAATTCGTTTTCAATCGCCAACACTCAAGGATTAATATAACGATAAAATTATAATAGTTATATTGTATTTTTGAAATTATTATTATTCAGGATTATTTTTATCACATATAAAATATTACATTCAATTCAATGGGGGATATGATAACATAACTCGTTTGTATGACGACTGTCACCTTGGTATGCAATGCTATTTATTTATCGTGTTTTCATTACAAAGAAATTAGTAATAGTAATACTAGTGAATATATTTAATATTATTAATCTAAAATTAAATCTATAAATATAATATTAAATTGAAATTTTTACCTTCTAATATGTTGGAAAACATTAACATTGCTAATGTGTATGTGAGGACAACCACCACCATTAATTGATGTGAAATGTTTTTAATATTAATTTAAATCGGTGATCATTGGGTATTTGTTTTATTAATTTAAATTAAATATATTAAATAATATATATTCTAGAAATATCAATTTTTATTTATATTCCTTTCATTTCATTCGTCGAGAAAAATGGAAACTACCTTTATGTATACGTACATCCTACTATGTCTATGAAAGTTGTCATCAATTTTGTATCTAAAACCATAAAATATTACAATAACTAAATATAAAATTAATATATAAGATTTTTATATGATATTTAACATTATTTAGGTGATGTAACCATATTAAAATCAAAAGTACAAAAATTACCAAACTAAAACATACATGAAAACAAGGCAATTATCACTCAAAAAAATGATTTTTATAGTGAATTGATGATAAATGGGTGATATAATACCATTTTTAAACCATATGTGTTATCAGATATATGATTAAGTTAATTTATTGTATGTTTAATAGACCAATATTTATTATATATGAGTCTCATAAACGTACAAATCAATTCTAATATGGGTAAATTGTTTCCTGCCTCACTTTTACTTATACGATACATACGTCGTATTCAAAACTTTTTTATTTTGTGTGGTTTAGATACTTCCCCTTATGATATGTTATATAATGATTATTTTTCAACTAAGGGTATTAATTTTTTAATTTCACGTTATTACTATCATGAGACTTCTAAATCATCATATACTATATTGATATAGGTTTATTTTAGAATCTCAACAATATTAAGTATTCTTCTTATTTTTGTATACATTAGATAATTATATTATATTTCTATCAAAAAAATTATTTTCTTATTCCATAAAAAATCCTAAAGATTTAATGTAATCTTACCGTTTACACACATATTAGTCTACTATAATATCCAAAGTCACATGAAACATCCATGATTCCTATTCATGGGCCTATCATCATGACCTCTCAGATTAGATATTACTATGTGTAAACTATATTAGAAATTGTACTATTGTATTATGATAATCCAACAATTAACCATAAAAAATATCTGATGTTCAATAACATATATGTGTATATTTGAAAGACAATATAATTAGAAATATTTCCCTAACAACTCTATATTTTCATTATAGTGGGTAACTCATATAATTATTTTGGTGAGAAAATAACTCTAAATTCATTATCAAATTAATTTTCCACAAAACAATATTCATTATTTTCAAGATATTTATTTATATATCGATAATTGAAATTAAAATATCAATTGGGTATAGGTAACTATCTCCAATGTTCTCCCACTTCCAATATATATAACTACTAAAAACACATATACTACAATATATCGCATGATAACGAAGCTTCTATAGATATATGGATTTATACAATGAGTTTTCTATACAATATTATGTCGCTACACTAATTATCTTGACCTCACCCCTTTAAAAAATCCATCAATAGATGACACTTCTAATGAATATGGATAAGGTTTTCATGTGTCATAGAATTTTTTATTAAAGAAAATATAATTTTAATATAACCATATAGATACATTTGATATTTACAACTGAAATATGACCCAGATCCAAAATAATGTTGTGTATCAAAAATAATAAATTAACTACATTCGAAGACGGTGTATACTCAAACTCTGTTTTGGAATCGTTGACCACCATATACTTAAAAAACTACTATCTCATAGTTTCTCCTTTAATAAAAAACAAAAATCTCAAATATGAGTTGATATTATTATTATATATTTAGGGGAAAAATATGTATCCCATAATAAATTGTTCCTAATAATGTATTTAAATTGAGAAAATATTATTTTTATGCCCCAGGTATATAAGGATAGTTTCTATAATTAACTAATTCGGTTCTATTAGGTTTTAATGATGTATTCCTACCATTATAAAGGTATAATAATTTACTACTACAAACCCTTTGATAAATAGAGCAATATTTTATCAATGCTAAGTGGAAAATACTGATAAAGGTAGCCATTATTAGCACTAAATATCACATATAAAGTTACACAATATCTTGGATGATATTATCCATAATAAATATAACCCTATAATTTCACTTTATTAGAACTCATAAAGGAACCACTATATTAGTGTTTTTGTGTTTCTAGTAAAGGGTGGCCTTTATCAATGAAACAATGATAAAAAAATGAATACTTATGAAAATTATATCCCTAAAAATTATATATTAATATATTAATATAATTATATTGATTGAAATATAAAATATTTTATCAACTATAATTTATATTTGAGTAACTATGAATTTAACCATGATATAAGAGATATTAAATTACGAATGGATTATAAAATAAAAAATTAATATTATTAAATATCTTATTTCATATTAAAATATGTATTGATATAATTATATTTATGTATATATATATTTATTTCATAAGTATTTTTAATATAATAATAATTATTGTATATTAATTCATTTTTATATTTCATATATTTAGAAAAAATGGATTATAATTTCATTAAAATTTATAATTAACTAAAAATATAGAAATATTTAATATTAATATAAATTTAATCACATTTTTTAATCGATTTAATTATATTCAATTTCATATATATATCGAAAAATATATATTTAATAACTAAAGAAATTTGATTAGATATGTTATATTTGATACATCATACCATAATTTCATAAATCCATATAAAAACATTACATAATTTTATAGAGTCAAACATATACACAAATAATAAATTATTAGTATTATCGTATTATATAATAATTTTTTTATTTTTATTATTTAATATATTATGTTTTTAATCATTAAATATTATACATTTTTTATTTTCATTTTTAATATACACAATTTATAAAATATTAATCAATATATATATATATATATTTAATTTCATAATTTTTAAATTTTTATCTACTTATTAATTTTGAAATTATATTTATTTTAATAATTATTTAAATTTTTTAACAACATTTGGCATGCTTTTAATATATTTTATATTTAAATAATTAATATATTCATTCATTTTTATTGAAACAAATATTAATTATTATTATTATAAAATTTATATAATTAATAAATATCTATGATTTATTAACATTTTTTCATTCTATTCATATTTTAATTAAATGTTACCCATTTTTAATAGTTATTCGTTTGATGTTATTTTTTCATTAATAATGATAAGTTTTTGTTTGGTTATTTTATAATATTCTCATTTCAAATATTTATGAGGATATTATTTTTATAATCAACTCATTTTTAGTGTTTTGTATTCATATTTATTCATTACTATATTTTTTTATTTACAATATTGAAATATATTCATATATATATATATATATTGATGCATATAATACTTCCTTCAATGATATTTACATATCCAAAAGTTTGTATTCAAGTTAAATATATCATGTATTTAGTGAAAAATAGTTTATATTAAAAAGTAAATATTAATGAAAAATATTAAAAAATTAGTATCGAGTAATAAAAATTTAATAAATTTCATCTTTTTTTCAATTTAAAATATATAAAATTTTTTGTATATTAATTTTATACAAAAATATAATTAATTAATGTACTTTTTTATAAAAACAAAAAAACATGATTAATATTTCAAAAAAATTTACAATTATTAAAATTAATTGTATAATTATATTTATTATCACAATATATTTAATTTATATTATTCTTTTAAATGGTAAATTTTACTAATTTTTTATATTTTTATTAAATATATATTACTAATCAAATTTTTAATATTTTTTCTAATTTTAGATTTTTAATATTTTTTATTAAATTGTTATGTTAATTAATTTAAATTCATTTACAATTTTTAGTTGATCAATTTTTTTTAACCATTTTTTCTATATAATTATACATTTTAGATAATTAAAATTTAATTTTTTTAATGTGATTGAGATTTACAAGATTAATTTGTATTAATTTTCATTTGAATTTATATTGATTTTAAATTTTTCAAATAATCTAATAAATTAAATACAATTATTTATTTCTTTATATTTTTGCAATCTGATTATTTTTTAATTATTAAATTTCAGTATTTTTAAAATTGATTCATTTGATATTGTTTTCTATTAATTTTTTAATGATTATTTAAATTATTATTAGTTTCATTTTTAATTTATTCATTTTTTACATTTATTCTTTTAATATATTTTTTAATTTTTTTATTTTTTCTAACCATATTTATTCATTATCAATTAATTTCATTAATATAGTTATAATGTGTATATTTAATATCATATCATCTTCATTATTATTTTAAATTTTTAATTAATTTATATAATTAAGAAAAACATTTTAATTTTTTAATTTTTTTTTATGTCTATTCATTTATAGTTGTTAAATTCAACTCATTTATGACAATCATATAATTAAGATTATTTTTTCATTAATAATGTAATTATTTTTTAAATTCCTTTAATTCAGTCATTTTTAATATATATTCATTATATATTTTCTTAAATGAAGTCTATAATATTTTTACTTGAACTTTTCAATAAGAATATATTAATTTAATTCATTATTATAACTAAAATTGAAAGCACTGATAAAGAAAGTTTTTATTAGTTCATTTTTTTGTACTGATAAAATGAACTTTTCATTATTTTTTATGAAAGCACTAATGAAACACTTATGTGCTTCATATAGATCTATAAAATATAATCCCATCGTATGTGTTGTTCAAGGTCTTACAGAGCTTAATCTTCACTGTTGCACCCCCTCTTAATTCTTAGATGAATCGACACTATCAAAACTAATGGTCTATGAATCATTCTTTCCCAATTTATAAAATCATTCATTATTTAGGTGTTTTAAATTTTCCTAATGACTTTGGGTTTTACATGTGATCTTCAAAACTAAAAGAAGCTAGAGACTTGCTGATCTTGCACGCCTAATGTTCCCCACACTCATTCTAATATTCTATGTCAATTACAATTTTA
This sequence comes from Viscum album, assembly GCA_963277665.1. Taxonomy (NCBI): domain Eukaryota; kingdom Viridiplantae; phylum Streptophyta; class Magnoliopsida; order Santalales; family Viscaceae; genus Viscum; species Viscum album. The sequence goes on from OY728129.1 coordinate 423,595,067, forward strand.
TTCCCTAGTAATCATTTTTGTTTTCATTCAATTGGAATAACTGATATTTGAAGTAGGAAATAAATAAATCATCAGTAAACCATATCTCAGTTATCCAAAGTTAATCATATTTCCTAGTGTCATTTTATTATAACTAAAACCTGAATTTTATTTATTTACATTGCATAATGGGCATCAGGGGTAGATCTCGACATGTAATGCATCCATGGAGACAGTTGATGATTGAATTATTTTCCCTATATTTAAAATTTTTCATTAAAATTTTTAGTACATCTAGAAAATAAAAATATATCATTATATTTAATATTTTTTTATATTCAAGATAAATAATACCGTGAAAATGAAAATAATAAATACATAGAATTAATTTTTTCCATTATATGGGGAACACACACACACATTTATTCTGGGGAAAAAAGGTTAAATTTAAATCATATAATTCCTTTTAGGTTAAATCATATCCAATTTATCTTTATGTAATTTGTACCAATTACAAATAATTTTTTATTATTTTATTATGGTGATGTAGTATCATTTATTAAGGTATTGGTTTTTTGATTATTTTCAATAGAAAATTTTGTAGTCTTGAACACACTATAATGATTTCAAATTATGACTCATTTTTTATCTTTTGTTCTTTTATTTTAGATCTTCATATATGATCATTTTATTCTAATTTATATTTAATTATTTATAATTGGGGTATATTTTATTTTATATTTAAATATGTTTTATAATATATTATTTATTATTCAATTTCTGATATGTCATAGTTTTCAATTTTCATAAATTTGAATATATTTCATTATTCTTTCCTTCTTATAAAAATATATACTATATAAAATATTTTGATTATATCTCACTGAAATAGAATATATTGGTTTGAGGGTTGATTTTTTAGTTTTTTTATTTGATATTCGCCAAAAAATCATATTATTGTTTCATGATATACGACAGTTTAATATCATAATTTTGATTCAATTTTTTTATCAATTTCATTGAATTATATTTCAATATTATTCATTTTTTACGATCAATGTTGTATCCAGTAGTTATATCTAAAATTTCAAAAACAAATTATGTTTTTCATTAAAAAATGTATTGTTATTTTTTTATTATTTATTCATTTTCATAAACTTGATTCATAGCTCATTGGAATAATACTAGTTGAAGTTAATACTATGATTTTTTAATAGTATTTATGTGATAATATTTCAACATGGATCCATTGGAAAAAAGGAAGGCTTTCATCTTATCCAAGACTTGATATTTATCCAATACTTGATAATTATTTCCAATACTATAAATCGAGGTTTTAATATTCCTACAATAAGTTAAATTTATTTTGATAATGAGTGGATTGAGTGATAGTATAACATGTTTTAGTGGTTTTTTAACATTGATGTAATAGAATGACTAAATTATTACCTTTTATGAGATTTATTTTTATAATATCATATATATAATTTATTCTAATCTATCAATTGAATCATTTTATAACTCTGAAAACATGAAATTCATGTGGAAATATTTAGAATTTTATCAAGAGAAAACTACATATCATAATAGAATGTGAGAATTTATTTTATGTTGCCTAATATATAGTAATTTAATTGTCCTTCAAACATCAACAAAATTTAATTTTTCTTGAATCTATTGAGTTTTTATGCAATCAAATTGAAATCTATATTACCAAATTGTTTAATTTTTTTTAAACACTCTTATATATTTTATAAAACATGTTCAAGCCATGTAAAAATTTAAAAAATAGATCATGCATACACAAAAATTCATTAAATTTGAAATCATATCAATGTATATAAAAATTACATTAATAAATTATGATTATTTTGAAAAACAATTATTATTAAAGAATATAGGTTGAAGATGAATAAAAAATGGATGGACATTAATTGATTGAAAAATTATTATAGACGGATTTAAATAGTTCATCATGATTGAAATAGGACATTCATACAATCAATATCAAAAATTTTTGTGTATACATTGATGTTATTCAAGTAAAATTATTATGAAATAGGATTAATTTTTTTTATATTTCATGACGTAGGTCATATATATAAATTTTGTATCATACATTTAAAGAAACTAAATGTACATTCTGATTGGGTTGATACTATTATTTTTAGATCATTTAATATGAATACAGGTTTAAATGATCATGAAAATCATATAGAATAAATGAAAATGGAAATTTAAGAGGACCTTCATGATTTCATAAAGTTGTATGTGAAGTTATGTATCTATTATCATAGACCATTGTATATAGGTTATACAAAATATACAACATTACATTCTATATTATAGTGCATTGTGACTGTTTTCCACATGACCTCAAGCATGCCTCCCTATATAGTAGAGGTTTCCAACAAGTAGCATAGGTCTGGTAAGTCATTCATGGATAGTCTATAAGCCTATTTATCAAAGTAACATGGCATCAGAAATAAACAAACAAAAGAAGAATATTATATAACATGAAAAATAATCAGGTCACAAGATAACCAAACCAAAAAAATAATACTCAACTAAAAATGGAAAACATGATATGCCAATATATTTTTCAAGAGTCAGATATATAACTACAAATAAAGACACTACGAATCTGCAAATGGGTCCTGAACAATGTCGGGTTCCCTCCTCCAATCTCTATCCCAAATCATCGACCTATACAAGGTCCTTTACCCTTATATAGTCCTTTAAAGGTATAATATATTTGGGTACCAACTAATCGGCCTGATTATGGTGTGAGTATAACTCAGTAAGACACAAACAAAATTTTCTACAACAAGTCCAATAAAAAATTATGTAGTTCTATAATTAAATAAGTACAATGAAATAATAAAAAAATTACCACATTTTTAATTTATTGTGTCTAACTACAATTTCTCTAGGGTTTCCAAGGATACCTATACCTCAATACTAACATCATCTAAAATCGAAGCCTATAGATTTCCCTAGATAATACTATATCTTAATACCTTCTTCAAGATGAATCTTGAAGTATTCAAGGATCTAGGATATATCATTACCTGATTCGACTCATGTTAGAGATTGATTATTAATGTGTGAGGCCATTACTTGAAGTTCAATTATTTTTATTCATGAATTTAACTTTTAAAAGCTATGTTTTCAAATTTAACAATATCAAAAATGTAAGTATCATGACCATGTTACCACACATACTCCTCAATAGAATGACCATGTTCCCATTCTCTTTACTCATTAGTACAATGACCATGATTCCATCTAAGCATAACATTAGAATGGAAATGTTCCCATTCCCTTACCCAAAATTATAACGACCAATTTACCATTTTTACATATCGATTTACAATGACATTGTTACAATTCATAAACACATAATTAATTTATCAAGTAATTGTCAACATCTACTTCCTTAATAGTAAAACAATTAGATAAATACATCAAATCCATTAGTTAACCCAGTAATAAACTAAATTCCTAAATCCAATTAATTAATTAATTCATTAATAAACCATAATCACAAATCATATCTCATAAATTATTTTCAAAAATTGATTATATAAATCAAAATATAAACTCTTCATAATTAAACCTATAATTAATTTTCAATATCCTAATCTCAAAGCACATAATTAATTCACAATTTATTATCGTAACTTAGCCATTTCGATATCTTGTAATTAATTTCCAAATTAATTATCCAAAATACAACCACTGTCTATTATAACCAGTATCCTTATATTAATTATATAACTCTGAATCCCCTTAGTCTCACAATTAATTCTATAATTAATCATAGTTTTCAACAAATCATCGATAAATCAATTAGTCAATCTAATTAAAAAAATTCAAGAAAATCAATTGATAAATTTTTCCAGTAATTCTAAAATAGTGGATATACATATCAAATCTATGACTATGGGAATTAGATTTAGACCACCCACCTCAATTCATTGATAGACATCCACTCAATCAAAATCCCCAAAATCTGAGCAGCACAACGACATCGATAAATGTTCAAGATATAGATACCTAAACCAAAATCAAGATCAAAGACATCAAGATCTCATAAATATAGATATAGATCCAAAATATTAGATATATATATCTGTATAAATTTTTATAATCAAGAAAATATAGGATATATTCCATTAATAGATCATGGAAAGATATAAGAAAAAGAGGGTGAAGCATCACGATGAAATCTACTTATCGAGAGAAAAGAGGTTCTTCAATTCGATCATTCATTCTCAATGAAAAGTGTTCATAAGTACTTATAATCCTTCTAGTTCAATGTTAGAACCTTCGTTACACTAATGAAAGAGAAATCCAGGGTTAGGGCCACACAAGAGGTAAAAAATTCATTAAAGGTTGAAAATGAGAGAGATCCATTATCAGTGTCGTCCATCAAACTATTTAGTCGCATGTTTATAATTACCATGCACTAACTGTGCATTTGACACTACCTAAAGGGGAAACTTCACACAGATACCTCACATGACCTCTTAAAACATGATTTAACTGTGCTGAAGCTATTACCTGAAAGAAAAGAGTTCGCACAGGTTCTCTTATATAGTCTCACAGTTTGTCACAACTGGGTGCCAACCATGCATAAGCTCTTTTTCCACAACATTTTATTATAATTAAACCAAACACACCTCAATCCACTACTCCCATCTAAGGTTCTGATGTAAAAAATAAAAAGTACAAGAAATCATCAACGAAATACCTCTATAAAAGGCAAGGATCAATCAATTTCCCCACCTTATAATAGATCACCTTTGAGAAGATCCTCTAAGAAATTATATGATTCCATGACAAAAATATCTATCCATTGAGCCCACATATATTTTTCTCTTTCCCAGGATTCCTTTTTTACACTTCCTTATTTAAATAACATAGAAACAATCAGTAAACTCTTTCCTCACAACACATTCTCACTATGATCCAACCTACATATCTGATGATCTTCATTGGATTCAACAATTTCAAGGTCAACCTCATCTACACTAAACACATGAAAAGGTTCAGGGTGAAACCACTAATGTTTTGATGCATGGAAAACATCATTCATAGTTTTGTACCTCAGTAGAAGATAAAATCAGTACGCCACTGGCCCGATTATTTCCACCATCTCAAAAGGTCTAATAAACCTAGGCTCCATCTTTCCCTAACACTATATCCTATGGTGACCCAACCTAGAAGACATTCCAAGGAATAAATGATAACACTGTACAAACTATAGGGGTCATCTTAATATATCATCATTTGACTTCAGTCTACTTTGAGTTGTAGGCATACATTTTGTAATCATCATTACCTGATTAGATGTCTCCTATACAAGACTCATTTTGAACAACTCTCTCTCACCACCCTATATCCATCATATTGGTGGTCTACATGTTTTACCACAAAAGGTCCACATATAGTTCCATCTATATATTTTCATTAAAACTGTTGTTATATGAAAAATTCACTAAATCCATGTTTTTTCATAAGATCCATCTATGTTAAGGACACATTCCTGCAGCAGATCATCAAGAACCTATATAGTACATTCTAATTTACCAGATATCTATTGGTGAAAAGTAGTACTAAATAATACTTTTGTTCCAAGTTATTTTTGGAACCCTTCTAGATGTTTGATGTAAAATGTCAGTAATGATATAAAACTATAGTTTGTGGCACTATATATAGAAGGACTATCTTTTAAACGTATAGATAACCCAACTATTCTAATGTATAGTGTTACCTTATAAGAAAGAAATGCACCACCAATTTAAGTCAATCCAAAATGATCCCAATATCTCCATTCTTCTAAAGTGACTTTGGAAGACCCACCAAATATTCCATGGTCACGTTATCCAAATTCCTTTACAGAATATGAAATTTTTATTGTAATCATTTAGTTATTTTATTCTTTCCCTTCATATGATGACAAGAGAATCATTCTTTCACAAACCATGCATTATCCATTTTCATTTCGGGCCACCAAAAATGTCATCATAGGTCATAGTATTTTTTTTGTTACATGTATATCCACCGCCCACTTTGAGCCCTGAAATCCCCGCATGTTCTAATCTTGTATGCTTGTAGGTACAACAAAACAATTACTTATATGGATAATCTCATCCTTATCAATCAACCAGTATGAAGATGTATCCCCACCTATAATGATTTCCTTCAAGGATTAGCACTCTAGATCCTCGTATTGTCTATCACTGATCCCACATAAAATAGTAGACTACATTTCCACTAAAAGAAGATTCATCTACTCTTGAAACTCATGAAAAAACACATTCATTTCAGCTAGCAAGATCATCATATTCCACTTTTCACTCAACTCCTGAACCATTTGAGTCTATGTTTTCTATCTCAAGGAAACAACCACACTATTTATCTTCGCATGTGTGTATGCCATTTCATAATCAATAGACTCCATATACTCTACCCTTCTCTTTTGTCGAATATTCAAATAATTTTGTGAAAATATATACTTCAAGATCTTATGATATGTATAAATTTTAAACTTTTCTCCCAAATGATAGGGCCATAAACACATAAGATAATAATCCACTACTTCCAACTAGAGGTATTGTGTAGGCTAATTCGGATCATGAGGTTTTAGTTACCGAGATCTATATTCCACAACTCGATCTTGATTCATCAGTAAATATCCACATATGATCCAGGAAGAGACAAAATAAATTGTATACTCCTAAAATGACTTGTGTTCGATCAATATAAGTGTCAATTTCATATTCTTCTTCAACTCCTAAAAATCTATCACACAATTCTCTGACCATTCATTATTTTCTCCCTTTTTGGTCAATCCTTAATATAGTTCTACTAAATGGGAAAAGACATTAATTAATTTCATATAATAACTAGATAAACACAGAAGGCTTAGGATATCAAATAATTTATTGGACTTCCCCCAAGAAACCACTTTTAGAACATTCTCTAAGACCACTAAAACTCCTTCTTCTAAGATGATGGTTCCCAATAAGTGTACCTAGTCAATCCAAAAATGAAAATTAGAAAGTTTGGGGTATAACCAATTATCTCTTAATATACCAAGGAAAATTTTATGATTTTTAGAATGATAATCATGATTCATGGAGTATTACAAGATGTCATCATCAAACCCCACCAAAAACTAATCCAATTACGGGTGAGTGATCATGTTTATCAAATCCATAAACACCACTGGAAAAATTTCAACCCAAAAGACGTTACAAAAAACTCATAATGTCAATACATACTTCCAAAAGAATTCCTCTATATGTGAGAAGTCTGTACTCTCAACTGATGATACCCGAATCTCAAATAAATATTTGAGAATAGACAATAGCCATTCAATTGGTCAAAAAGATCATCGATACGTAGGAAATGATATCTGTTAATTACAATCATTTTGTTCGTCTTCCAGTAAATGAAACAAATATGTAAACTTATGTCAGCATTATTTGCAAACAAAATAGGTGATCCCTAAAGTAATGTACTGTGCCAGATAAATACCTTATCCACCAACTCTTAGAACTATGTATTGATCTCTCAAATCTCAATTAGTTCCATTCTTTATGGTGGAATAGATACTAGCTCAGCCCCTAGCATGATCTCAATAGTGAATTCAACATCTCTCTTAGGTGGTATCCTATAGAAGTATTTGGGGAAAACATCCTAAAATAGTTCCACTACTGGTGGAGAAAAATAAATCCTAACACCCCCATCATCCAACAATATACTAGAATCTTGGGCTATGTCCTCTCACAGTGGATGATTAATCAGCCCTACCCAACCCACCTGGATTCACACTCTAAATGATGAATATACTGGTCACCCTTTATAGAAACAAAGGTCACTAACTTATAGTAATAATTGATGTGGGATTGGTATACGATTATCTAGTCTATAGAAAAAATTAGGTCAAATCTCATCATATCAAGAACCTAGAGATCCTATATGAAATGATATTCCCTGAACTCTATTGAACATACATTGACAAGATAGATATCTCTAGACCATACTTCCAACAGTGCACATATCAAAACAACACTCACAAACTCCACCACCATTCTCAAACTATTAATGTGTTTCTCAAATATAATGGAATGAGAGTCACTAGTATCAAACAATAAACTAAATATTGTATAATCTACTTGAGTAGAACCTCTCACTGTCAAAAGCCCAACCTCCCTATCCATATGTGTAGGCTATACTACATGTAATTGTGATACCCCTCTTCCCTATTATTGTGTACGAATCCCCTGGCTAGCACCGCTCTACTGATTTGGGATCTCTTAAATAGATACACGATGACCCGTACCTCTACCACCTCACCCAGTAGTACTCCATGTGTAATCCCGATATGGGGTAGAATATCCTCTTCCCATACTTTGATTGTGCCCTGCTTCTCCATCAGTATTAGTCTTTTACTATGATCTATATCATTTATATATATATCCCATCCTTCAAAAATATTGACACTCTACTAGTGTTTAAGAATAGTGCAGATGATATTGTCCCAACCTACCACACTGATAAAATATCACCCCTTTAAGGTCCTGTGCAAAAAAACCTCATGTCTACGTAATCTACTTCACACTACCTTGGATAAAGATGTCATAGAGGCCCTTCTTGATATATGATGTCACACCACATGATCGTCTAGTAACACCTACCTATTTATTATTTTACTCCTCTCTCAGGTTCCCTTAAACTATGAGATACTAATCCACCACATCCATAATCTTATTTATCATGAAGATATTCACCTAGGACGTAATCTCACACTTAATTCCATCATTGAAATGTTTCGTTGTTGTGGCCTCATTTCCTACTATGGTTTCGGAAAAGCATTACAGATTTCTATATCATCCAGTATATTCTGTCACTAATATTTTACCCTATTTCATATGCATGATCATAGCTGAATTCTCTTGTCTTAGCATTTCAATGTAAAAGTTCTATAAGAACCTCTCCATAAAGTCCTTCCATAACATACCATCAGTACATCCATTTCATGCATGAAAGTCCCAGGAGCACTTCAATGATCCCCATAGCATATAAGAGGCCAACATGACCCTGTTCTCAGCTAGAGTCTCTAAATGGTCATGTATAGTCCATATGGACTCAAACTAAAATTCAGATTCCCGAGGTCCATTATCTCCAGTAAAATTTGTAGGGTGTTGTAATTAAACCTCCTTTATCAATATAGTCATACTTTTCACAACATGGCATGGGTATCTTTCTATGAATTACATCAATCAAGTAGTGTTCTCTCTAAACATCTCTCCTTGATCATCAGTTGGAAAGATCGGTTCCTCAAGATCCCAAACTAGAAAAAAATTCCTAGGCATGCCCCTCTATTGTCCCCTCAACAAGCGTTGTGGAGGAATATTCTCAACTAATCCAAACACAAATAATAGGTCTCATAACACAACCATATAACATTTACATAAGAGGAAATAATCACAATAATCCTTTTACCCCACCACTCCATAGAGTCAATACCATGGCTCTATCCATACGATTAACCATCCAACTCCATGGTTTGTGTTAACAAGGGTAACAAACTGTTATAAAAATGTTTATTATTTAGACACCAAACTATTCTCATTTTTAATCATTTTATAATCCTTATCAATTCATGTTCGGCACCATTTTCATTATAATATCTCAAAAAGGAAAATGATAAATTTTAAAAATATACCCATAACTTGTTTCCCCGTGAATTCCTAAAATGATCCATTCACAATAACCATGATTTCCAATATTGAAGCATGAAAACACAACTCTCATTCCATTCAGGGACACAAATCAATAATAAAAATTCACAGAAACATTAATCCCATCGCACCAAGGTGTGTCACCTAAGGTGAAATAGCATTCAACTGTAACAAAAAACCAAAATAATAACAATCCAACCCCGATTACTTGGTATTTCCCCAATACATGATTTTGAAACTCCCATTCATGTGCTAATTACCAAGCAATAAATCTTCCTAGTATCTTGTCTACCATTACCAAAATAGTTAGGAAAAAGAAGAAGAAATAAAATAGAATCTATGATACCACTTTTCCATGTCCCAAACTGGATTCCAAACTACATTACTGCAAGCCGCTTTGCCACATGTCCTCATGTGTGCCACTCTATTTTCTAGAGGTTGTAAACTAGTTGTGAGGGTCCCATAAGTCATTCATTAGGAGACTATACCTTCATTCACTAGAGTACGACTCTAGTGGAAATAAATAAATAAAATCAATTGAATTTATTACCATAAAAATACTTAGGTCACAAGACAACCAAATAGAAAATAAAATAATCAACTAAAAAGTGAACTCAAGATATGCCAATATAAGTGTCATGTTTTAAAAGTGAAAGTGAAAATAAATATACTATGACTCCCCAAATAGGTCCCAAACCATGTCTAGTTCCCTCATTCAAAATTCATCCCATATAATGCCGTTATCCTTGGGGATTTCCCCATATCCAATCCTATACTGGTTTAATCTATTCAGGTACCAATCAGGCAGCCTGAATTAGGGTTGAGAACAACAATATAGGCCCCCACCAAAAGTGTCTAAAACAAGTCCAGTCAAAATATTGTGAATGCAATTCTATAATGAAATAATTACAATGAAATAATGAATAATTTATCACATTTTCATTTATTCTTATCTCACAACATTTACTCAAGGGTTCCCAAGGTCACTCATACCTCAATACTAACTCCATCTTCTACCTGATCCTAAAGTGTTATTTAGGTAATAACATATCATAATATATTATTCAATCCAAATCTTAAGGTATTATAGAATCTATGATATCTCAATAACTGATTCGAATCATTCTTGATTTTGAAAATATTCTTTTGATGCCATAACTTGGATTACCATTATTACCATTATTTAATTTCATATTGGAAATCCCCATTCCCAAGGTTACCAATATAACAAAAATATATAAAATGACAATGTTATCATTATAACTCTTCAAAATAATGACAATGATCTTGTTCCTTTTAATCATAAGTATAATGACCATATTACCGTGTATACGTCACATTAGAATTACCATGTTCCCATTCTCATACACATAAGTACAATGACTATGTTACAATTTTTACTTCTCAATTTAGAATGACCATGTTCCCATTTATAAAAAAATTATTAATTTATCAAATAATTTTCCACATAAATTCCATTAATGAATCTACAATTAGTTTAATATTACATATCCATTAGTTAATATAACAATTAACTAAATGACACAATCCCATTAATTAATCCATTTGTTATTAAACTATCATCACAACTCATATCCCATAATTAAAATTCCAGAATTAATTATCTCATTCTGAATATCGACTCATCATAATTAATCCCACAATTAACTATGTATATTATAATCTCAAAGAACATAATTATTTCAAAATAATTTATCTAAACATAACCAATTTGATATCTCGCAATTTATTTCCTAATTAATTATCTACATTATAAACACTATTTGTTATAAACAATTTCCCTAAATTAATTATCTAATAGGAAATCCTCTTGTCTCATGATAAATTCCCCCATCAATTACCTCTTTCAACAATGCTTTGATAATTAAATTTTTTAATATTATTAACCAAATCCAAGAAAAAAATTTTTTAAAAGATTTTATATATTAATCATTCATTCATCTACATATCAAATCCCCGACATTGGGAATTAGATTTAGACTACCCGGATTAGTTTGTTGATTGAATTTCGCTCAGTAGAACTCCCCAAAATTTTATCAACACAATGATGTCGATAAAGGTTCTGGATCTACATATCTTAAATCAAATCAATATCAAAGACATGATGATCTATTAAATATATATGTACATATAAAAAACTATATCTTGATCCAACTAAATTGTTATAAATCCAATGAAATATAGGATATCTTCCATGAAAAGATCAAGGGAATATAGAATAAAAACAATAGAATCATCGGGATGAAATCCACTTACTAGGATAAGATATGAACATAAATTTAGGCTTTTTATATTGAAGAATGGTGTATTTAATGACTTGGAATCCCTACGGTTGAATGGAATAACCATATTTAACCATTATTAATATAAACTTCCATGTATGGGCCACATAAAAGGTGAAATAATTCTTAAATGGATAAAAAAAGTGAGATTGAAAATTATAGGATCTCATTGTTGGCCCTCTCATGGTTTAGTCACGTAGTTAGATAAACCATGAAATAACCATGAATTTGCCACTGATTAATAGTGAACATCACAAAACAACCTCACATAGCCTATCAACCTATTATTTAACTGTGCTGAAGATACTTCCACAAAAACAAGAGTTTTCACAGTTTCTCCTAGGCAACCACATGTTTTGTATAAATCATGTACCAAATGTGCACAACTCCCCCCCGCCCCGCAAATTTTATGAAAAATCACCCAAATGTACTGAAATATATAACTATTATTTATTAAACTTAATTAATAACAAAAAGTACATAATATTGATCTAGAAATAACTCTATAAATGTTCAGGATCTTACAACAGTAATGATGAATAACATCCTTGGAATTTTTTAAGGTGCTTTACGATCAATAAAATGATTATAATACTATATTTATTTGATTAAACTTATTGAATGTTGAAATTTAAGGGAATACATGAATTGAATATGGGAAAATACATCACCCATTAGGCTCCACTTAGTTAATTAAAATTTTTTTATAAGTATCCTGAATATTGAAATCATCCAAGAAACAGATATTTTTCATGATATACATGTGGAATAAATCCTTTTTGTATAAATATTAGTACTCAAAGTACATTCCATGTTATGTTGGATAATAATATTTTTCCATTATGGTAATTAATAAAGAAAAAATACATTATTTTTTCTCAACTTATTCTAGACTAAGACAACTTGAAATGATATATATGTCTATTTGGATCCATTGATCGAATATCTAAAATTTATGTAGTATATATGTGTAACATTTAATGATGCACATATATGTAATTAACTCACATTGATAACCATATTGTATTAGATGATTAATGGATTGACATTAATAGAAATTTTCCAATTCAATAATTAATTGAATTTTGGGGTACTCCAATCTAGATGAATTCAAAAAATAGGTAAGTTTGAAATATTCATCTTAGATTCTTATTTTATGTCATCAAAAAAATTAACCTTGACACTAAAAATACCGATCATGGAATACATTATTTTATGGAAATAGATAACATTTTACAACACCATCTCCACTAATATATGCTCAACTAGTTTTATATGTTAATCATATTAAAACTATTTTCAGTAACCATCTTTTAAAAACCATGTGAAATCATGTTGGAAAAGATACCACTTTTATTAAAATAAATATACTGTAATTGTTCATATGTCTAAAATCAACTTTATTTCATGCATGTAGAACATATGTATTCCGTATTATTTTTGGCATGTTACTAAAACATCTAAAAAAATTGGAATCATGTCTTGGTGTAACTTGATTGACATGAAGATAATTAATTAGTTGTTACTAATGATGTTTGAACAATGAACATTTATTCCTCCAGAATCATACACTCTATCTAGACAAGATAAAAATCAATTATGGAATTTCATTAATGTTGTAAAAATATATAAGTCTGTCAACCAATATTGATTATTTCGTGTCAATGAGTAATATAAAGTTATTGGTATAAAAAATTAGGACTATCACATATTGAAGAATGATTTGGAAACTGTAATTTTAATTTTCATTCAACTAAGAAATGTATTACATGAAATAATTAGACATTATAATTTATCATGAACATATTTATAAAAAATGTAGACCCAGAGAAGCTTCCAATCAAGATTATGTATACATTAGTATTGTTAACTGAATAAGATATTTCCATCCCAGCATCATTCAATGAAATAATGGTCTCCGTGATGGCTCTCTTTATTAAATAGATTCATCTTTTTAGTCTTATGCATTAAATATGGTTTACCCCCATTTAATTGTATAGAATTATTTTGAAATGGTGCGTCAAGAATTTAAGGCATCCAAAAGGTTGAATTTTAGAATGAAATATTAATGAAGAAGCACCAATATTATATATATCATTTTACCAGATATTTATTGCATTATTCCCACAAAATATCATCTCATTAAATGCCATATAGGAAATGAGATTTTAAGAAGATATTTTTTAAAAAATACCATAATAGAGAGGTAGAAATCCCACCTATACATTTTAAATAATACTATAGAGATGTCTCCATACATTGAATCCCATGGAGTAACTTTTTATAAATTTAAAACATAAAGGCCTAAAAAATGGATATATAATATGAATAATAAAATGTTTATATAATGTTTCTGATATCATATATCATAGAAGTTATCATAAAATATGAATTCAATAGCCAAAAAATTAATGGAAATCTTGGTGACCCACTATAAAAGTTATATCTGACACTAGTTTTATATTTAATATTTATATATTCTATATAATTTAAAATAGTGAATATTGTATAAGGAAGAATAATTGAGTTAAACTTGTTGCAGAAGTGAGGGACCTATCAATTTTTCAATGATAGAAATATAATTTTTGAGAATAATTTAAATTTTTTCATTTTCTAATAAATATATGAGATTTAGTAGAAAACATTTCAAGTGGGTTTTTTCTATTTCAATTGTGTTGAAAACAAGAGTGTACTGAAAGCCTGTGAATTGGGATTTGTGTGGCTGAATTCCTATATAGAATGATATAAGAATGTTTTTTTATAATATAATCTTGGGAAGTGTTATCATTTTATGCCTTAGACCCAGAAATCATGAATTTTTCAATTTCTTATTAGTGACTTAGACAAATATATAGTAAGATGAAAAATGTATGACCATTTCATTGGGAGATCACAATATTCCCAAGGTGGTTCATGTGTAGAAAATTTCTTGTATGATATAGGGGACCACATAGAGGCGATTTGGATACAAAATAAATGAGTAAAATCAATTCAACTCTTAAATGAAAAAAAATATTTCAATAAAAAATTTATTCTTACTTTTAATGTGTTTTTATTTTCTTCAGGATATTATGTTTTCTCTACATCATTTTTGATATCTATTTTTATATTTTAACAAATAATAGAGGCTAAAAATTCTATACATTATTATGTTACCAACATTATGTAAGAACTGACTCTAGATTATGAAACCATAAAATTATTACGGTATCCACAATATGTTTATTAAAAAAAATAATGTAATAGCATCACCATATTAAAAAAATCATCAAGGGAAGAACCAATGTATAAAATTTTTGGTTGGTTGGGATTAATATATCAAAATTTGTATCCCAACAAGTCAATGTCAATTAGTTATATTCTCCTCACAATGAAAATTAATGTGAAAACTGATATAAATAATTCTAACAGTGTCATTCATTCTTTGAATACATCCATATAAGAATATATTAAGGTAATTTCATTCTATACATTTAATATTTGACTAAAAAA
Organism: Viscum album; assembly: GCA_963277665.1. Taxonomy (NCBI): domain Eukaryota; kingdom Viridiplantae; phylum Streptophyta; class Magnoliopsida; order Santalales; family Viscaceae; genus Viscum; species Viscum album. Next base: position 423,610,599 of record OY728129.1, read on the forward strand.
TATATATTAAAACATGAATTTACTTTTAATTATTTCTTTCTGAGTTTATTTATTTTATATTACTATAATAACAAATATGTATTAATGGTCTCTATAAATAAAAATAGTGTCTTTCAGAAACCTCTTACAATGTATCATCCCAAAATATTTGAGGGGAGAGTAAATCCCCATCCACCAGTTATATATGTAAACATTATAATCATGGAATCCTAGAAAAAATTAAATACTCATCATTATGATGAATAATTTCAAGTTCATTATAATCAATAAAATGTTATATAAATTTATTTCTTTATTATATTTTAATTCAAAAACATTAATTTTGGAAATGAAAATTAATACTGAAAATAAGAAATATGAATCAAAATTTAATTAACTCTATAATAATGAAAGGATGGTTCATAATTCAGTTGAGAAGAAAATTGTATTTATTTATCAATAATAAAAAAATCATTTAGAAACTATATCTGTTGATTTTTTATATGTAAATTGATTAGCAAATTTGGAAGACACTCCCATCTCACATCTTGTACTATGAATGGTGGCTTGTATATATAAAAAGGGTAATCTAGTTGATGAAAACACCCAAGAAGTACTCGAATCATGTGTAAGTATTCCAAAATTGAAATTTATATTTATTTACAATAGTATTTCATAAAAATATCTAATTATTTTTATTTTTATTGTTATAGATTTTATAAATAAGATTCAACCACAAATTTACATGATGAAAAACTACTTTCAATAGCTTTTTTGCAGTCAAAAAAATAATGTTGGGCTAGAGGTGACAGTTTTGGAGTGTCACCCTGAAAGAAATTAATGAATACAATGTGTCATATATATACATGTTAGATTATCAATGTAATCAAGATGTAGAAAAATTTATTGAAAGATATTTTTGTCAGGACTGGTTTTGTGTTCTCATATAAGTGAAAGGATCAAAAAGAACTAGCAGTGGAATAATGATTAGTACATCATGAACTAATTAAACCATCTATCCAAGAGGCTATTCATTTTATCAACCACCTACAAAACCAAGTGGAATTTAAAAAACCTCATATAAAATTATATTACTAAAATTATTAATAGTGACGATGTGTCTGACTAATACCTATCATTAGCTATTAATTTCCTTATTTTGAAGGGTATGTTATAAAATATCTCCACGGACATGGTCAACATAACAAAACGAAAAAAAGGTCACTTAAGTGTCGGAATTGAAGTACCTCATTATAAGTGTATTGAGTTTCCTATTATTCATGGTGATCCAGATGCAACCATGGTTGATAATTCAATTAGAACATTCATAACATGGTTATATAATACTATTAAGATACATTAGAGTTTTCTAAATAATTTTTTTCATATAAAATAACCCTTAATGATGATGAAAAATGTTTTTAAATAATATAAGGTATTACATATTGAATAGAAGAAACATAGGAGGTCAGATTGAAAAAATCCAGTTAGTCAACCAATAAATCAAAAGGACCTTTTGATGGTACCATTAACCCACTGAATCTACGACCCTAAATATCAATCTTAAAAGCTGATGAAAATAAAACATTCCTGGATAGAAATATTTCATACATTGAATTTTAATAGAAAATATTTACATATATCATTACAAATGTGGTTGGTCTATAGTGTATAAATTTAATTTTCATTTTTGAATTTTAGGGAGTCCCAATTGTGAGTACAAACCTGAGATAAATTTTGATATTGTGTATGTATAAAAATATACCCTATTAATTACAATTAATAACTATTCATATTTCCTACCATTATATATATTACTAATATATAAAATTAAAACCCTATAATGGATTATTTGGGCTCATTAATCACTATATTTTTTATATGAAAAAACATTCCTTGTAATTGAAAACAATTGGATGAAATATAGACTAATCAGGGAGTTTAAAAAGAAAATTCGTGATGATATGCTCAATATGATTCTTAAAATAATAGGCTAAGAGTATAAAATATAATCATATAAATATATTTTTATTTTATTTATTAATAATTTGTCATTTCTTTTTTAGGAATCTTTCGGTGCTCACCACAATCCTTTTGGGTAACATAATTTTTTAGGATGAAATTCATATATTTCAATCAATCCAACCACGCAAGTTGTATATTTGTAATTTATAATGCAATCCATTCATTATTTAACTGATAAATATTGAATTATATGTTTCATTTTGTTTTTTAATGATTCTATTTTATTAAAGGGATATCAATAAATATACGCTAAATCATGGTATGGGTTTTGTGAATAAACATTAGTGGACTATGAATTTATTCAATTAGAGAAAAAATCAGGTATATATAATAATATTTTACAATCAATTTTTTTTCAAAATAATTTAATTATTTTATTCCATGTTTCTTCAGTGTCTAAATCTAAATTATGCAAATGTTTGTGGATGTTACGATTAAAATTTAATGAAATATATTATTCAACCTCAAAAGGCATGCATCCCTGAATGGGTAACTTCCGAAGGTAATTGTAATTTCATTTCAAATATTTGATAATAATTTTTTTCTATATATTTTCTTAGTAATATTAATATTTCCAAATATTTATATAATTAAAATAAGATATAAATATTTTATATATCTGTGGAAATAGTACATAGTGTCAGAATGTTTTTTGACGTTGTTTATGGTCTTTAACTTTTATGTTTTTATCTAGTTTAGGTTTTGAAAATTACTATTTATTACAGATTAAAATAATTATTATAATAATTTTAATATTTTATTTTTTATATCCAACTCAAGGGAATGTATAATGTATTTTTGAACTTTTCAGATTATGGTAGAGAATGTAACATTCTTGAAGCTGCTAGTTCTAATTAGAGATTTGTCCTTGATGCTACAAATGAGATAATAAAGATAGAAAAATAGGTACAAGATCATTCTACCCAAAATCAAATGATTTTTTGGCAACTAATAAGGTTGATACATCCATTATTATGCCAAAATAATTTTCATTTTCTATCTTCAATATAAATGTGCAATTTAATATTAATATGTGAATCACATATCCCAACCCAAGAAAAACAGTTTTTATTATTTTCAACACATATACTAATTATAAATATTTTATTTGTGTTGTATAATAATATTCCAGATGTCAATATTACTCACAATGTTGATAGTATGACTTGAAGTTTGTGTTATCAATGTAGATGTTCCATTTTAGTCTAAAATGCATTTCACATATCCACAACCATGAAGAAAACATATATTATTTTAGAACATTAAGAAAATGATCCACAATTTTTTTATGGATAGAAGTTGACCTTATATCAATCTAACACATGATGTTTTTGGTATGACATAAATTTTCTATTTAAAATATAAAAATTTCATTTTTGATTTAAACACTCATCACATACCAAATGATGAGGAAAATGGTAAGATTATTTTTTAAAATTAAGATAATGATCTATAATTCATACATATCATACAAGATTCATCCTCACATAAATCTGACGCACAATGTTTCAAGTACAACTTAAAATGTGTGTTTTTGTAGTCTATATTTCATCGAAACATTTATTAGTGTTCTAATGTATTCATTGTGTATTAAAATGGCAGAAATATCGAATATAGGAATTATTATTCTTGTTTTATTATTAATTGTTGGATGCATAAAATATTTTAAAATTGAACGGAAAGAGGATGTAATATGAGCTACATGACACTTCCCTCTGCTTCGCTTCTCTCACAGACCGAAAACGGATTTATGAAGGCAAAGAGGAGATTTAAATTGGAACAAAATATTTTGACATTGTGTGTTACCATTACACAACGAGACATGTTTAAAAAAATATTACATCGAGGTCATGAATGGATTATTTGAAAGCTTATTAGACAATGTTATTCCTTAGTACACGTTGTAAAATGAGTCAAAAATTGAAAGCAGTGTATGAGATTTGTGAAAATTTAAAAATTGCATAGGGGAGTTCAGATCAGAAATAAATGATATGTAATCTGATTACACGTCATGTAATGCATCAAAAAGAACCCATCCATTGCCTATAAATAGAGGCCCTAGACACCCCATTGGGCCCCAATTCTAGTGATCTAAGATGATCCACTACCTATGACGTACACCATCATGGACTACAACATTATCACTTTTTGTAGAATTTTCATTTATTTTTTTCTAAACCCGCTCATAGTTAGCATGATCAGGTAATTTATTTTTTCTAGTTTTTTCATGATTATGTGAAATTTATTGTATGAGGTATTTTATATTTTAATGGTATTTATATTTGAATTTCTCATTTGTTCATCATTTCTATCTATTTCACGATTTCTTCTCACATAACCATTGTGAGAAGGGTTAGGGAATGGGTTTATTTTATTTATATCTTTTAGAATGACCATTTCTTGAGTGGAATGAATGAATTTACTTAATGTGTGATATTGGTTATAGAATTCCACCATGCCCATTAGGGTTTTCTTTGTCATATGATTAAATTAGTTCTCAAGTTACCCACTCTATACAATCTAAATTATATTACAATGAGAGTAGAAGATATTGAGGTAGAGTGTGTTTATCTTAACCATTAGATTATCTAGGACCTGATTTTGAGGATTCGATTATTTATAATAAATTATTTAATACCTTATCATTTTTCAAGCTATAATCACTATTTTCTGAAACCATTTTAATAATTTCTTCTCCCACATCATCAACAAATACATTTCTCTCTAGATTAGATTAAATTTCACCAAATTATAATATGTTTTTTTATTTTATTTTATTTATATTTTCTCTAACCATATTTATATATGTTCCATTTCTTGCTTAAAATCTTTTATATTACCCTGTAGATTAGCGTTTCATTTTTTTATCATTATAAATTTCTTAAATCGTTAACCTGGAAGGAATTAAAAACAACTGCAAAGATTTATGTTTTTATATAAGAGATTCATGTTTCTACAAAACATGTGTTACTGTCAAATTATGAGAAATTAATCTTTCATTTGTTTTCATTAATTTGGATATTGATACATGATTATTTTTTATTTCTAGGTTTTTAATGTATTTAAATATAATAAACTATATGATCAGTGTGATTAGATGTGTTTGTTTTAAATATGGAAGGTCTATTGTTTTTTATAACAATTTTCACATATCAAAAATAAAAACAAATTGAGATTTTAGTGATTTAAAACAATAATAAATTTATACATAATTCATTTGTGATATTCAGGGAGAAAATGTTTTTCAATACAACACATTATGATAGAATTATTATTCTAAGTATGATATTTAGTATTGAAGTTCCATTTTACTCATAAATGTGCACAATAAATCCCTAACATAGAAAATGATATCATGTTATTTTCATACAATATGAAAATGATCCAAGATTCGTATTGTTTGTGTATGAATTGATTGCACATCTATTTGACACAATATATAGTCTGTGTGACATGAAATATTTGTTTTCAATATAGTAGTTTTATTTCTATTTAAAATGAATGTCACTTTTTCAGTATAAATAAAATGAAATCGGATTATTTTCAAATTTTATAACAAAAATATATAATTCATTTTTTATGTGGTAATTGAACACAAGTAAATTTAACACACTATGAGGTTTTCATGAATAAAAGTTCATGTTTTCAATATACAAGTTCCATTTTACTTAAAATTTACTTCAAAAATCCAAAACAATAAAAAAAATCTCATATTTTTATCATTAATTTGTACAAATATCCACAAACCATTTTTCAATTGTAGGATATGATCACACATCAATATAACACACAATGTGGTTGGTATGACTCTATGTGAGTGTTTTCAAAATAAAAGATTCATTTTAGATTCAATCTCACTTCAAAAATCAAAATATGAGGAAATATGAATAAATTGAATTCAATTTAATATAGAATTATCCATTATTAATTTTTGTTATGTAGGAATTGACCACTCATCTATCTGACATTTGATTTGGCTAGTAAAAATCCAAATATGATTTTTCAATATGAGTAGTAATTTTTTTCAAAAATTAATCACTAGAAAAATCTATGAAATTTATCTCAAAATATTTTACATTATTAGGAAAATGTTCCGAAATTCGTTGGCGATGTGTTAGAATCATCTACACATTACTCTGACAAAATATTTGACTGATATAACTCAAATTTAATTTTTTTAATAAAAAAGTGTCATATATTTTTAAAACATGTGTCACATATCCAAAATAGTGAAAATGAGATCAGATTGTTTTCAATCATTTGGAAAACTATACGTAATTTATTTTTTGTATGATGTAATTCACTACTTGTTGAGACCTAACCCCAGTTAGCCTTGATTCAGTGTTTTCTATCATGTTAATTGGCATGATTACATGTAATCTGGCCTCAATGAAACAATATTTTAATAATAATGGTAAAACCAATACATAAATGAGTCATGTATTATAAATTAATACACTAATTAAATTATGGTTTTAAAAAAAAAAGTTTAATTTTTTCATGGATAACTCTTATCCATCTAGTAAATTCATGCATTACATTCTCAATATGCTTATTTTATTCATAGGGAAAAACAAAATTTGGGTGAGATTAAATGTCTGGTAATGGAATAATATATCAGGAGAAATAATGAGTCAATGAGAATTGTCAACATGGAAAGGTAAATCATTGAAGACACATGAAATATAATAAAAGAAATTTAATGGAATTGCATAAAATTTAAGACAAGCTAATTAGCGGAGACACATTCCATTAAAATAACTAGATAATTAAAAATAAATATTTAAAGGTAGGATACCAAAACATGTTCTATCTAAATAACTAGAAATGAAATTTATCCATAAATATGTTGATACAAAATTTCGTGTAGGAATAAAACTAAAGCCTAAAAATGAAATACATTCACAGATATGTCAACCCAAAATATCAAGGATTAACAATAACAGAATATAAATTAGGTAAATTTTTTATTATTGGACTCTATTTTTCGTAGGTACATGGTTCCTTTCCCGTAATAACCTTTTCAAAAGAAGATTTACATAATATTAGGTAAAAACCCATATAAGGCAGCTATCCAAATTACTTGCCCCATGAGACTATCGATACATCAAGGGACTATCTATAACCAAGAACCATACATGTTTTACCAGTCCAAAAACATTCATCATATATCAAATAATCTATTTAATCATGTGCCTTACCAAATAAAAATATTTAATAAAGAACACATAATTATAAATATTTACCCACATAATCATGAAGATTTCAATGTAGACACCGTTTGTAAAATGGTATATGGTTTAGGAAATAATAATATCTATGATAAATGATATGTATAATTATGTAAAATTAATTCATCATAAGATATTGAATATTTCAAGGGGACAAAAGTTGTCAAGGAAGTTTATGTGAATAAAATCTTTTTAATATCAATAATTAACCATCCATTGGACGAATTATGATTGTATTAATACAACATACCCGAAATGATTTAAAATAAATGGTTGTTGATATTTATGAATAGAAATATTAAAAAATGGTCTTTTAAAAACATTCTTGAAATAAAATATCTTCTATCTTTGAAAAAAATTATATAACCCCTTTTCATTCAAAATAACTTTTTTAAATAATTTAAAAATTAACATGTCCAAAATTTAAAGGAATCTTCGACGGAATGATGGTGGATAAATCCATACATGTCGTACAATGAAAGAACAATCTTCCTTTTTCATGGTAAAAAGGTATGAAAAATTAATTGTTCAGAAAGAAACAATAAATTTATTTTACAAACATTTGTAGAAAAAAGGGTAAATATATCATTACCAATTCATTTTAAACCATTTTTGTAATCATTTAGATAAAAATTGTATTTAGAATAAAAAAGAATTGCTGACTAAAGAGAGAAACAAAATCAGGATTTCATAAAAACATTTCCAAAAAATTTCAGTAACAGAGAGTGAAAATTTTTTCTAAAAATTTAAATTAGTCATGAATAACCATATTATAATAAAAGGGTTTATTTGACAATGGTTTAATAATTTCTTTAAAAGTAAACTCCATTGAAATATCATTTGCATTATTATTTAAAAATATAACCTTTAAAAATTCCAATGTGTCACATACCAATTTGACTCATTTTAAGTCACATACCTCATTAAGGAATAATATTAAATGAATTTTTAAAATAACATGATGACAAAAGTATTAATTATATAATATTACAAAATGGGATTTATACATAGTGCACAAAATATGTAAGTGTTGAACTTGACATTTATCTCATGAATGTAAAAACCTAGATAAGAATCCCTTACCTTAAAATTATTTCTGTTGTGTGGTATTTATCCTCCTATAAAATTGGTTTAAACATGTTTCTAACATATAAAATAACCATATTAATATTTATGATATCATATATGATTCTCTTATAATATCTTGTTACCTGTTTGTTAAAATTCATTCATTATTTTAACTGTTTCGGGTGTTAATTGCCTAGTTTTTTCAAGTATGCTTTATCATTTTATTTGACATTATTATTAAATAAATAATGGATTAATAATATCCATAAATAACACCCCAATTTTAATAACATAAATATACATTATATATGTATATGTAGTAGTCTATAATATTTTAAGATTTGAAACGAAGGGCCTCATTCATTAAGAAAATAGGACGTATGTTTGCATGAACGCTACATTCAATTCGTTGTCATATTATAATAATGAAATGGAAATCATAAATATATGTATATTATAATTCTAATATAATATCAACATTATATAATTTACATATTTTTATTAAACCATCCTTTATATGTTCCATGTATGGCATGAATAAGTCATATTGCTTTGAGTGGGCGGTAGTCCACGCTTCCTTAAATGAAATTATAGTATTCACACATGATTGAAATCATAAATGTATGTTCTAAATAAAAAATTATTGAAGAATAAATTAATTATAAATATAATATATAATGAATATATAATCATAGATTCCATCATAATGTCCACCATGATAGGTGGTAAGGGAAAACGAAGAATAATCATTTCATAATGCAGTAGTTAATCGTACACAGAAATAATATTTTTGTTAACCATTAGATGGTAGTGTGTATATGGATAGGTTAAACCATTTAAAAAAAACAAAATAACATATTTCGGAAACTTTTTTTGTTATACTTTTATGTAAAAATTATATTTTATGTGGTGGATTATTTAAAAAAACTAGAGAGCTTGAGAGAAGATGTTATCTCTTAATCAGGTAACTTCTTTTGTGTTGAACCAAATTCTTCCATGGATTGTTTTATACCCAAGAGGAGTATTCATTTATGATGTGATGTATTTTGAGAGACTACATGGTATGTGGTTTTATGATCTAATGTGTCTTGAGAGGTTTGAGGAAGGGGGATAGGTAATGGCTTTTTAGGGAAGGAAAATGACCCAAAATATTTGGAAACAAGTTTGGTTTTCATATGTTCATACCTAAAAATAAATAAACAAACAAAAAAAGTCATAAACACCCATCCAAAATCATTAATTTAACGTTTATGTCTGAATTATTCAAAGATAATGGGAGTTGGAAATGTTTCTAGGCCATTTGGGAGTCCATTTTTAAGCCTAATTACCCTTTTATGGCTGTAATTAATTTTAATCACATTCACTAATTATTTGGGTAAAAAATAATTTTGATCTTATTAAAATCAAAATATCAAACCGATTACAATTTCTTACGTTCTTTTTACGCAATTAAAATCACAAAAGTGGAAAAAATAAGATTAATACTAATCTTTTAGACAAAGGGTTTATCAAGTTTTAATAGAAAAATGTTCAAAAGATTGCTGATTTTTTTAATTCCACAAAAAATATAAATTTATTATAATCAATTAAACTGTAATAATATGTGTATAATTTTTCAAATGGCATTTTATAAAAAATTGAAAATAAAATTTTACATTAATAATTATTTAAACGAAGAGGTATTTTGTAACTAAAATGCATAATTTTTTATTATTCATCAAAAAATTGTGTTTCTATAAAAAATATCAAAATTGTACAATAGGATAATTTGAAGTTTTTTTAATTAAATAATAATCTTTATTTTCTCCAAATAAATTTTTAATCATGTAAAAATTAATATTTAAATTATGTTTTCCATTAAAAGGTGGTAAAACTATCTATATAAAAATATAGGGTTTTATGTGTAATATAGGGTTTGGTAATATCTTGTCCATATAAAGAATAATAGATATATATGTCTATATATAATATTTTATTGAATATATAAAATTTATGATTCATTAAGATCAGTCTATAATTGTAATTTGTTATGTTTATTAAGGTACAAATTCTTTGAAATCATAAATATAAATATATTTCTTTTTATATTCAATTGGTTCTTTTTTTAATTCTCAGAAATTGTTAACAATTGAATTCATTTTATATTGCTGAAAAAATAAATTTTTTAAGTTAGTTATTTTTATTCATAATAAAATTTACAGCTACTTTATAAGATGATATATTAAATAATAATAATTTAATAATAACTTTTTATTTAGTGAAACATGTAATGCATGCTATGAAAGAAGGTCACTATTCCATGCAACAAATGATATTGAGAAATTTTTCCCTTACATGTAATCCAATCTATCGAGGAATGTACCTCTCATGTGTAACAGAAGCTAACGCGGTGTTACATGGATTACAAGAAATATCATTTGTGGATTTTATTTAAAATTATAAATATAAAATTGAGTCTTGGGATATTATATTCCCATACATTTTAGTGTTCTATGTCACACACACTATTGAATATAAATTTTAACATTATAATTATTTTTGCAATATTCTTCCCACCTTAATTAAATTGTATCCTCACAATTTATACTCAATCATAGTGATATATTATTGGATACTTCCAATATTTGAAATCCCTCATCGTGATAAGGGTTTGTAAGACACCCTCTAGAAAATTGAAAATGGTATGTACAAGGGTCACATGGAATACCACGTAACTAGGTGTCTATGTTGGAAAATATTAGTGGCATGTAAATATATATAATTTTAGGAAAAGTGTATGTATTTATATATAGTGAATGTGATCATCAATAAAATACAATTGAATGATCCATAAAAGGTTGATGTCCTAAAAAATATAAATATGAGATAATTTTGAATACCATGGGTTAAACATAAATTAATTTATAAAGAAAATAATTTTTTTATGTTATTTTTATAATGTTGTATAATTATTTTACATACTATGAATATAAGAAAATATTCTTGCATGATAGGTTTCAATTTCTTATGAACAATCCTTAATTTTGGTTGGGCTTCGATCAAAGTTTTATTTAACCAAAAATATATTTTGATTCTTTAAGGAATAGACTAAATTTTAAATGGTTCTTAAGACCCAAAAAAGAGTGAAAATTACAACAATTTGTCTATAATTATCTTCCAAAATTGATACAGTTACCAAAATAATCGTTATTCCTCAAAAATAATACTACTCATTAATCATTAATATTTATTCATCAAAATTTTTAACTCAAAAAAATTAACCAGGAAATTAAAAAAGACAATGGTTTGCATGAAATAATTATCATTCTTAAGTCATGGGTTCAAGACCTGGGACCTTGAAAGATATTATTGGCTGTCAATCGACATAGTGGTTTTACTTTTCTAAAATCAAATTTATTAAATTCAAAAAATAAATATTATAGATATCCTTGACATTTAATCATTAAATTGAATGTTAACTAATGTTTTCAATTCCACTACAAAACATAAGTACTTCATCCGCTTATATTCTCATGGAACCTTATTTTTTCTAGATGATTTATCCATAATTTCATTTGTAGGATTTATAAAACATAACTCATTATATTATATCTAAAACACTACATGGTTAAGCTCTATTATTAATTAAAATTATTCATAATGGTTTGTAAATAAAAAGTGTCATATACTAAATATTATTCATGAATTTTTGTACTAGTTGTACAGTAAGGATCACTGTCGGGTACTAGGTTACCCTAAGTCAGGCATGATTACATTGTCAGAGTTGTTACTCTGAAGTGCATATGTGCAAGAAACACGTCCACTTGTAGTATCCAAACATGAAATTATTTCTAGGGGGATCAACATGATATATACATTAACAAAAATCTATGGTGTTCTTATACACTTATCCTCAAATTCTACAATATTGTTATGTTATCTAACCTAAGAATTCATAAATCTAGTTCCCAAGGTTGTTACCAAACATCCGTTGATACCAAATATTGTGACTCGACCCTAGATAGCTTGGGGAAAGTGTCTGTTATCAATTAAATTTTTAAGATTACATGTAATGAAGCCCTAAAGGACTGATATTTTAATACTCTTATTAAAATAGATATATAAATGAGACTTGTATTAAAAATTAATACACTATTCTGAAAATGATTTTTTTCATTAAATAAAAAATAAATAGCATCAAGGATAACTCTAATCCATCTAGTAAATTCATGAATCACTTTCATTGTATGATTCATTTATTCCTAGGGAAATAAATGTAATAATGGTGAGGTGAAATTCTCAATAAGTAAAAACTATAGTGGAAGTAAAAAATAATCAATTCCAATAGTCAATAAAGAAAGGTAAATAAGTGAATAGTAATTCTATATAATCATTAAACATAATCTAACTATGTAAAAAATATGTCTAGGTAATAACTAGAAACACATGACATTCAAATATCTGGATAAGAAAAATAAATATGTAAAGGTAATAAAATTACACACATTCCATCCAAATAACTAATAATGAAATGTATCAACAGATATTATGTTCAAAAATATCATAGACGAATAAAAAATGAATCCTAAAAATGAAATACATATATAGATATACCAATGAAAAATCTCATGGTTGAATAATAACTGAATATAAAAGAGTGAAATGATTTTTTATTGGATTCCATATTTCCTAGGTACATGTTACCTTAACCATAAAGACCTTTCACGAGATAATTTAAAAAATTATTGGTAAAAACCCATTTAAGAATGCAATCCAAATGGATCTTCCCAAGAGACAACGGAGGCATCGAGGAGAATTCCAATAACTAGGCACCACCTCTGTCATACAATTCCAAAACATTCCTCAAATAAAGAAAAATCGATTTCACAATGTTTTTTATCAAATAATTGTATTTAATCAATAATACAGAAGTATGAATATTTTCTAAATAATTAAATAATATGCATGGTAGAAAAAATATGTAAAATGGCATAGAGATTTAGAAATAGAAATAACAATGATAAATGATATGTATAATTATGGAAAATTCAATGATCATATGAGAATGAATATTTCATTGTGAAAAAGAAATAAAGTAAGTGAATGTGAATAAAATCTGTGGAAATATCAATCATCAACCATACATGGGATGTTTAAGGTTGGTATTAATACAACAAACCCCATGTGGAGTAAAATAACGGTTTGTTGTTTATAAATATAAATATTACAAAGAGATTTATTCAAAACATTCTTGAGTAAAGATACATTTGATTTGAAAAAAAAATTCCTTAAATATTAATTTCAAAAACTATTTTCCTTTCAATTATTACATTCAAACATTCAAATTATGATTCAATGGAATTATAGTGAGGATATTCTTATAAGTCGTATAAGGTAAAAAGAACATTCTATTTTCATAGTTAAAATGAATGAAAAATGACTTCATCGAAAAGAAAGAAGAAGATTCATTTAAAAAAACTGGTAGGAGAAAAAAAGGTTAAACATTTCATTTTGAATTAATTTAAAAAAATATTGGATTCATATTAATAAAATATGTTTTTAGAAGAAAACAGTTTCTCTGAAAAAAGTAAAAAACAAATTATCGTTTTCATTAAAATATTTTCCATAACATTTTTGTTCTAAATAGTTGGAAAATGGTAGTAATACATAAAAATGGTCATAAATAACAAGATAAGAAGGAATGTAATTATTGAAAAATGTTTATATAATTTAATCTAATGTAAATTCCATTTAATTATTAGTAGGATTAGTCTTTTGGAAGATAACATTTAGAAATTCCAAACTTTTCCACACCACATTGACGAATTTTAATTCATAAACCTCATGAAGGAATAATATTTAGTGAATTTTTAAAATTACATTATGGTAAAAGGATTAATGATATAATATAACAAATTGTTCAGTAGATACACCACACAAAATCTATATTTGGTGAACCTGACATTTATCTCATAGATGTAAAATGTATGATGGGAATCCCTTACCTAAAACTTATTTTTGATGTGTTGTATTTATACTCTTATATAGTAGGTTTAATCATGTTAATAACTTATCACATAAATGTATTAATATTTATGATATCATAATGATCCTCTTATAATTTCATATTACCTGTTTTTTAATAACCATTTGCAATTTTAAACATTTCGGTTGTTAATTTCCCACATTGTCGAGTATGTTTAAACATGTTATTTGTCATTATTATTAAATATATCCTAGTTTAATTATATCCATTATTAAAATTTTATTTTAATTTAATATATTCCATTTATATATGTATTTATAGTATTATATAAAATTTGGAGATAAAAAATGTATTTCACCATTCATGGAGATGGTAGGTCATAAATACCCATGAATTATACATTCATTTCAATTTCATATTTAAATAATGAAACATAAATGATACATGTGAATATTATAAATCCAATATAATATCTATGTTATAAATGTTAAATATTTTAATTAAAACCATCTGTTATATATTCCATGTATGGAATGAAAGATTCATATCACTTTGAGGGGGGGGGTAGTGTACAATTATTCAAACTAAATTATCGTATTTACACATGATGGAAAGAATAATGGTATGATACAAATAAAAAATTTAGAATCATAAATAAAATATAAATATTATATAATATATATATAAACATTTTTTCCATCACAATGGCCACAATAATATGTGGTAGTGGAAAAATGAACAATCATTGTTTTGTGAGGTAGTAGTTCACCTTACATAGAAATAGTATGTTCGTTACGTATTAGATAGAGTTTTAGGTATTTGTAGGAAAAACCCATTACGTAACATAATTATCGTATATTTATGATACTGCGGTTGTTATAATAATATGGGAAAGAATATTTTAGAGGGTGGATAATGGAAATGAAACTATAGTGCTTGAGAGAATACGTTTTCACCAATGATTAATGATAATCTTGGAGATATATGGTTTAACAGGTTTTAATAAAAAATATTTAAAGGATTGTTGAGTTTTAATATTCAATTTCAAATTTCAATTTATTCTAAAGAAATTTATTATAATAATATTTGTATTATTTATCTAAAAAGACTTTATAAAATATTTAAAAGATAATGTAACATTAATAATTTTTTAATGGATAAGTTAGTTTATTTTAAAAAATGCATTATTTTTCACTGTTCATCAAAAAATGATGTTCCACATAAAAATACCAAAAATTATACCTATGATAATTTTTCCATTATATATTCTATAATTATGTTTTTTTTTTCAAATTAAAAATATAAGAGTGTGAAAAATATGATTTATAATAGACTCTCTATTTAAAGAAGGTAAAATAGCCTTTCTAAAAATATAAGTTTTTATGTACAAAATAGGGTTTGTGTCAAACTCAAGTTTTAAATTTATCTTTGATCCAGATAAGGTTGGGTTCGGATTTTTTTTCTTAGGAACTAGGTGAAATGGGTTTCTTGTTGGGATATTTTTTTCATGGTTCTAGATGAGTCCTAGTTTGATTTTTTGAGTTTTTATTTTAAAAAAGTGTTGGTTTGGTCTTAGAAGCATCTAGCGCATGAGAAGGGCATGGTTTGGGGACCACGTAGCTATGCCCTGGTTAACTTATGACCTTATTTTTGTTCAAAATAAACAAAATTAAATTAACATTAATGTAGAATTAAATTAATGTTAAATAAAATTAAAACGTATATTTTAAATTATATTATTAATTACAATATTATTAATGGTAATAATAATAATAATATTATTATTATTATTTCTAATAAGTTGATATTATTATTATATTTAATGGGAGCTCATGTTGGGATTGACTCATGTTCAAGGGCACCACATGTTAATAAGAGACCGTGTGGTCATCTCAGGTATCGTGCAACAACTTCTAGAGTGGACAAATGATACCACATAGTTCGTGCAAGGTCTCTTGATAAATGTCTATTCTATGGAGTTGCATTATTTAAATAAATGAAAAAACAGAAGAAACTAAGATAAAAATAATAAATTAAGAAAAACTAATATTTTTTAAATAATAATAATACTATTATTTTTCTAACTAATAATATAATGATCATTTTTTATTAAAAACCATTATTTTATTTACATTTGTAATTATAAATATTATAGTTTTTATAAATTATTATAATCACAAAAGGTTAATTATTATTGTTGTTGATATATTATTACTGTTATTATTATAATTTTTATTGTTATTTTTTTTATTATAATAATGAATAAATTTTTATAGTTTCTTATTAGGGGTTTTTCTTTATTTTTTTTTCTTTTATCCCACTATCTACACTTCCCCCATGTCCCGTGTTTCTATTGGTGTGCACCCCTTGTACAACCTGCCTCCCTTGGTGCCAACCCCCTACTCTGGGGACCCCATTCTTGTAGAGACCCAAACGTGACGTACATTGAAATTACATTACAATTATGGAATACATAATACATAACAAAACAGACATCCAAGGACCGTAATGGTTTAGTGTCTTTGGAAACTTGTAATACAATCTTCTAATCATGGTGAAAGATCTTCAAAATCCCCCATAAAGATCTTTCCATTTTGTTTTCTTATGTAAAACCTTTATTTATATCTTGGGGAAAAGAAAAAATAAAAAGGGCGTGCTCAAATGCTCAGTAAGGGTAAGCTTGGAGAAAATAAAACAAACCATATACATTTGAACATAAAAACATGAACATAATGTTTAAACATTAAAATATTGAGTTGTGAAATAAATCTTGGTAATACGTAAGCCATAGATCATAAAGGAACATTAATCATGATAAAATAGAATGGAAATAAAAAAAGTAATTATGGAATCCATTAGGCACATGTTATGATTTCCATAGTAGACAAGGCATTGCTACAAAGACCATCATAGTGGACAAAGTCCATTACTGAACCGGGTTTACTTGTTGTTCCAACCCTGTATTACTGAACCGGATTCACTTGTCATTCCAGCCATGTCTATCTCATGAGATATAAATCTTTACCCAATGCATTGTATGGAGATATAGGTCCCACATATCTCCTAATGAATTCATTATTACTTTTTCCACAAAATAAACATAAATCATTCATCATATCCCAATGTATAAAATTGGTTTCATAAACATCATCCAATAATAACACAAACCATATAAAACAAATGGATATCAATCCATCATAATAATAATAAAACCATGTAAACAATGGAGACATTCTTCTTGAAACATAATCATACTAAATAATGTCATCTTAGATGTAAAATAGTTTTGACAAAACACTTGAAATGAAATTTTGAGGAAAATATTCTTTCTTCTTCAAAATAATTTTCTTTTCACAAAATTCCATTTGATTTAAATAGAAAATGGTCTTCTTGAAAATAATCATGAAATAATTTAAATTAATCTTCATGAAGATATTGCTTTATGAAACCTTAAAAATCCACTCATGCCGTATAATTTAAAAAACACCATCCTCGTACTTTTAACGAAAAAGTAAAAAAGTACCACGTATGGTAAAAAAAGAAATATTCCTTCCATAACAAATAGTAAAATACAAAGAGTGGTAAAAATGACTTTAAAAATACATGTAAGAATATTAAACAATTTATGAAAAACATTTTATGTACATGGATGAAAAAATATAATCCCAGTAAATACTTACGTATAAGCAATCTCGCATAAAAATGAGATTGCAAAATCATCCCTTAACATATGTCCATTTTATTCCGTATGTGTCTGAGACTCTTTTATAGTGGGTTTAAACATATTATTAACTTTTTACAGAACCATAAAAATATTTATGATATCGTACATGATTCACTTAAGACTTTATATTACCAGTTCTTTTGACAATTCCATGTTAAAGCAGTGTTTAGGTAAAATTGTTTCATTTATCATACATGTTTTGACTTGTAATTCATCATATGATATCTTAGATCATAATTACATATTTCCAAAATGTAAAAAATGATTTATATATAATATATATTCATCATATAATAGATCGATAAATGGAATGAAATACACCCTTCATGGAGACGGTAGGTCGTACGTACGCATGAACGTTGTTTTCGTTTCCTTATTAAATTGAATGGAAGAAAGTAAATAACATATACATAAATATAGTATCATTAATATTTCATATATTTCATGATTATTTAATATATATATATTTATATTATAATCAATCTTTAAGGGTTAACTTGGAGAATGAATCTCATCGTGTCGTGGAGACGGTAATTCCTACGTACGCACGAGCGATGATATCGTTCCCATAATTATTTAATGGCATTATATTAGATGATATAATATCTCAGAATTAGTATCATGTCATAATAATAATATATAGTTGTTATTTACACCATTATACCCATCCAAGTAAGGTGTTGGTGGAAAAACAGATTACACCACGGCGTGAAGACGATATTCCGTACGCACGCACGCACAGTGATTTCATTTTCCGTAGGATGGATTGAAGGTGAAATAGGTTTGGTTCATATTTATAATAACATATAATTATATTAGTTATAATTATTTTATTACTTTATTATGAAAAAACAAAATAAGAGTAAGTAGAAGAAGAAATGAACTTGAATGAATCGGTAAAGGATGTTACCTATTCTTTGACGCGCCTCTTCTAGACCTCCTCGTAGGACACTAAAGTTGGTCTTTGAAAAAGTCTAGTACCTCAAGTATGTTTCTAGAGAAGTGTAGAGGAAAAATGGGCAGGTTTGGGATGATATTTAAGGATCAATGTGTTGTGAGGAGGAGAGGGAGGAGGTTCCCTTTTATAAGGGAGTAGAGGGGCACCTTTGGAAACATATGAAATATTAATTTATAATAAATTCAAAACCCACATAAAAACATCCAAAATGACTCAAATTCAAATATAAAATGATATAGGGTTGTAATATAATCAACCAATAAAATTTATTCATGTTTGGAATTTATTTTGATACTTATCAATTTGATTTGTCCTTATTTAATCTATTTAAATTTATTTGTGTTAATAAAATACTAATTTTTGAATTGTTATAAATACTTACTTATGTGTTGTGAATCATCCATAATTAGATAAATTATTACATTTTAGACCATATGTTTTTCAATTTGTAATTTTTAAATATTTTTGTGATTTTTAAACAATTTAATAATCTCTTATTTTTATAAAATATCAATAGTGTCAAATTTGACACTATTCAATTATATTAATTTAAATAAAATACATAGAGAAGATATATTTGATCAAAAATATTTAATAGATTACTAACATGTTATATTAATCTATAATATTAGTGGAAACACATTATCTAGTTCATATAATATTAATTTTAATATTTGCAAAACAATTTATTTGATATTTCTCTTAATAAAATAATTACTAAATGATATTTGTATAATTATTTAATATACTGATTTGTTTCATAAAAATAAAAAAATCATATTATGAAGATAAATCTATAAAATTTTACAATAATACTTTTACTAGAATTTATCATCTTAAAATCACAACATTTAAATTTTTATATTTATTAAGTTATGAAGGTAACAAATTTGACATTATTAAAAATAATATAATATAAATGTCATAATCGCTTTTATATGGATCCAAATGGTCCCAATGTAGAACCTTGGATGATTATGGTATATATATACTCTATAAATAGGTTTTTGTAATTTTTTGGGCCTTTTGATGGGTATTATTACTTTAATAAAAACCAAATTATTGATTTTTCACTAAGTAAATAATTTCTACATCATTAATGTATAAGCTATTAAAGTAATTAATTATCTCTTAGAAATTACAAATAAATTACCCTAAAAAGGGAAAACATTTTAGAATTAAAATTAGTATTTATAATTTAATTTATTTTCAGTATAACCATATATTTAAAATACTTTAATTATTAAAGTTTGAGTGAGACATATTTCATTTTCTTTAAAATAAATTAAATTAAAGGTCTTAATCACATCCAAGTGGGTTATAATGGATTCTATTTCGACCCAAATAGGCCTTTGGACAAAATATAATCATAAATTTATATTAATACAAGTGAAAGGGTAATTTTATAATATAATATTTACCCTTAATTACGTGATTAACCTCTAACTATGGTAAATAAAATTTACCGTAGTTACTATTTATAGTGCCCAAAAAAAAAATTTCCCAATTAACATATTGTGAACCTAATGATTCCAAATATGGAATCCATTTTTTCAAATTCAAATCACAGAAGTTTCAGAAAATAATTTAAAATTAATCCTGTTGTTAAGAAAACATGTTTTAAATGTTAAAACATTGCAAAATATTGAAATGATTTTACCTATGGATTCAATGGAAAATCAATGCTAATGACATACATTATATTAAATGGTAAAAATATATTCTATTTATTCTAAAAAAATAAATATTATAATTTAACCAAATAATTTATTACGATGAAAAAATTTGTTTTTAATTAAAATATATCGTGTTTTTACTATTCATTAAAATATGAAAGTTATCAGAATAATATGAAAAATTTATCCAAAGTAATTTTTTTTATCCTGATTCCAAAGAAGAATTTTATTTTTTTCAAATTGATCTTATAAACATGTCAAAAACTAGATTTAATTTTGGTGCACCATCTAAAGGAGGAAAAACTGTATTTTTAAAAAAATACATATTTTACCCAAAAAGTTTATTTATTTCTCATAACGTGTTCTAGAAAATGTGTATGATGAATAATAATGTTATAAAATTCAAAATGTAGTTAATACTATTCATAATGTATAGTTCAGAATAATATTATAACAATATATCATTGTTTAGCGAAACCCAGTATGCGTACAACACAAGCTATTGAGGAAGGTCGCTCTTGCGTGCAACACAAGCCATGAATAGTGATTGCGTATACTACAAGCTAATAAGATGTTGCATATAGTGAAAGCTAATCTTTGTAAAGTGTTCAACACAAGATGTCAGAGAAGTTAAAAGGAATATTTCTCATAAAATCTCAGGGTGTTACATTCTACCCCCCTTAAAATGAATTTCTCCTTCGAAATTTGTCTGGGTTATAAATCGTTTACTACTTGAAAATTTATTTAATAGAAAGCAACATTGTAAATAAGAATACTAAAACTTAATTTTATAAACTAAGGTATGAAATGTAACAGTTACCCAATTTAACTCATCACTGGGTTTCCACAAAGAAGAAAATAGGAGAAAATATAGATATGGAGAAGAAATCTAACCATCAAGTTCTGATAGAGAGTGGTAGAGGACATGGCTATAAAAAAGAAAACAATCACAAAGTCATAAATTTGTGATGATATAAGGTACCGTATAATTAATCAGATATGAGTGTACTTGGACAATGTTTTTTGTTTTCAAGTTCATTTCTCTAAAGTTGATAAATTTTTGCACAAGGAGAAATACTTACTTGATTTCAGTGTAATATTATCATTGGCCATTACATGAACAATTTACTCTTTATCTCTTATTGAAATAAATGAAGTTGAATTTGTCATTCACGAAGTGTTAGCAGATTATATGATAGAATGATGGGTCATTCCATCTGTCTCGAACAAAAGGTTAGAAAAAGTTATCAAATATACATAAGTCTATTTATGGTGAGATTTACCATATATGATTCCAAAAATGGACTTATACTTAATCTATCGTACCGCTTAATGAAAGAAAACTAATTTATACTAAACAGGGACTTCATGTATGCCAGTGGTAGCCAATAAAGTCATGTCACACTTCGGTTGTGGGTTCGATTCCCCCAACCTTGTCTGACATGACGGGTTGTCGCCCGTCATCCAGGTTTTCCTTTTTCTAAAAATACACTATTATAACATTCAAGAAATAATATCGAAAAAAGTTTCTATCCTAAAACAATATTATCTTATTTATAATAAAATTAATTTCAAATATTTAGGCTTATCCAAAATACTTCCATCCAATCTCATAGTATAAAGAAAATTATTACTACAAATGTCATCAACCAAGCATGTGAATACCATCATCTATCCCCCATATATCATAAGATATATCTTATTTTTGGTCACATTCCAAACATGTGAATACATTAATCATTTATTCTCTTGAAAAATGAATACCCATTGAGCCTTAGTGAAAACATGAATGATGTAAAAAGTTAACTCATTACACATACCAAAATCCCAAAATTTCTATATATTCAAACCATGATGTCACTTTGTCCTTATATCTGTCATGGGATCATTAATATTATCAACCATTTTATTATCTCATTATCCCTCTATTATGCGCATATCATTTTCTTTCTAAAAATATTTCAATCACCATTCATGGTTACTGGTACCATATAATTATTTAAAACCACAACAAACCAATACATAGATATTCCAATATTCCACGATACTATAAATGATATTCCACAACACTATTTTGGAATCTCGTTACATATACACTAAATCATTCAACCACTTTGTTGTCATATTCACCATCGCCAATAGTGATCACATGTGACTTCCCTTTGTCCTTTTCCTTATGAGGTTGTTGATGTCGATCATCTTTAACCCTTGGATTAGGGTATTGGTTAGCATAATTCCCCATTTCTCTGCACTTGTAGCATTGAAGTGTCGGTGGTGCGTTCTCTGCAGTCTTTTATCAATTCACATAATTAGCTACTTTTTCCCATTACTTTAGCACTCAGCTTCTCGATGACCTTCTTTTCCACACTTAAAACATTTTCTATTCCTTTTAAGACAATATCCACCATGCTTCTTTCCACCATTTGAGCATAACAAAACATTTTTCTTCTTTTCACCATAGTTTTGAGATTTTTCCTTGAACTCCATCTTTCATTTATTGTCAAAACCATGAGATGGATATGTAACACCAACTTCCAGTTCTACCTTGATTGCACAGTGACAAAATTCTTCATAGCTACTGAAGTCTCTTATATCTAATTCCCTTCGAAGACTTGGTTTTAAGCCACTGAAGAATCGATCAACTTTAATTTCTAGTTGGATGATAAAGCCAGATGCATACCTTGAAAGCCTTGAAAAATTTGCCTCATATATACCAACAGATTCATCATCCTTTTTCTTAAGCTCAAGGAACTCCTTTTCTATCATAGTTTGAAGAATACGATGAAAGTACTTATTAAAAAATAAGTTCTTGAACTCATCCCACTCCATGGATTCAATTTCATCTTGGGGCCTCATATTCTTAATTAGAGTCCAACACTATTATGCTTCACCTTCTAACCGATAAACTGTCAAAATGAAATTTTCATTCTTTGAACAGCGAAGTATGGAAAATATCTTTTCAAAGGTACTGATCCATTGTTTAGCGACAAGTGAATCATAAGACCCACTGAATGAATGTGGACGTTGCCTCATGAAGGAATCAATAGAATATTGTTCCATTCTCTGCTCATTCGGAAGTCTAGAATGATTCATAGCTTGTGTAAGTATAGTAATAAGATTTTTCACTCCATATCCCATAACATTGGTTTGTTCATGAGGACAACCATTTCATTTTCCATTACATTGATCAACACGGTTATTTCAGGTTCTAGCCATCATCTAAAACCCAAAAAGAATAGCGTGAGAGGAAGAAATAATTCTAGGAAAATAACATAATAAAGGGGCAGTACCTTCAATATCTAACATCGTAGGTTTAATTCTATGTTTGTAACTATAATTATAGGACTATAAAATATACTTATACTTAACATTAGGTACATCCCTAGACAAACCTTTAAAATATCTCTAGGGATATTACTAATGTATTCTCATCCTAGTTTCCAAAGTTTAACTAAACCATTCCTCTGATACCAACTGTATATACCCAAAAATGACATACATGGACATTACATTACTTTTAGGGAATACTTAATACATAAAAAAATAGACATCCAAGGACCATAATAGTTTAGTGTCTTTGGAAACCCGGAACACAATCTTCTATCATGGTGAAAGATATTCAAAATCTCCCATAAAGATCATTCCATTTTGTTTTTATACCTAAAACCTTTCTTTATATCCTGGGGAAAATAAAACATAAAAAGAGTGAGATAAAATGCTCAGTAAGGGTGATCATATAGAAAATAAAACAAACCATATACGTTTGAACATAAAAACATGAACATAATGTTAAAATATTAAAATCTTGAGTTGTGAAATAAATCTCGGTAGTCCGTAATGAATAGATCATAAAGGAACATTAATCATGATAAAATAGCACGGGAATAAAAAATTTAATTGTGTAAACCATTAATCACATGTAATGATTTCCATAGTAGCCAAGTAATTTCTTCCAAGACCATCATAGTGGACAATGGCCATTACTGAACCAGGTTTACTTTCCATTCCATCCTTGTATTACTAAACCAGAGTCACTTGTCGTTCCATCCATGTCTATATCATGATATATAAATCTTTACCCAATGCACTAGAGGGAGATATAAGTACCACCCATCTCATAATGAAATCATTATTACTTGTTCCAAAAAATAAACATAAATCATTCATCATAACCCAACGAATAAAATGGGTTTCATAAACATCATCCCATCATAACATAATCTATATAAAACAAATGGATATAATTTCATCATAAGAAGAATAAAACCATGTAAATAATAGATACATTATACTTAAAACATAATCATACTAAATAATTTCACCTTATATGGAAAATAGTTTTGACAAAACACTTGAAATGAATTCTTGAGGAAAATATCCTTCTTCAAAATTATTTTCTTTTCACAAAATGCCATTTAATTTTAAAAGAAATGATTTTTGTTGAAAATAATAATGAAATCATGTAGAGGAAGCTTTAGTAAAATATGCCTTTATAAAACCTTAAAAATCCATTCATACCGTATAAGTTACAAAAACACTATCCTCGTACTTTTAACCAAAAAGCCAAAAAGTACCACGTATGGTAAACAAAATAAAGATTCCTTCCTTAACAAAATGTAAAAGTCAAAGAGGGGTAAACATGAATTTAAACATACTTGGAAGAATATTAAACACTTTATGAAAAACATTTTATGGGCATGGATGAAAAATATAACCCCAGTAAATACTTACGTATAAGCAATCTTGGATAAAAAAGGAGATTGCAAAATCATCACTTACCTAATGTCCAATTTCATCCATATGTGTCTGAGACTCCTGTGTTGTGGGTTTAAAAATATTATTAACTTGTAACATAACCATAAAAATATTTGCAATATCATACATGATTCACTTAAGACTTTATATTACACGTTCTTTTGTCAATTCCATGTTAAAGTAGTGTTTTTGGTAAAATTGTTTCATTTATCTTACATGTTTTGACTTTTCATTTTTTATATGATTACGTAGATCATGATTAAATATTTCCCGAATGTGAAACATTAATTATATATAATATTTATTCATCATATAATAGGTCAAAAATGGAATGAAATACACCGTTCATGGAGACGGTAGGCCGTATGTACGCATGAACGCTGTTTTCGTTTCCTTGTTAAATTGAATAGATGTAAGTAAATAACAAATACATAAATCCAGTATCATTAATATTTCATATATTTCATTACTATTTAAAATTTATATACATTATAATCATTCCTGAATGGTTAACTTGGAGAATGAATCTTATCGCATCGTGGAGACGGTAATCTGTATTTACGCACGAGCGATGATATCGTTCCCGTAATTATTGAATGGAATTATAGTGGATGATATGATATATAAAATTTTTACCATGTTATAATAACCATATATATTTATTATTTACACCATTATACCCATCCAAGTAAGGTGGTGTTGGAAAAACAGATTACACCAAGGTGTGGAGATAGTATTTTGTACGTACGCACACGCAGTGATTTCGTTTTCTATAGGATGGATAGAAGGTGAAATAGTGTTGGTTAATATTTATAATAACATTTAAGTATATTATTTATGATTATTTTATTACATTATTATGCAACAACAAAATAAGAGGAAGTAGAAGAAGAAATGAACTTGAATGAATCGGTAAAGTATATTACCTCTTCTTCGACGCGCCTCTTCTAAACCTCTCCGTAGGGCACTAAAGTTGGTCTTTGAAGAAGACCAGTACCTCAATTAGGTTTCTGGGGAAGTGGAGAAGATAAATGATCAGGTTTTGGCCGATCTTGAAGTCTCAATGTGGTGTGAGGAGGAGAGGGAGGAGGTTCCCTTTTATAAGTGATGAGAGGGGCACCTTTGGAAGCATAAGAAATATTAATTTATAATAAATTAAAACCCCACTAAAAAACATCCAAAATGACTCATCTTTGAAGTTGAAATGATATAGGCTTGTAATACCATAAAAAATAAAATTTAGGCCTGTTTGGAATTTATTTTAACCTTATAAATTTGATTTATCCTTATTTAATCCATTTAAATTTATTTGCTGTAATAAACTTATAATTTTTAAATTTTTATAAGTACTTACTTATGTGTTGTGAATTATATATAATTAGAAAAATTATTATATTTTAGACACTATAATTTTTAATTTATAATTTTTAAATATTTTTGTGATTTTTAAATAATTTATAATATGTTATTTTTATAAAATATCAATAGTGTCAATTTTGACACAATTGAATTATTTGAATTTAAATAAAATACACAGAAATTATATATTCGATCCAAAATATTTTATATATTTCTAAAAAGTCATATGCATCTAGAAAATTAGTGGATAACATTAAACATTTCATATAATATTTATTTTAATATTTTTAAAACCATTTATTTGGTATTTCTCTTAATAAAATAATTACTATATCATTTTTTATAATTATTTAATATACTTATTTATTGCATAAAAAATAAAAATAAAATCTTATAATGAAGATAAATCTATTATATTTCATAATAATACTTTTCATAAAATTTATCATCTAAAATCACAACCTTTGAATTGTTATATTTATTAAGTTATGAAGGTGACAACTTTGACATTATTAAAAATAATATAATATAAATGCTATAATCGGATTTATACAGCTCCAAGAGGTCCCAAAGTAGACCCTTGGATGCTTATGGTATCTATATACTCTAAAAACAGTTTTTGTCATGTTTTTGGGCCTTTTTATGGGTATTATTACTTTAATAAAAACTATATTATTTATTTTTCACTAAGTAAATAATTTATCCATCAATAATGTATAAGAAATTAAAGTAATTAAATATCACTTAAAAATTAAAAATAAATTACCATAATAAAGAAAACAATTTTAGATTTCATATTATTATTTCTAATCTAATTTATATTCTGTAAAACATTATATTAAAAGAACTTTAATGACTAAAGATTGAGTGAAACATTTTTCACTTTCTTTAAAATAAAATAAATTATAGGACTTAATCACATCCATGTGGGTTCCAAAACATTCCATTTAGACCAAAATAAGCCTTAAGACAAAATATAATCATCCAATTATATTAAGACAAGTGTTAGGGTAATTTTATAATATTATATTTACCCTTATTTACACGATTTACCTTTAACAATGGTAAACAAAATTTACCGTAGTAACTATTCATAGTGCCCAAAAATAAAAAGTGGTATATTAATATAATTTGGACCTAATGATTCCAAATATGGAATCAATTTTTCCAAATTCAAATCATAGAAGTTTCAGAAATTAATATTAAATTAATCTCGTTGTTTCAGAAAACAAGTTGTAGAAGTTAAAACATTTGTAAAAGATTGAAATGATTTAACTATGAATTCAATGTAAAATAAATGATAATGAAATACATTATATTAAATGGAAAAAATATATTCTATTTTTTCATTTAAACCCATTAAATATTATAATTTAACCATATAAATTATTACCATGAAAAAAGTTGTTTTTAATTAAAATATAGCGTGTTTTAACTATTCATTAAAATATGAATGTTATCAGAATAATATAATAATTTATCCAAAGTAAATTTTTATATCCTGATTCCAATGAAAGATTTTCTTTTGTCATATTTAACTTATAAACATGTCAAAAACTAGATTTAAAGAGGGTGTTCCATCAAAAGGTGGCAAAACTGCATTTTTTGAAAAAACTTATTTTACCCGAAAAAATTATTTTGTTCTCATACCATGTTCTAGAAAATGTTTAAGATGAATAATAATTTTATAAAATTTGAAATGTAGTTAATACTATTCATAAGGTCTAGTTCAAAATAATATTATAACAATATATCATTATTTAGAGAAACCCAGTATTGCATACAACACAAGCTATTGAGGAAGGTCGCTCTTGCATTCAACACAATCCAAGAATAGTGTTTGCGTATAACACAAGCTAATACGATGTTTCATATAGTGAAAGATAATCATGGGGTGTTACAATGCTCTAGTTACCTCCACCACCGGAATCTCCCCTTCAGTGCACACCTTCAAGACCGCGTGAACCCCATGCCCATGCAAAACATGGTCGGATGACCCCAACCGAGCTGACCCTCTTTCACTGGCACACTACCTCACTAGTGACATCACCTCTTCGTTCAGTTCCCCCCTCACCAACATCATCTTCATCGGGCGATGGTCCCCCCCACCTCCAGAAAGTATTGCTTCAATTGGAATTTCCCTATGGAGTTTTTTATTTGGATAAAACCCTAGATAATAGGTTTTGATTTTGAATGTTTATCCGTAAAAGTTTTTGTCCAATTTTATACTTAGGATTGGATTTAGCATCCTTTGGTTTTGAATGAAGTGTGATTGAGTTTTCGCACTGGATTCCAGATGTTCGTCATCATTTTAGGTATAAACCATCTGCACATATCCCTTCAATTTTAGATTTTATTAATTTCTTGTTTTTTTCACCTTTCTTGATAGTTAATTATAGACAAATTATTTTTAGAAAAAAATTCTTGTGTGGTTGGTTTTAATGTGGCATTTTTATATGTAACTGGGTGGGTTTTGGTGAAAACATTGGTTGTGTCATTTTCTAATGCTTCCTACAATGATTAAATTAACAATTAAATTATTCTGGTGATTAGAAAGTGGGATTTTGTATGAGTGACCATGCGTTTAATTTTTTAATGTGGAAATTTTACTTGAAATTGTGTATTTTCATGTGGAAATCCATGTGTTTCATTTTAAATATTTTTATAATGCATGTAAATGTTTTATTAAACATTTTGTAGGCAACAAATTATGTTTTGAAATAGATTTTATGTGTGGTTTGACATAAATTGATGATTTTGGGTGTAAAACCATCTGGTGTTTCATGAAATGATTTTATTAATTGTTTAAATGATTTATTGAAATATATATGTGGTGGGAATAATTTTTTGAAATGGTTTGGGTGTGTGTTTGGTTTTTAAATAAGGGTTTGATTCTATTTATTAATTAAAATCCCTAGGGTATTTATAGAAAATTTTTCAAAAACAGTTTTATTTATTTATTAAATTATAATAAAGGGTTAATACTTGTTTATAGAATCTTTTGGGGATCCTATGATTTTAAAAATGGATTTTGAATATAGGGTGTGTTTTTCTTAAGTTGTGCAATCCATATGTTGGTCAAATGGTATGGTTGGCTTTTACTAGTTGTTTATGAGTGTCAATATCATCTAATATTTTCTAAATTTTTATGTGAAATATAAAAATGTTTTTGGTGTTTCATATATGTTTTTCAAAATTGTTTGGATTTATAATGGATGTGTGTATGGTTATTCAAAAAATAAAATAAAATGTGGATATGTAGTGAGCACTGTTTGGAATATTTGAAAGTGATTATTTTGAGAACTCTTTGTGCAGTGTGTCTTGCCTTGCTGGTTGGCCATGAGATAGATGTTTCCTCATTATGGGACCTCCCTTGTAGAATTATTGTATTAAGGTAAGGAGTAATCTTTCAAAGGTGGGGTGGTTTCTTTTTTTGTGTCTTAATTGTGATGGTTTATATATGGATTATTGCTCAATTTTGTTTTTCATACCCCATTATGAACATATAATGGGAACCTAGTGTAACGCCCCGACCCTAGTTACCCAGAGTCAGTGCATTACTTTGTAACATTGGCATGATCACAAAAGATCAAGTCTCGAATGACCGATTAGTTTAGTATCCTTGGAAACATTATATATATTCATAAATGTTACATTACATCATAAAGTGAAAAACTAAAATAACAAAGTTTCCATAGTCCACACTCATATCCTCTTGTTACTATCCCTGTAGGTCATTCATAAAATACTTCATCACATCCTGGAAAATATTAAAACATTGAAAGGGGTGAGCTCAAATGCTCAGTAAGGATAACAATATTGCGGAAGCTTTCTTAAATAAAAATTAACATTTAAGGGAACATATAATTAAAACAAAAGCATTTTTAAACTTGAACTTCAGAATAATAAGGAAAAAATAATATTAAATAATGTCATTTACTTACTCACATGGATATTCTACTAGTCGAATAATCACATGCAATATCAATAACCACTTTCATAATGATGGAATGAATAATGCTAGACTATCATAAACACATAGCGAAGGCCTCGTGCCAAGACTACAAATAATATTTTTTTCAAGGACTCATTCCAAGACACTAGTTTGTCACATGAGACCTTCTAATGCATCGAGGATCTATAGCTGGCTCCACCCGTCACTTATTAAGTCCAATTCATTCCTCCTATGAACAGGTTTAAACATATCATAAACCATAACATAGTCGTATAACATAAAACATGCATAAAGGAAACATAAAATTTCCACATTTCAATTACAAGATATCAATACAACACATTGATATAATAAAAAACACTTTCAAAACCATTTTCAATACCAAAATAAAAGAAAATTAAATCTTGGTATTTATTTTTCATTTAAAAAAAGTTATGGCTTATAGAGGAAGTCGAAACTCAAATAATAGTCATGGTGGCGGAGAAGTCATTATCGCCGCATACTTATGAAAAAACATTCATTTTGTCATTTAGTAAAAACGCTTCGTATAAAAAGATTACTTTTGAATAAAATTAAAATTCAAAGGGGTTTATACACCGTGTAAAGGAAAGTTGTGTATAAAACCAAATATGCCTCAATGAAAGGAGATTGAGACGAAGTCCCGTACAAAGATCATTTTTTTTAATAAAATAGATCTATTATGTGTATTCAATATAGCTACACATAAAGAAATTCCAAATAAAATATAGGACATAATAATATAATGACATAATTTTAAAGTAGGAGATTAACCCAAAGAATGGAAATTGGGTTAAGAAGTTCCCTTACCTCGTGTCCGACTTGACTCGACCATTATTTAACCTTATGAATAATAAACTAGAGTTAATATCTACTTTATTAAGAACCTTTTTCAAGTTCATTATCCCTTTTATATCAATTATTACAATGTTACAAAAATTATGTAGTCATTTAAGTTAATAACGGTCGTTTTGTCGATCTTTGGTACTTGAGTCAAAAATAAACTTCTTATAATTACAGTTTGTTCATGTGGTAAAATATCCATTATATCCATAATTTTAATCATGATGTAGATATCATATAAATCATATATATCTAGTATATACATTCATTTATAATATTACATAACATTTAGAGGTATGAAATGAAATGCACCGTTCATGGAGATGGTAAGCCGTACGTACGCATGAACGCTACTTTAATTTCTATTTCATATTTAATGGAATGAAGTTATAATTATATAAAGGTATAATATAATTCCAGTATAATATAATGTATAATACAATTTACTCCATCCTCTGTACATCCCACATATGGAATTAACGATTCAAATCACTTTGAGGGGGCGATAGTCCGCACTTCCTAAAATGAAGATATCGTGTTTACCCATAATGGAAACCATATAGTTATGCCATAAATGAAAAATACATAAGCTTAAGTAAAACATAAACATATTATATATCATATATAAATATAGTTACATCTTAATGGCCACCTTTGAAGGTGTTATATGAGTGTTGAACAATCATCGTTTCGTGAGGCAGAAATTCGCCATCCACAGAAACAATATGTTCTTTAACCATTAGATGTAGGTGTGTGTATGTGTAGCTCGAATCATTATTATAAGAACATCCTACTATATTTAGTATACTTTTGTTGTTACAAAATAAATGAATAACAAGATTTTAGGGGGTTGGAGAAGCAAAATAAAACAAAATAACAAAAGAGAAGACATTACCATAAAATCGGGTAACTCTTTTTTTGATTTGAGCCAAAGGCTTCCTTGGGAAGAATTTTTCCCAAAGTGAGGCTTATATGAGTAATATAGGGAATTTTAGAGAGTATTTTGGAAGAGTTTTTCCAAGCCAAAAGGCTTTGAAGGTGTGAGTAAGGTGGTAGTGTTGGGGGCCTTTTATAAGAGAAGAGGAGGGGCACTCTTGGAAAGTCTTGAAATGTAACTTTATTATATAATGAGTTTCGGATTTTAAAGTTCCCACACATATATATTTAGAGGATAAGGTGATAAGGGTTATAAATCTACTCATCCAATAGGCTTTGGACAAGTGTAATTCTTAGATTTTACATTATCCTTCCATTTTATTAAAATCGTTAATTAATGAGTTAATCGATGCATCATCATGGTGTCATAAAATATTTAATTTATTTAATGTATAAAAATTATAAAAAACTATCCTGATGTAGTAAATCCTTTTGGATTTCCAATGAATATTTGTTTCAGAAACTTTACCATACATAACCCCATGTAATAATTGTTTTAGTAAAACAACTCATGTTTGTGACAATTTTATTTTTACTTTAAATAAAAAGTTATTATTTTCATTTTCTTACCCAAGTGGATCCATGAGGTCCCCATTTTGACACATGGATTGTATTGATCGGAAATGACTCATAAAATAGGGTTAGTACAAGTTTAAAGGTATTTTAATATTTTTATAATATCATTTTTACCTTAAATTTCACTAATTACCTTTAATCGTGATTAATTAAAATTAAATGTTACTACTCACCAAAAATTATTTTAATCCTATTGAACCACATTTTACTTCCTAATGAAAACCATTTATGAAGGATTTTTGAAAGTCAAATCACAGAAGTGGTAATGTTTCATTTATACGAAAAATTCAGTTTTTAACTACCACTTAGTGGTTTCACTATTCATCAAAAATTGAAGTTTTTCAGAACAATGACAAAATTTCACCCTAAGCTATAATTGATATTTTGAATTCAAAAATTATGTCTATTTTAAAAAATTCCAAACATATTAGTTGCATTAATTAATTTTATAACTAATTCCCACTATCACAACAAATAGCGTGTTTTTAAGAAACAATATATATCAAAAGATTGACAATTGTTTATGTCCAATTTCAAAGTGTAATTAATTATAATAAACACCTTTGGATAAAATGGTAAAAATATATTCTAATTATACATTAAAACCACTAAATAGTATAATTTACCACTATAAATTATTTTTATTAAAAAATTTGTTTCTAAGTATTTTTCATTATTCATAAAAAAATTGGAATTTCTCAGAAAATTACAAAAAATTCATCTTAGGATAATTTTGATATTCTGAATACAAAAACAAAGTCCATTTGGAAAGATAAAATTTATAAAATTTCAAAAAGTATGTATTACTATTCATAATGGCTATTTTGATTAGTCGGGGTGTTTTAGAATCTCGAACTTGTGTACAATGCAAGCTATTGCATTATTGAAAGAGAAGCGTATCGTGGAAGCTCATGGTGATACATTCTCCCCTCCTTTAATAAATTGTGTCCTCGCAATTTGAAATTTATCTTTGAAAATAAAAGGTCGAAAATAGAAAATACCTTTGTGAAAAACCCACATCGAAAGTAGGGTTAATAGAAATATAACATTAAAAGAAAGAAAGAGAAGTACAAAGGTCACCCGAGATAGCCCATACTAGGATTATATAAAAATATGGATATGGAGGAAAAAAACCATCATGGTCTGATGGATAGTTGTAGAACATATTATTAGGAGAAAGTTTACCATAATAAAATCACAAACTTGTGATTGGTTAAACGGTCATTGAATCCCCAGTTGGAAAAGTTAACCAACAACATTTTTGTTTTAAGTTACCTTTCATAAAGTTGAGGCATTTATTTTGGAGATTTATTAAGAATGTAAAGAAATATACAGACTTGTCATGTAGACTTTTCATTCTTTAATAAATTTTTACTACAAACCCATCTTTCACTCCAAATAGTAGCAGAACTCAAAAATATTCTATTTATCCTAATTGTATAAGGTTACAATTATTACCACATACCATTTAGATTAGGAAAACTATTTTTTAATAACCAGGGACTTCTTGTAGGCTAGTTTTAGGTAATAAAGGCATGTCGCACTATGGTTGTGGGTTCGATTCGTACAGCTTTGTCCGACATGACGGGTTATCCCCCGACCTAAAGGTTGTCCTTTTCCTAAAACTATAGTATTATAATATTCCAAAAATAATATTCAGAAATTTTTTAACCTAAAAAAATACTATCCAAGGTTCAACTTAATCCATTCCAACCTTTATTGTTATCCAAAATACTTCTGTACAACTCACAGTCCAAATTTTATAAGGAAGGTAAACATAATGAAGATCCTTTTTTTCGCATAACAACATTTGAACACCTTCATCATGTATTCTTTTAAAAAACTGAAATATCCTGAATTACCATAAATCCTTATTGATCACATTCATGATCCCTTATTCCTTATATAATACTAGATATACTCTTTCTATCCAAAAATGTATACAAATCATTAATTAGTTTCAAGGAAGTTACGAATTTCCAATATAATTTATCCAAATCAATCATGTATTATTCCAAAATCACTATCTCGGTATCAGAAACATATTATGGTTTATCTTTCTCTCAACCATATATTTTACAAAAATTTAACCTTATATTGATTCACTTTTCTTGGTTGCACACAATCTCAATTCCTTGATGAAATAGTACTGTAGTACAATCCTTATATACTCCATAATTATTATAACCCGTACATCATTGATACAACACTCAAATGACATAATACATTAATAAAAACATAAGAACTCTAATCATTCCTCCTCATATGTGGTAGTATCATAACTTGATTATTATCCAATAACATCATTTGAGGCATACTCTGATGATTTGGACATTGGTTTGTATAGTGTCCCCACTCCTTGAAGATAAAGCATTGTACATTTGAAACCTTTTTCTTACCCTTTCATTCATGCCCTTGGTGTCATTTTTCTCCACAATTATAACAAACTCCCATTCCCTTCAGGCATGATCCAATGTGTGTCTTCCCACAGATATCACATATTGGAAAATTCTTCTTTCCCCTCGTCCCTTTATCAATCATTTTCTCTTCCATCCTTTTCTTCTCTTGCTTCTCTTCAAATCCATAGGACTTAGATAATTATTTACTTATATTACTAACACATGATACTATCTCTTCATATGTTGAGAACACATGGCAGACTATTTCCCTTCAAAATGTTGCCTTAATACCATGAAATATACGATCCTTCTTACTCTTTGGATCATACGTATTGTTGGATTTCACATTCCTTCTACTGGGAACCAATTCTAAACAATGGTATAAAGTAGATTAGTTTATGAATCAAAATACATAATTCCATACTTGTAAAACACATAACATAAATTTAACTATAATCATAAAAATGTTTTCTTTGAGGAATTATATACTCATAAACCATTCATAATGGTTTGTAAAGAAAATGATAATTATCCTAAGCATATCCCTTGGGAGTGTCGTAACCAAGAGTGAAGCAAGGCCCATTGTTGTGCACCAGTTCCCATTCGAGTCTAGCTCAAAGCGGTGTTTTTGGGTTTTACCCATAGGTACATCTGTGCCCGAGCCGCCTCTACCTGCTCGTATCCAGACAGGGATATATTGCTCGGAAAACCCAAAAAATCACTATAATACCGAAATTATAGGAAGTTGTTCTATACTAATCCTCAAAGTCTATCTTTGGGATATCTGCTCCAATCATAATTTATCTAAATCTAGCTTCCAAGGTTAGTACTAAACTGCCTATGATACCAATTGTAACGCCCCGACCCCAGTTACCCAGAGTCGGTGCATTACTTCGTATCATTGGCATGATCACAAAAGATCAAGTGTCGAAATACTGATTAGTTTAGTAGCCTTGGATACACTAGATACATTCATAAATGTTACATTACATCATAAAGTGAAATACTACAATAAAAAAGTCTCCATAGTCCACACTCATATCCTCTTCTGACTATCCCCGCAGGTCATTCATAAAATACTTGTTCACATCCTGGAAAATATTAAAACATTTAAAGGGGTGAGCTCGGATTCTCAGTAAGGATGACAATATTGCGGAATCATTCATAAATAAACATTAACATTTAAGGAAATGTATAATTAAAACAAAAGACTTTTTAAACATGAACTTCAGCATAATATGGCAAAAATAAAATTAAATAATGCCATTTACTTACTCACATGGATAGTCTAATAGTCGAATAATCACATGCAATTTCAATAACCACTTTCATAATGATGGAATGCATAATGCCAGATTATTATAACCACATATACAAGGCCTCGTGCCAAGAATACAAATAAGATTTTGTCAAGGCCTTATGCCAAAACACTAGTTTGTCTCATGAGACCTGCCGATGCATCGAGGAGCTATAGCGGGCTCCACCCGCCACTTATTAATTCCAATTCATTACTCATATGAACAGGTTTAAACATATCATAAACCATAACATAGTCGTATAACATAAAACATGCATAAAGGAAACATAACTTTTCCACATTTCTATCACAAGATATCAATACAACACATTGATATAATAAAAAAACACTTTCAAAACCATTTTCAATACCAAAATAAAAGAAAATTAAATCTTGGTATTTATTTTTCATTTAAAAAAAGTTATTCATTATAGAGGAAGTCGAAACTCAAATAATAGTCACAGCGGCAGAGAAGACGTTGTCGCCACATACGTAAGAATAAACATTCCTTTTGTCGTTTAGTAAAAATGCTTCGTATAAAAAGATTCCTTTTGAATAAAATTAATAGTCAAAGGGGTTTATACACCGTGTAAATGAAAGTTGTGTATAAAACCAAATATGCCTCAATGAAAGGAGATTGAGACGAAGTCCCTTACAAAGATCATTTTTTTAAATAAAATATATCTATTATGTGTATTCACAATAGGTACACATAAATAACGTAGAAATTCAAGATAAGACATAATAATATAATGACATAATTTTAATGTAGGAGATTAACCCAAAGAATGGAAATTGGGTTAAAAAGTTCCCTTACCTCGTGTCCGACTTGACTCGATTGCTCTTTAACCTCCTGAATAATAAACTAGAGTTAATATATACTTTCTTAAGAACCTTTTTAAATATCATTATCCCTTTTATATCACTTATTACAGTGTTACGAAAATTATGTAGTCATTTTAGTTAATAACGTTTGTTTTGTCGATCTATGGTACTTGAGTCAAAAATAAACTTCTTCTAATTAAACTTTGTTCATGTGGTAAAATATCCATTATATCCATAATTATATTCATGATGTAGATATCATATACATTATATATATCTAGTATATACATTCATTTAAAATATTACATTACATTTAGAGGTAAGAAATGAAATGCACCGTTCATGGAGACGGTAAGCCATACGTACGCATGAACGCTACTTTCATTTATATTTAGTATTTAATGGAATGAAGTTATAATTATATAAAGGTATAATATAATTCCATTATAATATAATGTATAATAAAATTTACTTCATCCTCTATACATCCCACATATGGCATTAACGATTCAAATCACTTTGAGGGGGCGGTAGTCCGCACTTCCTAAAATGAAGATATCGTGTTTACCCATAATGGAAACCATAAAGGTATTCCATAAATGAAAAATACATAAGATTAAGTAAAACATAAACATATTATATATAATATATAAATATTGTGACATCCTAATGGTGACCTTTGAAGGTGTTATATGAGTGTTGAACAATCATCGTTTCGTGAGGCAGAAATTCGCCATCCACAGAAACAGTACGTTCTTTAACCATTAGATGTAGGTGTGTGTAAGAGTAGCTCGAATCATTCTTATAAAAAAATCCTAGTATATTTAGGATACTGATGTTGTTACAAAAGAATTTAATAACAAGATTTTAGAGGGTTGTAGAAGCAAAATAAAACAAAATAACATAAGAGAAGACATTACCTTCAAATCGGGTAACTCTTTTTTTGATTTGTTCCAAAGGATTCCTTGGGAAGCTTTATTCCCAAAGTGAGGCTTCTAGGAGAAATATAGGGAAGTTTATAGAGTATTTGGGCAGAGTTTGGCGGAGCCAAAAGGCTTTGATGGTGTGAGTAAGGTGGTAGTGGTGGGGGCCTTTTAGAAGAGGAGAGGAGGGGCACTCTTGGAATGTCGTGAAATGTTACTTTATCATATAATGAGTTTCCGATTTTAAAGGTCCCACACTTATATATTTCGAGGATAAGGTGATAAGGGTTTGAAATATACTCATCCAATAGGCTTTGGACAAGTTTAATCCTTATATTTTACATTATTCTTCAATGTTATTAAAATCGTTAATTAATGAGGTAATCGCTGCATCATCATGGTGTCATAAATAATTTAATTTATTTAATGTTTAAAAATTATAAAACAAATATCCTGATGTAGGAAATATTGTTATCTTTCCAATGAATATTTTTAGTAGAAAAGGTACCTTATATAACCCTATGTAATAATTGTTTTAGTAAAACAACTCATGTTTGTGACAATTTTAGTTTTACATTAAATAAAAAGTTATTATTGTCATTTTCTTACCCAAGTGGCTCCATGGGGTCCCCAAGTTGACCCATGGATTTTCTTGGTCTTCCATGACTCATACAATAGGGGTAGGACAAGTGTAAAGGTATTTACATATTTTTATAATATCATTTTTACCTAAAATTTCACTAATTAACTTTAATCGTGATTAATTAAACTTAAAAGTTACTAATCACCAAAAATTATTTTAATCCCATTGAGCCACATTTTACTTCCTAATGACAACCATGTATGTCGTATTTTTTAAAATCAAATCACAGAAGTGGGAATGTTTCATTTAAATGAAAAAAATCAGTTTTTTAACTACCACTTAGTGGTTTCACTATTCATCAAAAATTGATGTTTTTCAGAACAATGCCAAACATTCACCCTAAGCTATAATTGATATTCCGAACTCAAAAATGATGTATATTTTACAAAATTCCAAACATATGCGTTGCATTAATTAATTTTATAAAAAATTCCCACTGTCACAACAAATAGCATGTTTTTATGAAACAATATATATCAAAAGATTGACAATTGTTTATGTCCAATTTCAAAGTGAAATTAATTATAATTAACACCATTGGATAAAATGGTAAAAATATATTATAATTATACTTTAAAACCACTCAATAGTATAATTTATCACTATAAATTATTTTGATTAAAAAAGTTTTTTTAAGTATTTTTCACTATTCATAAAAAAATTGGAAGTTCATAGAAAATTACAAAAAATTCAACTTAGGATAATTTTGACATTCTGAATACAAAATCGAAGTCCATTTGGAAAGATAAAATTTATAAAATTTCAAAAAGTAGGTATAACTATTAATAATGGCTATTTTGATTGGTCGTGGTGTGTTAGAATCTCGAACATGCATACAATGCAAGCTATTGCATTATTGAAAGAGATGTGTATCGTGGAAGCTCGGGGTGTTACACCTACCATAGCTATGAGGATTACATAGAATGATTGTTGCACTGGTAATTGATGCACTAACATGTTCCCTGTTGTATATGTACATTTCGGCTTATTTCTAGGGGATTGGGCCCTCGGTCTGGGCTGCTTTAGGTTTGCTGAGTGTTTGGTCCTTTTGATTTCATAATTTTTTGTGTACTATTGGGGATGGGGTAGCATGTATTAATATGTTATGGTTCATTTATATGTTCCTCTGTTTTCTCGTGTTTCTTCTATATTAGTACATTTAGTCCCATTGCACACATTATGTGGAATAATGATATTTTTCTTGGTTGTGGTATTCTTTTGGTAAATTTTGAATAAGGGAATTTGTTTAAAGGTATTTAAAAATTTATTTTGGAAAGTATAAGCATTATCCCCTTTGTTGCTTTTGTGAAAAATAAGGCATTTCCATTTTGTTTCCTTTTTTCGGATCCCCTTCATCCTTGTTTTCAATCATGAGGGGAATGGAATATGATTGTGTTTTTTAAAATAAATGTGTGGAAAACATATATTTATATATTTCAGTTCAACACTCATAATAATTATTTCTTTATTTAAATCATGTGCATTTATAATAGAGTTAGTTGTGCTTACCTAATATATATTAATACTCATAGCTTTAGTTTCCATTTATTTTTATTTTCTTTAGATGGTTTTATCTTGGTCTCATTCACCTTGGGTTATGTTTGGTATGGATGGGACAGTTACCCTTGGGGAGAAATAAAGGAGACTTGTGTGTTGGGTTTATTTTTGCCTTCTTGGTTTTGTTTGTTATTTAGTTAGTTTAACATTTAATTGAAAATTATATTGGGAAAAGTATTAATGATCATTTTGATTTTTGATTTCCCTTTTATATATAAAGATTCCTTGTTTATTTTTATTGGGTGAAACTATTCAATATATCTCTATTTATACCCATGGAACTTGTCACCTAGCCTTGAGGATCGGGAACACCTCTTCGGACATTCCAAAAATTGGATCGGGTAACCGGTTCAGGTTTGACCCGAGTTGGTTCATTAAAAGATGGTATCAATTCAGGCCAACTATTTAGTGGGCCTTGATTTTCAGAGTTTCAATAGTTATTTGGGAATGTTAAGGTGGAAGGAGTGGGATCATCGAGGCATTAGGTGTATGAATGATATGTACATCATGAAACCTTTCTCGTTCCACCCCTCGGGTTTCCATGAGACATCTGGGCTTGTCGATGTCCTTTGATTCTTGTGGTTTGTTTAGTGTTGGGAAATAAATAGGGAGTTGGTAAATGGCCTCTATAAACTCATGGGGCTTAAAAAACCCATATGGAGTGAGGTAAATTTTCTT
Source organism: Viscum album (assembly GCA_963277665.1). Lineage (NCBI taxonomy): Eukaryota > Viridiplantae > Streptophyta > Magnoliopsida > Santalales > Viscaceae > Viscum > Viscum album. The sequence continues at coordinate 423,651,989 of OY728129.1, forward strand.
AGAATATTTTCTGTTGTGGTATTGTGATTGGCATATGGCTCCTAAACATATGGTCATGCCATCCATTAACACTATTTTCAACTTGTCAATGGTTTTGGGTCTTCCTTCATTCAGAAAATTTCTTGTTAAAGGCTTTTTTTAATTGTGAAATGTTGAATTTAAAAGCCTAATGATGGTCACACCTTGACTTCTCACATTGGTAATGATTTTTAATTTATACCTTTATCTGATAATTTTATTTGATGTAATTGTTTTTTCGAGGTGTAGGCCATGCTCTATGTGAGTATTTTAGATTTGATGATAAATTAATGTTTGGATTAATAGAGATCGACACTTGGAAAGAGCTCGGTAGAAGCCATTTCACTTCGATAAATCGCTATGCGCCCTTCCCGGTATGCATTTAATTGACTAATCCTTGATTTAAACATTAAAGTGTTCATAAAATAAAATAATGAACAAATAAAATAAGATTATTTAAGATTTTTCATTATAATAATGAAAATAATAATAATAGTAGTAGGGATTATTATTTCAGTTGATATTTTAATTTGGTCATGAATGTTAAAATAATGTTATAATTTTAGAATTATTAACTTATTATTATTTTAAAATTTTCTTAAGTTTTTTTGGGTTTTATTGTTTTCATTTCATTTTATTCTATTTATTTTTTCTTCAAATTCTTGTTATTTTATATCCTTTTTTATTTATCTTTTACTCTTTTTTCCAGCACTACGCAATCCTGAGAGCCTCCTTGGAGCATCGGCCAACCTCCCACACCCTCATCGTAGGTGCGTTTTGTTCCGACTGGGTTGTTCTCCAATTCTGGGTAATTATTTGGTTCGCGTTTCGTTTGTTTTTTGTTTGTTTATGGTTTAATTGATATAATTTCTTGATTTTAGGGCTTAGTTGTTTCGTTTGTGGTGTGATTGAAGTGCGGTGGACTTTGCGCACCAAATTTAAGATGTTGGTCTATACCGAGGTAGGTGGTTCCCCGTCTAACTATTTCTTGATGGATTAATTTTCTTGTTAGATTAATTTATCATGGCCTTACATTAATTACTTGGGTGAAAACATATTTTTAAAAAATAATTTTACATGCGTTGATTACCTTTGTAGCATTTTAGTATAGTGAAAAGTGTGTTTGTGTGGAAACCCTTATTGAATCATTTGGTTGTGTTATATGAGTTGTGTAGTAATTTTATTTAATTTAGGATGATCTGAAAATTTGATTAAGAAGTGGTGATGATGTGCATTTTGTAATAAAATGAGTTTTTGTTTGAGGTTTGTGTGTGAAAAATCATGTTACGTCTCTTGGAATTGGTTTATAGATTTTCTAAATGGTTTTAGAAATCATATGGATGTTGTGAATTGGTTTTTGTAAACCGTATTTACGTGCACATCATTCCAGAATGGAAATTTATCATTTATTAACTCGTATCATGTTTATGCCATATGAGTTTGATTTTTTTTGAAAAAATCCATGCCAATTTATTTACTGTTTTATAAACTCTATTCATACTTAAATAAAAAGTTTAAGGGCTACAGTGGTGTTTTGGGTGTGTTTTTTGTAATCTAATGTGGTGCTTCATGGGTTCATTTTAATAAATTATAAAATGATTAATTAAATGATATTAGGTGGTGAAAACCATGTTTTGATAAGATTATACTGTGCATTTTATTATTAATGAGTGTTTTGGTCGATCTAGTGTGTAAAGCGGTGTTTTCCCTTTAAAATTTATTTATGATAATTTGAATTGTTTTATTTAATAATTATTAATGGTGAAAATTTGTTTTAGTTATATGGTGTAAATTTTTCCAGTGCATAATGTAATGTGACTTGTGTGGAAATTCTTTAATAAATTTTTTTAATGGTTTATTTGACCATGTAAGTGATTTCTTTGACTGTTTAGTCGTTAATTGGTTGTGTATGTGATGCAGAATTGGTTTTGGAATATTTTTCATGTGTGTATTATTTTTAAATGGTTTTTTTGAGTGCGAGTGTAGTGTTGGGAAGAGATAACACCTCATTTGTGTTTTTTTCTTCTGTTTGACTTATGAAATGAACTCTAAACTAAATAAGCACAAATGGGAATCCTGCGTACTAGGTGGCAGGACTAGGACTTGTGCGCTAGTTGTACGATAGTGTAATTGGCCCAGTTTCACATAGATTGATTGATGACTAAAAAAATAACTACATTTTTGGATGATGATTGGAGACCACTAAGTTATGGATGTGTTTCCATACTGGTGTCTCAGGCACAAAAACATATATTGTTAAGTTTTTATACTATTTCTCACTAAGACATAATGTTCTAGGGTCCAACTTCTCTCTAGTATCTTTGGGGACCCCCATGTTTTGTGCTCCTCGTTTGCTTTTCACTCATTGTCGGCACATGGCGTGACGTCTCGGTCACCATTAAAGTGTGTGTGGGTGTGTGTGTGTTTTAATTTAAGTTGTTTTTCTTTAAAGTATTTTTTAATAAAAGTGATTTCGTTAACATTGTTTAAGCATTTTTTTATTTTTCAACTGTAAAATTGCAGATGTATTTGTCATTAAATAATTATGTGGGGAACCTTTTCTAGATGGAATTCTTCTAGGATTTTAGCTCACACCCTACATTCACCTTTGGGTGTATGTTGATTCTGTTTCTTCTGCATTCTAGGTTGATTCATTGATCATAGCATTAGTGGTTTAGGTTTTCAGGGGCACCCTCATGTTGTTTTGATGTCGGTGGCTTGGGGATGTGACTCCTCATGTTGCACGAAGGTTTGAGATAGATTTTTGGTTTTCCTTTGATGTAGTCTCTTTTGGGTTTTTAGTTCAAGTTGTAAACATCAAATCTAACCATGGTGTAAGGGTCATTTTGGTTGTCTGGTTTTAGTTTAAATTTATTCATCTTGATTTTTGTTTTACATTTATGTATTCAGGTAAATCGTTACCAAGTTTTATTTTTGATACCTAGGAACTTGTGCCAGTTCATTGGGATCGGGAACTCCCTTTAGGCCTTACCGCAGACTCTATTGGGCATCATTTTTATGGTTAACCTACTTGGTTCGTGAAAAATGTTATCAAATGAGGTTTGTTCTTGTTATTTAGAGTGTATTTTAGATCAGAGATAGGACATTTGGTACTCGAGTGGTAGGTGCGAGAAGAGTTTCATGAAATCTTACTTGTTCTGATCCTTGAGTAACCAAGGATTGTTTAGGATTTATGTTTTGGATGTGGTTTTTTTGGATGGGGGATGGCGATAGGAGTAAACCGGTATTGTGTGTCATCTCCCATGGGGTAGCGACCCATGTGATTCCCTAGAGTACGGTTCGACACTATTGTGGTTGGTTCTTGTCTAGGGCATGGTATGCTAAACCATGTATTCAGGTTAGACACAACCATTAGTCCTATGTCCTGGTGATTTAATGTTTTTTATGTCTTTATTTAGTTTTGGTTTGGCAAGAATGTGTTGTTTTAAAGAGAGTGGACTTTTTAGTTGCTCTTATTCTATTTTGGTGTGTGTTAGGCCTGATTCTTGGAGTGTGTTTCTTTTGATCCTTGTTTCTTGAATTTGGTGTTTGATTTGTCGAAGTCGAATTTCTAAAATAACATCTTGGGATATTTTAAATCCAAGTGAGTTATTCTAGAAATGCAATGCATTTTGAAAAAAATATCTTGAAATTTTGAAATGGTTTTGAAAAAAGGTATTTTCAGATATTGATAATGTTTTGTTTTGAAAGTAGAGTAGCCTTGTTTTTTCAGTGGTATTCATATGGGTGATCTTATGTGCACGTGGACATTATTAATGGATAGTTGCTAGATCGTGTTGATCGGTGACTATATGGCACAAAAATGCATACTTGTGAGGCACCATTGAATATAAGTGGTGATTGATTGATTTCTAAGGCTGCTTCTTATTTACTATAATGTGGGATTTTTTCAAAAATGGGTTTTTGTGCATAAACTGTTTTAGAAATTCAAAAATGACATTTAATTCAGAGTCAAGATGACATTTTCAAAAGGGAATTTAGGATTTTTTGTGTAGTGTTTGGTTTTTCAAGTGTGTGTTTTTCCTTGAAAAAAAGACATGATGTTTTAAATTGAAATTAGTGGAATTGTGTTTAAGGTGTGTATTTTTATTTTGTGATTCATTTGTATTTTTGGAAGGTTGTTTTGTGTTATTGTTTGGCATATGCCCCTAGAAAGGTCTTGTGGGTTTCCAGTGGGTCTCTCAGTTCATGGCTCATCCCAGACTCCAAGTGGAGTGGCAGAGTTGGGTTCTGGTCGGTTGTGTTGACTGTTTGTAGATGCCGAGTTCAGTTGGATATCGTTGAGTTATTTGAGAATATTGGGAATATCACTAGTTTTTGAGTGACTATAAATGTTGTGCATGCGTAAGTTGTCTCGAGTATTTTTGGAGGAGCGAGACTACACATGCAAAGTTGAGCATTAGATTTTCTTTGCAAGTGGGAATGTCTTGAGAGATCCTCAATATTAGCCTCATAATGTGGTTGTACCTATGTATGTGTAGGTTCCTCATACGATGAGAAGTGTGAACCGAAGGGGCCTGTTCTTGGAGTGCTCCTTCCATCATTTTGTGTTGCGTGTCGGACAGACTGCTCAATCTATTATCTCAGGTGTGGTCAATCTGGTACTCTACGTTGTTAGTTGCAATTCTTAGTGTGTATGTCGATGGAGTGGCTGCTTGGGACCTGAGGAGAAGTATGTAGATTAATTTTATAGCATGGAAAGTTACAGTCATAGGTGGACAGCTTATAACTGCGAGGTGGTAGATGCTTCCGACATTATAGCCCCATCCATAGTTCCTGGGGTGAAGCATTCATGTAGTCAAAACTTGTCAGACATGGGATGGGCTTGGTCCAACTTCAGTCTGCAGTGTCAGGATGAGGACAACATAAATTTCCTAATTGCGGTATCGACTTTGAAGGCTTCATTTTGGCTGTGAGGGTCATGAATCCCTTGTCTCCTAGTTGTGGTCTTAATTTATGGGAGTTACTCTTTAGCCTTAAAGAATTTTGAAGCATCTGTATTCTTTTAAAGATAGCGGGCATGCTCTATGAACCTTTATTTGATTAGTTATGGATCAAAATTGAACTTGTATAAAAAATGCTCATGTATTGTGGTATTGACATGTGTATATCTAGATTGCTGGTAGGTTAGGGGATTTTGAAATCTAATCCATCTCTTGTGGTGGAGTTTTTTCGAGTGTATGAGTCATCCATGCAGGCTGTCCTATGTTGGTGGGTTTCTGATGAAGTGTTCAGTCTGTATCGCTCAATGTAAACTGGGAATACACGCGTGGGGCTCATTGTGTTAGGAAAATTTTATAATGGTGGGGAGACCCTAAGCGAGTCTCATCGGCATCTTCTCTTATGTTGGTTTGTTTAAACATAGGAAACTTGGAGGGTCAAGTCTATGTTAGAGGTTGTCTAGAGAACCAATATTTGATAAGAACCATAATATGGAGGGGGAACACTATAGGATGAACTTTTGGATGAACCATTTTTTCAAGTGCACTTGGAAAGGCATCCCATTACTTCTAATCCGCCAAACCTCGACCATGCTAATTAGTTAGCGTTGGTAGTGGGTCACTAGACAAGTATTCTTGGAGATCTTGAGTGGCTTCGATGATCCTTATCATAGGGGTAGGGGTGTTACATGGTGTAGTTCTATTTGAGGTGAATTTCTTATTGCTGGTTATTTTTTTTGGTGATTCTTGTTTGGAGTTCATTGATGTTTCATGTCATGGGTGTTTTGTGTAACGCCCCGACCCCAGTTACCCAGAGTCGGTGCATTATTACATAACATTGGCATGATCGCAAGAAAGATCAAATCTCGAAAGACCGATTGGTTTAGTAGCCTTGGAAACACTAGATATATTCATAAGTTTTACATTACATCATTAAATGAAAACTACTACAACAACATAATGTTTCCACAGTCCACACTATAATCCCCTCATAATATCCCTGCAGGTCATTCATAACTTACATCTTCACATCCTAGGAAAAATAGAACATAGAAAAGGGGTGAGCTCAAATTCCCAGTAAGGATAACAATATAGCGGAACATTCAAAAATAAGAATAAACATTTAAGGCAATGTATAACTAAAACAAAAGCCTTTCAAACATGAACTTTCAACATGGTATGGCATAAATAAAATGAAATAATGTCATTTACTTATTCACATGGATATTCTACTAATCGAATAATCACATGCAAAAATCAATAACCACTTTCATAATGTTGGAATGCATAATGTCGGACTATCATAACCACATAGTCAAGGCCTCGTGCGAAGACTACAAAAAATATTTTGTCAAAGCCTTGTGCCAAGACACTAGTTTGTCTCATGAGACCTACCGATGCATCGAGGAGCTATAGCGGGCTCCACCCGTCACATATTAAGTCCAATGCATTCCCATATGAAAATGTTTAAACATAACATAAGCATTCGTATTAAAACTAGCATACGAAATGTCAATAATTTCACCATAAACTATGAATGGTATAAAAATAGCACATCCACAGTCAAACATATCACAAAACCTTCAATACAATATAGAAGTTTTGTATCATAATAAATCAACTTCAAATAAGTGTAAAATCCGTCAAAGGATGTTGACATAGATGAAATCAAAACACTTTTTAAGGAAATATCTCTTTCTATTTTTGAAATCATTTAAGAGCCATATAAAATAAAACATTTTCTTGAAAATATTCTTATAAGCTTGTAAGGGAAGCTTTGATGATTTTATAATGGCGGAAAATAACCGCACCCGCCGTATAAGTTAAAAAAACATTCTTGTCTTAATTCTGTCGAAAAGGTTAAAAAGGACCTTGTTTTGAAAACGACGGAATGATTCCTTTATAAACCTCTTATAAAAAGTCAAAAAAGGGTATAAATGACTTTAACCCATATTATTGTAAATAATAAATATTTTTTTAAATACATTTCAAAGAAACATGGATGTGGATGATAAATAAATCCCAGTAGATTATTACGTATAAACAACCTCGGATAATGAAGAGATTGTGAAATAACCCTTACCTTGTACTTTTCCTTGGTTGGGGTAGGTTAACCTCCTGTATAATGGTGAAATAATTATTATTAAATTATACAAGAATCATATACATTAATATGATATCATATATGATCTTTTAACATTGCTTTATTAATAATATCTTAGTATTATCGTCGTTTCGGGTGATAATCGATTCGTTCTTCTTAAATGATTGGTTACGTAAGACATGTTTGTAATGGATAGATTATATTTTATTCATAATCAGAATTATATTAAAATTATTTTTAACCCTTAAATGAGAATAAGACTTGAATGGATACGATGGAGAATGAATCTCATCGCGTTCGTGGAGACGGTAGTCCGTACGTACGCACGAACGCTACTTCCATTTAATTTTTATTTTAAAAGAATCGAATCCAAATGATACATAGGTATTTTACTATTACATTATAATATAGTATTTTATATATGTTACTTACGTTCATTAACACTATCCTTTATACGTTCCATGTGTGGTATGAACGAATCATATCATTTTAAGGGGGTGGTAGTCCGCACTTCCTCAAATGAAATTATCGTATGTATATACAACATGAAACGAATAATGGTATGAAATAAAATGGAATTACAGAAGCTTATATATAAAATATATATCATTAATATCATATTTAATTACAGTTCCATCATAATGGCCACCATGAGAGGCGGTAAGATGTATTTGAACAATCATCGTTTCATGAGGCATTAGTTTTCCATCCACAGAAACATTATGTTCATCATCCATTAGATGGAGTTGTGTGTATGTGTAGTTTGAATCCTTCTTATAACAACATCCTAGTATATTGTGGATACTGGTTTTGTTACAAAAGAAAGGAAACAAAAAGCGTTTGGGGGTTGGAGAAGAAAAATAAATGAAAATAATTTAAGAGAAATCGTTACCTTTAATTTAGGTAACTCACTTTGGTTGGAACCAAAGGACTTCTTGAAATGCTTTCTGCCTAAGGGGAAGCTTCATGGAGGAGGAGAGGGATGTGGGGAGATTATTTTGGCAGGGTTTGGATGAGCCAAGTGGCTTGAGAGGTTTGAGGAATGAGTAGAAGTGGTCTCCTTTTATAAGGGAGAGGAGGGGCTCTTTAGGAAAGAGTGAAAGTATTACTTTATAATATAATTATATTCGGTTTATAATGGTCCAAAAATCATTGAGGTCGAAGATAAGATGACTCATATTCTAAATAACATCAACCAATAAGAATTGGACAGGTTTTAGATAATATTTTAATCATTATAAGCGTATTTATTTAAATGATTTATTAATGAGGTAAACATTGCATCATTATTGTGTCATTACTAATTTAAATTATTTGATGTCTAAAAATTATAAATAAAATATCATTATGTTGGAAATCATTTTAGCTTTCTGATGAATATTTATAATCGAAAATCCAACATGTATAACCTTATGTAAAAATTGTTCTTCTAAAAGATGTAAGCTTATGCCATTTTTATTTTTATTTTAACTTTATTAATATAATGTGTCCCTACCACATACAAGTGGCTCTAAGGGGTCCCCAAATCGACCCAAGGATGCCCATGGTCGGGTATGTGTCCACCAATAAGTTTAGGACACGTTTTAGGGTAATTTTGTATTATTATAATATTATTTTTTAACCTTTATTTACCGGATTTACCCTTTAACCATGGTAAATAAAATATTTACCGCAGTAATTATTCAAAATGTGTAAAAATAAAAGTTAACTATTTACATAATTTGGACATCCTGATTACAAATATTTAATCCATTTTTCCAAATTCAAAACACAGAAGTGGCAGAAATTAATTTAAAATTAATTCCCGTTGTTAAAATAAAAAGCGTGTTTTTAAGAGATAATAACAATCAAAAGATTGACACTTGTTTATGTCTGGTTTAATTGTGAAATTATTTCCAATGACAAACATTAAATTAAATGGTAAAAATATATTCTAAATATACTTTAAAACCACTCAAATTCATAATTTATCAATATTAATTATTTTGATTAAAAAAGATGATTTTAATTAAAATTTAGTAATTTTCACTATTCATCAAAATATAAAAGTTATCCGAAAAGTACCAAAATTTCACCCTAGGCTAATTTCAATATTCCGAATCCAAAAATGAAGTCCATTTTGCAATATAAAATATATATTATTTCAAAAAGTAGGTATTACTATTCACAACGGCTAGTTTAATTAGTTGTGGTGTGTGTTAGAACTCGAGGTTGCGTACAACACAAGCTATCGCATTATTCGAAGGGAAACGTACCGTGGAAGCTTGGGGTGTTACATTCTCCCCTCCTTCAAATAATTTCGTCCTCGCAATTTCTAGGGTATTACTGCATAAAAAGACTCGGGTGGTTCTTCATCATAAGTTCCTCGGGTTCCCACGTTGCCTCTTCCATCTTATGATTTCTCCACAAAACTTTTACCAGACGCGTCGTCCGGTTTCTCAGTACTTGTTCTCTTGTATCAAGAATCCTGACAGGCTCTTCACAATAAGACAGATTGGGTTCCAGTTCTAATTCCTTATAGGTGAGTACATGCGTTGGGTCAGGCATGTATTTTCTCAACAGAGATACGTGGAACACATCGTGAACTTTGGAGAGACTTGGCGGCATTGCCAATCGGTAAGCTACAACCCCAATTCGTTCTAGAATTTCGAAGGGTCCGATGTACCTGGGACTCAATTTACCTTTCATACCAAAACGTATGACTCCCTTCTATGGAGATACCTTCAGGAAAACATGATCACCGACTTGAAATTTCAAATCCTTCCTTCGATTATCGGCATAGCTCTTCTGCCTACTTTGAGCTGCTTTGATGTGATTTTGGATTAGTTTCACCTTTTCCACTGTTTCCTCCACCAATTCTGGCCCTACATGTTTTCTTTCACCAACGTCATCCCAACAGGTTGGTGTACGACATCTCTTTCCGTATAACGCTTCATATGGTGCCATCTAAATACTCGAATGGAAGCTATTGTTATAGGAAAATTCTACCAGTGGTAAATATTGATCCCACATACCCTGAAAGTCAAGTGAGCAAGATCTCAACATGTCTTCTAGGGTTTTAATAGTCCGTTCTGATTGTCCATCTGTCTGAGGGTGGTAAGCAGTGCTCAAATGAAGTTCAGTATCCAGGGATTTCTGAAGACTTTTCCAAAATCTTGAAGTAAAATGGGGATCACGATCAGAAACAATCGATAGGGGTACTCCATGAAGTCTCACAACTTCATTAATGTATAGTCTTGCTATACGTTCCAGGGGTATATCTTCTCTTATAGCAAGAAAATGTGCTGACTTGGTAAGACGATCAACAATAACCCATATTGCATCGTTCCTTCTAGGAGTCTTTTGTAGCCCCATGACAAAGTCTATCGTAATATTGTCCCATTTCCACTCCGGTATGGGAAGAGGTTGCATGACTCCTCCAGGCTGTTGCCTTCCATCTTTCACTTGTTGACAAACCATACATCATGACACAAAATTAGCAATCTCTCTCTTCATGTTGTCCCACCAAAAATGTTACTTCAAATATCTATACATTTTGGTGCTCCCATGGTGTATAGAGAAATTGGAACTATGAGCATCATCCAGCAATTCCCTTTTTAGATCAGGTAAATCAAGAACACAAAGTCTCTTCCTGAATTTCAAAATCCCATCTTCATACACAAAGTCTCTCAATCTCCCATCATTCACAGCTTTAATCTTCTTCTGAAATTCTTTATCATCGGTCTGAGAACTCTTAATCCTTTCTAGTAAAGATGGTTTGGCAACCATTTGAAAAAGCATTGATGTTTCACCTTCCCTGGTTATTCTCATGCCCATCTTCACTAGATCCATGAAAATTGGATCCCTTTCAATTCTCATCATGTTCAAAACACCATGGTCTTTTCTACTCAAAGCATCTGCCACCTTGTTTGCTTTCCCCGGGTGGTAGTGTATCGTGCAATCATAATCCTTGAGTAATTCAAGCCATCTCCTTTGCCTCATGTTGACTTCTTTTTGTGAGAAAATATACTTCAAACTCTTGTGATCAGTATAAATCTCACATTTTTCACCATAGAGGTAGTGTCTCCATATATTCAAAGCAAAGATCACAGCTGCTAACTCAAGATCATGGGTAGGATAGTTTTGTTCATGAATTTTCAACTGTCGTGATGCATAGGCAATAACTCTATCATTCTGCATAAGGACACAACCAAGTCCTTTCTTTGATGCATCACTACAAATAACAATCCCATCATTCCCCGATGGTAGAGTCAATATAGGAGCATTGACTAATCTTCTCTTCAGTTCTTCGAAACATTCTTCACACTATTTTGTCCAAACAAATTTAACCCCTTTATGTGTGAGCTTCGTTAATGGGTTAGCCAATCGGGAAAAATTCTGGAAGAAACGTCGATAATAACCTGCCAAACCAATAAAACTACGTACCTGAGTTATACTCGTAGGTGCTGGCCATTCTTGGATTGCCTTGGTCTTAGAAGGATCAACAGAGATTCCATCATTAGAGACAATGTGGCCAAGAAAAGAAATATCCTGAAGCCAGAATTCACACTTGCTAAACTTCCCATATAATTTATGCCTCCTCAGAGTCTTCAAGATAATGCGCAAGTGATATTCATGATCTTCGTAGGTTTTAGAGTATACCAATATATCATCAATAAATACCACCACAAATTCATCGAGATACTCCTTGAAAACTCTATTCATCAGATCCATGAATACAGAGGGTGCATTAGTCAATCCAAACGGCATTACGGTAAACTCTTAATGCCCGTACCTGGTTCGAAATGCTGTCTTCGGAATGTATTCCTTCTTTACACACAACTTATGGTATCCAGATCGAAGGTCAATCTTTGAAAAGTATTGAGCTCTATGCAGTTGGTCAAATAAATCATCAATGCGAGGTAGGGGATACTTGTTCTTTATCGTTATAGCATTGATCTCCCTGTAGTCGATACATAACCTCATAGATCCATCTTTCTTTTTAACAAAAAGAACAGGGGATCCCCTTGGAGAAACACTAGGGAGAATAAATCCCTTATTACTCAATTCCTCTAGTTGTTTATTTAGTTCGACTAACTCTACAGTGGCCATTCTATAAGGGGTATTCGATATAGGCCTTGATCCAGGAATTAAATCAATGGAAAACTCAACTTCTCATTCTGGAGGATGTCCAGGTAAATCTTCCGGAAATACATCTACAAATTCTTTCACAACAGGTAAATCCTCTATTTGAACATTCCTTTCCTCACCGACAGTTATTTCATTCTCTTCCTCCCCAATAATTGAATTAAGTTGAGCTACTGGGGGTGGAACTAAATAAGAATTAGGTGGTGACGATTCTGCTCTAAAAATAAGGTGTTCCTTATCATTATCATCATGAATCGTAACTTATTTCTTCTTACAATAAATCTTCGCATCATAGTTCGAAAGCCAGTCCATACTGAGGATTATATCAAACTCAATCATAGGTATGACGATGAGATCAGCAGATAAATAAAATTTATGTGCTCTAATGGGGACTGATTCACAAAACATTGTTGCAATGATACTTTCCTTAGGAGTTTTAACCGACAACTCCCTTATTAAATCAAATTGGAAATATCTAATTTTCTTAGAAAACTGGGAAGATATGAAACAATGCGACGATCCATAGTCAAATAATGCATTTTCTAAACTTGAGGAAACCATTAAATTACCTGCCACCATGTCTTTCGAAGCTTCTACCTCAGCAGTAGTGATAGCATAAGACTGGCCTTGATCCCTTGGCCTTTTCTGAGGTAAGTTCTCCTGACGCTTAGGACATTCATTTGCATAATGTCCCATCTCCCAGCAGTTGTAGCACTGATCGTTGGTAGCTTCCTTCTTCCCCTTGCAATCACGAGCTTGGTGGCCTTTTTCACCAAACTTGTAACAGACTCCCATTCCCTTCAAGCAAGTACCAGGATGTTTCTTCCCGCATTTACTACAAGATGGATATTCAACCTTTCCCTTCTTACCCTTATTTCCATTCCCAGATTGATCAGCAGGTCTCTTCTTCTCTTACTTTGCTTTAAAGTCATAAGACTTAGAGAATTCCTTTTCCGTCTTGATAGCACATGAGACAATGTCTTCGTACGATGAAAAGGATTGTGGGACTAATGCTCGACGAAAAATGGTTTTAACCCATCAAAGAAATGATCAATCTTACTTCTTGGGTTACGTATATAATCACCAGCGTACCTTGCTAACCTTGTAAAGTTAGCCTCATACTTTGTGACATTCTCATCCTCCTTTTGTCTCAGACTCAGAAATTGCCTTTCCATATCTGCTCGATGGTCACGAGGAAAGTATTTTTCTTAAAACAGATCTTTGAACTCCCTCCATTCCATATTTGATACTTCATCATCTTCCTTCATGTTTTGAATCAATGACCACCATTGATCAGCATCTCCAGTGAGGCGGTAAACTGCCATGATAACTTTTTCCCTTTCACTGCTCCCCAAAGCCTGAAATATTTTCTCTAGGGAATTTATCCATTTCTCAGCTACTAAGGGATTTGTACTCCCATTGAATGTTGGTGGTTGTTGCCTCATGAATTGATCTAACATTGATCCTCCACGCTGCGGATCCGGGTGCTCCATACGGGTAAGGTTATTATTCATAACCTGAGTAAGTTGTCCCAGTATGGTGATTAGCTGATCGGCACCAGTTGCATCACCAGCTCCACTATAATTATCTTGAGTAGGAGGGAAATCCCTACATGGAGTGAGTGCATTGATACGGTTTCCATTTCTTCCACTAGGCGCCATTTCTAAACAATGTCATAAACTAGATCAGTTTATGAATCAAAATACATAATCCCATTCTTATAAAACACTTAACATAAATTGAACTATTTATGGATATAATCCATAATCATAAGAATGTTTTCTTTGAGAAATTATATACTCATAAACCCTTCATAATGATTTGTAAAGAAAATGAGATTTATCCTAAGCATATCTCCCAGGAGTGTAGTAACCAAGAGTGCAGCAAGGTCCGTTGTCGTGCACCAGTTCACGTTCGAGTCTAGCTCAAAGCGGTGTTTTCGGGTTTTACCCCTAGGTACATCTGTGCCAGAGCCACCTCTACCTGCTCGTATCCAGACAGGGATGTATTGCTCAGAAAACTCACAAAATCTCTATAATACCAAAATTCTAGGAAGTTCTTCTATACTAATCCTCAAAGTTCATCTTAGGTCTACGTGCTCTAATTAGAGTTTATCTAAATCTAGCTTCCAAGTTTTGTACTAAACTTCCTCTGATACCAACTGTAACGCCCCGACCCCAGTTACCTAGAGTCGGTGCATTATTACATAACATTGGCATGATCGCAAGAAAGATCAAATCTCGAATGACCGATTGGTTTAGTAGCCTTGGAACACTAGATATATTCATAAGTTTTACATTACATCATAAAATGAAAACTACTACAACAACATAATGTTTCCACAGTCCACACTATAATCCCCTCATAATATCCATGCAGGTCATTCATAACTTACATCTTCACATCCTGGGAAAAATAGAACATAGAAAAGGGGTGAGCTCAAATGCCCAGTAAGGATAACAATATAGCGGAACATTCAAAAATAAGAATAAACATTTAAGGCAATGAATAACTAAAACAAAAGCCTTTCAAACATGAACTTTCAACATGGTATGTCATAAATAAAATGAAATAATGCCATTTACTTATTCACATGGATATTCTACTAATCGAATAATCACATGCAAAAATCAATAACCACTTTCATAATGTTGGAATGCATAATTCCAGACTATCATAACCACATAGTCAAGGCCTCGTGCCAAGACTACAAATAAGGTTTTGTCAAGGTCTTGTGCCAAGACACTAGTTTGACTCATGAGACCTACCGATGCATCGAGGAGCTATAGCGGGCTCCACCCGTCACATATTAAGTCCAATGCATTCCCATATGAAAAGGTTTAAACATAACATAAGCATTCGTATTAAAACTAGCATACGAAATGTCAATAATTTCACCATAAACTATGAATGGTATAAAAATAGCACATCCACAGTCAAACATATCACAAAACCTTCAATACAATATAGAAGTTTTGTATCATAATAAATCAACTTCAAATAAGCGTAAAATCCGTCAAAGGATGTTGACCTAGATTAAATCAAAACACTTTTTAGTGAAATATCTCTTTCTATTTTTGAAATCATTTAAGAGCCATATAAAATAAAACATTTTCTTGAAAATATTCTTATAAGCTTGTAAGGGAATCTTTGATGATTTTATAACGGCGGAAAATAACTGCACCCGCCGTATAAGTTAAAAAAACATTCTTGTCTTAATTCTGTCGAAAAGGTTAAAAAGGACCTTGTTTTGAAAACGACGGAAAGATTCCTTTATAAACCTCTTATAAAAAGTCAAACAAGGGTATAAATGACTTTAACCCATATTCTTGTAAATAATAAATATGTTTTGAAATACATTTCAAAGAAACATGGATGTGGATGATAAAGAAATCCCAGTAGATTATTACGTATAAACAACCTCGGATAATGAAGAGATTGTGAAATAACCCTTACCTTGTACTTTTCCTTGGTTGGGGTAGGTTAACCTCCTGTATAATGGTGAAATAATTATTATTAAATTATAAAAGAATCATATACATTAATATGATATCATATATGATCTTTTAACATTGCTTTATTAATAATATCTTAGTATTATCGTCGTTTCGGGTGATAATCGATTCGTTCTTCTTAAATGTTTGGTAACATAAGACATGTTTGTAATGGATAGATTATATATTATTCATAATCAGAATGATATTAACATTATTTTTAACCCTAAAATGAGAATAAGACTTGAATGGATACGATGGAGAATGAATCTCATCGCGTTCGTGGAGACGGTAGTCCGTACGTACGCACGAACAATACTTCCATTTAATTTTTATTTTAAAAGAATCGAATCCAAATGATACATAGGTATATTACTATTACAGTATAATATAATATTTTATATATGTTACTTAAGTTCATTAACACCATCCTTTATAAGTTCCATGTGTGGTATGAACGAGTCATATAATTTTAAGGGGGCGGTAGTCCGCACTTCCTCAAATGAAATTATCGTTTATATATACAACATGAAACGAATAATGGTATGAAATAAAATGGAATTACAGAAGATTATATATAAAATATATATTATTAATATCATATTTAATTATAGTGCCATCATAATGACCACCATGAGAGGCGGTAAGATGTATTTGAACAATCATCGTTTCGTGAGGCGTTAATTTGCCATCCACAAAAACATTATGTTCATCATACATTAGATGGAGTTGTGTGTATGTGTAGTTTGAATCCATATTATAACAACATCCTAGTATATTTTGGATACTGTTTTTGTTACCAAAGAAAGGAAATAAAAAGAGTTTGGGGGTTGGAGAAGCAAAATAAATGAAAATAATTTAAGAGAAATCATTACCTTTAATTTAGGTAACTCACTTTGGTTGGAACCAAAGGACTTCTTGAAATGCTTTCTGCCTAAAGGGAAGCTTCAAGGAGGAGGAGAGGGATGTGGGGAGCTTATTTGGGCAGGGTTTGGACGAGCCAAGTGGCTTGAGATGTGTGAGGAATGAGTAGAAGTGGTCTCCTTTTATAAGGGAGAGGATGGGCTCTTTAGGAAAGAGTGAAAGTATTACTTTATAATATAATTATATTCGGTTTATAATGGTCCAAAAATCATTGTGGTCGAAGATAGGATGACTCATATTCTAAATAACATCAACCAATAATAATTGGACAGTTTTTAGATAATATTTTAATCATTATAATCTTATTTATTTAAATGATTTATTAATGAGGTAAACATTGCATCATTATTGTGTCATTAATAATTTAGCTTATTTGATGTCTAAAAATTATAAATAAAATATCATTATGTAGGAAATCGTTTTATCTTTTTAATGAATATTTATAATCGAAAATCCAACATGTATAACCCTATGTAAAATTTTTTCTCTTAAAAGATGTAAGCTTATGCCATTTTTATTTTTATTTTAACTTTATTAATATAATGTGTCCCTACCACATACAAGTGGCTCTAAGGGGTCCCCAAATCGACCCAAGTATGCCCATGGTCGGGTATGTGTCCACCAATAAGGTTAGGACACGTTTTAGGGTAATTTTGAATTATTATAATATTATTTTTTAACCCTTATTTACCGGATTTACCCTTTAACCATGGTAAATAAAATATTTACCGCAGTAATTATTCAAAATGTGTAAAAATAAAAGTTACCTGTTTACATAATTTGGACATCCTGATTCCAAATATGTAATCCATTTTTCCAAATTCAAAACACAGAAGTGGCAGAAATTAATTTAAAATTAATTCCCATTGTTAAAATAAAAAGCGTGTTTTTAAGAGATAATAACTATCAAAAGATTGACACTTGTTTATGTCTGGTTTAATTGTGAAATTATATCCAATGACAAACATTAAATTAAATGGTAAAAATATATTCTAAATATACTTTAAAACCACTCAAATTCATAATTTATCAATATTAATTATTTTGATTAAAAAAGTTGTTTTTAATTAAAATTTACTAATTTTCACTATTCATCAAAATATAAAAGTTATCCGAAAAGTACCAAAATTTCACCCTAGGCTAATTTCAATATTCCGAATCCAAAAATGAAGTCCATTTTGAAATATAAAATATATATGATTTCAAAAAGTAGGTATTACTATTCACAACGGCTAGTTTAATTAGTTGTGGAGTGTGTTAGAACTCGAGGTTGCGTACAACACACGCTATCACATTATTCGAAGGGAAACGTACCGTGGAAGCTTGGGGTGTTACATTTTGAATGCCTGATCATCGGGTGATTGAGGTTTTGTTTTAGGTGTCTTCATGGTCTCTTTCAGAACCCTTGGTTGAACTATTCTATGGGACTCTCTAGGGGAAGATATTGTCCCGGTGGGGAGAATTGACACACCCTGAGTTCGCACATCGGTAATGTTTTTTAATTTTTACCATTATCTTATATTTTTATTTGATTTAATTGTTTTGCAGAGGTTCAGACCAAGCCCGACATGAGTTCTTTCAGTTTGAAAATAAATGAATGTCTATCTTAACAACATCTGACACTCGGAAAGAGCTCGGTCGAAGCCATGTCACTTCTCTAAATCGCCATGCACCTTGCTCGATAAGCAGTTATTTAATTAATCAAAGAGGTAAACATTAAAGTGTTCATAAAATAAAATATCAAACAAATAAAATAATATTATTTATGATTTTTCTTCATAAAAATTATGATGAGAGTAATAGTAATAATATCGTTGCAGATTTTTTTTTCAATTGATATTTCAATTTGGTCATGGATGTTAAATTAATGTTATAATTATAGAATTATAAACTTGTTGTTATTATTATTATTATTAAATGAATTAAGTTTCATTATTTGGGTTTTATTTTGTTTTCAATTTATTTTTATACTCTTTCTATTTTATTCAGTTTATTTTTATTTTATTTCCATTTTTTTTACATTAACTCTTTTTCTTTCTGCATCGTGCAAGACCGATAACCTTCTCATAGCTTCAATCGACCTCCTGCACCCTCGTCATAGTTGTGTTTCCCTTCGACCGGGTTGTTCATCAATTTTGGGTAATTTTTTTGTTATGTTTTGGTTTGTGTTTGGTTTTTGTATTGTTTAATTGATCTAATTGCTTGATTTTAGGGCTTTTTTGTTTTTTTTTGCGGTGCAATTGAAGTGTTGTGGACTTTGTACACCAAATCTACGAAGTTGGTCTACACCGAGGTAGGTGGTTCCGCATATAATTATTTCTTGATGGATTAATTTTCATGTTTGACTAATTTAGCATGGCCTTCTATTTATTACTTGGGTACGAACATAATTTTTAAAAAGATATTAACATGCATAGATTTATTTTGTATAATGTTATTATAGTGTGTAGTTCATTTTTGTGAAAACCCTTATCGAGTCATTTGATTGTGATATATGAGTTGAGAAATAAGTTTATTAAATTTTTAAAGAGATATGAATTTGATTATGAAGTGGTGATGATGTGAATTTTGTAATAAACGATGTTTTGGTGTTAGTTTGGTGGGTAAAAAATCATGTTACATCAAACGGAATTGTACTATTGAGTTTCATAATGGTTTTTGAAATGATATGGAAGTTGAGAATTGATTTTTGAAAACCGTCTTGGAGTGCACATAATTATATAATGGACATTTTTCATTTATTTTTTAGTATCATGTTTATTCCATATGAGTTTGAATTTTCTGTGAAAAAACCATGTCGATGTAGTTACTATTTTATAAACTATGTTTATACGTTTTTAAAATTTTTAAGGGTTGCACTGGAGTTTTGGGTATGTTTTTTATGTAATCCCATATGGTTCTTCATGGGTCTATTTTTATAAATTGTAAAATGATTAATTAAATGATATTGGCAGTGAAAACCCCAGTTTGATAAGATTATACTATTTGTTTGGTTATAAAAGAGGGTTTGGGTCAGTCTACTTTGTAATGCGGCGTTTTTCTCTTTAAAATTTATTTACAAAAAATTGAATTGTTTTATTAAATAATTACTAAGGGTGAAAAGTTTGGTAGATTAAATGGTGTAAATGTTTCTGGGGTGTAAATTCATCTGATGTGTGTGGAAATTTTTTAATATATTATTTTAAAGGGTTTTTTTAAAATGTACATGCTTTCTGTGTCTATGCAGTCATTAATTGGTTGTGTAAGGGATGAAGATTTGGTTTTGGGTTATTTTTAGTGTGCATATTATTTAAAAATTTATTTTTATGTGTGCGAGTGTAGTTTTGGTTAGAGATAAAACCACATTGGTCTTGTTTGTTTGTGTTTAACATTTGAAATGAACTTTAAAATAATACAACACAAATAGGAAGCCTAGGTACTGGGTGGGTGAACTATGACTAGTGTTCTGGTGATACATAAGTTGAATTGGCCCGGTTTTACTTAGCTTTATTGATGACTACCACACTAACTAATATTTTGAATGGTGTTGGGAGACCACTAGGTTATGGATGTGTTTCTATAAAAGTGTCATGTGCATGAGAACAAATTTGATGTGACTCTATACCATTTCTCACTGAGACATGATGTTATAGTGTCCCACTTATCACTAGTATCATTAGGGAATCTCCCATGTTTTGTGCTCCTCTTCTTCTTTTCACTAACCATCAACACACAGTGTGTTGTTGGGGTTACTGTTAATGTGCATGTGTGTGTTTGTGTTTAAATTTATGTTTTTTCATTAAATTTGTTTCCTTAAAACTATTTTCATTAAAATTGTTTAATAATTTATTTATTTTTCGTCTGTTAATTTGCATATGTATTTGTCATTAAATAATTATGCATGGAACCTTTCTTCTGTGGAATCCTATTGGTCTTTTAGCTCACACCCTACATACACCTTTGGGTGTATGTAGATTTGGTTTCTTTGGCATTCCAGGTTGATTCATCATGCATAGCACTGGTGGTTCGAGTTGTCAGTGTCACCCTTGTGTTGGTTTTGTTGCAGTGGATTGGGGATGTGACTCCTCATGTTGCATGAAGGTTTGAGTTGGTGTTTTGGTTTTCCTTTGATGTAATCTATTTTGGGATTTTAGTTGAAGTTTTAAACATTAAATATGAACATTATGTAAGGGTCTGTTTGGTTTTCTGATTTTTTTTCCATTTATTCATCTTGTGGTTTGTTTTATATTTATTTATTCAGGTAAATCTTCCCCATGTTTTATTTTTGATACTCAAGCACTTGTTCCAGATCATGGGAATCAGGAACGCCCTTCGGTCCTTGCCACAGACTATGTCTGGCGTTGGTTTGATGGAGACCAGACATGGTTCATGAAAATGACTTTATTTTTATCATGTACTTTATTTCCTTGTTTCCTAGTGTCTTCCCCCATGAATATATGATGGATCCAAAAACTGAATCACCGAATGGTGCATCATTAGAAAAATCCCCAGTACATCATCCTATTTAATAGGTCTTTGTGTTTCATAATTTGATCCCTCCACCCTTTTATGATTAAGAGGAACAGCTCAAGGAAGTGGAGTACATGCGAAATATTGAGAGAGACTTCAGTTTCCTTGTACTTCCTGAGCTATTATGGGTAATAATTTCTACCCCAATTCAATATGGAATAACCTATAAATGATGGATGTCCATTTATCGAAGAAACCCTTATTATGCTCTTCCATGGGAGTTCTTTGCATCATAGTTCATCCAACAACATTTCTATGAGATGGCATAGATGAGAAGGAGAATAGAGTTGTGTGGTTATGGAAAGGGTATTAGATCAGTATTATAATTATATTGATGATTTTTTTATCTATTTTTATACAATCTAGTGTATTTTTCAAATGATCCAATTAAGGATCAGCACTTTGAGTTTGGGATCTGTCCCAAACTATAGTCAAAGGTGGAAGAGCTCAACCTAGCCACCTTCCCTAATGTGTTGAGAAAATATATTCATTCTGAATATTAGTTAGTATAAGGAATGGAGATAGAGAATCCTCCTATGATCTTTGGAAGTGATAGAGAGGATGCTGATAAGAAAAATGAGACGTGGCCGGATGCTGGTGGTACTACTATAGGAATTAAGAGTTCTCCAAGGATCATGTCATCTTCTTTAGAGAGAAATTCCATGTTTTTCATTAGTGCGGTAAGAGGGTTTATAAGAGTTCACCGTGCCTGAATGCTCCATGAATCTATTATACCTTTGGATCCTTGGATAACTTGCAGCTATTTTGTCGGGGTATTTCTAATAGGCTCTATGAATCTAGACCTAACTCTTCAAAGGTCACCTCATACTATTTGTATGAGTAATACAATGTTTTGGATTCACTTTTGGGTCTTTCTCATTGAAATGTTTTTGGAATTTAACAGTCGGGACTGATGGCATTTTTTGGTGTTTCTTTCTTTTTCATCTGTAAGGTTCATTGTTGTTGAACCCTTTTGAACTCATATTTTAAAAGAAGTGTGATTCATGTATTTTTTATCTATATTATTCATTTGGGGGTTTCATAAGATTTAATGGGATGTAGGAGATGCTTCAATCATCAGATATCTATACAATGGATTCAAAGTTAATATAACACACAATTTCGAGAACCAGAATGGTGTAAAAGGCCCTGGTTTATTTTTTGTCATTTGTGGGTCTGGTATTGTGTATTTCTGAGGGTGTGAAGTTGTTGGTATGATGTCAGTTTTGGTTTTCAGGCACTATTATATAGGCCCTTCCCTCTCCTAACCTTTTGGTTAAGTTTTCTTGTCCATATGAAATGTTTCAGAGTTTATTTATTTTGATAGTCGTTGTGGTGGGGGGACCCATCATAGGTCTCATTGAATTAACTGTTAGCTTGTTTCTTATAGTGGGGATTCAATTTGGGCCACCCTATTTCAATATATCAGTTACATTACAATTATCTGTTTGATGGTGGTTGGTCTTTTTAAAACCCATTTAATTCCATGTTCACCCTTTGAGTAAATGTAGATTGGACATATTCGAATGGTTTTATATGTCATAAGGTTAGATATGTATCCATGGAATGGGGCTTGAAGTCATTAATCTATTTGAATATATGGTATGTGTATCATTTTGGGATGTTTAAGATGATCTTTTTTCAAGTAAGGAATTAGTGTTGTGAAAATTCTATGTCTATTGGACCGATCAACATGAGGTGTTTAAAGCATTAAGGGTATGTCTAAAATAGCTGAGAATCTATTCTGGGTCTCCATGTTTTATTAAAAAAATCTCTTTCAATGTTGATAGTGATTTTTCATGTTGATATTTTTCATTCCATATGAATCTTCTTGAACTGTAAGGGAGTATAGATTTATATTCTGGGTTTCAGCCTTGTTATTTTTTTACTGGGGAAGTATCATTATGGTGGGGAGAATTGTCACACCTAGGTTTTAATGTTTCCTTGGATCTAACTCAGGTTGGGATCTTTGTTTCTTTTCTCATGAACTAGATGTTATGAGTTTTACGTTTGGATAATTTCTTTAGGGTTTGTATTGAGTCAGGATTTTAAATTTTGATTTTTTATTTAAATAAATTACAATTTTAGGCTCATCTTCATTTGGGGCATAGGAAAAACACAGTTTCTAGATTGTACGAATAATCGACATGTGAGTTGTTCAAAATAATTTAAAATAAAATGATCAAAAATGTTAAATTAAATGAAATGTAATTATAATTTATTTTTGTGCATAAATAATAAAAAGAATGACAATATAATTATTAGGAATATTATTGTTATTATTTAGAATATTATTTATTTATTGATATTGTTATTAATATTATTAATGTGAGTTATTTTTTTGAGGCTGGTGCACAGAAACCTCACAGTTAGTGGAGATAGAGAGGTCATCCTTGATACCATGTGGTTGCTTCTAGAGTGGACAGATGCTACTGTACGGTTCACACCCAGTTTCTTGAGTCGTGCGAGGATTGTGTAGTTGTAGTATTCAAAGAAATGAAATATCATGAAGAAAATGATATAAAAATAAAAAAATCTGTAAAAATATTTGTTTAACCATAAGAATAATACTATTTTTATTTTTTGGATAATAATAATAATATTATAATTAAAATTATTATGATCAATTTGGTTATTAAAATTATTTTTATTCTTATTTCTTTTTTAATTATAAATTTTATAGTTGTTATGTATTATTTTAATAAAAATGATACTAGTTATTATTATTGTTGTTATTATTATTACATTTAATTTTGTTATTATCATAATGATTAATTTGTATTAATTTCATCTTAGGGTTTTCTTTTTTTATTTACCCCCCTCTCTTCCCTTCCCCCATTCTCTCACACTTACCTTAGTGCAAACCCCCTATACATAATGCTTCTCTTGGTGTGCACCAATTACTCCGGCCACCCCTTCTCCGTAGACCTCCACCTCCATCTCCTCCTCTTCGGCATACACCATCCAGCCCATGAAAACCCCTCTCTTGCATGTAGATATGCTATATTACCTCAACCCAGTTGGCCCTCTTTCTTTTGGTGATCTTCCCCACTAGCATCACCACCTCTTCAGTCAGTTTCCCCCTCACCAGCATCTTCCTCCTGCAACAACTATTCTCACCCCCTGCAATAAGGGTTATTTGATTTTGGTTTTCCTTGTGGGGTTATTAATTTGAAAATACCCATAGATACTATGGTTTTATTTTTAAATTTGATACCTAATATTTTGGGTTCTATTTGATTCTTATAGTTGAATATAGATTTTTTTGGTGTGTTTGAGGTGTGATTGAGTTTTCACACTGGATTCTAGAGGTTTTTTTTATTTTAGGTTGGACACCTTTTCACATATATGTTGATTTTTATATTTCACTGATTTCATGTTTTTTTCTACATAAATTGATAGTTAATTAGCAATCTATGATGTTTAAAATAATTGCTTCATGTGAGGTTAGTTTTTTGGTGTTGTTTTTGTATAAACTGCATGTGTTATGGTGGAATATTTGGTTGAACCATTTTTTAATTCATTATACACTGTTTAAACGAATTTAAAAAAATTTCATGTTATTATAATGTGGTATTTATAATGATTGGTCATGCGTTTTGTTTTTTATAGTGTATTTTTTATTAGAAATTATGTATTTTATTTTTTAAAACCCTTTTTTTTAATTTGATATAATTTTATAAATAATAGAAAAGTATTAATAAAAAATGTGTGGGATGAAAATTTGGTTTTTTATAGCATTAATGTGTGGTTTTACATAAAAATATTATTTCGGTTTTATGTTGGGAGTAAAACCATATCTTGTTTCTTGAAATTATTTTATAAATATTTTAGTTTATTTTTTGAATTATTTTGGTGGTTCGAATCATGTTTTGATATGGTTTGGGTGTGCATTTGGTTTTTAAATAGAGTTTGGGTTTATATTTAGGTAAAATACTAGTGATTTTTATAGAAAATGTTTTATAAATTGTTTTAATGATTTATTACATTATTAAAAAAGGTGTGAAGTATGTTTGAAAATGATTTGTGGTGCGCAAGATTTTAAAAATGGATTTTGAACGTGGAATGTGTTTTTGTTTAGTTTTGAACAACATGTGTTGGTCAAATGAGATTATTTTCTTTCTCTAGTGGTTTTTGATTATCAAAAGAATGTTTTATTTTCTAAATATATATATCATATCTAAAAAGGTGTTTGGTGTTTGAAAAATGAGTTTCTAAATTTTTTGTATTTAGAAAAAATGTGTGCATGGTTACTCATAAAATAGTTTGAAATGTGGAACTATTGTGAGGCCCGTTTGGCATATTTGAAATCATTTATTTGGAAAACCATTCAAGGAGTGAGAATTTACTTTATGGTTGTCCATGAGATGGTATTGTCCTCCGTATGGTATCTCTCTTGAAGAGATATTGTTTTAAGTCTAGGAATACACCTTTAGAGGGCCAGAGTGGTGTCAGTTTGTGTGTGTTATGTGTGGTGGTGTATATATGGATTGTTTCATTATCTTTTTTGACACACCCCTTTTTAAAAATAGCACAGGAATCTAGCACAGCTATGAGGATTACTGAGAATGATTTCTCCACTAGTACTTGATTCACTGACTAGGGATCCATAGAATGTGGACACATGGGATTATTGATTTGATATTAGGCCCCTTGTTCTGTCCTAAGTTAAGTTTGATAGGTTTTTAGAAATTTTTATTTAATCATCAGTCACATGATACAGGGATTGGTGTCTCGCGTATTAGTACAATATGGTTCTATTTTGAGTTCCAAGGTTTTACCATGTATCTTCGATACTAGTACATTTGTTTCATTGCCCTCAATATATGGAATCATGATCTTGTGCTTTGTTTTGGTATTCTTTTGGCATATCTTAAACATGTGTAATTGTTAAAATATATTTTGAGAAAAAATATATTGGAATGATTAAGAACTATCTCTTATGTTGTTTTATAAAAAATAATCCTTTCCCAGTTTTTCCATTTTACTACTCTCTTTGATCCTTGTTTTAAATGAAGAGTGAAATAGAATTTGATTGTTTGTTTTAAAATGCATGTGTAGAAAACAAATATTTCTATTTTTTGAGGTCAAAACTATTAATATATTTTCCTTTATATAATTCTCATGCATTGGGAATAGAGTTATTAGGGATTACCTAATGAGTTTTAATAATGAAACCTACAATTTTCAATTGCCTTTAGTTTCTACTAAAGGTTTTATATTGAGATTAGTCTCATTAGATTATGTTTGGTATGGACTGGATAATGACCGTCAGGGTTTCATGGATGTATCTTGGGTGTTGGGATCATTTTTCTATTTATGTTTTTGTTTGTTATTCAATTGTTTGTAGCTTTAAATGAAATTTAAAAGGTGTATTGTTCTGAAGATCATTTCGGATTTTTCTTTTGAAATTATATATACAGTTTCCTTGTTTATTTTTATTGAGAGAACCCCTTCCCTTCATCTATATTGATTCAATTTTCCCTTTTCCCCATCTTGGGAGGACCGGGAACACCTCTCAGGCCTTACCACTGATTGGCTCGAGTGACAGGTTCAAGGTCATCCAAGGTTGGTTTGTGAAAGTTTGTTGATGTATTATGAATATCTATACTAATGGATAAATATAAAATATATTTGATTGAAGATATAAAATATATTTTTCATTATAATCATTCACTTATTGTAATTATTTATGCTTATTAATGTAAACTTCTTTGAAATAATAAAAATAATATTATTTCTTTTTATATCAAATTTGTTCTTATTTTCGTTATAAATTAATTATTATCTAATAAATTCATTTTATATTGGTGTAAACAAAAATTTTAATAAGTTGGCTACTATTATTCATAACAATTATTTTAATGGCTATTTTATATCATATAATGTTAAATAATAATCTCTCAATAATAAATTGTTATTTTGTGAAACATGGTCTTTCATGTAATGCTAGATATCAAGGAAGTTTTCTCTTACATGTAACATAATCTATCGAGGAAGTTCTCTCTTGCATGTAACAAAATATATTGAGGAAATTAACACATGCATGTAACACATGCTGAACCAATGTTGTGTGAAATACCATAAATATCATGTGTTGACTTTATTTTTGTATACTAAATGTATAGTAGGGTCTTGGGATATTATATTGCCTTAAATGTTTGGTGTTTTTTTCATTCAATATATTGAATAAAATTTTGTACATTAGAATTTCGTGGTGTTACACTACCCATCAATCTGAAACATGATGTACTATATATAAAATGAGTTGGGAGTTCTGAATATAGGATTAACATATAGTTTAAATAACATGATGCATATGGAAAACCATTAAAGTAAGCACATATTGATTTCAATCATAGTAAAACAATATATAATTCATTTTATATTTGTTGGAATCAACTACATGTCAATCTAACCTGAAATATCACTAGTATGAGACGAACAACATGTTTTCAATAGAGAAGTGTCATTTTTTTATAACATGTGTCACATTATCTAAATAATGAAAATTTTCTTTAATTGATTTCAAACATTAGGAAAAATATTCATCATTTATTTTCACCATGTATCAATCGTCCACATTTACATCCAGAACACGATGTTGTAGATGTGAATCGATGTGCGTGTTTTCAATATAAAATTGTCGTTTTAGTTGAAAAGGAATATCACATAGCCAAAATTGAGTAAACAAGCTCATAATATCTTCATACATTAAGACAATGATATATAATTCATTTTTTCAATTAACAAATCAACCACACAACAATCCAAGAAATGATATGCTTGATATGACTTTATGCATGTTTTTTCTATGTAAAAAAATACAATTTTAGTTTAAAGAAATAATTATTAATAACTATCAATGTAATTAAGATAATTAAGAACTAATAAAATTATTTATATATTAGTAAATTAACAATAATTATGTAGGTTATTAATTAACAGTGTAATTCATAATTTATCATAAAATTATTCTTCAATAGTATAATTAAAAATTAACAAATAATATATAATTCTAAATATTTTCTGTAATAATATCATTAATAGTACAATTGTAGATATCAATAATATATATATTAATTTTCACACCCCGACCACTAACGCTTATTGTTTAATTCTTTTCTCGGTCCCGCTCCTTTGGGAAGAGTTGGGTTTGGGTCTTGGTTTAAAATTTGTGAAGCTTCGATGTTTTTAGTGGGTCTCAGGCTAGTGCGCATTTACTTCACTGCTAGCAGTCACCGCGCATTCGGTCCGGCCCAGTTCGTAGTAACCGCACCGCTAGTAGTGATCGTGTGTTCAGACCTGGTGAGCGCACAGTTTCCCAACCATTTAGATAAATAATAAAATTAAAAGAATAAATTAATTCTAAAATAATAAGAATAAATAAAGAAATAAAGTAGGTTAATTGAATTAAAAATAATTTTTGTAAAATGTTTAATAATAATAATAATAATTTAATATATCGTTGTTGTTGTTGTCATTATTATTATTGTTATTCTTGTTGTTGTTTTTGTTTTTTGTATTATTATTATTGTTGTTGTTGTTGTTGTTGTTGTTGTTTTCGTATTATTTTTATTATTGGGTTATTATTGTGTGTTATTAATAATATTTGTATTATTATTATTTCTATTTCTTTACTTTTTTTTGCCCTCCTTTATTTTTCTCTCATTCCTTCTTCTTTATTCTCTTCTTTTTTTTCTCTGCACGCGTTTTCCCCTTGTCCCTCTCTCTGCTCGTGACCCCTGGTCTTCCCCAGGTCTACCCTCGGATACCCGTCCGACTTGCCCTCCTCCATCACCTCTCTGCCGCTCCAGTCCGCAGTCGGACCCTGCTACAGTTTCCCTACTCACCCAAGACCCACGATCTCCCTTTCCTGCCTTGTCTACTCCCTCAACCCGCCTCTACCTCTGTCGCACGCCCTTGCACAGTGCCTCGTCGCCTGCCCTCTTCCTCCTGTAGCAGCCATCTCGCCAGTTACAGGCTTCTCCTCCCCCCTGACGACTCCCTGTTGCACGATGCCTCTCACCCCTGCTCCGCCTTCGGACTGTCACTCATAGTCCGTAGCGCCTAGCAAGGTCACATCTGTCTGGATCCTCCTGCAGCAGCGCTATGTCTCCCTCCTGTTGCATGCCCCAGTTCCCCGACCGACCTTTCCCAAGCCCACTTCCATCCTTGTTGCCCCGCTCACCCGCCAGCCGTTCGACTCCCTCCTCCTTCACGCCTATAACACCTCCCTCCGCAGTCCCCTGTAGTGACCCACAACTCCTCCTCTCCTCCGGCCTATGTAGCAACCCGATCCTGGCTCCTCTACTATCTTCCGCCACACAATAGCCCCTCTGGCCGCCTCCTGCACCTAGCTTCCCGGCGTACACCTTCAGCGTCGCACCCTGGTCAGCCCGCACTACCCATCTCCCCTGCACCCTCTCATGTTCCGGTACACATCAGCAACCACACTGAACTCATGTTATCCTTTCCATAGGACCCCTACTCAGCCCTGGCTCCCATCGCTGCCCATCATTTCCTGGAACACTCGCACCCTACCCATTAGCTGCCTCGCATCGTCGCTATCCGGCAGCCCTCACCGCACCCCCTTTTCAGACTACTTCCAGCCACGCAGACGACTTCTGATGTTCCGGCATGACACCTTCCTGCGATCTGTTTCTAGTCGTGACCCCCCTGTTGTTATACCATTTTTTTATTCTCCGTCTGATATTTTTGTTATATATATATATGTGTGTGTGTGCCTTGGTTTGATTAGAATTTTTTTATTAATTAAATATTTTTTTGGTCTGTTAGACTTTTTAGGACCCGCCCAGGGCGTTGCCGAGTGAGCTCCATCGTCACGCCTTGTTTCTGAGCTAGCGATGTCGTCACACCTTAGTAGGGGAAAACTGAGTTATTACTACCTTGTGGATTGGGCCCATTGGTTAGGCCATGAAGGGAAATACAGGGTGTTGGGGTGTTATGAAGTCATCGAGTTATAGCATGCCTTCAGGATGAGTCACATGTATTGTACATTCTGGATTGTTCACGACCTCCTAGGTTCAAACCATGTTTTTTAGTGTTTATTTTTATGTGGTGGTTGATTAAAAGTTCATGTTCAGTAGCTGGGCGCCATGTACCACTTTTTATATTTCCCTTAGTGTGTTTTGTGTGTTGTGTGGTTTTCCTTTTTGGAAAATAAATAATGATTGGATTCCTAAATTGTTCACAGAAAGTGTTTTAAAATGAAATGTGCCTATTCCTTTCAAATATTAAACTTGTTTTTTTTTAAATTAACAAGGACAATGGACTGATACTATTTTTAGAATTGAATGTGTGTGTGGAAACTAATATTTTATATAATTTAGTTCAATCCTGAATGTGGTGAATTATTTATTTAAAGATAGTGCATTGTGCATAGATATCGGGCTAGCCTACTGTGTTTTAACAATCGCGTATATAGTTCTTTTATGATTTAGTGTTTTTAGAGGCTACCGCTTGAGTGCGCTCGCCTTGGGCGACACATGATCGTTGTGTCGGAGAGTGACCCACGGGGTCACACGGAGTTAGTTTGGGTGTCGAGTTTGGTTAGTTTTATTTTATTTTATTACTGTTTAGACTTTTTATTTGGTTTATTTATTCTGCGGTGCTTTGTATTATTTATACTATATTATTTTGGGAAAAATCGTTTCCAACCGCCTCTGTTGATGCCTTGGCGCTTATCACCAGCCCGGGAGGATCGAGAACGCCTCTCGAGTCATGTCTTGGACTGGCTTGGGTGATCAGATGAGGGTCAACACGGGTTGGTTCGTGACAGTAATTAATAATATACATTGTCATACATGGATTATATAATAATATAATTTTTTTTTGTTTTTTATAAAAAAACAACTTTGGGTTTGATCCAATGACAAAAGTTTTAAAGAGGATAATATTTCGAGAAATAAAACAAGAATAATTGTGATTATGTACAGCGGTTTTAATTTTTATTGATTAATTTTTAATATCACATGAATGTAATTATTTTTCGATAAACATTAAATAGAAATTATAGTGGATTTTATATTTTAGTTTCAATCATGATTTCAACATATTTGAATTAAAATATAAATTTCTATTTATTTAGATTGATTTTCAGGACTTCAGTAGGAATATTGTATCTCTATATCATGTTTATAGACTTTTTAGAAGGAATAAAATCCTTGAAAAATGTGAAAATTATCATATCTTTTTCTAACACTAGTAAAGGCTTATAATTTTTATTTTTGATTTGATTTTCAATACAGTTTTCACTCAAAACCTATTTTTAGCACTATTTTATGTCGGTTCTGTAGTATTTACATGTTGTGATTTGTAATTATATGGCTTTACATGATTAACCCAATATCTTATGTGGATGTGATTCTATTTATTCCCCCGCCCCCTCTATTTTTGTTTGATAAAACTATTTATTAGAGTGATGTATACACAGTTTTAGAAGAATACATCAACTCATGGATTATTTCATTAAATATCCTTTAAAAACATTTTTAATTTATATACCTTTGCATAGACAAATGATCTTGTTATATCTCTCCCAATGTATATTCATTCATAGAATGAAGACTAAATCTCATAAGTCCATCATGGAGAAGCATTATTTAAACATTAATTAATTTAATAGAAGAATAGTTTCTAATTTTCCATAAATACTATATCATAAACATATAATACTATAAAAACTAATGCACTCCCACTAAACAAATTATAGACATATTGAATACATTTTTTTCATATTAAAATTAATAGATTCTATATAGTCATTTAAATGAGTGTTTTATGATCGTGAATATTCCTTTATTCTAAAAATGGATCTCTAAAAATTACCTATATTATTGGAATTTTTAGTTTCATAACCGAACGTGTTATTTTTTGTAGACATCTTCTACAAGGTTTCAATTTGGAAATTCACCCATTACAGATATTTTCCAAAATTCATTTCCTTGTTTATCATATATTTCAACTATAATTCTAATGTATTGTAGCATTTTAACAAGTTAAATGGTTTAATTATAATATATACCATGATGTTTCTTCAAAATCATTGAAACTAATCAAACCATATAATAAAAAACGTTACCATCCATGTCTAGCTTCATTATTAATACCCATTTTCACAATAAAAATCATCAACTAGAAGATATATCAATACCCAAACATGGGTTTGGTATATTGAATCCATTTAGTAATTCATGGATTCATTTCACATTAAATCTTTTAATCTTCATACACCATCCTTATGTGACAAAGGATAATTATTTTATATTAATATTTTTCCACCATCCAATGTTATTAGAAAACTATATCTTTATTGTTACATAACATCTCACGTACATCTATATAGTACATATGTCCCTAGAAAAACATCATCAATGGGGTATTGTATAATTTTATCTCTTATAAATTATTATTTATCTTGAAATTCTTCATCATTGACATCTTCCCTTCTCCCACTATCATTTTTAGATTTTTTTGAACATATAATCTAAAAAATTTATCTTTGGGATTTTATATGTAATAACTTTTAGTTTCATCATGATTATTAAAAAACATATATTTTTTCCTATGATTCTGGATTTCTATTATGATTAAACTAAAAAAAAGTGTATCATTATCATATATAAATATGTTGTAATCAATATTTATTTAAATTCCCTTACTTATATAAATTTATACAAGTTTCATTATCTATAACTCAATTTAGAATATATATGTTTTATTAGGAAATAATTATCTCTAAAAGTATAATGGATTTCTTTCCAAACAATACATCTATCGCAACATTACTAAAAATGCTTCATTATTATTTTTAGGGATACCATACCACTATACTTTATAAGGAGGAGTGATATTGAATAATATCCAAAAATCATTTTGATAGTAGATGAACTCAAGTATAACATACTCATTAACTCTATTTAAGTTAAGATTCTCTATCATCTCACTTATATTATTCCTTAATTTAATCTTCTATTAGATAAATTTATTAGAGCCATAAATCATATACCACATAAAGATGATATAAATAACTCTTTAGATATTTTTTTGGAAATATTATGATGTAAGGGTATCAAAAATTTGAATCAAAAGGAAACGGTCAATAAATTTATATATGGACTAGTTATAAAGAAATGTATCTCTCTAAACTCATATACTAAATCAATATATAAGGATTTTATTTTTCAAAAAATAATGATAAACTTTTATTAGTTTTAGATGAAATGAATATATATCACCATCACAACATGTTTTCATTAAATATATCTCCTTTACATGATTATATGAGTTATTTCATAACTGGGTATGATGTGTGTCATGTGAACCTAATTAATTATCTATTTCCAATATTTAACATTCAGTTTTTAGTTATATATTGTTCTTCACATTTCCAACACCACAAAACACACATATATATATATAAGTATAATTATTTATTTCGATATTTAAAACCAATACATTCATGTCTAAAATGGATAAAAAATGATGTTTTAGATAAATTAGAAACATGATAATTGTTTTTAAAAATGGAATATTTATATTTGAAAATTTTAGAGGACTATATCCTATTTGTAGTTCGTCTAGTCTGTATCCATATGAATCTTTAAGAACCACCTCACCATAAGAAATCATTCATAGTATAAATAATTAATTTATTTTTATTCATATTTCATAACCTTGGGATATATTAAATATCTAGTTTATAAAATTGGATATATTTTACTTGATCATGAATGTATAATAATGTTTTGATTACTTCAGAATCGAGGCATAGTAATTCTTCTAGTGGACCTCATTTCCATGATCAAAACAAATAACTTCTAATCCTTTATACTTCATTTGGCTATTTTCATATTTTATGGAACTTTGTAGGTTCTTTAGGTATAGTTCTTACCTTAAATATTTCAACTTTTACATTTTATGTTATGTTTTTGATGATTTATGTGTTTATCCACTTGGTGAATTAATTTCAAAATTTCTCAGAGAAAATTCTCTATATTATAGATGTTGGAATTTGAAATAAAACGTCTAGATATCAATATAATTGATTGGAGGAAGAGTTCTATGATTTACGCATTTGGAAACATGAATCCAATAATTTCAAATTGACCAATAAAACAATCAAACATAATTCTATATAGTCTATTTGGATCTCCTCATTTGATATTTTATATAAAGTGTTCTGTAAAGATATCATATTTAAATATTAGTTTTTTATTCAAATATTTATCACCGATATAAGGGGAAATATAGTAATAATATATTTCATCACTAATATTGTGGATCTCACAGGTCATAGATGATAACATGGGTCATTATTCATCTAATACATCATCAAAAAAATTCTAGAACTTTTTTCCTCCCCCACATAATCTTCCTTGGAAGGATTAGAGTAACATGTGATTCTACTATGTAAAACATCGACCCATGATGAAACATGTAGAAAACCTTATTATGACACTCATAAAATTTCTCAATGGAAAAGATATTATATTTTAATAATATTAATAATACAAAACATTATGATGTTATTTTTCCATTCTTTCTCAAAAAAAACATATTTTAGTACATTATATTGTATACTAATTATGATGTAATTAATGAATTCAGTAGTCCATCATTAGTTTAAAAAATACCAAATCAAACCCTCACCATAAGATAAAAATATCTACTCACTCAAATATTATAGTGGAAAGGATCCACATTTCATTTATAATAGTAAAAAATGTGGTCATGAATATTATTCAAAGGTGTTTAGGAATGCTTCTCATTACGACAAAAATAACCCATAGTCCATGAAAAGTTGAGTATACTCACCAATACTAAAATATTAAACCTAGATTTTATCATCAGTTTCTTCCAGATTAAATTACTGTTTTATTTTTTTCACACTTCCTTCTATTTTTTTATCATCCCATTATTTTTTAATCTCCCTAATAATTGAGTGTTTCCATTACTATATCCAAATCTACACATTAACTACTATTTTATCCTAAAATAAAAAATTTATAGTGTATTTTATCATAAATTTTATTAGGATTTTTGGAATTAAATTATGAATAAATATATTTTTATTCTTCTCTTTACATGGTTGAAAATAATTTTTAAATAATACATATTTAATTCACAGTGATTAATAAAATAATTTATGAGTATACTGGTATATGATATCATAATTTATCTTTATATACTAGTCATTTATTTTACACAAGATCCTATATATGTGAATTAAAGTAAATGTTATTCCATATCTCATACATTTTATTTTATTTTATTTATCATTATTTTTTGTCCATAAATTTTTCTTAATTTTGTTTCAAATAAATAAAGAAAACCATATCTTAAAATGAAATAAATATACCTAAAAAATATAATTATTACATGATATTACCATGATATATTATCTTATAGTAGGTATATTTACTAGTCATAAACTAACATTTACCCAAGAGATAAAATCTCTAATCCCATGGTAATATTGATTCTAGAAATTTCTTTATTTTCATATGCATATCTTTGAATAAATTATTCTCATTTATGGTCTTGAATTTTTTTCACCAGTAGGGAAATCTATCATTTAAAAAACATACTCAAAAAGAGGCGAGTGGTTTCACAGTTTTACCAATATATTAAATAAATGTTTGACATATAGGATCCTGAAATATTAAAGAGTGGTGGTTGATTTTAAAATAATTATATTTAATATATAAAAATATCCCATTAAAACTATGGAATATATAATTAAATATAATAGATCTAATAGATACAATAGTTGTTTAAGAACCAGATCAATCATAATAAGAAATGAAAAATGAATTTACGTTTAATAGATTTAATTTTGTTTCATTATATCGACGATAAAATTACTAGAATTAATAAATTAATAAATTAATTATTTATCAATTCATTAATTTATCTTAATATTATTTCAAAAGAGCTTTAGATACATCTGATTGAAATACAATATTATTGATAATAAATTAAAGAATTTTTATAAAATTTTTAATTAATTAACTATATTATGTGTACTTAGGATGTCTCAAGTCATGATAATTTTGATTCAAATGGAATCTGTTTCTATTATAAAATTCCATTCCCCCACCACTCATCCAAAAAAACTACCCAATTATGAAGAGAATATGATTGTAACCCCATAATTACCACCTCAAATAATCCATGGTTGTGTGAAAAGAAATAAGGTTATTTTTCATGCATATAAAAAGAATTACTCATATAATTTAATGAAAAATAAATAGAAACCACAAATCAATTCCTAATAATAACTGAAAAGGTACAAATTCTATACCTAAACCAAATGTGGAATAAAACATTCTTAATAGCATTTTTGAATATGAAAAACCATCCTATAAGTATTAAACACCACATACCAAAATATAATCACCCCTAATATATATCGAGTTAGCATACCAAACAACATAGGATACCTTTTGTGGATAGATAACATGTGGGTAATCAATAGGATCATACTTATATATAATTATATATCCCTATTAAATGAGAATTTTGTGATGTGATTGTATGAAATTATAAAATAAAATAAAAATAATTAATAAATAATATGTTTACAAAAAATATAGACAATCAATGGAAAAGTATAATATCTTTGGATATTAAAATTTCCACCATTAAACATTTTTGAAACAATCATACTGATTTGTCCAAAAATCATAGTTCTCAATTATTTGAAAAAATATCGTTATTATATAATAAAAAATTTTCATGAATAATCCATGATGACTCATACAAAATTTTTAAAAGGACATTGCATGAAAAATGGGTATACATTGTGTAGGATAAACCCTCACCAACTAAACATGAATCCATTAACAAAAATAAAAACATACTAACACCAAATCAAATATAACCATACAAATTCAAATTGATAATTTAAATCCACAACCCCATACCAATATCCATATCCATATCTCAACATTGACTCAATCCTCCAGAAACATTCCTCGATACCAAAAATCCCACATGTATATATTTCATAAACCATGAACCTTCATATACTATTTTAACATAACAATGATTCATATAAAAAAATATCATATAAAATTTATTCTAAAAAAATTATGAAATAAATCATTTAACAATTATACTTTATTTAATAATAAAAAATATTTGGGGTAATGGAAAAAAATTAATAGTCTATATATTTAAGAAATTAATCGTTTATAGTTAAATATTCATTACCACCATTAATGATATCATTATATCAATTTCATAATCTATATATTTTTTATGAAACATAGAATATATGTTATCCTTTTATAATTTAATCATCTCTTTAAATGTCTCTTAAAATTTATTGCATTAAATTCCAAACCCTTTAATGAATTACATCATCATATATCTCATTTAAAATTTAACCATTATTATGAATAGAATTTCATTTATACTACTATGTTACTGTAAATATTATACAATATATCCCAATAAATAATTATAAATTTTTATAATATTATTTTTACTCGTATTCTAATTATTAATTAAATTATTTACAAAATAATTAAATTTTTTCAAGTAAAAAAATAATTTAATTATCAGAATTATATATTAATCATATTAACTTTATATGCCAAAACACACCATCGAATATCTACAATATCCACATAATAATTTATGTACACATTATTTATCCAGCATTAAACATCACACGTGCCTACACAACTCTCTATGACCACAAAACATGTTAAATGACAAGATGTAACCCCACTCAGACCGTACTATTAAATCCATCCAACTCTAATATCTAATCATACAACACCCTCGAATAGCCCGAAGGCCTTATTTTTTATTTTTATTATGGATAATCCCCCATTTAAGGGTTAAAGGTGAACCCGTACATGACCCATAGGACCAAGGCACAAGGCCTGAGAAACCCACAATACATGACCTGAAGGCCCCGAGGCATACCATGCCCAATACATGACCCGTAGGACCAGCCCACTTGAACTTCCCCTCCAAATCTTTCTACGTCATTGATCACCTAGCTCCCCACCTTGCATTGCTGATCAGCTAGCATTACCCCGTACAAAGCTGCACGGTGCCTGGTCCAGATGGCGGCTTCCATACCCTCTCATTCATCCAATCTGGTTAGCTCTACATCTGGTGGCTGCTACTCATGTTGCTCTAATCCTCTTCTAGGGAATGTTCTGTGTGAACTGGGCTAATCCATGGTCTGCGTGACAAGAAGGCCCTATGGCCCGAAGGACCATGATGACCCGAAGGCCTTGGAGACCCGTAGGCCTAAACCGGTGGCCCAAAGGCCCAAATCAGCTGAATAGTTCTGGCTACTACAGTACTGAAAATTAACTGCTACAGTGGCAACAACAGTACTACTATAGTGCCCCCGGAAATTCTCCTCCACCTGGTTTTGAACCCGGGTCTCTTGGATGCCAAGCAGGAGCCCTTACCACTCGGGTACGGGCTCGTTGGCTAAAATCATACCACACATTATTAAAGACACTAGTATAATTGTCTCTTAAATTAAAGTAACTCTCAAAACCAATATTTTAACACAACCTATAGAACCATCATATGATGAAACACTATACCTCATCCTCTAATAGACCACCAAATTCTCAGCACTCAACACTAATTAAATATATTGATTTAAGTATCGAAAAGAGATAACAGGAAATGAAAAAAAACTAAATATATTATCAAAAAAATTCACATTCTCACCATAATAATATAACTCATTCTATATAAAAATCCAAATTAGAATAAAAATCCCTATCATTATAGTCCTAAGTTGTCCCCATCTCAACAGCAAGGAAACAAAAAGTAATTAGACTGAAACTCGATCAACTTTACTAACACCACAAATTTACAAGCACTGATATTAATTTATATAAATCACAATTCATAATAGTTAATCATAATTCCATTATTCCTTCCTATTCATATATCATTTATCAATGTAATTTATATCAATTTATATATAATTCTAGATTTATATTCTCTTCCATTTAAATATATTGCACTGATATTCAAGAACAATGTAATCTATATCAATTAAATATCATTTCAAAATATATATTTATAAATTTTTATATCAACCAGTAAATAAGACAAGACCATGAATACACGATCACATTTCAACTTCATGTTTATTTTCGGATTTCATACATTCTTTAAATGTAACTCTCAAATGTTTCTTTTAATAATTTTAGTTTTTTAGTGGACTTTATTTCACCCAATAATGTGATTAAACAAAAACATGATATTTTTAGTATAAAATTACCTCTATACCCTAGTGGTTATGTTAGTTTGAATAAATATAAATAAATTGAGAAAATATATAGTCAATTCGTTTGAATCCTTTTATTTTTGAAATATATAAACAAATTTAATGTAGAAGAAATATTTAAATTATGTAACAATAAATTAAGTAAATTAATTTTATAAAATGAAATATTCATTTTATATATTTATTAAAATAAATTTTTTATTAATACAATAGATATTTTATTCATAGGATTCCAGTAAACCCTATTTTTTGTATAAAATCCTGTATTTTTTAAAATGGTAATTTTACAACCTTTAAATGGAGAACCCATTTTATATTAAATTTTTTGACACATTTTTAATTTTTATATAAAAACATAAACCTATTCTGTAAGAGCAGGATGTAAAAATTTACGTTGGATGATTTTTTATATTTTCTTTATAACTGTTAGGTTTTGATAAATATTAAAAATATACAAAATATTAATTCAAACCAAATATTTTCTGTAGAATAATTTATATGGTTAAGTTATATTATATAATGATTTTAGAGTTTAAATATATCATATTTTTGACATTTAATATAATAATTTTTTTTAAAAAAATTTATATTTAATTTAGATGTAAAAACATTTCAATATTTCCAAATGTTTTATCATTTAAAACATAATTTCACATTATCACAACATGATTAATATTAAAATAATTAATAAAACTTCTGTTTTTTGAATTTTGAAAAATGGATTCCATATTTTGAATCATTAGTTTCAAATTACGTAAATATCATTGTTTTTTTGGAATTATTAAAATTAATTTTGGTAATATTTAATAATATAGTAAAAGCGTAAATAGGTTTATTAAAGGAAATATAATATTATCAAATAATCATTTAACGTATCATAATATCATTATAGGAGTGTGTTTCCACCAAAACAATACTTTGGTAAATATGGTGTCCTTTTGAAGCTAATTTTATAAGATTTGGATATTTTTTTATGTAATTAAAGGTTTAATTTGTATTACTAAAAATTTAATAACTATATCATTTTTAATTTATGCTATAAAAAATATAATTTCAACAATAAATAGTCAATTAAAATATATAATTTTTTTATTTATCATGGTAGTTTATCTGTAATTTTTATAAAATAAATAATTACCCTAATGATATATATGATGGCAATTCAAAAATTATTTTATTGATGAGAAACAAATAAAATAATATTCATTAAAATAATAGTAACCATTAAAAAGCAAAAACACTTGACCAAATTTATTTTTTGAGTAAATATCGTACATGATCTTCCACGTTAATGGTTTTTAAACATTTTGAGCCACACAGAAAAGATAATTACACTTATAATATTTTATTTAATGTGATGTTAATGTTTTTACATTCATGTTTTACTAAATATAATATTTCTTAATAAACTAATTTATAGAATATATATTTGAATATCAGTATTATTATGAATGATATTTTATTTATCATTATAATATTTTTTAATTTCTTTGTATTGAAAAATATGTATATTATATAATTACAAAAAACTAATGTTGTAATTATTTTATTAATGAAGAATACAAACAATTATTATTAAAAAAATATAATTTCAGATAATTAATATATTAAATTAATTTTCATGAATACCTCGACCACTTACAATTATAATGAAATATTAGGTTTGATGTTAACTTTTTATCTTTATATTTTAAATTATCATTGAATTTAATAGTTTTAAACATGACTATATTATTTGTTTATCAAAATAATGATTTATTAATTTTTATAAGTTTCATAATTTTTTAAAAAAAATATAGAACAAAAATTATATGATCTTAAAAGTTCAAAAGTATTAATTTAGGGTCTAATTTCTATCATATAAATAAATAGTGAACCCTTTTAATATTAAAACATTTTGTAACATTAGTAATAGTTAAATAGAATAAATATGTGTCTTTTAAAAAAAGGTTTGAACTGATAAAAATACTTGTATAAAACTTATTGGTTCAAGGGATTACAATTTTATTTTATATCAACTTTGACACTATGAATTTTTTTATTTTTATTCATGTGGTTTTATTTAATTCTAAATTTATATTTTCAGAGATTCCAAAAGTTCCCTTCACCACAATTAAAATAAGGAACCTCCACCATCAATTATTAACTATTAATTGAGCCTTAAATCACATATATCCCCATATTTTTCTATTTTATACTAACCTAGAGAAATTATGTGGGTTTGAGTCTTCTATAAATCCCAACTCTAGTGCTTTAAGAGGATATTTAGAGGGAGCACGTCGAAGAACATGTAATCTCCTCTACCAATTCATTCAAACATATTTCGTATTCTACTTCCTCTTTATGAGTTGTTTCTTTTTTAATTTTATAAATATAGTATCACTAAAATACTGAGATCTTATTATTATTATCAAATAATCATATTCCAACTTCTATATATTATATGAATAATGAAATCACCACATTTGAATATATATATAGCTTACCATCCACACATTGTGGTGTAATATGTATTTCACCCCCACATTACCTAGATGAGTATAAAGATGGAAACAGTAAATATATATGTTTATTGTAACATTATATTAATTCTAGAACAAAATTAATACCATCCACTTCCAAACCATTTCACAGTTATTGGATTGATATCTTCGCTCGTGCATATGTACGACCTACCATATTCACGATGATATGTGATTCATTATTCATGATATTCATTAAATC
The DNA here is from genome assembly GCA_963277665.1 of Viscum album. Taxonomy (NCBI): domain Eukaryota; kingdom Viridiplantae; phylum Streptophyta; class Magnoliopsida; order Santalales; family Viscaceae; genus Viscum; species Viscum album. The sequence continues at coordinate 423,694,151 of OY728129.1, forward strand.
ATGATTATTTATATTTCTATAATGAATAAACATGATATATAATATCATTTTTTTATATTACTATGACCAAAGATGGAGAACCAAAACTTATTCGACAAAACATGCATAAGAAAATGAAAAAGTTAATACCTGAATAATGAGTAATAATGAAATGTTATTAATAATTATAAGATTATAGGATCCTATATTATATCATAAAAAGGAATATTATTTTTGATTAAGTTAATGATATAATTTAAATCATTATATAGGTGGTTATGTTTATTGAAAAGGTTATCATACCTAACGTAATGTATAATTTTACAGTCTCATTTTATTATAGATTTTTTTACATAAGTATTTACTATGTAATATTTATCATTCTTGTTCATGAATCCTAAATATGTATTCCCAAATATTCATTATATTATTATAAAATTATTTTATTTCAATTTTACACATTTTTTAAATTTTATTAAAAGGGATGATATGATTCTTAATTCATTTTTTAGGCAAGGTACTTTTCGACTTAATTGAAAAAATTACAAGAAGAATGTTTTATTTTAACATATATGGAATGAACAGATTTTTTTTGTTTTATAAATTCCATATTTACAAGAATATTCAGTTAAAATATTTCATGTTTATTTTCAAATAAATTCTCATCTTTTAAAATTTCATTGAATTTTTAAGAAATAAAATGTTTTTTGTAGAATAAATGGTATTTTCCTCAGTAATAAATTTTATGTGTTCTATAAAAATTATTAATCATAAAGGATGGAATTATTTAATAGTTTTATGTTTAATTTATAGTATCCCAATTATTCCTATAATTTTTTTATGTCTATGATGAGATTATATTTATGAAAAACCTTTTTTGTGCATGTATTATATTATGATGGAATGATATTTAAGAAACCCATTTTTTCATGGGTAATGTTATGATGAATGATTTATGTTTTTGTGAAAAACATAAGAATTATTTCTTATGAGATGTGAGGAACCTCTATCGCCCAAAAATCCAATGGTTAAATATTTATATCTAATTATATATATTGGTATTGAATGGGAAATGATCTGGGTTCAGTAATATAGGGATGGATTGGAATGTAAACTCAGTTAGGTAATATAGGGTGTTAATGAGTAGTTATCTCAATTCAATAATTCAATTTGTTCTCTATGTTGGAAATATAAGTAAGCCTTGACTAATACGAAATGATTTTATATTCTTATTATAATGCCAAAAAAATCCATGTATTATTCTATTCCTTTTGGTAATATGTTCTTTGTTTTATTATAATCTTTAATGAATTATCCCCTGACCTGATATCAAGATCATTCATATACTGGATAATATTTTCAAATGATATGTTCTTAAGTATTATTATTTTGTTATTATTTATATCTCCCTTTTTTATTGATGATGAGCATACGATCTCACCCTCTCTTAGGTTTCAATTCCCCAAGTCATGAAGAAGGTTATTAAGTAAGATATGTCAAAAGGGGTCTAGTTATGAAGCAATAATATGGAGACAATGTGTATGTCTTTGGAAGTAGTTTTCTAGCATTCTCAATTTCTAAATACACTAAACATATATGGTCGAGGTGCAGTTTTGTTATGTTTTGTAATTAATATTATTCAATTTTGAAATAATATCTATGGTAGTACAATATAAGATGTTATAGTTGGTATCATAGTAGAGGTACGGTTATCCTTAAGAAACTAAAAATAAAAAATATTAGTAACAATCCTAAGTATAGGTCAATGTATAGTCTATAATCCTGGTGTTTTACAAATGATCATGAATAAACTAGGATAAAAAAATTATCCTAAATTGAAATTTTATTCTTGAACATGTGGTTTTTACATTATTATTATTGATGCACACACTATGATTCATGGTTGTATCAACAGCCAGAACCTGAAGTCTCCATATTAATGCTAAATGTGAAGGGGAGACTCATTTAATTTCCTCCTAATAAACCAAATTTTATGCTGTATAAATTAAATTTTTTTCATAGTATTCTGCAAAAACATTCTCAAGAAATGAATCTTCTAGGATATCTAATTGATTAATGGAGGGAAAATTGTATATTGAGTCATTAAAGAGGAATATTATAACTTCCTTTAGTGGTTATTTTAATACACTATTGGTTGAACAATGGATTATTACCACAGAAAATTTATTTTCAGTTCAAAAAAATGTGTTTTGCATGATAAATTCATCATGGAAATTTATCGCTTGGAAGGAGAAACAAAATAGAGGTGGAATATTGACAAGAAAATGAGGCAAAGAGATGAAATTGAATTTATGTAATAGAAAGAGTTCAAGAACATATTTATCGTTAAGTTCATTCCTAGAATTATTCAAAAAAAATATGTAAAAGAAGTTCCTTGAGCTTATAAAAAATAATGATGAATCTATTGGTACCTATGAATAATATTTTATAAGACATGTAGTGTACACTTTTAGATTTATCATCCAAACTGAGTGTAAAATTTATTGTTTATTTAGTGGCTTAAAAACCAGTCTCTTAATGGAATTATCCATAAGGTATATCAATAATTATGAATAAATCATTTTATGTACTCTCAATAATGAGATAGTGATTTGAGTAACCGATTAGTCTTATGGGTTTGATAATAAGAGAAAATTGAAATTCATGGGAAAATATAAAGATCAAACTAAAAAGATGATGATTTTTATTTTATGTTCAATGTGTGGAATGAATCATAAATGAAATTCCCATAAAGGTACTAAAATAATTTTTGTGTGAAACATAAGGTCATCAAGAAATTAAATGCTAAAGTTATAAGAAAATAGTATAATGATTCAATATGGGAAAATACTACACAGAGTCCACCTCTCACACTTCAATTATAAAAGTGATAGGAAATGGGAATTATGCCATCCAATGCAATAATATATGGGTTTTTGATGATAATCGATGTTAGCAAACTCTTGAGTCCAAATACAAAATATTGTCACAAGAGTTCACTAGCGACAACGTGGAGTATGATAATGATGTGATGATAGGAACACATACCATCCTCTATAATGTAGAAAATTATTTATTTGATTTTGGATCCACCAAATATTTTGTTTCTGAATAATTTTCTAAGGGTATCACAAAATTACCTCAAAAATTAGTTATTGAGTTAGCCGTGACAACTCCTAATGTCACAAAGTTTGCATCAACCATTTATAACTCTTCCCTAATTGATGTTTGTGGAAATGTTCTTCCTACAAATCTTGTGATACTTCCATTAGTATAATTTGAGGTGATTATGGGTATGGATTGAAATTCATTATATGGAACTCATATCAATTACAAATTAAGGGAAGACATATTTCATATTTTGGATCAATCTATACTCTTTTATCGATGTGAAGATAAATATGAACTTCTATTTCAAATTTATTTCAAATTATGGGATATGTTTAATATAAATAAAGTTTATCTGTCTCAACTAGTTGGGGAGAAAATCACCATTAAGAATACTTCAATTTAATGATAGTTTTTTTATTTCTTTTTGTAATAATTGTCAGATCTTCCACAAAATTATAACGTTTTGTTTTCAAAAGAATGCATACATGGTTAAATTCTTGTTTCAATGAAATCATATAGAATGGACCTAATTGAGTTGAAGGAATTAAAGAAGAAACTACACGAGAATTATGAAAAGGGATTCATATGACCTAGTGCCTCTCTTTTGGGTGCACCTATTATTTTTGTTAAGATGAAAGGTTGATTAATGAGACTCGTCATTGGTTATTGAAAACATAATACGATCACTATCGTGAACAAAAAAAACTCTTCCCTGAATTGATTACTTATTAGAACAACTACAAAGAACTGAATACATTTTTAAGAGTGATATTCATTTAGGATAACATAAATAATGTGTCAATAAAGTGGATAAACCAAATATGGAATTCCATATAGGGTATGAATGGTATGAATTTATAGTGATTCCTTTTTCAGTTACCAATTTTCCAAAAATCATCATGGATTTAATGAATAAAGTCTTTAGAGACTACCTTGATCAGTTTGTGGTAGTATTTATAGAAAATATTAATTTACATTCTATGTGAAAATAAGTTCATGAAGATCACATTTTAATTTTACTATAGACCCTAATAAAGGAGAATCATTTTGAAAAATTTACCAATTAGAAATTTTGGCATCATAAATTTTCATTTTTATCACCTAAACTATAGAGATAAGATATATGTGAATCCATCAAAAATTGATGTTTTTGAATTTTGGACTAGACCAAAAATGATAACTCAGATCAAATGTTTTCTGGGTTTGGATTTATATTATCAAAATTTTGTGAAATATTTTCCATTACTATCTACTCCACTCACCACGGTGACTCAGAAATGACTTAAGTTCGTGTGGATGGAGGAATCTAAATAAATCTTCCAATAGCTAAAAATAAGGTTATCCAGTGCATTTTTTTTCATACTTACCTATTGTGTTGAAAGGTTTATGATCAATAATGATGAAGTTAAATAATGTGATGAAATGTGCTATCATGAAAAATGATATGGTGGTAGCTTATTCCTCACAATAATTGAAAATCATGAGTAAAATTACCCATGTCATGATTTGGAGTTAGATGCTATAATATTTTCATTTATGAAATGGAGCCATTTTATGTATGGTGAATGAATAGATATTTATACTAGTCATCAATGTATAATGTATATTTTCACACAAAATTATTTGAATACATTTTAAAGAATATGGTTGGATTTGATTAATGATTACAACTACTCAATACATTACCACCTTATGAAAAATAATAGGTTGGAAGATGCTTCGAGTCGAAAGGACTATGCTAGCCTATCCATGATGATGACCACAAAAGATCCAATATATATGGATTAGAAAAGGATGTATAATAAAATTTTAATGGTTGGGAAAAAATCCTATAATTATTAAATAAAATTTCAACCTTCTATACATGGGATAATTAAGAAGGATCATAACGAAGATATTGAGCTAAAAAATAAGGTCATAAATGTTCCAGAATTCAACCAAAGATTACGATTGAATAATGATGTTTAGGAACTATGTTATTACTCCTCCAATACAACAATTAATGAAGGAGTTGTTGGATGAGTCTCATAGTTCATCATTATCTATTATACCTAGAAGGACACAGATGTACAGGGACATGAAATAGTATTTATGGAGGTATGGAATGAAATGAAATGTTTCGAAGTATATCTCTCAAGGATTGGTTATTTCTCATGTTAATCATGAGTTTCATAATTATAATGGATTGTTACAACCATTTCTTATACTATAATAAATATGTGAAAACATCATTATGGACTTTTTCATTATACATCCCAAAATATTTAAAAGCTATAATTCTATCTGAATTATAGTTTATCATCTTACAATGTTAAAACACATCATTGATATTTTTGTGGATTATAGTCTTGATCATATCTCAAGGATATATATTAATGAAGTGGTAAGATTTCATGGTGTTGAAATTTCCATTATATCATATTGGGATATGAGGTTAATCTCAATGTTCTGGAACAGTCTCTATCAAAATATGTATATAGAGTTATGTTTCAACATTTCTTATCATCTGCAAGAAGATGGCCAGTTTAAGAGGACAATTCAAACTCTAAAATACAAGTTGAGATATTTCTCTCTATATTTCAATGGTTTTGCGGATAAACAACTCCCTTTGGTGGAATTTATATACAATAATAGATTTTACTCTAGTATTCACAAAAATCCTTATTAATACCTCTATCGAAATAAGTGCATAACTCTATCTTACAAGGATGATGTTGGGGAATGAAATCTATTTGGACCTAATCATATTGATGAAATAATAGATAAGGCCAGGTATATTCAACAAAACATCAGAGCATCTCAATGTAGACAAATATGTTATGATAACACCCTACCAAATTACCCATATATTTAAGTTAGAGTAAATGTGTTTCTAAAAAAAGTCCCTAGAATAGTGTAATGAGATATAGAAAAAAAAGGTCTGTTGAGACCCTGGTATATCGATCCTTTTGATGTTTTGGATCATGTTGGGAAGGTAGCATATATATTGGCACTTCCATAGAATCCATTTAATGCTCATTATGTGTTCCATGTATATCTCGTGATGAAGTATATACATGTTCTATACCATTTACAAAAAACATTAGTTGTACCTCTGGAGCAATATTATTCTTATGAAAAACTACCGCTAGAGATTCTGGATCGTAGTGAAAAAGATCTACGAAACAATACCACTTTATTAGTTAATGTTTTATGTAGGAGCCACCAATTTGAAGAAGATATGTGGGAAAATTAGGATGTGATGAGGCAGATGTGTCCTCATCTATTCATATCAATGTGATGAATTTTGAGGGTGAAATTCTATTTATGTGGGGTGGAATGTATCACGAGGATGTTTTTATGAAATATTTTCTTAAATAATTTTAATTCTTCAATATCTTACCTTACATGAAATTGTGTGTTTAAATGAAACATTGAGATTTATTTAGTATAATATGACCATTATACCCTAGTCATTAATTTCATGGGAATAAATATAAGTCAATTGTTAATATAAACTGTTAAAATTTTGGCTACTAATTATTTATGAAAAAATGTAAACCAATTAACTATAAAGAATATATTTTTATTTTTTATTAATAAATTTAGTGAGTTATAATTAGTAAATAAAATTATTGATATATATGTTTTATATTTAATAAAAAAATACTTATATTCATAAAATATATATTTTTGTCATAGGATACGGATAAACAATTTTTTATGTGTAAAAAACCAATATTTTTCAAGAAGGGTAATATTACCATCGTTTAGTGGAAAACACATTTTAAATTAAAATTTTGAAACATTAGTAAATTTTATAAGACAAAATAAACCTCTTCATTATAATTTGGGTATAAATTTTTAATTTTAATTTTTTTTATATTTTCTCAATAAATTTTATGTTTTGATGAATAATTAAAATATGATAAGTTTAAATTAAAAAAAATTCTATGAAATAATTTATATGAAAAAATTATATTGATGAATAGTTTTAATGTATAAATATACTCTATTTTTTAAAATAAATTTAATTTAGATAATTAAAAATAATTTTATATCGAATTTAGATGAAAAAACAATTCAATCATTTTCAATGTTCTACCTTGTTAAATATGTATTCTTATTTCACCAAGAAAATTAATTTTAATATAATTAATAAAAAATATGTATTTCCAATTATTAAAAATTTATTCTACATATGAATTCAGTTGGTTCAAATTATTTAATATCTCTCTTTTATTTTTTGTCATCAGGAATAGTAACATTGAAAAAAAAACTAATATGGTTAAAGGGTAAATTATTTAATTAATGGTAAACATAACATTATAAAATTTTCATAACACTTGACCTGATATCATTTTATGATTTTTCATAGACCTAAATAATCCTTTGGTCAAAATGGTATCTTTTGGAATCTAGTTTTATGAGATTAGTACACTTAGATTGTTTTATTAAATGAAAAGATAAATACACCTTAGTCAAAATTTTAAATCATTATCATTTTTAATATAAGGTTATAAAAATTAAAAATTACACTACAAATACTTATTTTAAGTGTAAGATTTTTTTCTTTATCATGGTTTTTTTAATATTTATGGTAATAAATAATTACCTTAATTTCTTATACTTTGATGATGGATAAATTACTTAACTGATGGGAAATGAATAGTGTATTTTAATTGATAATAACCATTAAAAACAAAAAAAATTGACCATATCATATTGGTCGACTATATATTGAACATAATCATCCAAGGGATGTGTTATAGACCATTTTTAGTGTTATAAAAATATTATGAAACTTGTAATATTTTATTTAAAGTGATTATAAACTTCTCACATTCATGTTTAAATAAATATAATATTTTATAATATTGAATTTTCTCAATGGTATATTTGACTATAAGTATTATCCTAAAATATAGAGGATTTATATTAATCATAGTTTTTTATTTTAATATTTTTTATTCTAAAAATAAAAATGTTAAATAAATACAAAAATATTATGTACTAATTATTTAAGTAACGGAGATAACAAATAAATGTTATAAAAATTTTTAAACTAAATATAAATTGGGATAATTAATATATCCCACTAAATTTATAGACATTCCTGACCTCTAATTTATATAATATAATAAATGGTTCAATTTTAACTTGAAATATTTATATTTTTAAAAATCAATGAATTGAATAATATAAAAATAGACACAATTGATTGTTTATCAAAATAATGTATTATTAAATTATTTAAAAAATATATAATAAATGGTAATAATTATTATATGGATAAAAAATTATTATTTATTTTTTTACGGTCACATTTTCACTTTATAAAGAAATATTTCACCCTTTTAAATTTGAAATATTCATTACATTATTTAAAAATAAATAAAATCTCTAAGTGTTATTTAAAATGATAATGTATAAATGGATAGAAAAACATGTCTAAATTTATTGACTATTAATATTAAAATATTATCTAATTTTATCATAGAAACTTGGAAATATTGACTATTTTTTATGTGGTTTTATTTTATTATAAATTAATAGTTTTGGAGATTCAAAAAGTGCCCCTCATATCAATTTTAAAAGGGCACATCATACAAAATTTATTAACTCATTGAGACTTAAATCTCAAATATACACTACCATTATCCATTATAAACACCTCTATGGAAATTCAAGTTGTTTTTTTTGTTCTCTAAATACAACTCTAGTTCATTAATAGGGGATTTTGAGGGAGCACTTCAAAGAAGAGGTAATCTTTTTTACAGATTCATTCCAACTTATTTATTATTTTTCTTCCTATTCATGAGTTTCTTCCACTATAATGTAATTAATATAGTATCACATAAATTCATAGATCTTATTATGATTAAAGAACAACCATTTTCCACCTTTTATCAATCATATGAAAAAGTAAATCACCACGCGTATATACGTAAAACTTACCGTCTTCACACCATAGTGTAATATGTTTCTCACCAAAACCATACATAGATGGGTATAGTGATGGAAATAATAAATATACATTATTATTACAACATTATATAAATTTTAGAGAAAAATAAATACCATCAAATTCTATACCATTTAAGACATATGGTGATGTTAGTGTCCCTCATACGTACGTACGGCTTATCGTCTCCATGATACGATGCAATTCATTATACATGATATTCACTAAAGAATAATTATATAAATGTATAGAATGAATAAATATAAAATATAATATCATTTTGAATTTTATAAATATTAACTATGAAGGAGTACCTGGTCTAATTCGACAAAACATGCATAAGAAAATTAAACAGTAATTACACGAATAACGAGTAGTAATGAAATATTATTAACAAAAAGATGATAGTATGATCACATAAAGTATCATAAATATTAATATGATTCTATAATTATTAAATGACATTATTTAGATCACTATACATGAGTTTAAAATACATAAAAAATATCTGAGGCCCAATGTAATGGGTAATTTCACAATCGCATTATTTTATTAGATTTTTTATATATATGTATTTCACAAGGTATAATAGTCACCCATGTCCATTTCTACAAAATATGTAATCCAAAAATAATATATGTATTCTTCTAAAAAATTATAAACCCAATTTTACCTATTTTTTATTTTTAATTAATTGGGATGAATGAAATATTTTATAATTTTTAATACGAATTACTTTTTGACTTATTCTACAAAAGTAGGTGATGTAATTTTTTTAACTATAAAACATTAATGGATTTTTAAATTTTTCATTCCACCATATTTCCATGAATATTAATTTAAAATATTTTTAGGTTATTTTCAATGAAATAATTTCCTCTTAATATTAAATATAATTTTGAGAAAATAAATTTTTTTGTTGAAATGGAATGTTTTTATAAAGAATTAATTTCAAATGTTCTATCAAAGTTACATTCCATATGGCATGGAATTAATTAATAGGGTTATGCTTCATGTATAATATCCCTATTTTTCATATGGTGTGATAATATTTATGTTGTGATGCTATTTGTGAAATCCATTTGTTTTGAATTTATTATGTTTTGATGGAATGATGATAATCAATCCTGTTTTATTCCTTTGAATATGTAGTGATGAATGATTTATGTCTTTATAGAACAAAAAATATTTATTTCATTATTAGATGCTTGGGACTAATTTCTACCTCTAATTTATTTGGTAATGACTTATATCTCATCAAATAGACATGATTGTATTTGGAAATGATATCATTTTAGTAATATAGGGTTGGAACGGAAAGTAAACCCGGTTCACTAATATAGGGCTAGGGTGAGGAGTGAACTCATTTAAGTAATGAACTTTTTCTGTTAAGATAGTATTGGAAATGATCCTTTACTAATATTTAATGATTTTATATGATTATTTTTAAGCCACAAATTTCATGTCTTAATGAAGGTTTTTTTGTAAAATGTTCCTTGTTTCTTTATGAACATTAATTATATTTCCCAGGAAATGATATCACAATATTTCAAATGTAGGATATGATTTTAAAATATTAAGTTTATATTTCATAATATTACAAAATGATTGATATATCCATTATTTACTCGTACTGAGCATCTGAGCTACCCCTTTATTATGTTTCTTTTCCCCACTAAATGGTAAAGCGTATTATGTAAGATATTTCAAAAGGGGTCTTGTTATGATGTAATATACCCGATTCAATGTACATGTTTTATGAACCAGTTTTTCTGTTTTGTAGTCTCTAAATTCACTAATATTATATTACCGTGATGTGGTTTTGTTTGAATGTTTAATGAATATTATTCTTTTTTAATAAATATATAAGTATGTAATGTTTGGGTCGTTATATGAAAAATATCATTTATAATGATTTGAATTTAGTGAGATAAAAATGGGATATAATATCATAAATTAAATTATATTCTAGAGAATTATATCTAATGTTTGACATTTAATCTCAACTGATCTAGGAAGCAGAGGAATGGGATGTCCCCAATCCATGAACTGAACCCACAACCGTGATCCTGATAGAGGGGGGGTAATGTATGATGAAATGATATAGAAGGAAACCTTCCCCAGACTACTAAACCAATACCAAACCTAATGTATAATTTTCATCTAAATATTATATAAGGTATATATATAGATTTTAAAGGTGGTATGATATCCATTATTTGAGTGGTTTAAGGATTAGTGAAATATAGGGCGTATCTAGAAAGTTTCAATCATGAAGAATGCTGGAAAACAAGTTTATCATAACCAATATATAGAATTTTAATAATTATATTAAAATCTGATAAAAATAAGTGTGTAAAGATCATCAAGGATAAATTAAAATGACTTACCACAATTGAGAAAGTATATTAATATATAATAAATAATAATTTCTATGAAATATTTACAATAATTTTATCAAGAAATTCTTCATTGAGAGGACCAAACCAAAAATCCAATGAAATATTGAGAAGATTCCACAAATTTATTTCTAATCAATCAATTCCAAACATTATACCGACAAAAATTATAATTAATTATTCCAGCTTCTTTATAATGGGTATTATAAAAAATTAATAAAAGAGAAGATAATTTAACCTTGGATATAAAAATAATTAACACTTTGAAACAAAAGAATATGATCCCTAAAAATATGGCCAAAACCATTCACAAGGGAGAAATATATTAAATCATAGATGATTTTTTAACCTTATTTATTCTCAATTATAACAAACATTGACTTCAATTTATCAAAATGAATGGTTTCCTAAAAATCAAAAAGAAATCACCAATAAATTAAAAATATAAAACCTATAGATTTAATTATTTTAATTAACATTATACAAAACAATATTTTTATAAAAATATTTTTAAATATAATTTTAAATAATTATAAATATATAACATGTAGTAATTATTATAATTTTAAATTTCATAAAAATTTAATAAATAAATTCTTATGACTAATTGTTTTATTAAAAAGAATCAATAAATAAGTGAATCATTTTATTTATGAAATTATATATTTGTGTCTATCTATGTATATACATATGTACCATATCAATGTACATTATGATGCAATATATTTAAAAATATGAAAAATTAAAAAATCATTATCAAAAGTGTAGTTATTTAATTTAACATATTTATTAAATATTATATTAGTACACATTTTCAATCATGTCATGTTGTTTTTATTTAAAATAGGTGATTAATATCTATTTTCAAAATTGAGTGTAAATTTAATACAACCAACCCAATTCAACATTGCATTTAATTAGGATTATATTATTTATTATATATATTTACACATTATTAATTTCCCATGAGTATAGATCACTTCAATATTCCATCAAAACCTCACAATTATCATCTAATAAATTACTTAAATTATTTAATTTATATTTTATTCTAGTAAAAATATTTTTTAAATCTCATATTCTATATATTATTAATAAAATAATTTTAACTACTAAAAATTAAATTCTTAATAAAGAAAAAATGTACACATATAACTATCTAATAAATACCATAAATAAATTATTTAAATATAATATATCATATATTTTGATAAATTTTTTCTAAAATAAAAATATGTTTCCATAATAACTATAAATCCAAAAATAAATAAAAAACAATACAGATATGGAAATCTATATACCTCTACCAGAGAGACTTCTAAAAGAATTCATATCCTTCAAAATCAAAATAAAACATGAAAAAATATAATCCATCTGAGGTAAATGATATGGAAACCAATTACTTATCATATAAAATATATATGGTGTATACCTTTAAATTAAATGCTAGGTCACTAAAACATTTTGCAGAAATTTTCATGTACTATATAATTAAACTCCGTTTATGCATACATGGAATGTAATTCTATGTTCCATTTTTTGAAAGTTTTAGATGCATGTATGGAAACTTAGAACATAGTAAATATATACAAAACGTAATGCTATAAATGTGTCTATAGTACATGTCATGTATGTTTATAGTTTCATGTCTTGTAACTACATAATTTTTTCTTCCTTTAAAATATCCTAAATTGACTCAAAATTTATAAAGTAAATTACTAATTATGTACCTTTTGGGGTATGATATGAGTCATACAATTTGTATATAAAACATACCCAGTATGTATCATGTGTATGGTTGTTTCAATTTACTAAAAATCTATATGTGGCGTGTAGTGATGTTGTGTACTAAACATATGTCTTACCATGATTTACATGTAATTTTTAATCATGTCTGTTTACATGATGTGTATAAAAAGTATAGATCATGTAATCTATATCCAACCATGGGTAACATTAGAGACTAATAAGATTAAAGTAATGACACCTTGTATTGTGTTACATGTTAAGACATGTTTTATTGTGATACCCAAGGACCTATAATTGTATGTAAATACTAATTAAAAAAACTATAAAATGATTCACATTCTATAAAGATGTTATTAATGAATTTATATAAAAGGTAAATTTTAATTTTAACCAAAATAAATGAAATTATTTTTTTGATTTGGAATGTTAATATTAGTTTAATATACATTTTTACAATTATAATAAAATAATTAACCTTTAGATGATTAGATAAAAGTATAGTTGTTACCAAAATATATGAATTATATGACATTATGAGAAATAAATAACATTTTATAAATCCATTTAATTGTAAAAAATAAAATTAAAATGAAGAAGTTTGATTTTTGAAAATAATGTTTTGAATTTAGAAATATCATGATTAACATTCTAGGGATGTAAGAAATTCCATTTAATGAATTTTATTAATTTTTAATTAATTAAATTTAATTTCACCAAAACTTGGTTTTTTATCACTTTAAAATCCAAATAAGTTTTATGATAGAACAATTTATTTAATAAAAATTTATGATATATATAATTTTATGCTACACATAAATGTAATGTTTAAAAATAATATATCTCTAAAAATAATTTTTTACGTGTTAGATGAAGTAATGTTAAAATTGAATTTACATATATAGAAATTTTATATAATTAAATGTTTATAAAATTTGAAATAAATAGATTCAAATTATTTCATATGGATCATTTTATTTTAAGGCAATAAATTTATTTTGGAAAAAAAAATTACCATGGTAAAACTAAAAATTGAAAAAGTAATAAATCTAGGAGAAAATATATATATTTCATGTTAAAAGTTTGTTTACAATGGATTTTTTTATATTTTATAAACCATATCTTATCCACAACCCAATTATTTATATTTTTTTAGCCACAAAACTTGTGAAACATGACCTTATTTATATATTAAGTTGAAATATTTAAAAATTTCATTCACACAACATATAAAATGGGTCATTCACTATCCCTTCGATAACACACACACAAATTGGTATCCAATTCAACCAAAAAACATTTTTTCATTTTAATATAGTCTTAGTTTACCCAAAATTTATTTAGGTAAAAATATAATATCTTAAGCCCTCAGTATCCATGGAGTCCTCTGAGGGAAAGCATATGTACTCATTATGATATTTAATTTTCCAATTAACATTTAATTTCAATATTTATTTTACAAATATATTGTTCTAATTAATATATAATTACATAAGAAAAGTTTTTATAAAAAAATAATTATTCTATGGGAGTAAATATTAATAACCATTACCCATTTATAATATGGAAATAAAAAAATGATATTTCTGTGTGTGTGTGTGTGTAGACTACCGTTTCCAGAAAGTTTCCTTTTATCATTATCCATCATTCATTGATGGGAAGGATGTTGGGTTTAATAAATATATTTTATATTTTAATGTACTTTATATTATTAAATTATATAAAATAATATTCAATTCTCATACTCTATGAAAAATAAAATCATCATCCTTGCATAGGTATGTACTACTTCATGCAAGGAATGATTTAATTTAAATTTTATTTTAATTACTAAAATACATGATTTTATATGAGAATGAAATTTAAATTAAATAAGTTTTTTATATAACCATAATGGTTCTCAAAATAAAAAATATTCAATCTATTAAAAATATAACAAATAGAAAATTGTGCTAAATTCATCTTTCCAAAAGAGCATTATAAGAGAAAAATGATAACTTTGAACTCAATAATCTCGTATATGTTATATTATTCATTTAAATATGTAAAATTATGTTATATCAATCCAATCCACACTTATTCAGTTCATTGTTATTCTATTATAATTATATTACAATTATATCACTTCATAATTAGCTGTTAATTATGTTAAGTACTTCTTTAAGTTGGTTTGACCACCAAAATAAATAATCTTATAAGTTTTATTCATGGATTACAATGGAAATTTAGTTTCTAGTAATATATTATATAAATAATGAATAATTATTTTAATTTACTTATTTAATTGTACCATTAATATTGAACTCATTACTTAAGATGATAATGAGTGTTTTTTAAAAATAACTGAAACATTCTCATAATTGATTTCATCATTAAGGATTGTAACCAAAACTCCCATACAATGAAATTATAAAATTTTAAATAATTTTAAATAATTATTTCTAATAACATTAATGATATTTTAATGATCATCATTGTTATAATAAAGAATAACCACGTGGCTATTGAAAAAATAGTTAAAAAATAGGAAGATTACTCACAATCGATACTGAAAATATTTAATAAATAAATAATATAAATATAACAAAGAAAAACAAATTTTTTTGAAAAAATGTTACACACCCAAATAAGGTTCCTAAAAATGGTTTTAATATTTTCATCTTTATTAGATATATATCAATTAAGTGGGAATAAAATAAAAGATCAATTGACCAAAATTTCACTTTCAGAAATGACAATAATGTCATACATAATGTTTTTTATTTTATAGCGTACTTACAACCCCTTTGATTTTTTATATAATTGTTCTCTCTTTATTTTTGGAATTTAACTTTCGACTTCAAAATTAATTTTATTTATATTAATCCTAAGACATAATATTACATGAAAATAAATTTTTTTGAAATTTAATGTGTGTGTAGTTTTCCTTGAAATTGCATCAGATTCCCAATACTAAAAATTTGATAAAATTATAAAACAAATTCATCTTGTATTAATCACCCTAAAAATGTTGGTTTTATTTTCAACTCAATCTTTACTCAATTTTTGATTAGAGGGACTAAAACTACACACATTATGATAGAATCCTAAGGGATGTGTTTTGAATAATATAGAGGATCATTAAGATCATAAATAAAAGATTTTAGTATAATTTTTATAGTCTCTTTTCATTACAAATAAATAAAAAAATTCACTATATTTTATTAATATCTCATCGTTATTATTGTTCCATATCCACCACATTATCATTATTTATTTTAAAGTGGAACATTATTTTATATTTATAATACCTCGTGAATTCTATATTGATTTCTAATATTTACATAAAGATAACCACAATATTCTATTGAATAGGGAAATATTTTTTTATAAATTTCCATTATACATATAGTTTTTGTTTTATTTTTCCATGATTATATAATATTTTAATTAGGTAATGTTATGAAATTTCTTATTAGCTCATATGATTAATGATTTGAACATAATTATAGATAGGTGGGTCCTGATATTGATAGCTTCTTCAGTATCAATATATATCATGATATAAACAATAGAGGGTATTTACATATTCATTTCACATTAATCTAGTATTTCCCCACCCAAATCCTTGAAAATATAACTATGTTTTCTTGTATTATGAATCCCAGAAGTTTGAGATTCGTAATTATTAACATGTTTTTATTTAATTTCTTTGAAATAATATTCCATAAATTTTATTGGATTATGAATTATTTTGATCACTTATTTGTTCTATATTATTTATTCTATGATTATACTATGATATATTCCTTTTTATGATACATCATACTAGGCACTTGATCCCCATATTTTGTTTGTTTTTCCCTTGAAATCTAGAATTTAAGGTCCACAAATTTTCAAAGATCTTATATAATATGTAATAATGTTATCATGAATTTTTTATATTTTATTTTATGTTTTCCTGTGTAATATAAAAAATATATATGTGCATATTATACAAAGAAAACTATGATATTTTGTACAATATAAACCCTTGTATATTATACCAATTCTGTAATATAACTATCATCTCTTTGAATTTGGAGTATGGGTTGTAACATTTACATTGATACTCTTGTTAGACATGGGTACACTATATATTATTTACTATTACTCCCCAAGTAACTTATTTGTGAAATATGTGACCTTGATACATATTGATGGAATAATAGAGGGTTATTAATTAATTTAATTACAAATTACTAAGAATAATAACTAAAATTTATTAGTTACATTAACCAAAAGAATAATATTGTTATTATGTACATGAAAACTAGAAAACAAACCCCTGAATATAATCATATAAATAATAAATTATTATAAATTTCAATGTAAATATTCTCATATAAATTGAATTATTTATAATATAGTAGAAGTGTACATTGAATCATGTTTTTTCTTTTTTGTTGGTTTCAGTAAGCCTCGACCCTAGTTTCCTAGAGATGATGCATTATTTTAATACATTGTCATGATTACCAGGAATCACGTCCTCAATAACTGATCAGTTTAGTAGTCTCGTAAATTAGATTACATACATGAACGTTAAATTATACTTTCTATAATACAACACATAAAAAATAATCCTTCTATAACACAATTATTCACTTATCGTAAACCTGAATATTAATCATAATTCACTTCTTGGAATCCTGGGAAAACAAAACATAAGAAATGGGTGAGCTCATATGCTTAGTAATGGTAAATAATTTAACAGAAGCTTGAAATGTATAGGGAAAGATGTGTAATAAAAACAAAAGTCTTTTAAAAATAATCTTTTACATAATTTTGAAATAATAAATGAATATTTACCATATAAACATGAACATGTATATTCTAATAGTCTAAAAATAACATGTAATAACTACTTTCATAACTAGGGAATACATAACACCGAACATCATAACCACATAGTCAAGGCCTCGTTCCAAGACTACAAATAAAATCTATGTCCAGTCCATGTACCATGACACTAGTTTGTCTTGTGAGACAAACTGATGAATCAAGGAGCTATAGCAGGCTTCACCCATCACATACTAAGTCCAATTCATTCTTCATATGAAAATATTAAAACATAACATGAACATTCGTTTTAAATGTGGCCTACGAAATGTCAATACATTAAACATAAACCATGAATGGTATAAAAATAGTACATCCATAGTCAAACATATCATAACTAATCCAAAATAATATGGAAGATTGTATTATAATAAATCTACATTAATCAAGAATAATATCAAGTAAAGGATGCTAACAAAGTTGAAAATTATTAGTAAAATTCTTTCAGAGAAATATCCATTTTTGTGAAATCATTTAAAATTCACTCATTGATAATGGAAGACATTTAAAATAATTTTTTGAATCAAAGTGTCCCATAACACTTAGAAACTTTTTAATAGATTTAAAATTTTATAACAATCATGTATGTATAAATAGATTCATAAAAACATTTTTAAAACGAAAACATTAATTAAAAAGATTTAGAATAAAAAATCATTTAAACATTTAAAATTCAGATGTTGATAAAGAAACCATTCAACTAAACCTTTAAATATACATTTGGAAATCATTTTTATGTAACATGGACATGGATGATAAAAATGTCCCATTAAATACTTACACAAAAACAATCTCGTATAAAAATGAGATTGAAGAATTAACCATTACCTTGTACATTATTTTTGCCGGGGGAACGTTTAACCTCTTGTATAATGACCATAGTATGTTATTAAATTATAATAGTACCATATTCATATTTATGATATCATACATGATTCATTTATGGATTTATACTACCCATTAAATAATAATTTTTATATTAAAATAACATTTCATGTAATAATTTCATTCTTTATCGTACGTGTTTTAACTTGTTATTCTTGATCGTATAACTTATATAGTGATTGAATTTATTACATAATATAAAAAATTAATTACGTATAATATATATTCAGAATATAATTATGTTTAATTGATTTATATATGAAATGGAAAACATCTTTTATGGAGACAGTAGGTCGTACATACGCATAAATATCATTTCTGTTTTCATATCTATTGAACAGAAGTTAGTGAATGACATATATATAAATGCATACATACATACATACATACATATATTTATAGTAGAATTATTAACCATATATTATGTACATATTAATAATAAATATATTTATAATAATCGTTGAATGGTGAACGTGGAATTGAATCTCATCGTGTCGTGGAGACAGTAAGCCGTACTTACGCACGAGCGATGATATCATTCTATTGATGATGAAATAATATGTAATTGGATAATATATTATATATAATGAATAATTAAAACATTATAGGTATAATTTAAATCAAGTATACTAATTATTATACAAATCAAAATAATGAAGTGTTGAATAAGAAACTACACCACGATGCGGAGACGGTAAGTCGTACACACGCACGTATGGTGACTTTGTAATTCATAGGGTGTATATAATAATTAATATGGTTGTAAAATATTTATAAAAACATCAAAGTATGTATAAGGTACTAGATTTAGTATTTTGGTAATGAAACAACAAAGAAAGTGGAAGTGGAAGAAGAAAATAACTTTGAAAGATGTGATGAAATAATTACTTCTTCTTCAGGTTCTTCCTTTTGATTTGAACAATATGGAACAATATGATAACTTTATGATCAGAGTAAAGCCTATATGATTATTTGAGGGTATTTGAGAAGATATTTGATAATGTTTTGTCTGAGCCAAATGGCATTGGAGGAGCGAATTTAAGAGAAGGGTAAGTACCCTTTTATAAGAGAGGTGATGAGCACTTTTGGAAAATCAAGAAATGTTAATTTACTCTAAAATTATATTCGTTTTTTAATAGCTTCAAATGAATTTATTTAGAGGATATGGTGGTTATCAGTCAAAATCCTATCAAATAATTGGTTTTAGTCAAGTTTAGGTCACCATATTAACCCTATCTTTTAGATTTAACCCTTAGATAAATAATTTAACTTTTACCCTGTCTTCTTGTATTATTATAATACATGGATAATAACCAAAATATAAAATGTTAGGAGAACCTAAAGTTATAAATTAATGAAATTTCTATCATTATATATATCCTTATTCCCAACATTATTTTTTTAGAAATATTATATCATTTAATAATATTGTATTTGTTTTAAAAATTAATTATGTCAATTTCACACTATTTTGTATTGGATTTTTGTTAAAGTCATAAAATGTTGATAACTTGAAACAAAATACATTAAATCAACACTAACATGTCAAATTAACCTATATAATCTTTCTATGGCATCAAAATTCTGAATTTAAATTTATTTTGATATTAATAATATCAATTATTTTAATCTTTCATTAATTTGGTAATTACCGCTTCATCATTATGTCATAAATAACATTAATTATTTAATGTCTAATTTTTTTTAATAAAATACCATGATATAGGAAATCGTTTTATATTTCTAATTATGATTTATATTTGAATTTTTCTTATGTTTAACCTTATATTAAAAATGGTATATTTATTAAATGTGGAATTTAACACATTTAACTCTTCTTTAAATAAAATAAAATAAATGCCATAATCATACCCAAATGAATCAAAATAATATTTTTTTTCCAAAGGTTGATTTTGGTGGAAATAAACTTATCTAATAGAATTTTTGAATGTGTTGGGGTAATATTAATATAATTTTTACATTTAATGAACTTATTTACTTTTAACCGTGGTAAATAAAATTCAAAAGTTGTTATTCACCAAATATTATTCTCATTATATTTAACCAAATTTTTCATACTAATGTTAACCATGACTCTCAGATTTTTTAATATCAATTCACAGAAGTTGTAAAATTATGTTCTATGCAAATTAGAAAAAGTGCATAGAAGGTGGGTAAATGTGCCTAGTAGGTGGGTGAAAGACGTTAAAATGGTTCAATAAAAATTTATATATATCTAATCTTATTATAAAATGACTCAAATAAATTAAATTGTACTAAAATATGTATTATTTATCAATTTTAAGGTAAATTTTTAAATAATTATTTAATTGAAAAATTTGGTCATTATGTACTATGTTGTATTTTTTACTATTCATCAAAAATTAAATGTTTTGAGAAAAATACCAAAAAATAAGCCATAGATATTTTTTATATTATGAATTCAAAATTGATTTTTATTTTACCAAATTCAAAAAATATATGTTCCATTAATTAGTTTAAAATTATTTCATGTTGTTAAAACCAGAAATTGACTTTTTAATGAGTAAAAACTATCAAGAGATTGATATGTGTTAATTTTCAATTTAAATGTAAAATTTATTCAAATAAAAAAAATTTAAAAATATAATCTAACTATACTTAAAAACCATTTAAATGAATAATTTAACATTATAAAATATTTTGAATAAAAAAAAATTTAATTAAAATTTAGTATTTTTCATTATTCTTCAAAATAAGAAATTTACCAAAAAACACGAAAATATTATCCAAACTATGTTTTTAGGTTCTTATTCTATTGAAGAAGATTATTTTTTCAAATTGAATATATAAAGGTGTAAAATATTAGATTTAAAAATATTTCTCTATTAAAAGGTGGTAAAAATTCATTTTTTTTATAAAACTCTTCTTTTTTCTGAAAAATTGGATTTGTTCATATATAATGTCTAAAAAAACATAATATGGGCGCTAAAATTATATGGAGTATATTAAATTTAAAATACAGTTAATATTATTCATAAACACTTTAAATGGTGAGTTTGGTAGGTCACGGTGCCCTCAAACTCGATGTTGTATGTGGCTCAAGCTATTGAATTAAATTAAAGAGATAACATATTATGAAATCATAAGGTGTTATATTCCCCAACCTTCAATAAATTTCATCCTAGAACTTTGAAATTGGTCTTTGATAATATAAGGTTGAAAATATAAATTACCTTTGTGGGAAACCCACATCAAAAATCGGGATACTAAAATTTATTCTCAATAAGAGGGAAAGGGAATTGAGAATTTCACTACAGAATTGGGGTTTCAAATAGAAGAGAAATTGTTGATATTATAGACATATAATTAGTGGAAAAAATAAATATATATAAGGATTGATTGATTTCATCAGTCACAAACAAGTGAACAATAAATGGAAAAATTGAGGGTCTCAAAGCTAGAAATCTATGATGATTTATAATATAATCGGTTCAACCAAACCTAAGGTATTATGATAACTAATTTTTTTAGATACTTTGTTTTTTAAAGAGGAAGGATTAATTTAATATCAATATAAGAACTCAAGAAAACATACTTGATATCATTACTTATCATAATCTTATTCTCTTCATTTGGTTGTTCATTAATATTTTTTCACTTCATCCCATATACTAGGAAATTAATATTAAAAAATCATATTTTTATGACCAATGCGCATTTGATAAACAATAAGGTCCACGAGTATTTCCTTAATCTTCTATATGTTTACATGAATAAAAAATTATAGGTCAGAGTATCTAATAAATTATACATTAACCTCATACAAAATATCATGTTCTCAACATACTCCATTCCAACCTTTATACTTATCCATAAATACTTATGTCCCAACTCACTGTATAAAAAATTATATGGGACGTAAACATAATGAAGATCACTTTTTTCCACGTAATATCATGTGAATAATTTCATCATTTATTTTAATAAAAAATGGTAACAACCTGAATTACTATAAAAACATATTGAATACGTTCAGGCTCCCTTATTCTTTATAAAATAGCAGATATACTCCTTCAATCCAAAAATGATGTGAACTAAAATAATGATGTAATAAAAAAACAATTAATTAGTTCCAAGTTAGTCAATAATATCCACTATAATTTATCTAATTCAATTATATATTATTCTGCAATCATTATCTCAGTTTCAAGAACATTTTAAGGGTAATACATCCCCCAACCATATATTTTCCAAAATGTTTAATGGGAAACTCTGTCACTTCACTTGGTACCATAAAATCTCAAATCCTTAATGAAAACGTACTGCATTACAATCATTATTAATTTATAATTCATATAACTTGTACTCAAATGACAAAGTTCATTAATAACATCTTAAGAACACTAATAATTACTCTTCATCTGCGGTAGTATCATAACATTATTATTATCTAATAGCATCATTTGGGTTATACTCTGATGAGTGGGACATTGATTAACGTAGTCTCTCAATGCCTTGTAGATGACACATTTTACATTTGAAACATTTTTATTACCCTTGCAATCATGAACATGGTGTTCTATTTTTTAAACACCCAGAATTTCCATGTAATGTTTTTTAAAATATATAGGAATTTTATGAGTCCGTGAAATTTAACGGTGCATGATTCTGAGACCCGGTGTCCGAAATCAATTTCTGAAGTTTTTTTTGATACGTTCAGTAAACATATGAGTGGGTTTATCTAAAATTTGAACCGATGCTAGGAATTGAAATCCTAGGGCACTGTTGAACTCACAGCGCCAATATTTAGTTAAGGAGACCTTCACCATTATGGTAGTTGGTCGATGATGAAAGTTAGTTTTAGGGTTTTTCGTGGAATAAATAAAATAAAATATAAATCATTTAATTTTATTTTGAGGTTCCATGTGAATATTTCAGGTGGGGTCCACTAGAACTAATCCTCCATGTGGAAGTTGAGGTGTTGGGACCACCTAACCTTAACCTCCCTTGAGAGGTTATGGTGGTGTGGCCCACCAAAACCTAACCTCCCACGACAGGATACGGTGTGGGGACCACCCAGGACTAAACCACCTAATAATGATTGGATAGGAAAACCTCTCAACTCCCTCAAAAATGAGGGAGAGCCTCTTGAAATCCTCCACCTTTATAGTGCCAACACATATAATTTATTATGCCAAATACTCCCCATTAATTAATTGAGCCAACACATCAATTAATTACATAAACCATTTTGAAATTTATATCAAAAATTAAATAATCTATAACATAATCTATTATTTTCGCTTGGAATTTTCATTTTGTTGGGACTTGGGAGAGGAGAGAGCTTGGGAGAAATAATTCTCTCTAATGAATAACTTCATCTCCCAACGAATAATGCTCTCTCGGTGAATAACGCTGAAGGGGAACACCTTCTACTACGAAGAACGACCTCTACTTCGACCTTCTTCCTTTGAACCACCATTGATGTAGGATGTGTTTGTCTAAAACAAATCGAAATCCTTCGTATCACGCCAACTTCAACGAACTACGAACAATATAGGGAATTTATTTTACGTATGATATTATTCCCATTATTCTTTCCTTATAGAACAAAGAATGAGGACCAACTTATTATCAAGTAGATCCGCGAATGTTTTTTCTCGTGCTTTGGGATTGTATTGTTAATGAGGGATTAAGAAAATTGATGTTTTTAAGATATCATACATTCTCATTACTTGCTTATTTTCTTGATGAGATAAATTATAACACTCTAAATGTGGACGGTGTGCGCCAAACAAACATGGTTAGACCCCCTGATGATCTTCTTTGTGGTGTTCTTAAAAACAGCGACATAAGTGACGAAGGCGACGAAGGCAATGGTTGCGCCACCCGCAGCCTCAGAGACCAACACTACCCCCGTGGCGTTCTGACTGTCGACCGGACTAGCCCCCGCACCCGGTCGTACCTCAACCCATCCATGCTGCCATGTTGGCCACATCGCCCAGGCCGGCCGCGCCGCCCTTGCTAGGCGTGCCGCCATCGTTGTCCGTGCCACCCTCGCCGGTTGCGCCACCCTTGCCGGATGCACCCCCTTGCCAGCCGCGCCGCCCTCACCAACTACTCCCTCATGCACCGGTCACTCTCCCCCCAGTTGTGCTGCCCCTAACCACGCCCTTGTGGCACCCCATCCAAACCGGTCCCTCGCGGTGCCCTTCCTGGCCAAGCCGCCCTGGGACAGGCCGAGCTTCCCCGAGGCCTTGAGGCTATCCGCACCCTCACGGCCTACTGGGCCAGGCCCAGCGGGCCAGGACGAACCCAACAGGTTAGGCCAGGTCAACCCAGGTCAGTCCAATAGGGTCGCACTGGACCTGATCCCACTACGACCCATTTACTTCTTTTGGCCATATCTTTAGCACTAGACGTCTGTTTGACGAACCGTAGCTGCGCTGGAATTATTAGAGCATGAAGGTCCCTTTAAGTATACCTCACTAATGTTTGGTGTATAGTTGAGATATGGTCAGGTTGGATCGTGCACAAATCTGACCGGGCCCCCAGGACTAAAAGGCTAATAACTCATAGACCGAGCATCCGATTGACGCACCGTCTATTGCGTTGAGACCCCTATGATGTGGCAGACATTTGGGATGCTTTTCTGTGGTACTTCGTGGTAGTGGAGCATCGACCAGTAGCGTGTGGTGTGGATCTTCTAGAGAGGAGCAAGCATTTATGGGGGAATATAGTAGCTGGTTGAGACTTGACGACTGATTACTGATTGACTCAGAGTGACTCGACTAGCCCAGTGGGGGGAGCCTGGTTGTGGCGGCACACCCATGGCGGAGGAGCGCCTGGTTGTGGCGGTATACCTACAATACTCGACAAGAGGAGTGCCTCAGATAGATATGAGGGGGAGTGCCTGGTTGTGGCGGCAGACCCATGGTGGGGAGTGCCTCTATGTAATGTAGAACACCCACGGTACTTGACAGGAGGAGTACCTCAGTAGTCCAAGGTTAGTGGGAAGAACCTAGTTGTGTTGGAAGGCCCACTGTACTCGATAGAGGATGAGTTCTCCAGCAGCTGAGGGTTCACAATGTTTTACCCTAGAATAAATCATGGTTTGAGCTGAGTCAGTTTTTCTGTGTTTTCCTCATTATTGAGATTGATCACTTGATAACTTAGATATATGTATGGGTATATACCTAAGTAAAATTATATGTTGAATTATTTTTGGTTTATCCTTGTTTGATTTTTTGAGACCCGGAGTGTCTCAGGTTCCCTACTGAGTATCGTTATACTCACCCTTGCACGGGCTATGCCTGCACCTTGTTGTGTTGGATGCAGAGGACAGACAGTGCTAATTGAGGCTCAGAGTACCAGGACTGGAGGGTACTCATAGGTGGACCATACGGTGTGTCGGTAAATGGAGGCGATGGACGGACGAGGAGTTCTGAGGAGGTGATCTGTACCTACCCTTCATGTAGGAACCAGGAGGAAGCCCCAGTAGTTTTTTTTCTTTTTTCCTCGGTTGTACTTATTTTCAGTTGTATTTGTACTTTCCAGTAGGGCTTGTATTATGGCCCCTTTTTACTTACTTTTCTCACTTTTTGGTTATACAGTTTACTCATTTTCGTATCTTACTATGTGTGTTTACAGGTTATAAAGGCAATGCCTTCCCAGTTTTAGGGAAATACCCCTTTGGTGGTAGTCTCCAACCCATGGCCCATGGAAGATAGGCTTAGGGTAGTCACGGCAGGTTCCCTAGGGAACGGTTCATGTCATTTTTGTCCACAAATATAACAAACTCCCATTCCTTTCAAGCACATACCAGGGTGATTATTTCCACAGTTATCACATGTGGGAAAATCCTTCTTTCCCTTCTTCCCTTTATCCAACTTGTTCTCTACCATCATTTTCCTTTCGAGCTTCCCATCAATGAAATACAACTTAGAGAATTCTTTACATATCATATTAACACATGATATTATTTATTCATATGATAAGAATATAAGGGAGACTATTTCCCTTCTAAATGTTGGCTTAACACCATGAAAGATATGATCCTTTGTACGCTTTGGATCATGGGTGTTGATGGATTTCTCATTCCATCATCGGGGTGCCATTTCTAAATGACGAAATTCACTAGGTTAAATCATATCATAGTGTATAACCCAAAAAAAATAAAAATTATCAACATTAATTGAACATTTTCACACATCTATTCTCGTATTAATAAAAATGGTTTCTATGATGAAATATTTAATCATAAATCCTTTATAATGGTTTGTAGATAAATTTGAATTATCTTAAGAATGTCCCACGAGAGTGTCTTAACCAAGAGTGTAGTGAGGCCTGTTGTCATGCACCAGTTATCATTCAAGTCTAGCTCAAAGTTTTGTTTTCGGGTTTTACCCTTAGATACATCTGTTCCGAAGCTTCCTCTACCTACACGTATCCATACAGAGATGTATTTCATGTAAAAAACAAACATAATATCTACATTACCAAAACTCTTCGATTTTCTTCTATGTTAATCTACAAGGTCAGTCTTAGGGTACTATTCTTTAATCACATTTTTTATAAATCTAGTTTCCACAGTCTATACTAAACTTCCTCTAATACCAAATGTAATGCCACGACCATAATTACCTAAATCCGGTGAATTATTTTAATACATTTTAATGATTACAAGGATTGAAGTCTGGAAGGGTCGATCGGTTTAAGAGTCTCAAAAAATAGATTACACACATGAATGTTACATTACACTTTCTAATATGTACAAAGCATAAATAATCCATTGAAAACAGCATTATTACCCTTTCCTAACCCTTCATATTAATCATTATACACTTCATGTAATCCTACAAAATAAAACAAAAGAAAGGGGTGACCTCAGATGCTTAATATGGGTAAATAATTTAGCAGAAGCTATAAACATTTAAGGCAAGATATTTAATAAAAACAATATCCTTTTAAACATAAACTTAAACATAATAGGGAAAAAATAAATCATAAATTACCATATAAACATGGAAATGGATATTATACAAGTCGATTAATCACATTTAATAACTAATTTAATAACGAGGGAATGAATAAGGTCGGAAATCATAACCACATAGTCAAGGACTCGTGCCAAGACTACAAATAAAATATTTTGACAAGGCCTTTTGCTAAGACAATAGTTTTCTCATGAGACCTACTGATGCTTCAAGGACCTATAGCAGGATCCTCCCATTACTTATAAATTCCAATGCATTCCTCATATGAAAATGTTGAAACATAACATAAAAATGCGTACTAAAAATAGCATTTGAAATGTCAATACATTATTCCTAAACAATGAATTATATAAAAATAGCACAAAAAAATCAAACATATCATTACTCATTCAATACAATATAAAATATTATATTATAATAAATCAACCTCTATCAAGAATAATATATAGTAAAAGATGTTTCCATAGTTGAAAATGATCTTTAAAACTCTTGGAGAGAAATATCCATTTTTATGAAATAATTTAAAAGTCACGCATTTAAAAAAGAATTAATTTAAAAGATATTTTTGAATCAATGATTCCCATACCACATTGATACTTTTTAATGGAATTAACATTTTAAAACAATCGTTTCTATATAAGTCAATCCTTAAAATTATTTTTAAAACAATGATATTAATTAAAAATATTTAGAAATATAAAGCATTAAAACATTTAAAATGTGGATATTGATTAAGAGTATAATCCACATAACCATAAAATATTAATTTGGAAAACAATTTTATGAAAAATTGACATGGATGATAAAAATTTCCCAGTAAATACTGACACATAAACATTCTCAGATAATAATGAGATTGAGTAATTATCCCTTACCTTGTACTTTATTTTGGTCGAAGGTACATTTAACATCCTGTATAATGACAATAGTATGTTAAAAAATTATAATAGAACCATATATATATTTATGATATCATACATGATTAATTTATGGCTTTATGCTACCCATTTAATAATAATTTCTATGTTAAAATAACATTTCAGGTAATAATTTCAGTCTTTATCATACTTGTTTTAACTTGTTATTCCTGATCGTAAAACTTATATCATGCTTTAATTGATTCAAAAAAATAAATAATTATTTAGGTGTCATATATATTCAAAATATAAGTATGTATAATAGATTGATATAAAAAATGTAAAACACCATTTGTGGAGACGGTAGGTCATTTGTACACATAAATGTCATGTCTATTTTCATATCGTATTGAACAGAAGAAAGTGAACGATATATATGTAAATATATATATATATATATATTTCCAGTATCATTATTATTTCATATATTACATAATTATTAACCATATATATATATATATGTTTATAATCATCATTGAATGGTGAATGAGGAAATGAATCTTATCGCGTCGTGAAGATGGTAAGTCGTGCGTACACACGGGCGATGATATCATTCTTTTGATGGTGAAATTGTATGAAATTGGATTTTAAATTATATATACAGAATCATTAACATGTTATATTTATTATTTACATGAATTATACACATTATTATTCCCATTCCAATAATGAACTGTTGAATAACAAACTACAGCATGACGTGGAGACGATTGGTTGTACGTACTCATGTATGGTGAATTTTTCATTCATATGAAGGATAGAATAATAAATATGTTCTACCAAATTTATAATAACATCAATGTGTTTAGAAGGTACTGGGGTTATTATTTTTATATGGAAACAACAAAGAAAGAGGAAGTGGAAGAAGAAGAAAACATTGAAAGAGGTAATAAAATAATTACCTTTTCTTCGGGTTCTTCAATTTGAGTTGAACCAAAGGGCTCTATAGGCTAGCATTGTAAGAAATTTAAATCCACTAGGATGAACTGAGAGTAGTTAGGAGGAGACTTAAATAGGTTTTGGATAAGTCTAATGGCTTTGGAGGTGTGAATTTAAGAGTTGGGGAAGTACCCATTTAAAAGAGATGAGAGGGACACTTTAGGAAAAGCTTTAAATATTAATTTATTATAAAATTATGTTTGTTTTATGACAGGTAGAAATGGATTTATATTTAATAAAAATTGGTAATGGGTTTAAATCCTCTCAACCAATAGGTTTTAGAAAATTTTAGGTCACTATATTAACATTATCTTTTAGATTTAACCCTTTTCTAAATAGTTCAATGTTCACCAAGTCTTCATGTATTGTTATAAACCATGGTTAATAAAAATAATATAAAATCACAAGATAGCCTCTGGTGGTTAATTAATGACAGATATGTCATTATATAATTCCTTTGGTTGATCCATATATTTTTAAGAATATTATATCATTGAATAATATATTATTTAAAAAAAACTCATTTATGTAAATTTTGACACTATTTACTATTTTGTTTTTTTTGAAAGTCATAAAAAAACTTATTACATCAAAAAAAATACTAAATTTACCCTAACATATCGGAGACACCTAGAAATTTTTTCTATTCAATCAACATACTCAAGATACATTTATTTTGATATTCATAATGTCAATTATTTTAATCTTTAATAAATAAGGTAATTACTAGCTCATCATTGTGTCATAAAAAACATTAATTATTTAATTTATAAAAATTATAAATAAACTAATATAATGTAGGAAATATTTTTATATTTATAGTGGATATTTATAGTCTAATTCATCTTATGTGTATCACTATATTGAAAATGGTTTAGTTATTAAACTTTTAATTTAACACTTTTAAGTCAAATTTAAATAAAATATAATAAATGACTGAATTATACCCAAATGTATAAAAAAGAACTTATTTTATTCCTAATTTTTACTTTGGTCAAAATAAATTTATCCAATAGAATTAAGAATTTTGTTGGGGGTAATATTAATATTAATTGTACATTTAATTACCTTATTTACTTTTATCTATGGTAAATAAAATTCTGAAGTTTCTATTCACAAAACATTATCCTCATCCTATTGAACCACATTTTTCTTACTGATGTCAACCATATCTCTATCATTTCTGAAAATCAATTCACAGAAGAGGTAAAATTACATTTCATGCAAATTTTCAAATGTGTCTAGAAGGTGGGTAAAGTAAGTTAAATGGTTCATTAAAATTTTATATATATAATATTATTATAAAATGACTCCAATGGAATAAATTTTACTAATATAAGTATTATTAATCTATTTTAAGATAAAATTTTAATTTAATATTTAAATTAAAAAGTAATTTTTTATGTACTATGGAGTATTTTTCCCTATTCATCAAAAATTGAATGTTTTCTGAAAAATACCAAAAATTCACCATAAGATTATTTTTTTATTCCGAATTCAAAAATAAAATAAATTTTACCAAATTAAAAACATAGAAGTTTCATTAATTAATTTAGAATCAATTCCCATTGTCAAAAGTAGATAGCGGGTTTTTCAAAATTAAAAACTATCAAAAGATTGATATGTGTATATGCCAAATTTAAATGTAAAATTACATCAAATGAACAAAATTAAAAATATAATATAATTATACTTCAAAACCATTCAAATGTATAATTAATCAATATAATTGTATTTTATTAAAAAGATACTTTCTATTAAAATTTAGTGTTTTTCATTATTCGTCAAAATATGAATATTATCAGAAAAACACCAAATATTTATCCAAAATAAATTTTTATGTCCATATTTTAAATAAGAAGTTTATTTTGTCAGATTGAATATATAAAAGTTTCAAATACTAGATTTAAAAAGGGTTCTGCATTTAAAGGTGATAAGTTTCATTTTTTTTAAACAATTTCTTTTATCTGAAAATTGGATTTGATCATATATTATTTATAAAAACCCATAATATGGATTTTAAAATTATATAAAGTATATAAAATTAAAAATTCATTTAATAATATTCATAACCACTTTCTAAACGGAAGGTTTGTTAAGTAATGGTGTGCTCAAACTCGGGTTTTCATGTGGCAGAAACTATTAAATTACTTTATAAAGATAACGTATTATGAAATATTGAGGTGTTACAATATCAATGGATAATATTTGAATTATTTGATGAATAATCCACTAGAATATGTAAATTTGGATCATGCACAATTAATTTATAACTAATGTAAGGTAAAAATACCCTTCAACATGATAATTCACTTAATTAATGTTTTTCCACTCTTTCGAAATCATTCATATGAGGGATAATCTAAGAGATGATTCCTATAGGTGTATACATACATTTACCATGAATCTATGAATTCTATTCTTGAATCATTAAGTACAGGAACGATTGCTGGACAAATTTATTTTGGTGGTATTTTACTAACAACAGTTTTCAAACCCATTGTTAAATATTTTATCAAAAAAATGTATCAATAGTTATAGAAAAAACATAAAAATTTATGTTTTTAATTTTTTTAGTTTGATTTAAATTTTATTTTAGTTATGGTTTTTCCAGGACATCATGAATTAGAATATGGTTTTTAGAATACACGCACTAATAATAAATTGCAATAAAAATAATCAAATTTCATTATCGAATGACCATAGCTTTTGATTCTGGTGTTTTTAACACCATATATATTAAAATTAAATCATATAAAAAGTGTTAAAATAAAATTGGTTAATAATTTTTTATTTTTTAATTGAATAAAATATATTATTTTTTAAGAGATGTTGAAAATCGAACAAAAAGGTAATATTTTTTGACATGAGTGTTTTTTTGGGTTGTACCATATATCTAATCAAATCCAATAAATTATTCTATGACATGTTTAATAATGGGGATTTATGTCA
Organism: Viscum album; assembly: GCA_963277665.1. Taxonomy (NCBI): domain Eukaryota; kingdom Viridiplantae; phylum Streptophyta; class Magnoliopsida; order Santalales; family Viscaceae; genus Viscum; species Viscum album. The sequence goes on from OY728129.1 coordinate 423,726,858, forward strand.
CTATTTTGTGAAGTAAAAATGGCAAGGAGGGCCTCAAAATATGATTTTTTAGATACCATGAAGTTTTAACATTCGATGTGATTTTATCTTCATTTAATATTATTATCATGTGTTTGTTGGTGTCTAGGATTTTATTCCATGGATTTATATTCATATTGATTTGATGATGTCGATATTGTTTTGGTTTTCTCTCTTTCGGTGATTTATAATATTACATTATATATATATATATATGTATGTATTTATATACATTTAAGTATGTATATTTATAATTAATGAATATTTTTTAGTATTTTTTTAAAGGGTATATATATTTTCATCTATGAATTGACATTTATACGAATTTATGCATATTAGTCAATATATATATATATATATATTTATGTACATCAATGAATCATTATATATATGATGTTAGTGTATATATAAATATATTCTCAGTTGGTGTACTTTCCTTTGTGCTTGTATTTATTTAAAATAAGTTTAATTTATATATATTTTTATATTTTTATAAGAACAATATAACTCCATTTAAATGAATTTATATATAATTATATATATTTCTTTACAATTTATTATTTATTATTTACTAAATATTAATTTCTACTTAATATTTCTTATTTCTTATTTCTTATTTCTTATTTATTCTTTCTTCTTTTATTATTTAGAATAATTTGTTATTAATTTATTAATTACATATTCTATACTCAATTATTAAAAGTTATTTAATAATTTATTTATTAAAATATTGATTAAATTTGATATATTATTTTTTAATTTATATTTTTATTTCTTATTTCAAAATTATTAATAATTTATTACTACATTATTAATAATATATTATTCATTTATATAATTTAATTTTTAATTTTTATGTTATATTTCTTATTTACAACCTTCTGACATTTATTATTTATTTATTTATTATTTTAATACGTCGTTATCATTTATTCGTTATTTATCTATTCGTTGTTTTTAATTTATTTTATATTAATTTTTTATTATTTATTATTATTTATTATAAAGGGTTTATTTATTACTCATTATTCTTTGTTATTTATTTTTTATTATTTAATCATTATTATTCATTTGATTGGTATTTGGTATTTTTTAATTACTATTCATTTGGTTTATATTTATTTGTCATATAATATTTTTTTTATAAATTAATATTATTAATATTATTATATACTATTATTACATATAAATATTTATTTTTATTTTTATGAATGTATATAAGTAAATTAAATTTTATTTAGTCCCCACAAGAAGAGTTTTATGGAGTGGTAATGTCATTAAAAAAATTACAAATAAGTAAGGGGTTCAAATCTCATTCATCATATATATATGCTAAATTTATGCATTGCATGCATGAAATAAGAATGTATAGTATGATAAATAAATAGTTGTGTAACTATATTAAAAAATAATGAAGAAATTATAATGAGGTTATAAATTAATAATAAATATATTTTAAATTATGAAGAAATAATAAGTAATAAAATATAAATAAATTAATAAATAATTTAAAAATTAAATAACAAATAAAAAATAAATAACAAATTTATAATATATAAATAATAAATATTATGAAATTATTGAAATTATTTCAAAACATTATAAAAAATTAAAAATATGAGAAGGGGAAATAAGAAAATAATAATAAAAATGTTATTCAATCCATTATGGATCATTTTTCAAAAGATTTAAAAATATCTACACAATAATTTTGTGATATTTTTTGAAACATGCTGCTAAATTTTTGATGACACCTTTCTTCATAATCAAATCTCAAAACCACAGTGAAAAAATTTAGGGATGGTTTAAACCAATGATAAACCAAAAAAATAGCTGCTAAATACTATTTTTCTTTCAGTTCCTAGTTGGGCTACGTGTTTATCAACATTCTTAATTTATTGAAACAGAAAACTCCTCTACTTCATTTTCATTTATAGAGAGGGAGATTGGATGATAATTCTCTGTTGGGTCTGAGAATTATCTATATAGGGATTCATTATTCCCAAAGAGTCACACCCTAAAATAGATATAACATGTAATTTAAACATATGGAGGAAAAAATTTAGCATTACCCAACAACACTTTTACAATATATTTATTTTAAGCAATCCATATGTCTTGTAATAATAAAATAACAATTATTACCATGATATGGTTTAATTTAAATGTCACTTAATATATATATATTAATTTTATAAATACTTAAATGTTATAAAATAATATTTTATCATTTCCATTGTGCTATTAAATAAGATAATTAATCCACTCATGGATTTTAGAAATCCATGCATAATAAAATATGTATTGAAAATGTATAATTAATCAGAAGAATTAATACATATTTATTCATTAAACTTAAGATTAAATATTTCTTTTTATATTATAAAAGATAAAAAAAATTCTTTTAATCTTTTAAATAAAATGGTTAATAAAAAATAAGTTTTATAACCATGTAAATAAATAATAAATAAAATTCTACTTTCATATTTTATATTAGAATATCTCGTTATTGAGTTTTTGTGATCAAATATACATGACTTTTTATTATTTCAAGAATTAAGAATACTATTTTATACTAATATTAATATAATTGTAATTTAATGTGAATCTGGCTATACTTTTTTTGAGACCCTAAATTCCACTTTTTCAATTTTGCTGGTTTATCATACATAAATTCCATATTTGGGGTCTAGAGACACATCAATGTACCCACAGATAAATGAGGTAATGTTGTAATGGAAAGAACAATGCTACAATCACTATATTGTAACATATTCCCATTATCTACAAATATATCATCAGGTAGTATTGATATTTGTGTCAAAATATTATATAATTTATTTATCGTTATATATATTTTTGAAATAAAAATGTCAAGAAATGTATGTGTCTATTAATTAACTAGAAGGTTCCATTTCTATCAAAGGTTCTGAGATATCTTCCTTCGTTATCTTAGAAGAGACGAGTTGTTTATTGTTTCATTGAATGAATTTTATATCAATTATGATGCGTATAATGTATGTGACCTCTCAAGAAGAACAATTTATCACATTTTTCTTCCATACATTAAAGTATATGATTCATGATAGAAAATAACAATAATATCATGTATATTGTTAAATACATGTATTTTGGGATACGAATAGCCATGTAACATAAGACTTCTAGTATGTAAACATGTCCTTCTGTAAGAGATCACTATCTCTGATGAATATGAGAATAAGTATTTTTGTCTTATGAGCCTCCATTACAAAATATTTATTAATCCCTTTTATATTATAAAAGAGATGTATCTATGACATAAGACATATATTTAGGAATATTTTCATACAAATCACTAGGATCCCATTATAGTAGGGAAATATTAAAAATATTCAATGAAAAAAACTTGTATGGATATTATAAAATTAATTTTTCATTAAAGAATAATCATTATATAATACAACATTTATTAATTTATAGGTAGTCAAATGTTAAATGTCTATCAATCCTATGGTGACAACTAAAATTATTTAATATATTAAAAACATGGGATGTGATAGTGAAGAAAAAACTAGATTTATTAGTTTCTGGAAATTAAACAATTAATTATTGATTAAAAAAATGTTTCTAAAAATATTAAATCAAATTCCAATCCATAATATAGTTTTAAAAATCATATGAAAAAATTTAGTTCATTAAATGTCCAATTTTATTCCTTATTTTTTATTGATTATTATTTATAGTTAATATTTTTTTCAGTGGTTTAAAATATTTTAAAACATTTTTTATAATGGAATATCATATTTTATCTATGCAAAAAACGTTTGGGAATCATTTATGATATTTTAAAATTGAAAATTTTATTACCAGCTTTCAAAAGTTCAATAAAACATTTGATAAGCTATTATTTATTTTTTTGTATAAAAAACCTTATCTACTAATTATCATTCACTAAAAATTTGTTTAGAATTATTACCCATCAATTTGTTATCTCATGGAACTCTCTAACGATATCTCTAAGACTTCATGGATTCCATATGATGTAACATTAATGATGAAATTTATGTAAGGGTTTCCGAACTTACTCTACCTTTTTATTCTTATTTACAGTTTGAAATAAATCACCTTTTCTACTTTGTTATTCCTTTATATACCTTATATTACTATTCATATCAATTAATATTTATGTAGTTTTTCTATAAAAAACCTCAAACACAACTTCATAAATTTCTAATGATTATAGAATAATTTTATCCCATTATAGTAAATTTATTTCTATATAAATCACCTGAATGAAATGAATTTCTAGATTTCAGATATAGGTTTTTTGAGAGTGAATATTTATATACATTTGGGTTAGAGGTATTAGATATATTCTTTACGATGAGTTAAATGGGGTTCTATTATATTAGAAAATAAGAAACAATTGTATTGATTCTTCTTGTATATAGGGTTCATTCTTTAATTCTTCTATAACCCTAGTAAAAACAAAATAAATCTATTCCATATTTTTAGTTTTATTTGTAACTCATTATCCAATATTTCTTTATAATTCCCTATAATGATTCCTTTTTAAATATCATCTATTCATAAAATCGATTCTTTAATGTTTGAATTTATATAATAGGTATGTTTCACTATTTCATTTGTAATTATTGAATATTAATTCTTTAAATTATGGAATTTTATTTCCATATTATTTTTTATTAATTCATTTCATATTGATGTTAATATTATCTATTTAATAAAATGATTTTATTTTGTACTTAAAAAAATATAAAACCACATCCATTGTTCATTTTTCACTTGTAAAAGTTTCAATACATTTATTTTACTGATTATTGAAAAAAATTAATTATAAAAATCCCAAAAATAATGATCAATGCTGAACAATAAAAAAACAAAGAAAAAATGTTTGCTTTTTATGGATTATCATTTGAATATTTTAGGAGTGTATAAGTTATTTAGCTACAAAAAAAATTAATTATTATTGAAAGACTATGTGACTTAGTTCCTTTCAAATGAAAATAGGCCTATAAATACACCGTAACTTGATTTTTTAGGGGTCTTGTATTTTTAATAATTACAAGTTCCATAGCTCATTGAACCTCAATGTTGTGTGCCTCAAATTACACGATTGATGAAAATAACACATTGTTTTTTTTAGTGATAGAGATTATGTGTGAATTTTATTATGTAATCCCTTCAATATTTTGGAGAAATATTTAGACTGTTTTCAAGACAATCGTTCCACAAAAAACACTTCCTATGATATGTATTCTTCTCGAAACATAATTCATTTGAAATTACAAGTATTTTTCAATCCCAAATTATATAAAACCATTTTGTGCCCCATTTTGGAGAAAAACTACTATAAAGTGATTAAATTTTGGAGATTCATCAACCCAACCAAGATTCAGTTAATAAAACTCCATACAAAAAACATGAAATGGAGAATTTCCCTTTATGAACAATTTATATTAGATAAGGGATGAGTATCATTTTCATGTTTAAAAAATATCTTTATTGAAACTAAATAGGATCTGGTTAGATCATACATAATTCCCACTTCTATCCTTGTTTTTTTGACGATAGGTATGGGATTCCAAATGTTATATCCCCACATAAAATAATTATTTTCACTCTTTTTATGACATAAACAATTACTACAATATGATGTTAAATGTCATGGACCGATATTTTCACACGATCCTAAATTAAAAAACTAAAACTATATGATTTTTTATTCTAATTCTAGTAGAATATATAGGATGCCTCATTGAGGTTCAATCCCACCACTAATTATGTATCATATGGTGATTGAGTGGTAGTATTTCTCAATCATAACCACGGTATTGGATAAAATCAAACATAGTATAGTTACAACCATTGAATAATTAATACAAAGATCTTCTCTACTAGAATCTAAACCATAAGAGTCCCCAATAGTATCTCAATCATGATCATCCACATGTAATGTTGAATAGTGATAATACCAACATAACACTAAACTATGATTTTTCCCCAATGTAATATAAAAGACTATATTCACCAAGAGACTCTAAACATTGAACATCCCAAGAGTACACTAAAAATTTAGAATCTATTAGATGTTAAACCATAAGGGTTTTCAGAAAATAAAATTATACTCGTCAAACACTCCAAATTTATTTTATGAGCATAATATTACCTACCATTATTTATTTCAGGATCATAATTTGAGAAAAAATTAATTTTGTGATGAGGATAATATAACTTATCCTTTCTTATGTGATGAGGATAATATGCTCCATAAATAATTATATGGAAATCAAATAATACCCAACATTTTTTAATTTAATGAGAATAATACCCCATATTCTTTCATTGGTAATGACCACATAATCCATCATTCCTCCATATATGGTGAGAATAATATTAAAAAACATAAAAAAATAAAGAAGCGTTATTAAAACCATTTATTTCAAACTCATCCCCTCTGTCATAAAAAAGTTTTCACCTTGTTATGGTAGCAAGTTATGTAATTAATTGACATCCACTAAAATGGAATTTGAAATGGATTCCATAGTATTTCTGAAATATACATGGGAGTGTCAAACAAGGAAATAAAAAAAATATGGGAGATGAAAAGACATTTGTCTTCCAATTCCGATCAATGTTTCCAACACCATCATCCTACATGCAAATTCTAACTGGTGATTGTAAATTTAAAACACCAAATCAGATGATTATCATTCTATTAATCCCAGCAATTATCTAAAGGAAATAGTCATAAAAGAAAGTATTGAACCAAAAAATAATTACTAATCCTTCCATAATGATTATATTAGGAATGTTGAGTATCACCTATCCAAGGGGTGAACTCAATAAGAATCCCCTCTCCATCAAAATATAGGTGATGAGTAATCATGGGAGTCACTAGAATGTGAAATTTATTAATTAATGGATACAGCTTCTAGGGAATAATAACCAATAATAAAGAAAGTTAAGGTTCCACTACAACTACTAATAAGTGATGGGGAAAGAGAAGAATCCCTTACAATTCTGACACTGATCGACACCCACATAAGAAAACTCTATGCATAAACTATAAGAAAAAATCATTTTCACCTTCTATGGTTTTTATATGACCTCACATAAATTCAAAAATAAATTTCATACAATAGTTTTTAATTAATTCTGTTTTCATATGGTATGAGTATGAAGGAATCATCCCTACCTGAAAAGTGGGTTGGGAGGGTCGTCACTCTGTGGTGGTAGGTCGATATCCATCGTAGCACATATCTCTTAGTGGGGGAAGCACCTCAAGTCATGACATTAAAAAACAATTGTTGACTATGCCTGTAGTGTGTTGAGTTATATTACCTATATATCTAGGATTTAATGGAAATATAGTGTGTTCTAAACCTATCTTCTAAAAGAGAGTTCCCATATTAAAATCATTTTTTAATGTTGCTATCATTATAGGGTGACCTTCCCGGAAACCTAATAGGTTGAGATTCCTCCTATTGAATACACCCAGGATAATGATATATGGCACCCTTTCCAAGGTCAGTTCATTTTCCCTAATACATGATCTAATTCTTCTAAAAATTTCATTTATATACAAACTATCATCACAAAATATTCTATCCCAACCATTGGGTGGGAAAAACTCTCTTTAGAAAATGTTCAAGATGTTAGCTACTAACTAGGAATTCCATGTTGACTCTATTAATCGCCCACCTCATTACAAACCATCACAAAGGAACTTCTCATGACATAAATGATTACAAACCAAAATGTCCTCCCAATGGTGAAGTTAATCCCAATCATTTTGGAGGTACTCTCCATTACACTAACATTGAAACCCCTAAAAATTTTCTTAATTGTATAATGAAGCTTATGATCCAAGAACATTCACTGTGGTACCAAATTGAAAAAAATGGAATAAACATCATTTTTCAAATAGTTGTTTATAATCATTGGACACTAAAATTTAGATATGTTTGTCCTATATCCACAAAAAAAACACCATAATAGAACACAATTAATAATGAAATACATTCCAGGTTTTGAGGATCTAATGTCATGAATACCCTATTAATTTAGATATAATTTGTTGATGTTTTGAATTAATCTGGGTAATATTCATGACTTTTTTGAAAACACTATTAACATGTTTTCCCTTAAACACTACTCTTATGGTGTGGTAATTATAAATATCTATTCTAGGATTTTTTTGATGAGGAAAGATCTTAGATATTTTCAAAGGTATTCAAAAAGTTCCATCAATATAGGATGTAGGATACTATACCAACATGTAAATGTTTTTGAATCCATAGCCAGCACATCATAACACCTCATCACTATGTTGTAGTATTTCATAGATTTAAGAACACCTACCTAGAATTATACACTAGGAAATATCCACATCACTCCATCTTGTGGATTCAAATAAATAATTTAAAAATGTCTAGGTTTCATGACAGAATGAATATACTTTTAAATAGAATATTGTGTGTGATGAGAACATGTCAAAGCCCCTTCCATTAAATTGATTCAAAAAAGATTACAATAATAATAAAATAAAAAATTATACATCCTAGATCTATACATTGAATGAAATTCTTCATTCCTTTGGTAGAATCTATGGATGAAATTTAACAACCTTCACAGTCATTGGTACGTGCCTTTGAGAATATATGAGCACATTCAGGATTATCAAAAGAACTGATAAAAGTTCAAACGCATATAAAATATTTTGTATGAAAAAACAAAAACTAGGGGATGTAGTTATAATTTTATTATTAGGAATACTAATATTCCATCAATACTCTGATGGGTAATCTACGGGGATTTGATCCACGTGTGCATCATTGTATAATGGAAGATTCATTTACCAATATTTAGTTAATCAAAAAATAAAATGAGGTTCCTAAATATATTTCCTCTTAATCCATAAAGGATTCCACACCCCTTTCCTCCACCACTGTGAACATCATCACATTCTGTTGAATTAAAAAATTAAGAGAATGATATCAATGATGAAGCAGCTTAGGAATATATTTCAATAAAGGACAATAATTGTCATCTAAATATTCCTAGAGGTGTTCGCACTCACCAATAGTGAGTTATCATCGTGATTATGAGTCTATATATCATACTAATATAGAAAAAAATTAATATTGAATAATGTAGTTCTTATGACCAATCATTTATGTCTCCCTGAAGCTGATTATAAAATCACAATAGATTTTGGGATTACTGTATTTCTCTAAGAGATTGAAAATAATAGTAGCGGAAAAAATCCTTCAGGGTTACCATGTATTTCAAAATAATGTTCATGATTATCCCATAAAATGAATAAGGTATTTTCATCAATAAATATCAACCATCTAATATTACCAAAATTTATTAGGGTGATCTACTGATCTATGGTAGAACATGGTTTTTTAATGGTTCTCCCCTCATGGATAATCATTAATTCCCACTTATAGATCATGACCAGTCAACTACCTGTGTAACTAACCAAAATTATAAAATTTGTTAATTTGCATCTCCCAAATGATCTATTTAGTGACTGTGCCACTCACATAGAGGTTATGCTAACATGATGACATTCAATAAAACATGATAGAATGACAAAAATTGAGTTGGTGGTCCATGACCCTTCACTACCACATATACATAACCTAAGATTCATTCCCATATTTAGAACATGTGACCCAATGTACAACAATTATCATTTTTTCTATTATATTATCCAATTTTGGGGGTCACTAGATATGTACTATGAATTTAAAAAAAATTCATTCATTAATATTATATAAATCCATTCTTTTATCATTTACATTAATAAAAAATAATATCTATCACCATATATGATTATTTTTTAAAAAAATAAAATTTCATTTCAGAAAAACCATAAACAAGAAAACTAGTATTGATTTATCCATGAGAAAATAGTAGTTGAATTAATGTGTCAAAAACATTATCACATTGTAAAAAAACTTATTTAATCACTCAATATTCATCTTCCATGGGAGTTATAATTGAAAATATATGTCTTCAAAATTCATGATGATATGTTTTAGATAATATTTTCATTATTATATTATTGTGGATTATAAGATTTTACTAGTAATGCCTAATGTATTGAATAATCCATAAAATAGATTAATAATAGACCTTTTTTACCTCATTTCTAGAAAAAAAAAATTTTGATAAAAACATAGACCCTGCATTAGATCTTATTCCATGAGGCCTATTATAACCAACACTAAATAAATAGTCCCATGCCGATAATGATTCAGGGGACCCCATCAAGGAAAGGATGAATGAAATTGTGATGATCATATGATTTTGGTCTACCATTTAAAGATGAGAAAATTATAAGATTATTCTTATATTAACTGAATCATAATTATCTCATCAATTTCTTCAATAATATGTTATATGAAGCTTTGTTAATTAATTACACAAATTAATTTCCAAAAAAAATATTCAGTGGACATAGAATCCATGATAATTTCATCTTTTAGGATTTATCAAAATGATGGTATATCATACCATAGAAGTGATGAGACATAGTTAAATTAAAGTCACATGAATTTATCATTCCATACATTATGTTATCTATACCAATAATTTCTATCTTCATTTTTGTTGATAAGAATAAATGTTTTATAATTGGATATCATAAAAATAAACCACTCAATACTATGTGATAATTCCTGAATGGATGAATTATAAAGCACTTTCCACCACAAGTTCATCCTCAAAAATGATATTCTTTTCAGTATAACCATTTATAAATTCAAGAAATGGGTACAGATGCTAAAATGTTGACAATGAACATTTAGTGATAAAAAATACTATTTTCAATCTCGTGGATTTCAGTCCCCCTTTGCATAAATAGAAAATTATATGATCCACGCTATATTATAAGAATCCTCTTTCAAGGAACAATAGTATTCAATTAACAATGTAATCAAATTGGTTGATCATTTTTCATGGATAAGTTATAAAGCCAATTTATCATCTCCCCCTAAATCACATTCAATTCTCTCAGATCAAGTGAAGAAATTCCATAGTCAATAATAATTCCCAATTAATCATTATTACAAAAAATTTATATAATAATTATATAAAAATTCATTAATTAATCATGGAATATAAAGAATAATAATTAAATACAGTGACATCCATTAGTATTCTATATACTATTTATCTATTTATCTACCTAGCCACATCACATCCATCTAATAATCAAGACCAGTAGTGGTTATCATACAAACACCTCAGCCTTAGCTAGTTAGGCCATATACATTTTCTATCACGGAATGATCCATTGTGACTGCTGAAATAACCCATGTATGTATGTATAACAAGTTCAAGTAACACATTATAATTTGGTATTAGATCTATATAAATGAAGTCATATATTGATTGAAGATACGTTTTGAGGCCCTTATTATGTTCTTAAAGATACATATAACATTTGATTCTCACATGGATATCATAAAATCATAATGAACAGAAAACAAAAATTAGAAAGACTAATTGACCATCAACTCCTTCTCTTCGGATGATGGTTTTGAAATCATAAAAACAATCTTATCCCCATCTACATCACATTTAATATCAATATTGTTGTTTTTTATTGGTTTATAATAGATATTGGAAATTTAATAATCATTTAATAAACATGATACTTCACAATATGGTGTTTGAATAGTTTTATGTATACTTGTCTAACCTAAAAAGTTAGGTATTTATGATAATATAAAAAACTATCTCACAAAGATCCAATAGAAGGCCTAGTTTTTTGATTTTGTATCTAATTTTGAATTCAGGGATTCTCAATATTAATTTATTTCCACGCTTTTTTGGGGAGAAATTATCTACACTTTTATGAATCGATCCCTATAATATTTTACTATGTCCTAAAATACTCTCCCAATGATAAATTATGATTAATATGTAGATATTTCTCACCCAATGACCCATGTGAATCAAATAACATTAATCTAGGGTATTATAAACATAGTGGACTGTATCTCTAGTACAAATTATTTGAGAACATCAACAACTATAATGAAATAAAAACAACATATGCGGATCCCTTGGATGAGATGAAGAAAGATTTTCTATTATAAATCGATAATCTGGATGTAATAAATATTATTCTCAAACACCCCTACATCATGTCGAAATATATGGATTGATCACAAATAACCTACTACTCATATAAGGTATAATGATTTGAGTGTGATATTAACTATATCCTAGTAAATTCAAAAAATTTCATATGATTATTGTTAATAAGGGTCTCCACAATGTATAATTGATATCATGATTGGATAATGGGTGGTTTACTTGGACAAATATATTTGATATGTTTTCTAGACCATGTAGTCAAATATTATAATATATGGGATATCCAGCAAAAATAAATTAATTCAAATAGATCATAATGTTCAAAAAAACTATTCTTAGTATTATTCCCCAACATTGAAATGGGATTCCACCCTGTAACTACCTATTTATGAGGAGTTGAACACCACCACTATCCCTAGTGATTTTCCTGAGGAAGAACTATATGATTACAATTTCATTATTTGGGGAAGGATTTTCCACCATCATTGATCAGATGATAATGGATATTGTTGGTAGAAAAGAAAAAAGGTTTACATTTTTTCATTTTATTAGTATTCCTAAAAAAAATATTACATTATATACTTGACATAACAAAACAACTGATTTTCTAAAAATTATGAGGTTCTGTATGGGATTTATCAAATGGATTTTATCTACAATATAGGTATTCCCATAATCAATCATGGATAAAATTAGGTACCCATAATTGTGTAACCATCCCACTTATTCATAGATATAGAAATAGTTAATAATATGATAAAATCCAACATCATCAGGATGTTCTAGTACTCCATCTGGTTAACCAAAATTATAATATACATGCAGAAGAATATATTAACCTATGAAACCTAAACCAGCAATACCAACCTGATGAAATAGATATTATTATTACAGATTTATTGATCATAATATATACTTATTTAATGGAACACTCTTTCATTGATGAATATTATGAATACAATCAAATTTGGCTGTCCCCGATTAACGATTTGGAAATTCCATTCGAGGAACCCCATGGAACATACTATTATCGGGTGATTCCATTTGTCTTAGTGAATATCAAAAGAAAACATCAAGAATTCCAATCATAATATATTCAATCCCATATTGGGAAAAATGTTGGGGTTGACCATGGAATATTTAAGGGGTAAAATCCCACCAATGCTAAAACCATGTCCATGAACTATTGAATTTTATTGATAATATCAAAACCCATATTCTAAAGATAAACTACATAAAGTGTTCATTCACTATCACCTAAAGTAATTTTCTCATATGCATAGTCTAATATGTAGGTATTGAGATTGATATTGTGAAGATAAATCCATCATTGGGATTCTATATCTGCATAATTTGTGTGAGTTGATATTATTTTAAAATAGAATTTATAATATCTGGATGTTTATCATTATCCTTAAAGAAATTTGTTTTTCCTCCTCAAATCTAATGAAGGATGAAACTTCCAACTGATGGTATAAATAAATCTAGAATTCATTCATTGACATAAATCACTATTTATGAATTCACACATTTTGATTTCATTAATCCAGGGAAAATGGTTAATTTATTATGTGATATCCTTGGTGTGATACTTCGATACCATCATAGCACAAAATAATAGTGACAACATAGAGAATAATTTGTACCACCTCATAAACATGATGACATACACTCTGGTTAGATATTATCATATTGAAAATAAGTTTCTTACCTAACTCATTATGGTAAAGAAGATGTAGAAATATCATTAATATCAGGATGTCTTATTGTTCTCTTACATTAACTCAATGAATTAAATCCTTAATAAACCTATTTTTTCTAGATATTTGGAACAATTTGTAGTGTTTCTATAGAATTTCTATAATGGTTTTATTTCACATAAGGATATCAATAGGAAAGAACTAGAACATTTCCTTATTACACACCTGAATCTAGAATAGTATCACATAGATAACAAGTTTCATGATGATTCAATTCATTATAATGATCAAAATGATTTTGTGATATAATATTCACTTTGAATATACCTATAAATTATAAACTGATAAGCACATAAAATAAGATAAACATAATAGAGTGGGACTTCATGTTTTCCTATCCACTACATCTAATTCTTATATTCATACTTATCCATTTTTAGATGGGATGCACCAACAATGCTTCTAGATACCAATACCTCTTTACCCATAATAAATTTTTCCTTGATATTGATGATCTATAGTTATACATGGAGAGTAATTTCAATATAGATATCAAGAAAATCAATATAGACTATTCTATATAGAAGTAAGTGATTATCCCATTAATCAAGAAGACTAAGGAATTGATGACCATATTTTGGTTAAAACTAATCGTCTTTCTTGTTCAATGGTCGTAGAATAATTATATCAATTATTTGAAAAAATTTACAATTCTCATTCTGATATAGTCTATTTTGACCTGGTCATTCATATGGAACATAATAAAGTGTTTCCGACCACCTTATTGACTAAAAACTAGTAGGTTAATCAACTCAATAATAGTTCCTCCAATAAAATATTACCAAATTCTTCCATAATGGAAGAAAAAGTTTCTTGTATGAAACCATTTAATGAATACCAATATCAAATAGCCAACAATATTGGATGAGTAGGAGTAAATATGTATATATATGGGCATTGAATTTTATCCTTAATTAAATACCCATTATAGATTTAGTCCTATAAAAAATTTACAATGATGGAATATTTATATGTCATGTCAAGTAAAAGTAATCACCTCAAGTCATTTTGGGACATGTAGATATTATCAAACATGATTGATGAAATGCTACCAGATCTGATGATTGGGAAAATTTTATCCCATAAGGGTTTGAGACTAATAGGAGTTCACCAAGAAGTTTCATTCCTAACTGTTTTAGTTCATATTCATCTATTAGCCTCCAGAGAAACTCTATAAGACCATGTACTCATGGATTTCTATGTCAAGGGAATTGATTCCATGGGATAATACCTATAATGAATATCTTGGAAGTTCATGATTATTAATAATAAAGTCAAATTTTTCTAAAGGGTATGAATTTAATACCCTATGTATTTAAAAACCATGTATTTTATAGATTTCATGAAATCACATATAAGTCATCTTTTTCTGATCCACCACGCTATTCATATATAAATTTGTTGAATTTATGATTCTTTGAGTTTTAGAATTTTTCTAAAAATTAATATATCTTATCCAACTATTCTAATTTATTTTATAAACAATATTATTGAAAAATAAATTAATTAAATAAATAAATCTTTATTATTCCACAGAAGATGTTGAATTAGGACAAATACAATTAATTTGATATTATCTCCAACACATTTTTGAAATACTAGACCTCACTTATAGATTCAATCTAAGTGAAACATTACTCCCATGTGATTGTAATTGAGGTATTATTTCTCAATAACATTTTCCTGCGATCAGTTTGGAAATCCATCCAAATCCAGTTGACATTGGTTGAAAAGAACAAATTCTATATAATAGATATGGAACCCATTGATGAAAATAGTCTATGCGATATGTATAATCTCATGGTCTTTTAGAATCTAGTGGATCAAGAATTTAACATGAAGGATAACCTATTATCATTTATTTAGGGTTATTTGATGTTTTTATTGAAAAACAAATTTATGTAAGGAAGAAAAAATTGATTTTGGATCCCAAATTGGAAATAAACTTCATCATTAATAAAATCCACTTTAAAAAGTGTACACATTGATCAAATTATACCTCCCACTAAGGTATGGTTTCCTTAGATATTCCATCCATAAGAAACCCTAATTTTATATAAGTCCATGAAATATAACATTAAACTCCATGGAATGTCCTTATTTTTAATGCATCATTAAACTAAATTACCCACATTTTTTTAACATTATGTTAATCTACATGGTACTATTCATATCATATGTATTTTGCTTTTACTGTTCATTAGTTGGAGCTATGTTTCCTTAAAACATAAATCCCTATGGATTACTTAAATCCTCTCCATATAATATAGTTTAACATTATTATTTTGTCATTAAAGGGGTTGGTATATCAATATATACTAAAACCACATCTTATTTCCCGCCCTCTATTTATAATAATTGTATCACCTAGTGGGTTTAAAAAGGAATTATATTGTATAACATTAAGGGAACACAATACTAAGTTTATCTTCTATTACACACAAAAGTATGTTTATATTTTGATACACATAAAATTCCATTTATCTTTTGTTACACATAAACTTGTGATTTTGATGATTGGTATCATATTCAACATACACCACCAAACGTAGATGACCCATGATATATATTATCATTATAAATTTGAAAAAAATGGGTTGGTATGAAGAAAATTTAATAATTTTTGAAATATATACATATATAAATATATATATTTGTGTGTGTGTGTCTGGGTGTCTTACTCAATGTAATTTAATGATAAGTTTTTATTAAATAAAGAAACAATGTTTTAGTAAAGTAATTTTATACTTAAAAATATGTGTTCTATAAAAATTAATTTTATTCATTTTCAAGAAAATAATATTATAGTAATTATTTTGATGTTTTGTAAAATCCATTTTATTAATGTAGAAGAAAATTTAGAGTCATATTTTCAAAATTTATATTTCGTGAAATTTTGGTATTTTTACGAAAATATTGATATTTGGATGAGTACTGTAAAAATTAACTTTTTCTAAATAGATATTTATTCTCAATAAATGAAGTTGTTAAAGAAGAAAAATATGTTTTGAATATATTTAAAAATAAAATAAAAATATTTATTTTATATTTAATCTAATAATTACTTTTAATCAAATAAATATTTGTTTCAGCATAAGTTTTTTTGGATAAAAAAAAATTATTTTCTAAAAAAATTTTAAAATGAACAATGTATATTCTTTTGGATTAACTATAATAAAACATAATGTGAATGTTTTAAAATAAATTTATATAATATAATTCAATAAAAATTAATTTTTCATTATACTAATATTATTATTTGTTAAAGACTTAATATTATATCATATTTTTTGAAATTAATACTCCACATAAATACACACTATCTCGCTACATTTATGGGATTAATATTAAATTAAAATATCTCACATCAAATAATTTAATAATAAAGATGGATTAAACATTTTTAATGATAATAATTTATAATTTCTAACAAGGTCCACATAATATTTGAAAAAAATAGTAAATTCAATGAAAATTAATCACCACAGATAATGTTAAAATGGCTTTAAAAGAGTTTAAATATATGTTTTTTGTTTTAGATACATCCTAAAACATCACAGTTTACCATCAAATGGATTAAAACTCATTATTCTTGTGTATAGATGACTATCACGTCACGAAACTATGTAATTTTTTTTCCATTTCCACCCCTCACGGTTATGTTTCATGATGTATATAATGTTTATATATGATTTTTATAAAATAATTATACCTATAATGTCATTATATAATATAAAACCATTTACATTACATTCCAAAAGGGATATAGTAATACCTCTCGTGTGTACGGTGGACTACTGCCTCATTAAGCAACATGATTCATTGCACAGTAAAATGTTATATGGAAGGTACTATGGGTAAAGATAATAAATATATTTGTTATAAAATAAATAAATATTTTATTAATGAAATATTTATAATTATGAAAATTTAATATGTCATTTTTGTTTTAACATTACAGTCACTCGAAAAAAAAATCATAACGACCATTATAGACGTGTGGATTACTGCTTCCTCGAAGTGATTGGATTTATTTCTTTCATCACCACATCACAATAATGATACATATAAATATATATAATTAAATAATATGTAATTTATGATATTAGTATCATTCTTTATAATTACATGATACAGAACATTCAGTCCAAAATGATCATTGGAAATTAGAAATGTAACTCATTTGTACGTTTGGCATGTCATTTTCATGTTTGTTACATCAGCTTATTACTCAAATCAATGTTTACTGATTGGTTTTAAATGTATAAATGATTTATAATTAGGATAATTATTTAATTATTATTATTTATATGAAAAAATAATGACCTCTTTGGTCATAGCCAACCGATAAATGTCATATTTGACACATAAGACGAATGTTGTCAAAACATCAGACATAAAAACAATTGATTAATTTGTTATAAATAAAATTTTAATGAGTGAAATAAAAGTAATAGTAAACATAAAAAAATTATCAATAATTTATATATTTATCATAAGTTTATTATTCATGATGATAATGACACATGTGAAATGTCAGGCTTAATGGAATAGTTTTTCTCATCTCAGATTAATTTCTATGAGATATATTCCATATTCTCCACTTATTTTTTTTGTGTTATTTATTTACTACCCATTGATGTATTTTATTATTCTTATATTTAAATTTCTATTGATCTACATATCTATTTGATGATATATCTTTCATGCAGTTTATGGTTACAATGTTACCAAAGCAGTAAGGGATTTTAGTCTCAATTTTCCCTCATATAGACATTTGTTATGTTATAAAACTATCATATTTTTGAGATTTATATACTTCCTATTTTACATGTTATATCATGAATCTCATTATTTTCATCATATTTTAATTTTCATTTAATGTTATTATTTAATTGGGATTATGATTGAATGATACAAAATTTATGAGAGTCCTTTATTACATTCTCATCTTATATCATTATTTTGTATGATTATGTCTTCAATGTTGAAATTTTATATTTATAATAAATTATAATTAAATATGGTTTTCATGATGTTCTAAATTAATGTCTCCAGTTTCCCACTATTTTCTACTTAAAATGACTCAGAATGTGTTTTTAATAAAATCTTATTTCATTTCACTTTTCTGTTGGAAATCTATTTTCCTCCATTATAATGTCTTATAAAAATGTAATAAAAGTGAATCGATCTATTTCATCATGATTTAATATATAATTTTCTTCCATATTTCTTTTCATAAAAATTTTCTCAACAAAATCTACTTTTCTATTTATGAAAAGAATGATGTTTTCTAACCTTCTTTCCTTGTAAAGCGAATTTTATTTATGAAATGTATAGAATTACCCATAAATGTAACTATATTTTATTTTATGATTGATTTTCAAGATTACGATTATATTTATAAAGAAATTTTCTTTCATAATATTCTTGTAAATATTGGTTTTAAGAAATTATTTTCATACTAAATTATTTTTAAAATCTTTTATGTTCTAAAGGTGATTTTGAAAATCAAAAGAATATTTTCCTCTATAATTTTTTTTAATGGCCTTTAAATATATTTTCCATTCATAAACATCATCAATATTTATTTTATCTTGTCATCCACTATGGATATTTATTTTTTGTACCATTCTAATTATTTCTCTATATAGAATACTAAAAGAATTTTAAAAAACTCATATCTCTTCCATGGGATAGTAATGTTTCATTGAGATTCTTATGGAACCCATTTATTTTCCATGGGTTAATTATATCTCAATGATAATGTCCTAGAACCCATTTATTTTCCCTGGGTTAATCTAGATTCATAAACATTATTGTGAAACCTGTTTCATTTCCATGGGAAAATCATGATTCAAAGATATTTTTATGCAACATGTTTCTTTTTAAAAGGATAATAATCTTTTAAAATGACTAAAGGATGCTTCACTGAGTTATAATGAAATTAATTATATATGTGATTTATACGTTATTTGATTCGTGGAAATTATTAGTTATGGGTTATCCAATATAGCACTTGGTGATCCCATTATATATTATACAATGGGTGTACCCATATACTGCTCTAATTCATTGGGTAATTATTATGCTCGTTGTATAATTATATTTTAAATAATTCATATATTTATTCAAATTATAATGATAATGTAATGATTTTGTAATTGTTCTATGAATATTGTGTTCCATGATAGAAATCTGTTTTACATATTATTGTAATAGGATTATAATGTTTCATTTGATCAATATTTGTATAACAATGATTAGGATTATTAATTGTTTTGACTCCTTCCTTTGAATAATCGTAATAACATGTTTACATAATTGATGATCTAGGTATTTATGGGTATGAATATTCTTATGTTATATACACTTACTACGATTATGGAATCATATCATTTTTTTCTCTTTATCTTCAGTAATGACATTCATTTTTTAATCCTTGTTTATTACAATATTGAGATTTTGATATCACCCTTATTATGTTTTCTTTTCTCCATTTTATAAATAATGGGTATGAATGAGTTATATATAAAATTTATTTCGTATGGATGATCATGATTAATTAATGTAAAATAATATATTATAACATAAATTAGGATAAATGATAATTTGATAACATGGTTATTTTTTATGTAAATTTTTATATAAGTAATATAGTAATTTAAACATTAGGGGACCTTGAGATTGTATTTGATCTAATTATACCTTTTTATGTTATAAAGTTTGGATGAAAAAATAGGTCTAAATTATTATAATTAAATACAGAAAAGAAAACATTACTATTTTATCGTATAATCAAGGAGTGTCGGATCTAGGCTTTTATATTTTGTATTAAAGATCAATTTAGGAAACATTTGGTATTATGATGTTTGCATTTGATATTATCTTATTATTTAATGATAATATCATTGGTATATATGATAAAATTTGATCATAAGGAAAAATTATTACACCCTTTATTTGGGGGATTAAAGTATTAAAAATTTAATTGTTGTTAATGAAACTTTTGTTGACAATTTATTGTGTTGGTGTATTTGAAAACCCTTAGATCAAAATGATATTTAATTTTTGAATGATTTATTTTTTCATGTTTTAAAAAGGGAGAAATCGAGTGGTTGGATGATAACCAATAACATCTGAAAATGCCTACATGCGTAAACCGAAATATATTTTTAGAAAATGGTATAATACATACTATTGGCCTATATTTCATTTTGTATAATATTACATTTTTATATGAAAATATTATATATTTTAGGATCATATGGGATTTAATTTGTTGAATGATTATTGATTTATCATAGATGAATATATGGAAAAATCATCCTAATATTTTGTTTTTGAACATAGTCAATGGATGTTTGAGACATTTTAAGGATAGTAATTTATAGAAATATTTGGTTTAATCATTGTTTATAAATGTTCAAATTTGGGGATTAATTTATAAAGATTTGTTTTGTAATTATATTATATAGTGATAACCAATTTCATTTTTGTTTAATTTCTAAATACATGAGGAATATATTTTTATTCTTTTGGGGAACATGTGGTAATTTATATGATTAATTTAGTGCTTGAGGCATTTAAAATTTATTTTAATACACATGATTTTGAGAAAAATATGTGATTTTGGTAGACATTTATTAATGGATGAAATTCTAATAATCATGTAATTTTATTTCACTATGTTTTTATTATAGATAGTGAATGAATTCCTCAACTATAGAAAAAGGATCTTCATCAAATTATTATCCTAGTACCACTAATTCTAATAAGCTGATGGGATTTTTGATCATCACAAATTTATGGTTTTGGGAGACATAACATTACATTGATCATAAAATTAAATGGGATAAATGACCTTATTCACTCCCTATAAATATTTATATTTTTTTCTTTAATTACCGTATATCTTCTTCTATTTGGAAATTTAAACATCCCAAGCTTCCATGATACATTTCTCTTTGAATTATATGATAGCATGTGAAGTATGCAACACAGAGTTCAAGCGCACCATGACCTATCAAACTAGCCAGCTGTTATGAATAGTAATAACCAAATTCCGAATTTTATATACTTCATATAATTTTAACATCCATATTATGTGTTTCTTAAAAATAATATATGAAAAAATTAAATTTTTCAAATAAAAGATGTATTTTTTAGAAAATGAAATATTACAGCCTTTTAATGGAGAACCCTTTTTAAATCCAATATTTGACACTTTTATATATTCAATTTGAAAAAATAATATTCTTCTTTAGAAGAGGGACAATAAAATTTAGTTTGGATAAATTTTTGGTTCGTTTCAGATAACTTTCATATTTTAATGAATAGTTAACATACAAATTTTTAATTGAAAACAAATTTTTTAATAAAAATAACATATAGTGTTTAATTAAAATTTTGAATTATTTTAAAGTATAATTATATTATATTTTTATCATTTAATCCAATGTTGGTCACTGAATGTAATTTTACATTTAAATTGTACATAAACACAAATCAATCTTTTGATAGTTTTTACTTCTCAAAAACCCGCTTTCTAGTTTTGGCAGTGTAATATTTTTTTAAATTAATTAATAAAACTTATATGTTTTCAATTCAGTAAAGTAGACATAATTTTTTAATTTGAAATATAAAAGTTATATTTTGTTGAATTTTTGGTATTATAAAAAAATTCAATTTTTGATGAATAGTGAAAAACACTACGTTATTGTTTGAAGCAGACTTCTTATTTAAATAATTATTATTAATTTAAATTAATATTAAATTCAAAATAAATACATAATACCTATATTATTGCAATGTGATTCATTAAGGTAAACTTATAATAATATTAGATATATATAATTTTATTCATCATTTTACCGTCTTTTACTCACCTTCTAGTCAAATATGAAAATTTGCATAAAACATAATTTTCAACTTTTTTTAATTGAATATTAACAATCAGAGAGACATGGTTGACATCAGTAATTAAAATTTTTTCCAATATGATTGAAATAATTTTTGGTGAATAGTAAAATTGGAATTTTATTTACCATAGTTAAATGTAAATACGGTAATTAAAGGTAAAAATGATATTATAATTATCCTAACATATATCATAATTCTATTTGATAAGTGTATTTTGACCAAAATCAAAATTTTGAATAAAATATTATCCTTCTGGTCCACATAGATTAGATTAAGTCATTTATTATTATTTTATTTAATGTTGAGTAAAAAGTGCTAAATTCAAAGTTTAATAACTAATCTATTTTTAATATAGTGTTATATATAAGAGATTTTGACTATAAATATTTATTAGAAAGATAAAAGTATTTCCAACATAATAGTAATTAATTTATGATTTTTAGTCATTAAATAATTTAACATATTTATCATACAATGTTGATGTAGTAATTACCTTATTATAGAAATAGTAAAATAATTTATATTATGAATATTAATATAATTTTTAAATTGAGACTTTTGATGTATTAAATGAATTTTATACCATAATATTAAATATTAGGGTTGATTAAATAAATTTTTTTCGAAGTGATAATATTGTTATGACATTCACAAAAACCAAATACTAAATAGTGTCAAAATTTACATAAATGTTTTTTAAAAAAAATACTATATTATAAATGGATTTAATATTCCAAGAAATATAATTTTCTAAAAAGGACTTAGATAAGGTTATATGTATCAATAATAAACAACTCGAGGTTCTCTTGGATTTTTATAGTTTGTTTACTGACTATTTGTTATAATAAAAAAATAATACATGGTAAAAGTTAATCTATTTTACAAAGAGTTTAATCTAAATGGTAAGGCTGATATGGTGACCTAAACCAATATAAAACCTATTTATTGAGAGTTTGTCGACCCTTCCCCACCTTATCCTCGAAAAAATATTTTTCGAGCCATTATAAACTGAATATTATTGTATAATAAAATAATATTTCTAGCTTTTCCCAAAGTGACCCTCATCTCTCTTATATAAGGGAACTTCTCCTTCTCTCCAAATCACACCTACAATGCCTTTTTTCTAGATTAAACCCTAATGAAATATCCTCCCAACTTCCCTCAATTTATCATAGAGGCCTTACTTTTATCATAATAGAAATTAAGAATCCATTTTGATCAAATTAAAAGGAATCACCTGAAGAAGTAGTAATAATTTCATCACCTCTTTCAAAGTTCCTTTCTTTATCCACTTCGTCATTCATTGTTGTTTCCATAAAAAAATAAAAAATCTAGTAAATTTTACATATAGTGATGTTATTATAAATATGGTACAACCATATTCATTATTCTTTCTATCCTATGAATGACAAAGTTACCATACGTGCGTACGTACGGCTTACCATCTCTACGTCGCAGCGTAGTTTGTTATCCTACCATTCATCATTTGGATGGGTATAATAATGAGTTTAATTGATATAAATAATAAATATAACTTGTTAACAATTATTTATATATGATATATTATCCAATTACAGATGATTTCACCATCAATAGAATGGTATTGTCGCTCGTACGTACGTATGGATTATAGTCTCTACGAATGAGATGAGATCCATTCCACGTCGTAACCATTCAAGAATAATTTTCATTATATGATTAATAATAATGTTTAAGAACCTAAAATAATTCTGTATATCAATCAAATACATATTATCCATATTAATAATGACTTACGTAACAAAACATATAAAGGAAAACGAATCAGTTAACAACTAAAATAATGATACTACTAAAATATTATAAACAAAGAAATATTAGAAGATCATATATGATATCATGTTATATATTTGGTTATTTTATAATTTATTAACAATTATTTCACCATTATAAATAAGGTTAACCTACCCTCTACTATGGAAATGTACAAGGTAGAGGGTTTTCATCTCATTTATTATTCCCGTGAGATTCATGCTATATTGGCCATTTTATTTCTTCTTTTGTGTTTTGTATATACATACCTTGATTTTTTTCTTAGGGTAATATACTTTATTTTATGATTATTTACATCTTAATTGTATGATTCTTTTTTCATGGGGTGTGTGTTTCTTATGTTATCAAATCGGAATGGGAATTTCAAATTTCAATTTCCACCCATTAGGATTTACACATACTTCATTTATTATTTTACTCCATGATTATATGTGGAATCATTATTTATTATTTACGTAGTAATTTACACATCCCTTTGTGTGAGTATAAATTTGATAAACACAATCAATATATTGATAAATTCCCATGCCATTGATATAAACATGTTAAAGGTAATCATAACTCAATTTTAATTCATTAAGTTAATCATCCAATAATTGGTTTTGTTTTTACAAGAATATTCATGAATGTCCTCTTATTGATTTATACAGAATAAAAAATTATATTGATTGTATTTATATTTGTCACACATAATTATTTCATTGATTTATCCTTTATCTGTGGATACGGTCTTTATAAGAGAATTCGTCTCAATTTACATTCCGTTGAGACCTCTTTGTCGTTATGCACCAATTCATTTTTATATGGTGAATATACTATGCTTTGACATATTATATCATGAATCCCTTTATTCTCAATATATTATAATGTTTTAATTATTGTTATTCTTCAATTACTTGTATTCAAGCGTCTATCATTTTGTTAGGAACTCTTTATCTAAAATATCGATTTAAATGTTTTAATGATTATTTCTTCAAAATCATACTCATTAATTTCCATGTTTTAAAAATGGTTTTAAGTATTTATTTATATGGACATGAATTTTTGGAAATTAAAATTATTTTCAAATTTTTGAAAGGGTTATGGGACACTTTTATTGAAAAATAACTTTTAAATGATTTCTTTGATAAATAGTGTGACTTTAAAATGTTTTCAAGAAAAAGGGGATATTTCTCTCAAATAGTTTTACTGATTATTTTAATCTATGTCAATACACTTCATTATTCTTTATTTAGGTTGATTTTTTATAATAAAGTATTCCATATTGTATTGAATGAGTTATGTTTGACTATAGATGTGCAATTTTTATACCATTCATGGTTTGTGGTTAAAATATTGACATTTTGTATGCTAGTTCTAATATGAATGTTTTGATTGTGTTTCTACCCATTAATATATGGAATACATTGGAAATATTAAGTTATGGGAGGATCCCTCTATATCTCATCGATGCATTGGTAGGTCTCATGAGGCCAAACAGTGTCCTAGCACAATGCATTGACAGAATCATATTTATAGTCTTGGCACAAGGCCTTGACTATGTGGCTATGAGGTTTAGAATTATGCATTCCATCATTATAAAATTAGCTATTGATATTACATGTTATTATTCGAATAGTAGAATATACATGTGAATATGAAAATGGCATTATTTTATTTATCTTTTTTATATTATGCTGACATTTAATTTTAAAAGTCTTGTGTTTTAGTCTTATACACTTCCTAAATGTCTATGCTTATTTGTGATAGTTTCCACTATACTGTCATCCTTATTGAGAATCTGAGCTCACCCCTTTCATATGTTTTCTGTTTTATAGGATGCAAAAAATGTATATTATGATTGACCTATACGGATAGGTTAAGGGATATAAGTGTGTTCAAATGGGACACATTGTTGTGGTTTTTTATGATGTAATGTAAAACTTTTGTATGTACCATGTAATTCTTAGGCTACTAATCTAATCAGTATTTTGATACTTGGTCTATTGTGATCAGGCCAATGAATTTTTATAATTCATCGACTCTAGGTAACTAGTGTAGGGGTGTTAAAGCTGGTACCAGAGGAAGTTTAGTAAAAACCTTGGATGCTATATTTAGAAAAATTATGATTACAAAACATTAAACTAAGACAGAAATTGAGGATTAGTATAGAAGAACTTCCATGAATTTTGGTAATATAGATATTTTTTGTATTTTCCAATAAATACATATATGTAGGGATATGAGTAGGTAGTGGTGGCTCTATCACATAAGTACCTAGGATTGAAAACTCCAACAAGGAGTTTCAGGCATGACCCAGGGTATCCTGGTACACGACAATGGGCCATGATGCACTCTTGGATACGACACTCCCAGGGGATATTCTTATGATTATTCACATATTATTTAAAAACCAATTTGAAAGATTTTAATATGAGATCAGTATAAAAACCATGATTTATCCTATGGTGGTTTAGTTTTAAATTATAGTGTCTTGATATTCACTAAATGATTTTATGAATATTTTTACTCACACTCTGCTTTTTGGTTTTTCTCAATTAATGGATTATAGGATGGCCATAGTATTATTGAACATGATGTACAAGGAGGGAATGGTGGTAGAAATGAGAAATGAAATGAAATGTTGATAGGCATAAAAGATATCATGTTTATGCAGAATCAATTTTACAAAAATTTGGTCAACAACATATACATAACCTACCCCTGAAATCAACAGAGAAGAGAAAGGTGTAGAATGATTAGAGCTCTAGCTGTGGAGACCAAGTAGAAAATAAAGCTCAATTTCCATCATGAAAAAAATGTGGAAGGAGACACCCATAAAAGAGACTCAATGCAACAAATAAATCCTTTATGTGTGGTAAATAAGGACATAAAGTAGATAATTTCATAGAAAAAATGAAGAGTACTATGGAAGAAAATAAAATTGATATTAATAATCTATTTACTTTCATTTTCCTTAAATGTAGGGTCCTGGGAATTACCTGAGCCAATGTCCTATTATATAGGATAACCACTAATTGAAGGATGAAACTACGTGGAAATAAATGGATAGAGAAATGATTAAAATTATTAATGTTATTTGTTGATGGGATAACATTGGAAGAATTTTCTCTTGTATGTTTAACCATACAGTTAGATATGTGAAAATGTTATTTGAGGAAGAATTATCTTTTCTATTTTGGATAGAGTTATAATGAACTATTTGGGTTTATATGACCCATAAATTTGAGTCCATTATATGTTATTACTATATGGGAAGAAAATTCAAGGTATTAGATAACATTTGTGGTTAAAATAAATTAGGGTTATTTTTCAAGAATTTATCTCATTTTTTGGAATGTTATAAAATTATATTGTTTTTGAAAAAGAACAATATGTATACCATGTGACAAATTGTCGTTCCAGAAAAAGATACAGGAATCGAACCCACAACCAAAGTGTGACTAGGAATTATCGCCTACCACTGGACTATGTGTAGTCCTCAGTTAGTATGACTAATTCATTTTAGTTAAATGACGGTATGGATCAAGAATATTTTGATTTTGGGAACTTATTATTCATCCTTTGTATAGGAAAATGATTTGGTGATTAAGATATATATGTTATTTTGGAAGACATTCCCCATTTTTGGAACACAATATGCCTAAATAGAATAGAATACTATTGGATTTCATTTGTGGTGTAAGGGTGGATTTTTATTTTCTAATAATGAATGTTTTTTGTGAAATTATAGAGATTTGGGATATTTATGAAAAATAAATATCCTATAATATAGAATATTTTATAAGGTTAATTACTTTTAACTATGTGACTTTAATATTAGTTGATGTTATTTGATGGTAAATTAGAAGATTTATCATCGAACACTATGTGATCAAATACTTTTGAATTTTTGATTTCAAATATAGTTTGTAATATTTTGAATAATTTTAAGGACAATTTTTTAATGGGCTTTATTTAACTTTGGGTATTGTTTGTTTAATTTTGCAGATTAAGAGTGGTATTTCATACTATAAAGGATTATCCTTTCTAGGGATCATATGATCTTGTACTAAGAATTTTGGTTTTGGTTAATGTATAACGACACGGGAAATATGATGTTTATCTTTTGTGGATTGTGTGATTCTCTAGATGTAGAATAAAGTGCATTAGGTGTGACCAAGTCATCTTGAATATGTTTCGTTTAGATAGAAAGATGATTTTTTTGTAGAAATTAGTAAATTAATGGAACTCTATATGTCAAGTATTTTTTTTCTTATTTTCTGAAAAAAAATAATTCATAAACTTTAGGGAAATGATCTTAAAACCAAAATTTTGTTATCCTAATACCTTATATTTTGTTGAACTGATGATATTTTAAATCCTTAAACATTTATGCCTTTGAGATTCTCAATTTTACATTCACTTGTTTGTGATTTATGACCTCATTCACTCCCTATAATTATTTACATTTTTTCTCCAATTATAATTACGAACAATGTTCTCATTTACTAAATCTTAATTTGGTGGTTACATTATCATTTCATGTTCCCTCTTATTAAGTCTAAATTTTAGTTACCCTATTTCCAATATTGGTTTTCCACAAATTTATATTCTATTGTTTAACCTTTTATTTCTGAAGATTAATTTTAAATTGAGAGAATGTAATTTATTGAAAGAGGGAAGAATGTAACACCTCAAACTTCCACGGTACGTTTCTCTTTGAGTAATTCTATAGTCTGCAAAGTATGGAACATCGAGTTCAAGTGCACCACGACCTATCAAACTAGCCAATGGTTAGGAATAGTAATAACCAAATTTTTAATTTTATATACTCCATATAATTTTAACATCCATATTATATGTTTCTTAGATATAATATAAGAACAAGTTAAATTTCTTAGACAAACAAAGTATTTTTCAAATAATGTATTTTAACAGCCTTTTAATAGAGAACCATTTTTAAATCTAATATTTTAAACTTTTATATATTCATTTTGACAAAATATATTTTTTCTTTAGAAGAGAGACATAAATATTTAGTTTGGATAAATTTTCGGTGCTTTTCTGATAACTTTCATATTTTGATTAATAATGAAAAATATAAATTTTTAATTGAAAAAAACTTTTTAAAAAAATTATACTGTTAAATTAAAAAATTGAATGGTGTTGTAGAATAGTTATATTATATTATAATCATTTAATCCCATATTGGTTATTGGAAGTAATTATACCTTTTAATTTGTTATAAACACATATCAAACTTTGGATCGTTTTTACATCTCAAAAACCCACATTATGGTTTTGACAATGGGAATGTTTTATTAAATTAACTAATAAAAATTATATGTTTTGAATTTGGTAAAATAGATATAATTTTTAAATTTGAAATATCAAAACTATATTTAGGTGAATTTTTTGTATTTTTATAAAAACATTCTATTTTTTATGAATAGTTAAAAAAAACATCATTATTGTTTAAATCCAACATCTTATTTAAATAATTTTTAAAATTATATTGTTTTAATTTAAATATAGATAAATAATACCTATATTAGTTCAATGTAATTCAGTTCAATCATTTTATAATAAGATTAGATATCTAAAATTTTATTGATCTTTTTACCGTCTTAAACTCACCTTCAATGAACATTTGAAAAGTTTCATAAAACATAATTTTATCGATTCTGTGAATTGAATTTCAAAATTTTTGGAGGAACGGTTGATATTAATAAGTAAAATGTGGTTCGATAGGATGAAAATATTTTTTGGTGAATAGTATCTTTTGAATTTTATTTACCACAATTGAAGTAAAAAAGGATAATTCAACATAAAAATGTTATTATAATTACCCAATCACATGTAATAATTCTATTGGATAAGTTTATCTCGACCAAACTCAAACTTAGGAATAAAATATTGTCCTTTTTGTCCACTTTAATTAGATTATGACATTTATTATTATTTTATTTAAAGAAGTGTTAAATGTGTTAAATTCAAAGATTAATAACTAAAATAGTTTTAATATAGGATTATAAATAAGATAAATTTGACTATAAATATATATTAGAAAGATAAAAATATTTCCTACCTAATGGTAATTTATTTATAATTTTTAGACATTATATAACTAAATTTATTTATGACGCAATGATGATGCAATAATTATCGCTTTATAGAAAGATTAAAATAATTGATATTACAAATATTAATATAATTGTAAATTGAGACTTTTGATGTATTAAATGAATTTTATAGGTTAATATGAAATTTTATGGTTTATTAAATAAATTTTCTTATAAGTGATAAATTATTTATGGCTTTCACAAAAACCAAGTACTAAATATTGTCAAAATTGACGTAAATGAGTTTTTAAAAGAAATACTATACTATTAATTGATATAATATTTCAGAAAAAATTAGGATCATCCATAGGACTTATAAAATGTTGGATATATAATTAATGATTCAGTTGGGGTCGATTGGATATTTATAGTATTTTTATAAACCATTTATTATAACAATACAAGAATACGTGGAAAAAAGTTAAACTATTTAACTAAGAGTAAAATCTAAATGATAATGATAATATGGTGACCAAAACCAGTCTAAAAACTATTGGTTGAGTGGTTTTCGATACAGACCCATCTTATTCTACAAATTATGCTTTTGTACAATAATAAACCGAATATTTTTTTATAATAAAAAAATATTTCAAACATTTCCTAAAGTGACTGTGACCTATCTTATAAATGGGTACATACCCTTCTCTAAAAATCACACCTCCAAATACATTTGGATCAGCCAAACCCAAGTCAAATATCTTCCAAACTAACCTCACTTCAATCTATAGGCATTACTTTGATCAAAATCCAACCTAATTTTCCCTTCTGAACAATCAAAATGAAGCACCTGAAGAATAGGTAATAATTTCATCACCTCATTCAATGTTATATTCTTCTTCCACTTCCTCTTTCTTTGTTATTTACAAAAAAAATAATAACTCCAGTACCATATACATATTTTGATGAAATTATAAATATGGTACAACCATATTAATTATTCTATCCATCATATGAATGAAAATGTTTCCATATGTGCGTATGTACGGCTTACTGTCGTCACGTAGCGGTGTAGTATGTTATTCAAAACTTCATCATTTGGATGGGTATAATAATGAGTATAAATGATGTAAATAATACATAAAACAAGTTTGTGATTATTTATATATGATATACCATCCAATTATTAATTATTTCACCATCAATTGAAGGGTATTGTCGCTCGTGCGTACGTACGGATTACCGTCTCCGCGAATGCTATGAGATTCATTTCCCATCATAACCATTCTAGAATAATTTTAATTTTTTGATTGAAAATAAAGTTTTAGAACTTAATATCAGTATGTAAATTAATAAAAAACGTCATATCCTTATCAAACATGACTTATGTAAAAATATATATTATGAAAAACGAATCATTTAACACTTGAAACAATGATAATACTGAAATATTATTAAGAAAGAAATATTAGAATATCATATATGATATCATATAATGGATGTGGTTATTTTATAATTTAATAAAAATTATTTCACCATTATATAGGAGGTTAACCTACCCTCTACATTGGAAAAGTAAAAGACAATGGGTTTTCATCCTACTTTTTATTCCTCTAAGATTCATGCTATATTGGCCACTATTTTGTTTTGTGTGGTGTATCTACTACACATGATTGTATTCATGGTGTCATATAATTTTATTTATGGGTATTTACAACTTCATTTTATGAACCTTATTTCATGGGGTTTATGTTTTCTATGTTTCCAAATTGGTAAGGGAATTTAAATTTTCAATTTCCACTCATTGGGATTTACGCATACTTTATTGATTATTATACTCCAAGATTATGTGTGGAATCACTATTTATTATTTATATAGTAGTTTCCACCCCCCTGTTTGGATATAAATTTGATACATGTAATCACTCCATTGATAATTTCTCATGCCATTGATATGAACAAGTTAAGGGTAATCTTAACTCAATTTCCATTCATTGAGTTAAACATCCATGTCATTGGTTTTGTTTTTACAAGAATATGTGTGAATGTCATATTATTGATTTATACTGAATATCCAATTATATTGAGGGTATTAATATTTTTCACACATAATTATTTCATTTATTTATCCTTAATATAAGGATAGGGTCTTTATAATGTATTTCGTCTCAATTTACATTTCATTGAGACAACATTGTCGTTTTTCCGAAATTCTATTTTATGTGGTGTATATACTATAATTTGACATATTATATAATGAATAAATTTATTATAATGATATTATAATGTTTTTATTATCTTTATAACTCAATTACGGGTATTCAAGGTTCTCTCATTTGGATAGGAACTCTTTAACTAAAATTTCGTTTTAAATGTTTTAATGATTTATTCTTTTAAGTATTTCTCATTAATGTCCATGTTTTAAAAATGGTTTAATGTATTTATTTATATGGGCATAAATTATTTGAAATGAAAATTCCTTTCAATTGTTTCAAAGTGGTATGGGACACTTCGATTCAAAAATCTATTTTAAATGACTTCTTTGAAAAATAGTACGACTTTTAAATGTTTTTATGAAAAGGGGATATTTATATCAAATAGTTTTATAGATTATTTTAATCTCTATAAATATACTTCATTATTATTTATTGAGGTTGATTTATTATAATAAAATCATTCATATTGTATTGAACGAGTTTTTTTGAAAGTGTATGTGATATTTTTATACAATTCATGATTTGTGATTATAATATTAACATTTTGTAAGATAGTTCTAATATAAATGTTTTGATTAGGATTCAAACATTTCATATGATTAATTCATTGGAACTGGTAAGTGATAGGTGGAGCTCTCTATAGCTTCTCGATGCATTGGTAGGTCTCATGAAACAAACTACTCTCTTGGAACAAGGCCTTGACAAAATCTTATTTGTAGTACGGGAAGGAGGCCTTGACTATGTGGTTATGATGTCTGGCATTATGCATTCTATCATTATAGAATTAGATATTGATATTACATGTCATTATTCTACTAGTAGAATATCCATATGAATAATTAAACTGAACTATTTTATTTATATTTTCTATATTATGCTAATGTTTATGGTTAAAAGGATTTTTTTTAGTCTTATACACTGCCTTAAATGTTTATGCATATTTATAATAGTTTTTTCTATATTTTTATCCTTACTGAGCATCTGAGCTCACCACTTTCTTAGGTTTTATTTTTTCTATGATGTGAAGAAGTATATTATGCTTGACTTATAGGAATAAGTTAAGGGATATGAGTGTGTTCTAAGGGGACACATATTTTTTGTTTTTTTATGATGTAATGTAAAAATTATATATGTATCGGGTACTTCTAGGGATACTAAAAAAATAGTTCTTTTGATAAATTATCTATTGTGATCCTGACAATATTATGTAATAATGGATCGACTCTATGTAACTGGGGTCTGGGCTTTACAGATACCGAGTTATGTGTTATTATATAAGTCTATTTTACCTCTCTGAATTTATTTTTAATAGGATTTTATATTAACCATTTTATTGATGTATATTTACATAAAAAATATTTTCAAATTTCTAACATCTCATTGCTAAGAAATGTTCAAATTTTTTGGAATAATTTATTCATAAGGGAGGATGTAACACACCTATATTTTAAAAGATGAAATTTAAATTTAATAGTGAAATAGTCATGAAACACTAAGTTTATCATGAATTAATAAAAGAACTATTTTAATCATTCATTACTTGAAACACTAATTTAATCTTCAATTACATAAATCCCCATGAATTTTATGTTTGATAGTGTATTCAACATGAAAACCCAAACTTAAACGACCCAAGATATATATTATCGTTATAAAGAGGCCGTTAAATAAGAAAATATGAATAATATTAACAAATTAATAAAAATATATAAAAATATATATTTATAACTCAACATAATCTACTGATAAATATTTATTAAAAAATCTATAAGGTTTTTTTGTATTTTTATTTCATTCATCAATAATATTTTTTCTTCAACATAATTTATAACATTTTTAATGAAAAAAATATTCTTATTAAATTCATTATATTTTATAAAATATAATTTATAAAATTGTGATAATTTTTGGAATTGGAATATCAAAATTTAATTGGGATGAAATTTTGGTATATTTTGGAAAGTTTAACGTATTGGGTGAATAGTGAAAAATAATTTATTATGTAAAAAGTATTTACCATTCAATAAATTATGAACCGATGTGATTTTAATATTTAAAAATTGTCCTATTTTTTTGTTTTAATATTTAATCCTCTTTCTTACATTCAATCAAAATTATATAAGTTTTATTATATGATTTTTATGTTTAAAATTTTGTTTTTTTCTAAAAATAGTTTTAACATTAATAATGTTTCTCAATTTCAATAAATTAAAATAATACCTAGGGGGAATGTTTGAAAGGAAATTTATAGAATATCTATCATTATATTTTAATTTAATTTCATATAAATAATATTATTAGTTATAGGGTTAATATAGAATAATCTTTTTTTAATTAAACGTCTTAAAAACCCTCTATCTCACCACCTCTATGGGGTTAATGATGAATTATATTTGTTCACTTATATGAATAGATTTTGAAAAATTAGATTATATAGTTTGAATTATCATATTTTAAAATTTATTATTAGGTCAACTGACATTTTTACTAAGATGAATAGTAAATATAATATGAAATAATTTCCATGGTTCAGGTAAAAATGGGTTTTCCAAGGGTTAAAATAAAATTCTAAGAGTGAAAACAAGAAAAACTATTTTCTTATTTTTATTTAATGAATTTATTTTGATGTTTTTCATCAAAATATCAGTGATATAGAAATTTATTTCCACATTTCTTTGAATACAGACCATAGAATATGTTGAGTAATGAAAAAGAGAAAAAACATATTTTCCATCTTATTCCTTTATATAAATCATGGATAAAAGGAAAAATAAACATTGGTCTAGTTGTAGATGTAATATTTAAAATTAAATTACTTTATTTAATCAAAATAATTGACCTATAATTTTTGGAGATGAAATAATAAATTCAATTCTTAATAAATTCAAATGCATTAAATTTTAAGTTATAAATTAAATAAAATAAATGATGAAAAATACTTAATGTGAAGTAAAATGAGTTAATTATTGTGTAAAATTAATTTTTTAGACAATCAAAACAAGTTAAATATGTCTGAGTATAATATTTTTTAATTATATCATTGTACTGATATTTTTTAAATTCAAATTTAATTATTAATGTAAAATTTTAAATTAATGTTATTTGAAAATAAATTATTTTTTATTAAATTATTTAAAAATATTAATAATATTAT
Source organism: Viscum album (assembly GCA_963277665.1). Lineage (NCBI taxonomy): Eukaryota > Viridiplantae > Streptophyta > Magnoliopsida > Santalales > Viscaceae > Viscum > Viscum album. Next base: position 423,762,904 of record OY728129.1, read on the forward strand.
ATATATAATACAACATTTATATTATATATCATTTTAATTACATCATACAAAACAGAGGATCTTTAAATGACTAGTTTCTTGAAAATAAGGAATATAATACATTAAAAATTAAAACATTCTTATGAAAAATGTCAATGTATTTCAAATTTGTTCATACTAATTAATTTTACTACATTTTATAACCTAGGGAAATATGTTAATGGAAAGTGTGAGGATAAGGTCCATTAATGAAATAAGGATAGGAAACAATTTACCAGTGATCTTGAAGAATATCAATAATAGCATGGGTAATACAATTATGGATAGAGTCAATTAATAAAAATATTACATCAATAATAACATATAAATGATTCCAAAACATTTACATGAGTCCTTCATTAGAAAATCACCATGATTTTTCACTGAGGTATCATAAAAATTAATATGGTTGTTCACCAAGGTAATATAAAATATGTCATCCCTAGATATTAAATTCTTTACCCAATGCATTGGAGCACTATCCGGGCACACCATAAAAATTTAATAGTATTAATGTGGTTTAAATATATCATTATAAATAATTTCATAAACATCCTGTGGATAATAAAATAATATGGTTTTTATATAAAAATCATGGTTTTTCAAAATTGCATTAAAAACATGATCATTATTTCATTTTTATCCCACAGAAAGGGAATGCAGGTTTAATGTTTGTAAATATAAAAGTATAAAAAAACATTTTTACATTACGATTAATAAAACTATTAAATAAATATGTTTTTTTATTTAGGAAATTAATATAATATGGAATTTATTAAAGAGATAGAAAATTTTTGAGAATTGACATTGGAAGGATAACATGTTTAAAATGTGGTTTTATAAAAGCATAAGAAGAGAGGGAACATGGGACTCCAAATGATAAAAAATAATTTAGAAGTATGGAAACAACTAAAAAGTAATTAATATAGAGTTAACATAAAATTTAGAAGACAAATCAATGATTATTTTCTAGAAATTATGAGAAAATAATGATATTTTATTACCATTAAGATTAACTCATAAAACATGAGGATTGGATCATTGTGGCTGGAGAAAACCTTGGTATGACTCCATGGGTGATAAAAATATAATAGATTTATGGTGGTCTAATTGAGAGTGAATCTAAGTGGAAAAATGTGAGGTTATTTTTAGCAAAAGTGGTGGATTCGTTTATTAATTTCCAAATATACGATTTGGAAACCAATGTAGTAGTAAATTTATAACAATAGGATTTACCATGGTATTTTTTTCTATAGTATTTAACAAAAAGGACACCTTTTATGTAATATTAATTAACACGAGTCAACCATCATTTTATATTACTTTTTTTGGCATGATAAATTAATTTTTCCCAAATAACATTTTTAATATTAATGTTTCCATTTTACATTATGGAAAATAAATTATATATATGGTAATTTATTAAAATATATTAAAATATTTTATATTAATAAAATAAAATAATATATTTCTTATATTTTTTTATTTAGTTATTACATCATTATGTCATAATTATAATGTCATTAACATACCGAAAATCCATACTATATTTTTACTATTCATAAAAAAAATTAGAAAATAATCATAAATTCCCTCTAACATAACTTTCACATAATAATTTCAAAATTTATATTTATTTAATTATAATAATTATTTAAATATGATAATCTTAACTTTTAATTATTAAAAAAATTAATTTTTACAAAATAATAATATAATAAGAGATTAAATATGAATTATAAAATTTCTGACACTTGAAATAAATAATTATCGTATAATTTATTTTTAAATAAGATAGACTTAAAAAAATATTTCATTAAAATAAATTTTATTAATAATTCCTTTGTTTATTATAATAATTACAACTTTTATGAATTGTAAAATCCCTATCTGAGAAATAAGATTATCATGTTCAATCTCAATATTATTAAGAAAACATATTCTTAAAAATGAAATGAAGTAATTAAAATTTTATTAAGATTATGGAATTAAAATTTAAGTAACTAGGGATTAAACACATAACCCCTTATTACACCATCATTCTCCCTAAGCGAAATGTGTGCAATTGTTGTCGTTTCATGGGGTGTCTAGCTAACATTGACTGAGTCGTAAGCTCTAACAACATGAAATTCTTCCATAGGCAATTTCGATATGCTCCAATTGGTGAAGATCATATCGGGAAAGGTTAATGGATAACCCCAGTGATGATACCTACGTCCCATTTTATAACATATGGGATTCAAATTTAATGACTCTACTAGGTGAGTACATCTACACGTCTTCCTGTATCAATTTCTCATTATCTAATTTTTATTTATAAACTCTAATGATAATGATAAAATTATTTTCAAAATATTATTTATCAACAATCATATTTACCAATAGTCATAATTAACCAATGATAATATAATGGTGTAATCAAAATGGTAACATTTACATTTATATTCACTTCACTAAAAAAATATATGATTTTGTTGTGAATAATATATTATAACACAAATTTATTCGAAACAATTATCATTAATAAATTTAGGTTCATTAAAATGTATTCAGCCATTTTATTTTTAGATGGTAAAAAATATCAACTAGGTTTTATTCATGGTCAATGTTTTTATTTATAATGACTATAATGACCCCTAAATAATAAAAGCTATATTAGCATAGTTATTGTAGAAAATGTGTTTTCCACTTTACTTTCAATTATGCAAAAAAGAATTTTCAACACACAAAAAATTTTCATTTGATAAATTTTATATCCTATTTATAATCATGGGGTATGATATTTATAATATATAACACATTAATTTTTGTTTAAATGTTAAATTACATATGGTAGGAATCAGGTAACCTTAGTGTAAACTTATAATGATAAAAAAAGCAACATATATTTTAAGGGGAAATAGGTCTAAAAAATGTGATTCATTAATATTTTGTGGTGTCTCACAACCATATAATCTCTATAAAAATTATTAACAATTATGTATCCAATTATTTTAATATTGACCTCCCAATAGTGAATACTTTTTAGTATTTACAATAATGTCACACTTCCTCAAATATAAAATTCCACTCACTAAAATCATTTATTAAAACATATAAATCATTTTTTATCCTAAAAAATATTAAAACATGACTTCTCAGCTCCCCAACCCTCATCCTAGAAGCCATGGGTTGGGAATAAATTCATCCTTTACCTAATTTAGTTAAAACATAGGGAGGATACCTGAAGAAGAGGTAATGTTTTTCCGTAAGCGTCTTTATTTTGCGACATTTTCAATATCTTTAAACAGAAATACTACCTTGATGATAAAAAAACCTTACCATAATGAAAAAAACTATGATTTTTTTTATTTTAATGATATGAACTGCAGCCACACACAGTTACCTCAAAAGGGTTATAAAATTTTCAATCATGTCTACGGCAGATACTACCTTTAAAAATGATGTATATAGTTTTTCAATTAGCCCCAATCACAGTTGGGTATGATGATAGATATAATTTCTACATTATATATATATATATATAATTATACCTCTATAGTCATTATATCATTTATACCCTTTTACATACCATTTTATATGGGATACGATAATGTCGCTCATGTGTTGGTCGGACAACCACCTCTTGAATTAATGTAAATATTTTTTCACTAAATTATTAAATGGAAGTCAATAATGGTAATTATAATAATTAAATGTTATATAAATAAAATATATATGATACTAATTTAATTTTTTTATAATTTTCCCCCATTAACTCACTAAATAAATTATATCATCGTATGCGGCCACATTCTATCCCTTTTCACCCCCAAAATAAAGATATCTTATTGGAATAGGGATCCAAAACGAACTCTGAATTATCATCATGAATCACCACCATCCATGGTTTTCTCTGTATGTAAGCCCAGATGAGTGGCAAGATAAAAATACCCCTACATGTATGGGAATCTACCATGCGGAAAATCCTAAGAGCATGATCGAACTATTTAACTCTGATTCTCTACAATAACCAAAATATATATGATGCTACCCTTGGGATCGAAGTTAAAATTATGATTACTCAGTTCCCACACATGTTTCATCTTCCCATGGTGTCAAAAAACATGGTTTTAATGAACTACATAGATTATTATTCATATAATAACCCTGATTTGTAAAATTCATTATAATGTTTGAATCCTCTTATCATAATATCAACTGCCTCCCTATGTGATATCAAATACTAGAGTATGTGTTTATATGGCTTTAAAACAAGATCTAGTACCCCTTACTCTGAAACTGTTGAAGAACATCAGATACATACAAATGGATATGCTAATGATATCCTCTTTATTATGTTCATTATGAGATATCCATTATTTTTTAGGTTAACATATTCATCCCTTAATAAATACTAGAAGGTAAATGGTATCATACCGGAATTATGAAGATATTGGTGAAAATATGATAATTCTATAGGATAGTCACAAATTGGAAAACAATTCCACCAAAATCAGGTGTGATGATCTCATCCTCCTATCCTCTCGAAAAATGTGAGTCCCATAGCATCACAGGGTCTAAACCCCCAATTTAATACCTACCTTTGTAAGGAGTGTTTGTTCTTAGTAATGCATGAGGGAATCATTGAGAGTTTATATTAATAAACATAGTGGTGACTTGACATTAATAATTTTTCATGAAATAAACTCCATACAATCAACCATTGAGGTGATTCATGTGAACCTAGTGGTTTCCTCTTCCCTATGAAAATAAAAATGGTGAGCTTGAAATCAATATATATAATAAAAATTAATATGTTATAATCCATATTTCAACTTTTTCCCACCATACAAAAAATTGTTGCACCTGACTTAAATCACTCAATGAAAAATTTATTCAGTTAATCATGTGGTAGGACATATTGTTTTTAATATCCTACACAAAACAGTGTTAATAAGGCTGAAATTATCTTTTAGGTAGTCCTATGAAAATGGGGTTTTAATTAAATTAATATATCAACTTTTTGACACATCCAAACTAGAATAATAAATAGATCGATAATAGAAGTACAATTGCATTAACCTTGTATATATAATTGATAAAAAATAATGCCTATGATTATTCACTAATCAGTAACCTTGTTCTATATGGTCCACATGACTAAATATAATTCTCTAATAATTAGAATCATAATTAGATATAATGAATCCTTAATCCTGGAATCTCCATGGTAAATCTCCTATGAGAGTACCCCCATGCGTCGCAATATTTTATCACCTACATGACATCTCTAACACAAGATGGATAACATGAGGGTCACAGAGTACCAACAACATGGTACAATAGCTCCATAGGAAGCTTCTATAGAGGGTCTCCAAGAATTTCAATCTGGGAATCTTCATCACCCATTGAAATCTATTTATAAGTTAGTCACTATATTGTCCATAAAAACCCACAATGGTAGCTTATCCCTATAGAACAACAACTCCCACCTCCAGTCTCCAGTGAAGGTGTACTCGGGAGTCGAATATAGATCATTCCATGATCAGGTGCCACCAAGGAGGGAATATGCCGGCCTTCATCATTAACACCACCCCATTAGTACCCACCGGTCTCCTGCTGAGGGTATAACCTAACACATTGTTCCCTCAGACCCCCATAAAAGGTCCACATAGAAGGTTAATCGACGTGGAAGGCACTGAGTATCAAGGAGTGGGATCATATCACTACTCCCAATTACAAGGTATGTTGACATATTCTGATAGTGACAAGTAAGAATGTCCATATCCCTTCTCTCTATGTATAAGTCTATAGGTATATTCCCACAGCAGGCATAGGGGAGGAGAATATTCCTACCCCCGTGTGTGATGTTCGTCGTCATATTCTGGTGGAACATGGAGGACATAAGAGTTCACATATCACCACATCAATCAATTTAGTATTCCATTACATATTGTAGTTTTAAAATTTGATGGCTTATACCCATTCACACAATTTTCTAAGATTACAATATATTTAACCCACAACTAAAGAACATCACTGGTTTATTCTATGTTCATAGATTTATAAGGAAAAAAACATATTTTTATCCCTAAATACATGGAAATGCAACACATTATTCATTGGGAACAAGTGAATTATCTTAATAAATAACACATTCATACGCCCGCATAGGGAGATTATCAACATATTCCAATAAAGGATGAGGTATCGTATCAAGAACAAACATATTTTCCAATGGCGCATCTCTAGGTGAGAGCAGCACATGCCTCAGTATCAGGGAACATGGATGTTGAAAATGATGGGTTTCATATTCCAAAGTCTTAGGAATGGGCTTATATCCTTGTTATAGCCCGGGCTCACAATGTGAGTAAGGAAAATTTCTCAATATAGGATCTTATTCTTATTTATGGAGTCTAGTGACATACTTCATGTTCTAGGATTTGGAATATACCATTGTTATTACAAAAGATAACCACGTGATAATGGAACAAACCTTCAGAAGGATCACATGCATTTTAGTGAATCCTTTATGAATATCTTAGTAGGTGACACAATTAATTCACATATTCTAATTTCTTTCATAAAAATGTATCCATCATAATTTTGAGGAAACGTAGGAGGAGGTTCATGTCAATTTTCCCATTTTAGAGGTATTTTAGCATATTTTTGTGGGAAATTTGAATCTAGGCCTGACTCTTATTCATGTTCCAACTGAGGCTCACCAACTAAGAGTAGCACATGCCAAAATGTACATTCATATACTTTATAAGAAATACTAGGTTTATATTTCAAATGTTTTAGATTGTGATTTTACACTTGTACATAATGAGGCTCACTATTTGAGAATGGAACATGCCTCAGGATATGGTCATATTTCTATAAATAATTATATTTTTCATCAGCATATTCGATCATCTTCTCATCAGTGGTCTCATACCTTCAAAACACCAAACATTGATATGAATGTTCTGATAAACATCATACAATATGCTCATACCCCTACCCAAATCCAAAAGGCATGTTTTCATATCATTACAACAACATAGAAATGGATCATATTCATAATATTGTAAATTTCAGAGTCCATAATGTTATTGGATATGAATTTACAAAAACAAAATGATTCATAAATAGTTAAAAAAAATTGGAAAATAAAATCCTTATTGTGATAGTCTTACTCATGATAGTGTAGATATTGATTGTAGGGAATCTACTCCTGAAATGTACCATGGTCAACCTATTCATTGTGATATCTAAAAAATAGCTAAATAATCCCATTCCCTAGAAACTATCATATAGAGAGGTGTTCATGATTACACTATAATATATTGATATGTGTTCAAAGTTCAAATTCCATTATATAGAGAGGTTCTCAAAACATGGTTGTAAAACTACATATGGTTCCCAATCAACTTCTCGCATCACTCTACCCCTATTATGAGGTTACCCTTGAAATAACATTATAAGGCTCAATAAGATGAAATCATGGAATTATATTTAATTTGAGGTCATCATTGACATATGTAGTGAGACAGTTAGAAAAAAAACCTCCCCATCATGTTCTGGCCCCTCGCTACATCTAATTATTAGAACCCAGATGAGCTAGAAGAGGACTGTGTGACATATCTATTCAAAAATATCTAGGATAATCACTTTATAATAAGGGATACAAAACTCCCTTATACTAGATATTAGGTTCACCATTAGACCATCAAGATACTCATTTTTTAGTTAGATCATGCTACTATCATGACAATTGTGATCTAAAACCGAAACAACACAACAAAAATTTTGTAACATTATTTTTTCCATTGCATCAATACTGATCAGCATCTAGTCTTTGAATTCATTTTATGTATCTATATTCATGTATGGGGTGTTGATAGAGCATTAAACATCTTCACACCCCTTGAATTATAGAACCCCTAATATATGGTGTCTTGTGATGTCATTTCCTCTGGAAAAATGAAGGGACCGGATAATGGTCAGATCAATTTGGTCAATAAAATATAATTTCATTGTTTCAATGATGTCCATACATCATGAAAATATTTAGTGGATATCTAATAGGGCTTAAAAATAACCCCATCTTATAAATGATAATGAATTTCAAACACAGTGATCGATGTTGTGATCAAAAGGAAAACACTTGTAATGAATAATTCCCATCATGGGATTCCATTGCACCCAAATTCTATCTAAGAATAGATGGTTCACATATAATTGACTATACAAGAGTTTCACATATCATTTATTTTGGAGGAGACCCTACTCAACAGGATATGGGAATATCTACTACTATATTCACCACTCTGATCATCATTTCTCAAGAGGATTCAGGAGATATCACAAAAAAATACAAACAGGACCCAAACAAATAGTATAGGGGAATTTGTATATCAATCACCATCAAAGGTTAATTTTTCCTTGATAGGGTCCTATAAAAATCAATTATATTTCTAGATCAACCCCACCCCACTAGGCTGGGGAAATTTATAACATCATGTTCGTCCCTGAAGTCACTTAGTCCCCTACAGAAATCATTGAATCATCAACAATAAGACTAATCAATTCAAATTGTGGCCCAAAATAACCCCAATATATAGGGATGGGGTCATTTTCATCATCATTTTTTCCATAGAGGGAATCATTCTTCATTATGTTGGGAGGGAAAAATCAATGATCGGCCTCCTATGTTTTTTGACCACTGCAAGACATATCACTTCTAGTTGATGCCCTATTGTAAGTCATGAATGGGAACTCCCTAAAATTCATTATTCATAGACCATGATAGGAAGTTTTTATAGAAAATATTATCATACCCCCTCAATATGGAAATTAAAAATATAACATTAGGGATAAGGGTTCTAATAATAGCTCTGATAAATGTATTATAGAATCAGTTTGTTTCATCATATTTAATGGTATAACCACCATTTCAAGATATTCGTCTATGAATGTCATCACGGTTAAAATGAATGATATAGTGTATCAAGAAGAAAATAAAGAGGTCCAAAAAATAGAAAATGTACCAAGATAATAGGGTGATTTGGATACACTAAATAAGGATTCATGCATCTGGAACTAGATGAGGCTACAAAATTCTGAACCTCTAAATAAAGAGTGTCCACCTCTTCGGAGGAAAACTAAAATACAAAAAAAGAAAGTTGTGTATAAATCCTGATCACCACTAAGATGTATTTATGTTTCTTCAATAGAAGAATAGTGGAAACAATTTTATGGTGAGATAAAAACGATCACATGAATCAATAAGGATATACTTATGGGAAATATTTATTTCAAGTGACATCTTCAGGAAGAGATAGATATTCTCCCTCCCATAGCCAATCAAACAGCATGAGTGGTATATGAGAATCAAATTAGCATTATATCCAAGGATCTAGTCAATAGAAATGAGTATTTTGAAAACTATTGGGACTTCTCCTCGTAGTGGAAACAAATCCTACCTAGTTATAGAAACCAATCTCTCATAAGATGAAAAAAAACTAGTGGGTGAGAAAAGAGGGGGAAACTCATTGACCACCACCTAGACCATATACATGTGAGGGGGATGAAATAGTAGTTTCCATAGAGTTTTATAACATCATTGAATCTCGGTCTACTCAAATTAAATCCAAGTAAAGGAGATGTGCACCGATGCAGCCTAAGAGGAAGCCATATCTTGGGTGGGTGGGAGACACTTTTCCTCTAACAAATTTCATTAATCCTTTATTCTCCACTTTTTGACATTGTAGGATAACCTAAATAGAATATCAATCATCGTGTATCCCAATTTAGCCTGATGTGGGGTCCTCATGATCCACAAGTGGTGACAAAGGTGATGTGTTTTTTTATAGAATCTGATATGGCCAGCTTATGTATGATACAACTGCCATCTAGTAGGATTCGTTGAACCATGGGGAACCCTATTTCATTAATTCCATTATCTATTTAACTCCACATTTCAAAAATAATGATAATAATCTGGATGAAATTCATGAAACATGAGATTGATGGTTTTCTGACATTATATTCATATGGAAAAGTTTATCCTCTTTACTAAGAATCCATCTATAATAGGATAAACTGATGGAAACCCATACTGAAAATATCATGGATGTGTTTTAGACACCTCTGATCAAAATGAAATGTCAAGGAAGGTTCCATGAGTTCACAAAAATAGAAAAACTTCTTGAGAAAACATTTCGGTGAACCCCATCCAAAATGCAATTCATATCCACATCATAGGATAAAATTTTAGGTAAATAAGATGTGATAGTTGTAAATTTCATGCCAGTATCAGTGCCCATCCATGTACCTTGATAGGTGTCAAACAACCCAACACCTCTTATTGAGTAGTCACAACCATATAAACCCCCTCGTCTATAAGCACAAAAAAATTAGGGTCTCTGATATTTCAGGAACCAATGGTTAAAACATACTCCTTTTGAAATTAATAAGTACTCATATATTTATTTTCATCCATAGCCTATAATCGACCCATGCTACCACATCCAAGGAAGCTCGATGAGGTTAACCTCAATAACAGTCCTAAATACTTCCCATTATATTGAAGGCTAGGTTATAAAATCCACGACTTCTTCATATTAAAGTGATACCATTAGCACATGGTCAATTGTATATATGTAGTTCTAAAAAACACCTCAAGGTAGGTATCATGCATAATGATTTCCCAATTAGATGATGAGAGTGGTTGGTAGAATATTCTAGACAAGAATTCACAAATTTTTTACTATTGGATGACTCTAAAAATAGATGGACACGCATATGTCACCCTATGAGAACATCTACACGGTCCAGAAATAGCACCACCAACCAATTAGAGAGAATCAAATATTCCACCCAAATGTGGGTGTGACCATTGAATTTTTTATGAAATAGAATATATGGGGTCATATTCATATCAATTAATGATCTTACTCTTATGGACTTGTTCCCTATTAAATTGGAAGTATAGGATCCACTCCTCCAAAGAAGAATCCACATTAGATGAAGAGCTCATATTTGGTCATACCAACATCATACACTTGGTAGACCTATTCTATGAAGATGAATATACCTCAATATATGAGTTTTTTGGATCATGAATTGGGAATATGAGGCTTCATGTGCTAGAACCAAGAATATAGAGGACATCGCAGATGTGGTTGGTCTTTGGATTCCATCTATTTTCCATGGGGAATATATAGAAAGCTAAAACTATTGGGAAAGCACTCTAGAATGATCAAAATTGGAAAAGAGGAGTCCCAAAAACCAAAATTAGTCACCCTCACCTAATTTTCAGGCATGACCACCTAGCGGGGGCTCGATTGTCCAAAAACCCCAAGAAACAAGGAAGATGATCATTAACTTCGCCATTGAAAGAAGTTGATACCTCAAAATCTACACAAATACAAGGATCTCCACCTCAAATTCATAGGTTCTTAAAAGTCACATCTTGGATAAACCCCACATTGGGAAGAACTGGCCGCATGGATAAATGTATGTTATAATAAAATAGATTGATGTTGTCCCAGAAAATATCTCACTTTTATATGCACTCCATCTATCGAAATAACATTGGGATGCACATTTTAATCCCTCCAAATCCCAGGTGATGACAAGAAATAAGTCACTAAAACCAATGTTTATAGGGTGGAGAATTATTTAACCTATTTTAATGCCTCCATTTTGTTCAATAACTAGGATAAAAAATAGTTCCATAAAGGGAACTTCTGGAACATATATGATTTAGATACATTCAATAATGTCAATGTCTAAATGGACCTAATTGAAAATGGATATATGATCATCCTCTTACTCATTTAAACCCTCTGACATTTAGGATCTAGATTAGGGTACATATCTCCTACAAATCCAAGAATTTATATGTATGAAAAGCACAAGAAAAGTCATAATGGGATAATCAAAATCAAATAATATTTTTGGGATCTCACATTTGATGCAGAGTTTATAGTTATCCAGCAAGACATTCCATATAATGTTCTTCTTGGAAGGCCCTAGCTCTTTAGCCACATGGTGGTTCCTTCAAAATTATATCAATATCTTAAATAGAACTTCAATGGAATGTTCATCATAATTCATGGTGATATCACCCCCTTTGAAACATGTGGATCCATATATGATGAAGAATATTACTAAAAAATGGGAGGAGGAAAATAATGGATGATGATGATATAATGTTTAAATCCCCCCAATGACATGGATAAGTCCCCTAAAATCCATACAGTATGCACTACATTAACTATGTTCTCCCCATAAATCTAGTCAGGTCATAGACGAGGTCCCACAGATCCAAACTCCTCTTTTCCATGGTAATAATAATAAAAATAATGGTCCCTAACATCTATTTGTATCAACTCGGGAACTAGGGGATGATAATGTCTCTTCTCATCAATTATCTCCATGTTATAAAGATAATAATGTCCCTAGATTACCCAATTTTGTCTACAAATATCTGCACATACTGGGATGTGAAATAGGATAAGTTTGATCTCAGGAAAACCCCTCCCCCATTCAATGATGGTTTCTCCAGCAGCATCAATTAACATAGATAGATAAATCTGGGAAACCAATAGGAATCACGACCTACATTAATTAGTGATTACATGGCCCTTGAAGAACATGACATGTCTATTTTATTTCTGATGAAACATCAATATTTGTTCTCTTGGAATTACACATAAATTCATTAAATAAATTTATATGTATCTATCCACCAACTTGGGTAAAAAAGTGAGAATAAAGGAATCATATAGGTGCCATGTGTGATGAATAACTCTCATGCCACCTATTTCAAGGTATAAGTTAATAAGTTTATAAAATTCAACTTATTTTGGGAATTAAAATATTGAAGATGGCATTACAACATCATCTTTGCCAAGAACAAATGGACAAATTATGGTCTTCATAGATTCTAGATACCATAATCGATATTTACCAATGTACTATTTCACATTTACCATGAAATAAATATTCATTGATGAAATTTCAAGCTTCTAAGATACTCCATTCATTTAAGGGTATTTAGGATAATATCAGAAAAATATGGTCTTAAAGGTGAGGAAGACGATACATTCATAGTGCCTCAAGGGATATTTTTGTGTTAGATCATTCCCTTTACATTAATGAATGTGGGATCCACATATCAAAATTCTTTAAAATATATATATATGTAGTTATTGGTAATAATAACTAAATGTTATGTCAACCACCTGGTGGGAAAATCCTGATAGAGAATGGATTACTTCATATTTCTTCAAACTATCTTTCATAACCTACTAAAACATAGTGTACAAATGAAAATGTAGAAATTCATCTTCAGGGAAACATCAGGGATGTCACTTGGCATTATGGTAAGCCACCTTGACATCAAGATTGACCTAGAGATGACTAGTTTAATTCTTGTAATGCCACCCCAAAAAAATATCAAATTACTAAGGGGTACCAAATTCACCTCACCTACAGTAAAAATTTCATAGCCAACCTCGCAAGTAAAGATCTCCCCTTCACTAGGATAATAAATAATGGTATTGCCTATAAATAGGGTGTGTTGTAAGAAGATTACTTCTTGAGTATCAGGAAGTACTTACTCAACCCACTAGTTCTGATTCCTCAAATATTTGCAGTGCCACTCATCTTAAATGTGGAAAGTAGGGAACAATAATTGGGTTCCCTCCTCGCAAATAAAATTATACAGGGATAAGGAACAATTTCTAATACATCAGAAACATGATTCTATGTACTAAGACTCAATACACTTATATCTATAAGAACTTCCTTGAACTAATCTTCACATTAAAAAAGATGGGGTATTAATTGATTCAACATAAATTTTATTTTGTCTCTCATATTAATATTTTCAAGAACATCTTCTGACATCATATGTTAACCTAGAAATTATCCTAATGAGGATTCATTCAAAATCCATATAAAATTCCGATTGTATAATGGAAATTTGAGAAATTTAAAGAACATGTTGATTTCTTTATTGTACATGATTCCCTTGAGAATACCCAGAGGACATTGAGCTTCTAAAGGAAGTGCTATTCTATGCCAATGACACTCCCTGGACATGGGAGATGTATTTATATGGTACAGAAATAAGTCCAATCCGAAAAATAATGATAAAACCGAAGCTCAATCGGGTTTTTAGGGATTTAGTTTTTCTCTCATGACAACATATATTTTCGAAACTCCTCTCACTATCCGAAGGCTTCACAAATAGTGAGGTAGATTAGTAATCCCTCATCATTGAGATGGATTTCTCTCTACATCTTCCAATAGCTGGCCTATATATCAAAGGGGACATGGATCTACAGATAAATAAGTTCAATGGAGAATATTCTATAAAAAGGAAGAATGGAACCCTTATATTTACATTGTTTGGGGAATGATGGTAGAGTTTGTTTTTTATCCCACTTTTCATAATGTTCCCCGGTCATAGAATGCTTCTGAAAATACATTGGATAATTCCGCCATAGTCTTGGGTGACCCTAATAAGGAGAAAGAAATCATCATTATCACACATCAAAGAATATTCTCATCAATCGTCGAATGTGACATTGAGGAAATCAATCAGGTCTACACTTCCCTAGGGCATGATGAACCAATGTCAACCCCTGGATGGATGGAGTCCATAATCAGTTATCTCCAAAATGGTAATCCCCTGAAAGACTGAGCTACAAGGTAATAAATTCAGTATTTTGTGAAAAATCATACCTATGGTATGAGACAAGTGGGTAAAATGTCCTTTAGAAGGGATTATTTGGGGGAATACTCTACATATTCCTAGAAGAATGAGATATTTCATCCCTTAAATAATATGTCCATAGAGGATCCTTTTCCACTAATCAGTACATAACAAGACTCTTCCACAAAATCAAGTGGTCATGTTACTACCTGAATACCATGATATACGACTATGTGAAATTCACCAAAAAATATCATGCATTCCAGATCCATGAAATATTTATCCATCGGCCCCTGAAATTTATACATACAACTGAATATTCCTAGACATCTTTTATTTGGGGTATCTATGTTGCAGGTCCATATCCACCATCCCTGCTAATAAATTCAAGTATATCCTTACTCCCACAAACTTATTTTCTATGTATGATGAAAGAATGCCACTCAAGGAAATCAAGATAAATAATATCATAAACCTTGTAAATTCACATATCATCACTATGTTCGGGGTCCCATACAGAATATTGATAGACAATGACACCCACCTCTATTCTTTAGAGTTATAGAAACTATACCAAGAGTACAATATTGAGTTCAATCACTCATCACAATATCATGAATTATAAAATAAAATGATAGAAGCCTTTAATAAGACTCTATAAAATATAATCTAGATGATGGGGAACAAGGATAAGAAGTATTGTCCAGACAACATCCTCCTTTCTTTATTGGCTTACCGTAACACAAAGCATACTACTATACATGAAAATCCATACTAATGGGTTCAAAAGACCATGTAAGTATTACCCACTGAATTCTAGGTACTGTTACACCTAATAACCATTTACACATATCTCTCAAATAATGAAAAATAACAAAATTGTATGGATAAATTAGAGTGGAATGACGAGAATAAGTTTCACACATTACATATCTTTGGAATACATTATAACTGGATCGATCTAGAAATTAATAAAAAGGATCACCTCTATTCATTCCTATAATGAGAACATGTATTGTCTCTCTAGAACCAAATTATTCTAGGAATGAAACCTCAATAGAAGGAACCTAAATAGAAGAGCCTTATATCATACATAAAGCCTATCAAAATCGATCTTACTCATTGGACACAATGGATGGGGAGAATGTTACACCCCCAACCAATGTGATATTTCACAAGAAATAATTTTTATAGTTGTTATAACATGGGAATCCACATCTATTTATTTCACGTCATTCATCTTGACCGAAATATGTAAAATTTCATAGTATCCCACATCTGGACCACATGACGTAAAATTGCAGGGAAATGTACTAATTGAAATATATTAAGTGAATCATTGTCTCGAATCCTTACCAAATGATGTTAAATTTTACATAGATAACTATAATACATGACCAAAAACCATACAAATAAATTACTCATGGCATTTCATTAATCTACATAGATGAAGTACTCAACACATGATGGTAAACTGCACAAAAAAACACCATCTCACTTATGACTCACCGCACATGAGTTATATCAGCATGAATGAATTATGTAATACAAACTTCCAATATGAGATTTTGATCCACCAAGGGTATATATTCCTCAAGAACTACTTATGGGTTTATTATTTTAATCATGATATATTATGTGACCCCAAAACCTCTAGTCTTTTTCCTAGACAGCATTCATTTTTCTCTCACAATGTTTGATCATTTCCCTTACCATGCGATATTAAATTGCATCACAGATATCCTATCCACACCAAATTATACAGCATGAGTTTCTATAATAATGTACATCTTTATTCTCATTTTACATTTGAAAATATAGGGATGGCTCAATCATGTATCTTCGTCCATGCACATCATGATATAAAATTCTCTTTTCCAGTCCATATCTTCCTCATCATAGTGAGATGATCCATTTCCATGCCATGTTTCTCACACTAACCATATAAGACATGGTCATATGAATTTATTTACGGGATTCCTTGTATGAAAAAAAACAAATAAGCTATTGAAAGAGTCATCATGGTCCAAAAAATTGGATCTTAAAAGGAATGACATGATTTATCACCACAGGATGTTAAGCGTCACTGTTGATGGCCCATTGATCACCTAAAATAATTTATCCAAGTGAAACTCAGACAATATGACCATCAACAATGGTGTTGGTATCCTACCACAGCTCCATTATTGGACTACATGTGTCCAGATTCTCATATTAAATGAGATAAAAAGGTATTCCTCGATACTATATCTTTTTCCTGCAATGATATGATACAAAATTATAATTATATTTGTATTGGACATAATTTTATAGGAATTTAATTCCAAATAAACATTGTGTGGCTTGATTCCTATAATCACAGGAAATTTAGGGATAACAGGATATCCAATACTAGGACTAAC
Source organism: Viscum album (assembly GCA_963277665.1). Taxonomy (NCBI): domain Eukaryota; kingdom Viridiplantae; phylum Streptophyta; class Magnoliopsida; order Santalales; family Viscaceae; genus Viscum; species Viscum album. Next base: position 423,780,022 of record OY728129.1, read on the forward strand.
TAAAAAAACAACAGAAACAATTCCATCCACTACATATGATCCATAATGTTGTAGAGATTTTCTTGATCAAGAACTACATGTGGCACAATTCCTATCATCATTGGATATTTAGTGATTCCCAATTCCCCAATATTGGGACTAGCTATGACACCACATGAGAAATGCATACTAACCTCGTGAGGATTGAGTTATAAAAGCACATTATCCTACGTATGAGATTTTTCAATGTACAGTTTTCTCATGAAAACACTATATCATGTACAGTTTTTCATGCCTATTCCCACATCCTTACCACATAATGTTAAACTATAATGAGAAAAAAAATCCCCACTATACGATGTCAAACTTTGTACACCATCATCTATTTTCAATCCCACTAAAAGAAAAACAAGATCATTATCCCGATCCTCCAATGTATGGGATGATACCACTATATTTTAAAATAACCTCAATCCATAAATCATTCTGCATGTATCAAGTGCCAAAGGTTTCAGAACAAATCCATGGAAGTCGAAAAATATACCTGGATTCAAGGTACCCATTTTTAATGATTCATGATTTCATTTGGATCATGCATATAATCTTATGGTCATTAGAAAATTGTGTCACTTTGAAAATTATATTTTTGACCCTTGTGAACCATGAACCCACCATGAAATAACTGAACACCTTAGTGTGATATGAACTACACATGGTATGATTATCCCAAATAATTACTCATTTCTAGAGTACATTGATCCATGATTTACAAAATTTTCATCCCCCACCCAGAAGGATGTCAGGGTACTCTTAGAAATGGGTATCATAATTAAGATCTTGTGTGTAATTCCCCTTTCCGGACCACATGTGTGTATCCCTTAAACATTATTCACTATTGTTCACAGAAATATGAAATTAAAATCTACCCTATAATCATCCAAATTAAATGACTATGGACTTCATGTGAATGAAACACAAGACTTGTTCAGGTGAAAACATGCAAAGGGTGACATGAGAAAAACAACAAATCTTCTCTTGATACACTCTGCATCTCCATAGTTTAGGATAATTATAAGGAACAAATAAATAAGTCATAAAGTTAATTTGGAATAATTTATATCACTAGTAAAATCAAAGATATTCTCACTAGAACCCCATGGTTTGGAAGAAGATAAATTAAGGATTTGTCACATCTTCACACCATATGGATTTTTTCTCTACACAGTGACATGATTATTAGGGTCCATGAAACCTTAGTAGTTATTAAACAATCTCAAAATCATATATCATGATTTTGAGTTCCTCAAATCATCATAAACCATCCATTTCATGTGGAATGGATACCCAACTTGAAGTGATAATTTTATTTACTACGAATGTATGCATATGGTTCCAACATATGTGATGTTGTTCATCAACAAAATGAATCACTCTGCAAAAAGAGTTTTCTAATCATTTTGATCTCTAACATCACTATGACAGAACTGAAAACCTCATTTTGATATAAACAAACACTGGTATCACTATCGTTTATCGTCATCTTGACCTAAGGACTTTGGACCATGACTTACAATCTATGTACCAAACAATCCAAGATTATTCTAAATCCTCTATCTTGCGTCACCATGTTTTAAAACATTTTCAAGGCTAGAATGTAAAACCTAATTCCATAACTTTTTTTGGCCCACACCTCGTGATTTGATACCATAAGAGGTTGCAATAGGGATTAAAAATTCATGATCCAACATCCCAGGAGTGACATAACTCTTTCGGGGTAGTTTTCCTTCCATACCTTACATCATCATGTGAATGTTTGTGTCTTAAAAAATCATTCATGGCCCTCAAAAATATGTGGAGATCATATTTTTCTAGACCTTGAATCTAAAGCATAAGTGCCTTGACACACTAACTGAAGGAATATCAACCTTTCTAGAAATTAGCTTGTATCCATGTGATCCCATGAAACAACACAATGAAACCTGGAATCTCAAAGCTTCATGGTATATAACAGGAATTCCTTCACCATACCAGGTTCATGAAATCAAACAATTATTTTATAACTTATACCACCCATATTCTATCTATCTACATAGACATAAAATCCCTAGTATGTCAAACTAAATAGTTATTACCACCATAAATCATCAACTTCTCTAGGAAAATGGTGGATAATCCTTTATTTTTCAATGATAACAATTAATAAGGGCTTTGACCCAACAACTAATGGAAATAGCTCCTTGAAAAAAATGAGATATATTCGTTGTGAGATTTAGAAACACCCTAAAGAACCCCATAACCCTAATCATATTGGGTTATTCTTCGCATGTATGCACCATATACCATGATAGTCAATCATGTCTAAGCATACTAACCATAAACTACAATTATAGATGGTCTAAAAAATTACACTAAACTAATGATATAAAGGACTAGGCTAAAATACACTAAACTAAATAAATCTATGGTCTGATCTATAAGAAACTAAACTAAATGAATCAATAGTCCGATCTAAAAGACCATAAACTAAATCAATCAAAGCCCTGAGCTAAAATAACCTTAACTAAAGAAATATAATTTATTAGATAAAAGACCTTAAAATAATGTGATAAATGTTCCAAGATAAAAAATCCTAATCTAACACAATTTTTGTTCTAATCTAAATGAACATATTCTATATTAATAAAAGGTCTAATCTAAAAGACCCTAAAAGAAGACAATGATGGTGTAAATAAAAAGACATTAATATTAAGAAATATAAAATCGTAGATTAAATACCCTTAACGAAATTAATAATATTTCTAAGAAAAAAGAAACAAATCTAATGAAATATATGGTCCAAGATCAAAGACTCAAAACTACAGTGATTAGAGGCCCAAGATAAATAACCCTAAACTATAATAAAACCACAATTTTTTATTAAAAAATGGAAAAGGCTAAAGGAACCATTATATGACCTTATAAAATTCTTGTTATGATTTATAAGCCTATCATATTATGAAAAGGAAGAGTTCTCTCCCTCTAAGTCATATATTCTACATTATTATTATTCATAGAATCAAGAGATATCCAGAAACAAGAAAATATAATTTATTATGGAATATCATGTTCGATTTAATTCATGATATATTCCCAGAAAAAACATTTAGTGATTTAAATTTTTAGATAATTGACATTGATGTTTTCATGATATTATGAAAATAATGAGTTATGATGGTGACTCAAAGAATTTCAGGTCAATAAAAATTCATGCGTATTATAAATGATGAAAAACGTGATGAAAATATGAAAAGATTAGAATATACATTCATTTATACTAGGTGAAAGGGGTAATCTCCACAATTTGGTGTCTCTCTTATAATCTCAAAAAAACATAGTGAAAATTTATGTTAGTAATATAATTAAATTCGGACTACTAAGCTTTCTAGGTTGGAATGTAATGGAGGATAAGTGTCTATTAAATGATAAAGTGTTGCTCGCCCTACCTTTTCTTCTTCCTCCTTGGAATAGATTATGTTGAGAAAAGTGGTCAGCTACTCAACAGTCGTTCACATAGTTTCAAGCAAGGAAGAATAGGTTGAACGTTTGGAATTCATTAAATCTTTTATCTCCTCACATCTATATATTTGTGTAATCTAGGAATCCATTTGGGCATATAGATTATATAAAAACTAGGGACCCTACACCAATGAATCAGATGCCTCTTTCATCTTCTCAGTATGAGGAACCTCATCTTCAAAATCATGAATGAACCTCTCATTTGAGGCCAATTTTCATTTGTTGAGAAAAATTTCCTTCATGGATTCATATAAAATCTAGAAATAAAATCCATCCATGTAAAAATCAGGAAACAACTAATGAACTCGTTCCCATTGGTTAAAAAGGATTCCAAATGAGTCTCATTGATAATAGAAGGAATATGTGGTAGGATCATCATACATTGTGTCTGAGTATCTATGACCGAAGATACTGGGGATCCCAAATGATGAATAGCCAAATGATATTATAAGGGACTAAGAGAGTAGACTCAATGATTCCACCCATCAGTAGATTAATTATTCATTTTCTTTTTTGGAGGATAGATTTACCTAATAGAGTCACTCCTACTATCGGTATGGTCATAATTAGAATGAGTTTTCTTCCACAATGTTTATCTCCATGTCTTAAATCAACTCTATTATTTCTATAGATAGAGGGGTTAGAGAGGCAGGTGTTCTATCTACAAGGACAATTAGTTGTCCTAACACACCAAATGGATAATCTTCTACCCAATCCAAAGGATAATTCTGAGTACGAATGGTGGAATAAGCAATAGGAAAAAACAATGATTTTAGAATATGTATCTTCTCATGAAAATATTACCCAAAACTAGCATGTGATCCAAGGGTGTTTCTCACGTCATACACCAAATGCAGGAATATGAGAGACCCTATGGGTATAGAAAAACTAAATAACAAACCAAAAAGTAATATATGATTCATAGTTGATCACCTCATCCATCCAATCCACAGGAACCATGTCTCCAAGGGAGATCATATAAGACCATTTACTGATATATATGCTAGAATTATCAATGATCGGACCAACCGATGTGATATAAGGGGTAAAATCAAAGTTATTGAATTTTCTCAATGTGTATATGATCTCATTAGAGTTTAGGGACATGACGCCAACCCCATATATGATTATTAATCTATGAAATGATATTTCATTAGTAATATAGGTGTCATTATATTCTTCTAAGAAGTAGAAATTACCCCTTATGAATCTAAATAGAAACTGGAAAGGGAAACTGATCTTGAAGGGGGAATTACTTGTTAATAATAGACTATGATTTGATAAGGTGCAAGGGTCATAACATCCATGTTTACACAGTATCCCTATACAAGTTTCACATACATAACTTTTTCACTGACATGGATACAATTAATTGCATCCCTCTATGGGAATATCCATCCATTAAGAAACATGGACACAAATCCCACTAGACTACGGCTCAAAGTGATATAAAAGTTCACCTGTTACCCCTAGGAAATATATTTTCCAACTTCCTCAAAGGCCCAATATGAGATGGTTATATCATAAACATACTGAGAAGAGAACTTATGGGTTTCTATAGTAGTTTTAATAACTCTTCTATAGCATATAAAGATGTTTATCCATTCCCTAACGGTTGGCATACGGTGTGACCAAACCATCCAAATGGTAAAAATTGTGTAAAAAGTTGTTTTTCCTTACTTATTTTTTTAACTCAAACCCTCTCTCTCTCTCTTTCTTTCCAATGGACAGAATCCCAAAAATTATCCTCTTTTGGGGATTTTTTAAGCATAAACTTGGAATTGATATCAATTTTCCAGCCGGAGTCTAAATCAACCTCAATTCATCTCGTTGGATCCTCACCATTACGTTCTCAATTCTTAATTAATCATCCAATGGTCTTCTTCCTATCAGCAATGTTAGTTAAATGAATACACATAGGCCCCAATTTTAGGGCATTTATTTTTTCATTAGATATACCCCAATCCAAGATAAAGTAGAGTCTTATATTGGATGGGGAGATTCATATGTGCCTAAGGTAAGTTTTCAATAACTAATTTCTCATGATTCCTCATTATATAAATTGTTATATCATCACGCTAATTTCATATGGCGTCATCTGCTAAATTTATTTGTTAGGATTTTAGTAATTTGGAATTTTTATGATGACTATTACCATATATGTTACTAATAGTTGGTGGATATGTCTACAACATCAACCACCCCTTGTATAGTGATTTACCATATGTGGGATTTTAGTGTTTTGACACATTTTAGCATTTTTTGATGGACATGTTTGATTGTGCCACTGTTTGGGTGTGCCTAAGATTAACAGTTCTAGAGTTGTCCATTCCATGTTTAATGACTATTGAATTATGAATTGTTAAACGGATGGATCCTTTTGTTCCATAAGACCCACCTAATTAAAGGTCCATAATTTGATGAATTAGTTTGAAATGTAATTGTAGAGTATAAGGTATATATATTCGAATTGGGATAATAAAATGAATATTTTGTTGCATTTATAATTTCACCCCTTTCCATTTACTATGGATTGTAGTGTAATGAATATATAAAATTAAATATTACTTAAGTAACTTAATTTGTTTCATTCCCTTATCATTGACACACTTATTAAAGGTAAGCCTCGAACCTCATGAACTCTTTAAATGGTATGACCACAATTTGGCTCAATTAATTAAATTAATATAGTATAAGGTGCATAATTCATATATGGATCTTGAAATATTTATGGGGGTTGTTTTAATCGATATCATCTTGGATTCTTGAAGGAATTCCTTAAGCACATGTTGATTCCATTTTTATTCAAGAATGTCAGTTTCCTTAGTTCAGACCCACCTTGGAACCTGGTCCTTATCTATCATTGGATTCTTGATATGACATTATAGGATCCCTAATTTACTATAATAGGATTTCATGTAAATAATATAAGGATCTATGATCCACTCTGTGAAAAGAAGGATCCTTAGTTATATCATTTTTCTTATGCATAGCTTATTCCATTTTATAGTTGATATATTCCTTAGACTCTATTAGATCATAATATTGTGAAATTTCTTGGATTATTATCCTTGTATTACACTTTTACCAATTATCTAGGAAATATTTAATACATATTTGGAGACCCTCGAGGTCTAGGTTTCCTTGTTTGTTACCTTGGGACCCTTTACTAATTTTAGATCAAATAGGTTACTTTGTGATATCCTATAACCTTACCAGTGCTATCAAAAGGTGATTTCAGTTCTAGATATGCCTCATGTAAATTAAATATATAAACCAAAAATAAACAAAATTAATGAATGGGTTACATATTTAGACACCAGCAAAGGGTTGAATCATGTACTTGGTATTTACATTACTATATTTTTTACTTTAATATATGTATTATTGCACACTGTTTTAGTTTATATTATATGTAAAAGATGTTATAGACATTATTGTTGGAGGCCTTCGGAGATTTATCTCACTTACTATATGGTATAAATCATTAACTAGGAATATTACATGAATTTAGGTGTTGATAAAGGGAATTATATCCCTTCAGACCCTTGATTTTTTGGTTTTTTATGATTAATCTGGTAGTAGATGATCTTAATAAAGCATGGGATGTTGGGGATAATTTTTTGTTTCTTTTTTGTATTTTTGTATAAATTCATTTTCTACTGTATTTTATCTATTTTTTCCATATTTCATGTGACATGAAATATATCATTATTAGTTTTAGTATATTTTGGTTAGTTTTTTAGTTTTTTATTGCTTCAATATTCTTCTGATGTTCTATATGTGATGTTTACTTACATTTCTTATTCTATTAATCTTCTATTTTTATATATTATCTACTTATATGAACTCTATAAATTAGTGCATAGTCTCTCCATGGAATAACCCTAGGCCCTCAATGCTAGTCATTAGCCTTTGGAATTCAGGGAGATGTTCTTGGAGCCAAGTGTCCAAATGGGCTTGAGGCACCTCTTAATTGGCATCCCGGTCTAGGAGAACATATTCTTCAATCTATTTTTCTTCAACCATGTTCAAAATAATAATATCATGTCAAATAAATATAATTTCTGATATAATAAAATAATGAAAGATTCAACAAACCATTAACAGATATAATATTTATTTTAACATATTTAATTTGACATTCCTTAGGTTCACATTGAAATATTGAATATGGCCAAACCAAAATGATCAAATATTGATTGAGAGTAGTTAATTATTAAAAAATTATACAATACCTCTAAAATTTATAAAACTAATATATTCTCTAGATTTGTCTAAATAAATTTTACATGTATTAATTATGGGAGTATTTTTACATTTTTATATTTTTAAAAAATATTTTGACAATATCTTTATCATATTTGAATTGATTTAGAAAAATACAATCATGACATTAAAAAATTTATAAACCAAGGGATATTTTTATTTTCCCCATCAAACTCGTATAAAATTCCAAATTATTTAATTTTGAAACTGTATTACAAATATTTTTACAAGATCCAAAAAACTATCATCATCATATAAAAACTCAAAGTATCATAACAAATATTATTAATAAATAAATTAGGATTCTCATTCCCCTTATCAAATTTTTTTTTTCGAAAAAAATGTTTAACCTCCAATACCAAGCTCAAGGAACACGGTTTGGAGTATATAAGTCCCTATAGAGTTTAAAAACATGATAATAATTATTTTCAACTTCAAACTCATGGGGTTCACTGAAATATATGTCCTCAAGTTTATAACTATTTATAAAAGTGTTTTTTAAATCCATTTAAAATAATTTAATTCCATGAAAACCATCATTATCTAATAGTACCTTAATTTCATATAATCTAGTAATATGTGAAATAGATTATTCAGAATAAATATTTTATTCCTGAGAATATCTCTGAGAAACAAATAATGATTTATTTTTAAATATATTACTTGATTCATAATTTTTTTTTATAAATATACTTATGGTACAATAATATTTTATTCACTTGGTGGATGAAATAATGTTTACACATTGTTCCTAGAAAGTGTATTTAATTTATTATTCATTTTTATGATCTAATTGGAATAATTTATCTAATAATCAATATTTTTATATTAAGAATAAGAAATAAAGTCATGATTGTCACAAATATTCAAAAAATGTGTTCTAATTTGAACATTTAATTCAACATTACCAATCATATTATCTATATAATTATCCATATGACTCTTCCAATATTTTTCAATAAAAAGTCATGTTTTTGAAAAACTATTCACCCCCTAAATATACTTATCATTATCTTTAGGTTTTCTCCATTAAATTTACAATATCTAAATTCATTCTCATGTGGATCAATATCATCATCTCTTTTATTCAATGATCTTTGAATAAAAATTACTAGAATTGTTTCTTTAACAAACATGGTCCTTTTATTATATACTCTATATTCTTTTTTATAACTAGAATATCTTAATAAAATAACTTCATAATATTTTGTATAAAATTTATCTAAATCATCATTAGTGTGAATTATAGATACATAACATCCAAAAAATATAAAATAGCCAATTTTATACATTTCAACTTCCAATGTCGATAAGGTGTTTTTTTCTTAAAGGGTATCAAAATTATTCTATTAGTTACATTTTTATTTGAATATTTATCAACTTATAAGAAATATGTAGTATAATCAAACTGATATAACATGGTTTTATCTATTTCTTAATGTGTTCAATATTTTCTTTCAACTACACTATTTTGTTATAGTGTCATTAGGGCTAAAAAAATGTGGAAATGACCATTTTCATATTAAAAGGAATAAATTATAGATTCTATAATTGACCAACAAGATTAATTATAATTTATTCATTACAGTTTCTTTTCACATATTAAACCAATTTAAAAAACAATAAACTTAGATAATATTTCATTTTTAATTATAAGTAAATAAAGCCACGTGAATATAGAAAAATCATCAACAAAAAAAATCGAAATCCAAACTAGCCAATTTGATAAGGCCAAATAAATATATATAATGATTATTAAGATTCCTAATTGAATTTACTTCTTTAATTAACATGAAACTCCTTTTTCATTGTTTAACATTCTATGAAAAATCATAGACAAAGGCTTTTTCCACTTTATGATCTGGTAACTATAAAACTATTTGGTTCTTAGATAGCTTATGCATCAACAAAAAATTAGCATGTCACAAAATCCTATTCCAAACAATCATCATATTGAAAAAAAAAATTATACAATTTTCGCTTTGATTTTTTAATTTTATGAAATTATTTGAATAAACATTTCCTTTTCTATTTTCATAAAATAAAATATATTTATCCTTAAATAGAGTGAATTTATCATTTTGGATTTTAAAAATACACCATCACATTGTTTTTTGAATTATTAATAAATTATGATTCAATCATTTAACATATAAACCCTGAGACATAATAACTGAACAAGAAATTTCAACCTCACCAAAACCTTTTCCACTTCCTTTAAAATTAAAAAAATAAGAAATATTACCTCTATCAAACTTATTGAATTAAATAATATTTGATATATAACCAGTCATGTGTATCGTACATCCACTATCCATATTCAAAAAATCTTTTCTGATCATTCCAATACACATTCCCTAATGAAATATATTTATAAATGATTTGGAAACCTTGAAAATTTGGTTCTAATTTTATTAACATAGGAATTCATAGAAACCAAAATGGATTGAAAACATTTATTTATATGAAATATTAATGTTAATGATTTATAAATAAAAACCTTGTTATATCCATGATATTATTGAATTATTGAGGAAAATTTATTTCTATATTGATATTTAATATGACATCAAAAACAAATAGTGGTAAATGTAAATTCATTAGTTCTTTTAAAAAATAATTCTTTCTATATTTTTGGTAAATTAGTTTCTAAACAGAGACTAGATCTATATTCATTCATACTATTGAAACTCATAATTTTTAAAAAATATTTACCATTCAAAAATATGGAAAAATATTAATTTAAATTTTAATTTCATTTTTTGAGAAGTTAATTATCGTTAAGAATAGAATCAAAATTCTTTATTTCAACTTCATAAGTTCCTGACATAAAATAAAAATCACCTTTTAATTAATAAGTTTTAGTAAGTGAATTTCATATATTATCTTATGTAATTCATAGACATATGTGTGTATATTATTTATCATTAGGGATTTATTTCATCAAATTTTCATTTCCCTTAAGAACAAAATTATGTTGCATCTTATGGTTCTTGTATAAAACATTGATTTTTTCAATTTTATTATGAATTATTTAAACCTATTTAAAAATTTCTCAGTAGTTGGGGTTTTACATTATTATTTTTTAGAAGAATAGTTAATATAATCAGTTTAGTATTTTTATGAAGTTGTTGAACACTAGTTTTTTGACAACTTTTTCCAAACCGAATTCCTCAACAAAATAAGAATCATTATTTCAAAACCATCTAGCTACAATAGCTTTATTTTATTTATTTTACTTATTCCTCTTATGTTCTCCTTATAATTTTATTCTCAAATTAGTCTTGATGCTCCCCCTTTTCCTACATACATTGAAAATTATATCTTGAGGTACATTATAATAAAAATTGGTTTCATTCATCTCATTGTGACCATCCTTAGGGTAGATATTTTCTGGAACTCATTGAGTATAATTTTATCCTTCTATATCCAACATTTGTAAAAATTTTATTATAATTCATTTCACTACTCTATAAATCAGAATTAGAGGAGAAAGTATATAATTTTTCCTAAAAAACATTTCCCTTCTTCTTTGAATTAAATTCTTTATATATATTTTTAAGATCAAAATCATATTAAAATAATGATCCAATAGGACAATTAATTGTATATTACGTTTAGTTCTTACTTTCATATATGTCAGCCTTTTTATCATGAAACCTATTAAGAAGTTATCTTGGTACCCATTCAATAATAATATTATTTTGATGAGTTTCTCTTAAATAACTCTTACCAGTTATAGTTCTAGTATATTTATTGTACATTTTATTAACAATTTCTTATTCACCAATTTTAAATTCTTGAAATTCATTTCTTAAACGTAAAAACTTAGTTCAAATATGATTATCTGAGCCATGATGTGTAACATAGAGAATTTTATAGATATTATGAGATGATTTACAAGAAGATTGATTAATATCTATATTATTATTTATTTCAAAATATAAAATATTCACTACATTTAAATTCAACACATACATTATTGCATCATGGAAAATCTGAATCTAGTTCCCCTTAAGGGTGATAGTATGGTTTTTCCACAATTTTCTAATGATCAATGGTATGTTTCATTAAGAAAATTTCAATTCATGATTTTCAAAATCTATAATCAGTCCTATGATAATGTTTTTATATTTTAGGTATCCATATATCATTTCATATAGTTCCTTAAATTTCCAATAAGATCATATCACCATGATGGTTAATTTAGGATTTTTTGAACATATATAAAAATAAATGGGTAAACCTCTAATAACAATTATTATTATAGAATTATGGTGGTTAAATTTCCAAGAGGGGTTAGTTTATAATTTTTAAATTTAATTTAATTATTAATTTTCATTATAAAAATTTCATTATATTAATACTGCTTAAAAATGAGATATGAATATTTATTTTTTATAATGGGTTGGATCTAAATGATCTTAGTCCACTCTTTACCCATCTCGTGAAATAAGAGATATGGTACCCACTATAACCACTATAATGGAATCATAGAATTAATTTTCCTACATAGAGTCAAAAACCCAATTAAAAATTATTTTTTCCATGGTGTCTTAAACCCAAAATAGTAATTTCATTTTTCTTGGAGGCACAAACCAAAACATCTTCCTTTTTCCCACTTGAAGGAAAAAAACCAATGGTTTAATTTTTTAGGGGTCATAATCTATAATAAAATTTTTTAATGGGTATTATAACCCTATAATATTATGAATATATAAATAAATAAATCCATAGAACCATTTGAAAGATTTAGAGTCTGGTAGTTGAGATTGTAAGGAGTTCTTTAGGAACAAAGGATCAAATGACAATAGTTTAGATGAGAGTATTATTTGATCAGTAATTTAAATCACAATTTTCCATATCTGTAATAACCTTTTCATTTTTTACTAATCTAGATCTATTGAACTCATCATATAGTGTTCTTCTGGGAATAATTTATTAAAATAATAAATCTTGTTGTAGTTTATCTTTCTTAATGATGCAGTAGATTTATTCCTTTAATTAACATGAAAATTATAACAATGGGTATCAATTAAATAATATATAAAATTAAAATAAATATATATAGTTATAACACATTATAATAATTAATAGATAACCAAAAAATAATTATAATCAACATTAAAGACCATTGGAAAAATCTAATAAAGTATGCAATATAAACAGTTCAAATTGCAACCACATCAAAATTTGAACTTGTGTTTTCCCAGGAAACGAGCATGAATCTTGAACCCACATGATAATAATTAAATCCTACAAAAAAATAATCCAAATAAAATTCCATATTTTTATAATAATTAATAACTATTTAATAATAACTAAATCAAGATAAACATGTCAAAAAAATCTAAGTAACTGGAAATATAAAAGAATAAAAATAATAAATAATGTTTTGAGATAAAATATGAAAATGAATATATGAATGTATATAGGTCATAAGGTTGTTTCAAAGCAATTCCAAATTTAAAAATGTGGTTACTTTAGTTTATTTCATGTGTTCACTTTGTTTTTTTTTCAATAAACCACTTTATTTTTACCCATGTGGTCACATTATTTTTATTCATGTGATCAATTAATTTTTTTCATGTGGTAATTTATTTTTTCTTCTTGTGGTAACTTTATATTTTTTCATGTTTCCACTTTATTTTTCTCATGTTGTCACTTAATTTGTTTCTTAAGGTAACATATTTTTTTCATCCAATATCTTGTTTTTGTTATGTCGTCACATTATTTTTATCATGAGGTTACCTCATTTTTAATCATGCAGACATATCATCTTTGTCCATGCGGTCACATCATTATTTAACCAGAATATATAATACTCAAGGAAGAAAAATATTTTAGGGTATAATAAATTATAATTATTTTAATTCTCAAAAATAATAATAAATTAGATCAATGATCCAATTAAACAATAACTACTACCAAGGGCTCATTGGGAAGCATCAGACAAATGAAAAATTGGTTACCAATATCCTTTTGTGGTTAGCAGCATCGATCATATACTATAATAGAGCACTAGGGCAAGATCTAATATCTAATGAAGACGGAAATAATGTAGTTGGAAGTAGACGACACATCTAACTCTAGAGACCATATATAGATCATGATATATATCTAGAATATCAATCATCCACTATAATGTATATACCTTCATTCCATACCATCATTATCCATAATATTATTAGGGTATATACATAACATAATTTCATAACTAAATATAGATAAATTGTTCAAGATAAAAATTAACTAATTGGGTGAAATTAGAAAAATTCAAACAACCTGAAACCATTAAAAACATGAAGGAATAATTCAAAAGATTAAATAGGAACATTACATAAAATTTATCTGAATCATTTCATAAGATTTATCCTTTGGAAAATTAAAAAATGCATGATTTTAAGTGACTACAAAAGATTAATTCTACAAAGAAAGAATGAAAATATAAGAGTCACTGGGAAAATAATATCACTCAATTGACTCATTTTTAAGAGTAATCCCATGCAATGTAAGAGTCATTCAGTGTGTCTAATAGTCCTCAAGGATAGTCTACCTGAGTAACACACATTGAAATTAGAAAAGTATAAGATTCATCACAGTATCATTGTGTTCTTCCACACCAAGAAGAACAAAACAATGATGGTTATAAAATTAAAAGTGATAAAATCATAATATTGAGTCCAAATAAAATGTATGATTCTCCATAGACTAACAAATATATGTAAACCAAATAATGAAAAAATAATAGAGACATGATATAAAGTTAAAAAGTAAATATGGAATATGTTTAATAGAAAAAATAACGTTATAAGAGAATAGTTTAATCATTAAATCAATAAGAATGCTAAACTTAATAATATATCATCAGTATATTTTATATAGTGTAGTCTGAATTTATGTTATTAGAAAATTCAGTTATATTTATAGTATTTTCTATACAGGGTTAATCATAATACAATATTCACTTAACAACACTATGATGTTGAATAAAATTAGTTGTTGGAAACATTGTAAGACACTCCTCATGAAAAGGGTGATAAATATTTATTTAAGCACAATGATGAAAACCGAGTGGGTGAATAATCAAAAATTGTATGAATAATATATAGATATTTTTGTGTATCATATGGAACAAATATTAGATGAAAATTTTTATATTAATGGATGGTGAAAAATCAACAGTGGTATCATCAAGAAGTTAAACCATTTGTGAGTTTTTTTAGTTGTTAAATAAATCATTTCTAACTATTGAGCATGAAATCAAGGTTCTATAAAACAACTGAATTTCATTCTTCGATATGATGTAAAGGTCTGTTATAAAATACTCATATTCCACTTAATCATTCATACAAGTTTTTAATGATATTAAGTGTTGTATATTCTATGTGGTAGTTATTTAAATATTACTTATTCATTCTGATGGGATAATTGTTTTCATAAAATCCTTAATCAACTTGTTTCTCATTTAATCAATCTGATGGATGTATGAAGAACTATTGATAAAAATATCACAAAATTTTGATGAATTATGATTTGATACTTGTGGACTTGTGATCGATATGAAAATTACATGATGATAAGGTAACATGTCACCATGGGTTTTAAATTTTTATTTCTAATTTTATTAGTTTTCTCAGCATGTATAAATTGGAAAACAGATTGCAGTTTCATTCTTGATGGTTTTTATTTATTTCAGTGATTATACTACAGTGTACCAAAAATTTTATATTTATTGACTGTGTGTGCATATCACAAAGATTAGGGGTCTTAATATCCATGTGTGTGGACTTTCATAAATAGTTTATTTAGGTATTACCTCAACCAACATCTTTCTTTGAAGGAAAAAAGACATTCATATTAGGTTTGGAATAGTCCATAGTTTAGTATTATCATTGATGTGTGTTCATACACCACATGAGACATAGGGTCCTTTATTCCCATGATTGATCATATTTCTTGATAGAGATTGATCCTCCCATTAGTGGGGTATGATTTACAGCGAACCGGTCCATTCCCATTATAAAAGTATAGAAACAACACCTTGGAACCATTATCAGTGTGAGTATACTCTTACTTCACATTATTTATCTCTCCTCGGGGATAAGGTTCTAATTAGTTTTGGGGCCTTGTTTTTATGTGTATAACCGTAGCATATTTTTTATTCTATGAAAAATACTTATGGTGAGTTTAGAAATAAGATGCTATAATTTGATGGAAATATAATTGATGACTTATAAACTTCTTTAATGATGTGTATTCATGTGTCCTTTTTTATGACTATGAGGATGATACAGTCTCCTCAATTATTTCTCACCTATTTTACCACTTAGTGGTGTTGGGTTATCACTTTATGACTATTTCTTATGATTTTAGATCAATTGATTAGTATGCATGCATGAAATTTATTTTTGTATATCTCAACACTAGGGTTTTCCTACAAGGTCATCACCCTTACCCTTTCACATGAACATTTATAATGATGTAGTCATGCCCATAAATATTATTTATAGTTTTATAGAGTATATGGTGATGTAATACTAGTGGAAATATCCAGTAGAGGTATGTCTTGTGGTGATCATCATGTTATTATATACATTATTATAAAAAATTAATTTCATATTATTTTATTTGTTATTAATGTATTTCATATATATTTTTAAATGTTTAAATTTAATTATCTATTTATATTGAATTTATTTCCTTTAAGAATATTTACAGTGTTGTATCATTTTATATTTCATGGAATAACACCTCTCATATTGTGTGTGCGCAACTATGGTTGTAGTCACTAACCCTTTCCAATTATAACTGATCATGGGGAGGAAAACCCAGTCTTAACACTGACCCATGTGGGACCATAGAAACATCGGGTCATATCAGAGTGATAGTGAGGGTTTCTTTATAGATGGAGTTTAGAGTTAAGAAAATGTATGTTTTTATTTCATGAAACTACATATATTTTACTAGTGGTGCGTATTCTCAACCTATTATTCCATGGAACCTTAAAGTATGACATAGTAGAGAATTCATTCATTTAAAAGAACAATAAATATTTTCTAATATACTAATTTGATTAGATTCTTGTATCTAATTTATAGGAAGATTAGTAGCTGAAATATAAATGGTTACTTTAAGAATGATGTGTGTTATTACCAATAAGAGTGGAGTTTTTTATGAGGAGTTATAAAATTTTAATTATATATTCTATAATTCTATCTTCATTGAATAATGAATCGATTAAAAATAATTCCTCTAATATAATATAAATAACCATTTTAACCTTTTTAAATGAATTTAAGGATTTACGATTGATAGATATATAAATATAATAGTCTAAAGAATAGTTCATTATGAAGAATTATTATTGGCTGTAGAAGGGCTTAAATATAAGTAAAAATATACTAATGTTAAACTAGAAATTGATCTTTCTATAAAAATTAAGATAACTCATACTTATGGGATACTATATTAGTTAATTTTATAGATTCTACTCATATGTGAGTTTTAGAATACAATTGTACAACAAATAGTAGTCTAAATAATATTGGTAGTATTTTTCGTCTATTAAATACTTTTTTTCACTATATACTTGTTTTTATGAAAATTTTATTGCACAGTTAGTGGAAGGGTGGGATAAAATGATCATTAAAAATAAATAGATGAGTATATTAACCTGTATTTGGAGAATCATATTATTTATTCAGAAATAATTCCAAGTATTCAATGATGGAAATATTTCATAAGCTTTGTGATTTTTGAAAAAAAAAATCGATTATACGGAAGGTCTCTTAGTTTGAGGATTTTTTTATAAATATAAGATACTATGAAATTTGAATATTAGGAATTGGAAGGTGGTGTAAAATGATAATTATGTATCATGAGATGAGTTGGTTGACCTAGAGTGGGAACTACATTTTTTCCTAGATTCTAATCCTTGGTTTTGAGGATGGGTATATTTCATAAGCTATGTGATTCGATAAAATTTTCTTTTTATTTTATAGGGAATGTATCTTGGATTGATGATTTATTTATTTTAATATAGGGAACTATGTGATGATCATGTTCTCAATCATTTATATAATATCTAATGTGGAATATAAAAAGTGATGATATTACACTTTGACTTATGTCAAGGGGTCTAGATAAGTGAACTGTATAAAATATCATATAATAAGACATGGATTAACATGCTAGAAATTTCCATTTCTTTACACTTTGAAATACATAAAACAATGATAGACATGGAAATTTTACATGATTTTAATATTAGACTACATATAGAGAGATTCTCATTATTACTTCAATGATGATTTTCCATTTGTACGTTTAGTCATTATAAAAACCAATGTATATATTGGTGGCTGGATAGAATTAGTTATAAGATGTTTATTATTTAAATTTCTATCTGATTTTCATGATATTAAAGGATTTATCCTATAGTAACAGGTGGATAATAGTTTCTATCATGATATTAGTAGTAATTTACAATTCATACACAATGTTATGTGTCCCCAATGAAATATTTAACAGTTAATAAGAGGAGTGGGAGGATATAGGTGTGTGGTGGAATAGTCATTAGGTCCCCTTGGAATTTATATAAACTTTATAAATGTATCTTATAATATCCTAATATTTTTATATATGGTATACTTTAATTATGTTAACGTTTTTGACTATATTCTTTAAACACAAAAATAAAATAAAATTTGAAAGTGATATATTTTGATAAAATATAAATATTTAACTATTACAATTAAAAACATCCCATTTAATTAGTGGGAGTGAATTGGAGTAAGATATTTTTGAAATATATGTATATGAATAAAATTCAATTAGTTTGCCTAAAATGTCGAATAATATAATTTATTCCTTAGAAAAAAATCAAAAAAAATTACTTTTATACGATACACATTTCCACTTAATTAAACATATGACTAATGAAGAATTATGTTTGATATTAATAAATTGATAACAATAATTTTTTAGTAAATAATATGAAATAAGAATAATAACAATAGAAATTTGAAATTTTAATTTTCCAAAACAAATCATTAAATTTTATGATTTTATTCTAAATTATAAATTATATATATTGTAAATTAGAATTAGTAAAAATGATCATAATTTTTTAATTCCTCAAACAATAATTGAATAACTAAAAATATTTGAGTATTTTCTAAATGTTTTATTTTTAGTTGAAAAATGTTGTTTTTAAACAACCTGAAAGTTCTAAGACAATACAGTTATATAGGAATCAATTAGAATCATATAAAACATTTTATGTAATCAAATATAATTTTACTAATAGAATTATTCAATTTATATAACTATTTTAACATAAAAAATATATTTCAATAATTTTTAAAACTAAATAAAATCATAGTTTTGTAAAAAAAACAAATTGGTATATTCATTGAGTCAATTATTTTTAAGGGAAATTAAATTTTTCCTTTCCATGGAAAATCCTCATCCTTTATGTTTTTATAATAAATAAATTTATATCATTGAAATAAGTATCCAAATAAAGATATATTATATATAAATTTAAATATTAAAACATATATTTCTCAAAAAAAATATTTTACGTGATTAATTGTATTCACATTAAAATTAAATTTTAAATACATTAAAATTACATTTTATAAAATTATTTACATATTTTGTATTATAAGTATCAATTTTTTCAAAAATATCATTCTTAATATTTTTCATTAAAAATAATTACTAAGGTTGAAAATAAATTATCCAGGTGAAAGTAAATTTTATTAATATATAAATGGTTTAAAAAAACAAAAAACAGTACATTTTGTCTCAAAACAATTGTCTTTTAGGATGTTTTCAAAGATAAATCTGTTATTTCTCCATTTTGTTCCATTTTATTTCCATTTACACATAAATACTAACCTTATAGTGTTGAAAATGTAAGGGTTATTTTAAAAACTATCCTTCCATTCACATAGAAAAGTGTTAAACTTAACCACTTCAAGGCCCACCTATAATTTGGATTCCCTCTAGAACTCTACCACTTATCTATAAGGATATCCTTCTCCCTTTTTAAAATATTATAGTCACTATTATTTATCCTATGGCCTAAATTTCTAAATATACTTCCACAGAAAATTCCATTCCCCAACATGAGTATAATCGACTATTTAGTTTTTATTCTCAATTATCATCTTTTAAATTAATTATATCCCTAATAATATAATAATATTAATAACATTAATACAGTATAATTTTATTATATTAAGGTTATTATAATTATTTATTCTTATACAACATCAATTAATAACAAATTGATGTCAAATCATTGTGCGGACTACCACCTCCTTGACTTAACTTATTTCATTTTCCATAAAAATATTAAAAGGATGGATATAATGATGTAAATAAAGTATAAATATGATTTTTATGATATATTTAAGGTTATTTTGTGAAAAATTTTAGAACCTATTATTTATATGATAAGAAAATGATCATTATAAATGTATTCACCTAAAATAAGTTCACTACAGGGATAATATTTTATTCAAATTGTGTTATATTATCATATACATTACTGTAACTTCAGAATTTTTTAAATTATGATATATCACGCAGATAAACTCTACATAAGATCATTATTCTTCTCGTATAATTATATTAAATGAAAATCACCTCAAAATCATTTGTTAAATCATCGTATGTTCGTGTTTGGGTAGGTTTAACCACCTAATGAGAAAATACTATAAATTTATACTTTGAATGACTATTAGAACATTATTACATGTATAATATCCAATAAATGTTTAAATAATGTTTTTAATTAGGTTTATAGGGTTATATGTGTATTTTAATCATTAAATTATAAATTACACTTCATTCATTAAGAAACATGGAAATATTTTCACCGTTGATTTCAACCTCATGGATAATAAGTAAAAGAACAATGAAATGAGGATATAAATTTATAAAATATCATGAAACATATACTATAGATACTTTAATTATCTTATTATTATAATTTTCATGATCAAAATGAATTCAAAAATGTTATTTATGAAATTTGATTAATGTTATTAAATTATTTACACCTGGTGTTGAAAATAGGTAAAAGCTAACTGATATTTCAATGTATATAATGAATATTAATGAGGATAGTAAATGGATAATGTTTTGAAAAATGTTCTTATTAATTCATTTAAGTAACATGATTATTTTTCAGGTCATTCGGTGTATGGGATGACTAAATAAGGATGGTGTTAAGGGTTTTCTTTCCAATTCTTCTCTTTGAGGCATGTTTGGTATTATTCACCAAATTAAATTTATATGGTGTATATACAACTAAATTGAGATATAGTGTCATGAATTTATTTTTAATTATGTTATTTTATGTTGAATTATAGTCTCTATTTTTGAAGGGGTTTTGATTTGAATGTATCTAATGTTATAAAGGTTTTCATGGAATTAATTTAGATTCAGTGAGGCATAATAATGTTTGTGAACCATGTTTTGATTGTATAGTTTATTCAACTCCAATTGATATATTTTTATCGAAATATTTATATTTCACGGGATTTACTTCCCAGATAATTCTCCCTTATTCAAGTGGATATTGATTCATTTTCTTCCTCAATAGTAAGTATTTCATGTAAATCAACTATCATTCATTACGTTATGATTCTTCCCAAGAAGTTATTTTATATAAGGTCAGCTTATTCAACCATTTTTTTATTATATGGTATTATCTCATTTTATTCTAGCGATAGTCTTTCCTACGACATAATCCCTGGGAAAAAATATTTCTCATTTCAGTGGTTATATTCTTTGGAAACCATCCACCTTCTTTTTCTAGGTGACATACGATCGTGTTATTCTACTATTGAATTAGCAGTATAATCATTGATCTATTTAGTGTAAACATAACATATTACATAATTTTGATTATATGATGTTAACCTATAAAAAATAATATTATTAACATGGGTAAAATTATTGTTATTCCAATACAGATGATTAATAGAATGTTGACTCTGTATTGTTTGACCATCAACCTTTTTTCTATG
The DNA here is from genome assembly GCA_963277665.1 of Viscum album. Classification (NCBI taxonomy): domain Eukaryota; kingdom Viridiplantae; phylum Streptophyta; class Magnoliopsida; order Santalales; family Viscaceae; genus Viscum; species Viscum album. The sequence goes on from OY728129.1 coordinate 423,801,873, forward strand.
GATGAGTTAGGATCTAGGTATACCTTTAATTAACAAAGGGTAAATTTCTGATATTCTTAATGATTGTTTAATATTAACACAATATGAAATTATATTTTTATTTTTATTCTTAGATATATAGATTTTTTTGTTTTTATTTATCCAATGGTTACATAGGGAATGGTATGAATAAACTCGATAACTATTCTAGTAAATGCATTGGAATTATCCATGTGATATTTCGGGCTTGAAATTATATATCCCAATGATAAATTGATAGGTATAATGATACCAATTTATTTTGGTAGTAAGTTTTATTCATTAAAATTGAGAAATATGGAATGATTTTTGTCAAAATGACAGGTAATGTGTCTTGGAATTTGTTCTTGAGATTAGTTTTTTGTTGTATATAAATATACATTCAATCAATGGGATATTAGTATTACACATATCCATTTTTTATTTGTTTCAATGGTTATAAAGTTCTTCTATTTTCATTTTTATTATTGGTTAATGTTTTTTACCTTTTTATATCATGATATATATTCTATGATTATGCGAAGATTTCTCTAGTTATATGTTTCCCTTTCAAAGAGATTGAGATCGCTACTTTTTTATATTTATATTCCATTGGATATGATGAAAATTAATACATGTGAAATTTTTATAAGGATATCATGTGATGAATAATTTGTGGGATTTGAGGAATACCTATCATGAATTATGTAGTTTCTTATATGTGATGAAAGAATTCCATTTGTTTAGATATTCATGGTTTTCATTAGTTTATGACGCATCATGATTCTATAAATATCCAACAATAAGAACATCATTTAAAAATAATAATGTCGTTAATTTTTAATAATATTTTAATTTTGTATGGTTATATAAAGTCATCCAAAATGGGTATTAAATCTATTATGTAAAGTATATGTTTATGGAACAAGATCCAAGAGTACTGGTTTAGAGCATTATTATTATTATTAAAGGAATGTATAAGATAACTTTTTTATTATAATTTTTTAAGATAATTTAAGGATTGACAGGTTAGGTATGATCATAATTGATAACCCTGTAAGATAAGGGTAAGTATTAATATTAAGTAAATAATGAACATTTTATTTGGGGATTAGGATTGGAAAAGTTCAGTGAATACCCATAGAATAATTCAAAGTATTGGATAACAACCCTATGATTTAGTAAAGTAGACATTATATGGTTTTTAATTGAAATAAATCCTTTTCTAGATAATAAAATGTGTTTTATAAGGGGGAATAGATTCACTTTGGGGTAATCACCTAGAAAGTTTTTGGTTAAGAATTGACTAAATCATCACTCTGATGCATGATCAGAGGTCCTAGGAATACACATCTGGAAAGACACTACTGGAGAATACGATTTTGATAGACATATTATCATTAAAAATAATTATAAATTATTTAATAATGATGTTAACTAATTATTCTAGAGAATATAATGGAAAAATTAACATTGATAACCAATAAATGAATAAAGAGATTCATGGTTTATCTGAAAGTTTCATTTGTTTTAAAACCAAATGTGTCATCGAGGAAGGAATTTTTAAATTAATGTTTTCACAGTCATATTTTGGATATTATGGTGCCCATTTTTGCTTATTTGGTTTAAATGATATCACGAAGATTATACATAGAAAGGTATGTATCTAGAAGAAACTATGCCTTATAAAAAACAAGGGAACGTACATAAACGGTTAAGAATTTTAGTATATATATTTTATGAAGGATAAGCTGAGATTTATAGTATTTAAAAAGGTATTGAGGTTGATATCAAAAAGAAATTAATTCTTGATACACTTAGATATTATCATAAATGATTGATAATTATCAATGATATTCTGGTATATTGTAAAAGATATTAGGATAATCTGAAACATCTATGGATTGTTCTTTTGTAGTACTTGTTTAATGGTACATAAACACATTAAGTAGTATTAATAATGTTTAAAAAATATTTTGTTTGAAAATTTTATAAATTAAAGAATAAATATTCATGAACAAAAAAATTATTAATTCATAACTCTTAGGTTTAATATATGCTTATGGTTGAGATAGTCAAGTTCTGATTGATTTTAGGATATGTTAGTTAGATAGTAATTGGTAACCTTGGGATTGATATTTTTTTAGTGATATTTATAGAGAAATTAATCTTTTTTCAGGATTATGATATATAGTGATTAGTGTGTGAACTTATGAACAGGTTCCTAATACATTTTTATGGTTAAATATAGAGTTAATTTCTACAAGAATATATAATAGTGTTGTTATTTAATGACTTGGGATTCAAATAGATTTTGGGAATGTTAATTCATTGAGAGTATATGATGTACTTATATATATACTTGGGTTTATGAATTTAGTAATGATTAATGATTAATGATGAAGGATAAGTTTGATTTTGAGAGCTACTATTTCACTTATTATTGGGGTATAATACTTTAATAATTATTATAGTAATTTTGGATATTTATTTAATGGATAGGGATATTTAGTATGAGGGGACCGAAATCAATGTTACCTAAGTTGAACCAAGAATTTTATATTTTAAACTAAAACATGGGATAAATGATATATAGGTGGTGATGAAGGTCATCATACATATATGTGTGAGGGAAGAAGATAGGCTACAAAAATCTATTTATTCAACTACAATAGAGTTGGGAATTATGTGGCTCAATATTCCTATCAAAGGCCCAAAAAAAGATATTTATAAACAACCATTCAAATAAGGAAAACCATATGTAACTACTACTAATGTGTCATACAGTGAGATTTCACTCCATATTGTTTTAGATTTATATGTCATGTATGTTTTCAGCAACTTTAGGTTTTTGAGTTATAAAAACCCCATGTGGTAGGATTATAATATAAATAATTTTCAAGGATTCAAGATAGTTATTCCTCATGAATATATATCTTCTTCCATTTTTAGAATTATATGTAAAAGTATGAATGCTTTATCAATATAAATAAATTTCTTATAATAGTTTTTTGTACATAGAAATATTATTTCATATCTTAAATATACTCATGGTCATCTAGAGTCGTTTGGTTAATTATGAGTTCCCTATATAAATTACTAAGATATTATGATTCAAATAAAAATTTCGACATTTATTTAAGGGGGAATGTGACACCCTAATGTTTTAATATAATATTACCTTTATATATGTCAATGTGTTTGATATATTTCCCAGCTGCAACATCAATCTTAAATTTACCATGATATATTTATATAAAATAAACATATTTAAGAATGAATATTAAAACCTGGTCATTGAATTAGTGAGAATAAATAGAATTAAATAATTTATTAAATATTTATATATAAATAAAATATGTTATACATTAAATTTGAATGAAATTAAATTAGTTTAACTGAAATGTTTAGTAGGATAATTTATTATTAAGAAGAGTAATTTCATAATAAATTAACTTTTCTACAATACACATTTATATTTTAGGAAACATATGATTAATCAAAAATTATGACTGATATTAATAATTTGTTATCAAATAACTAGTTGGCTAAGATATGAAATAATGAGAATAAAAATAAATATTTGAAAATACCATTTTCCAAAAGAAAATGTTTTCTCAATAGATTTTATAATTTTTTACAAAAAAACTAAATTTATAAATTATGAAAATTTAAATTTTTAAAAAATAGAATTATTTTTTAATACCTATTATTAAAATTTACATAGTATAAATTTTCAATATTTTTCTAAAATGTCTTGTTTTTTCGATGAAAATTTATTTTCACAAAACATGTAATTTGTATGAAACTACAATTATATAATAATTTCCATAGAATTTAAAAAACAATATAAGTAATAAAATATTAATTTTAAGAATAAAATTAATCATTTTCAAATTTTCTTCTAACTTAAAAACCCTATCAAAAAAATTAGAAATAATTAAAATATTACTTTAATAAAAAAAATACTTTCTGTTTTTTCATTGGATTAATTACATTCAATAGAGGTTTTTTTTGGAATTCCTTCAAATCCAAAAACCATACATTTTTTATACTAAATAGATTTATTTCATTAAATCTAGTGTCTGAAATAATTTTATCATATTTTTAAATTTAATTCTTAAAAACATAATTTCTCAAAACAATGTTCAGTGTAATTAATTGAATCTATATTGAAATTAGCATTTCAGACCTCTAACAATATTATTTGATAACAAATTTATGAATTGGAATTAGAATAACCAATTAAGGTAAAAAAATTGATGTTAATATTTGACATTAAAAATAATTACTAAGATTAGATATAAATTTCTAAGGTAAAAGTAAATTATAGAAATATTAAAATAAGTTAAAATAAAAAAGACATAAAAATTCATTGTTTTCTAAAATGGAGCAGTTGTGGGGATTTTTTTACCCATAATAATTTTCAACTTCTATTTTTTCCCTTTTTTGTCTTTTTAAAATGTTTAGTAACCTTATATTATTCAAAATGTAAGGATTACACCCAAAACAAATCTTACATTCACTTATAAAAGGGTAATATCTTCACCACATCAAGATTCACCTATTAATAGAAATTTATCTTTAAAATCTACCAATTTTATCCTCCTAGTACCCCCACCAATTATCCAAACACTACTTTCACCTTTATTTTATCATAATACCATCATTTCAATTGAATCTACTAATGAAAATTCATGTCGCTAATATGAGTATTATAAACTACATAATTCTTATTTCAATTATATTCATTAAAATTTATTTATAACACTCTAATATAAACATATTAGTATAATTAATATAATTTTATTTTATTATATATTTTTTATTATAATTTATTATTAGCATACCCCATACATTAATAAAAAAATATATGTTCGTCATCAATTGTGAAAAGTATCGCCTCCATGATGCAACATGTTTCATTTCCCATAATGACATTAAAAGGATAGATATAAGGAATATATTAAAGGATTAATATTATTTTTAAGATATCATTATTCCTATGTAATGAAAAATTTTAATACCTATTAATGACATGATCAACAAATGATCAATGTTAATTAAATTATTTAAAATAAGCGTGCTATGAGGATAATATTTTATTCAATTGGGGTAATTCTTACATATCCATTATTTATTATTATAAAGACCTAGAACTCTTATATATCACAATAATAAAAACTATATAATATCATTATTCTTCAAGTAAAATTATATTATAACAAAACCACCTCATGATCATTCAATAAATTCGGGGGTGTTCGTGTTTGGATCAGTATAACCACCTAATTGAAAAATACTATTTTTATATATTATGAATGACTAAGGGAACATAATTATAAATATAATATGATATAAATATTTAAATTATTATTTTTATTTGTTTCAGGTAAGGTTATATTAATACATAACCCATTATATAATAAATCATCCATTAATAACTAAAAACACTGAATCATGCTTGTAACCAATTTAAACATCATGGATCATAACCAAAACGACCAAAAATTTAGAGAATTATTTATAAATTATCTTGGAACATATTTTATATAACCTTTAAAATATCTATAAATAATTAACGTTTCAAAAATAATAAATACAAATGTTGATTTTATGAAACAGGTTCAAAGCGATAATGATTACATACATGAGGTATTAGAAGTATGTAAAAGTTAATTAATATATAAATATATAGTGAATATAAATTATGATAATAAATAGATGTATTTAAAAATAAGATTCATGGGTGTGTATTAAATAAACATAATTTAATTTTTCATAATGTTTGGTTCATTTTTATAATGGATCAAGACCGATATAAGGGTTTTAATCTAAAATTCCTCACTTTAATTAATGTTTGGTATTATGAACCCAATTTCATTTATGTAGTGAATAAAATACCTATTTTAAATATCATATCATGAATTAATTTTTTATCATGAAACTTTTTGTTCAATTACAAGACATCTCTTTCTATATTTTTCTATTCAAATGGTTCAAAAATAGTTTGTGTTTTCTTGGTCTCAATTCTAATTATTTGACCAATAATACCTTATGTGCACCATGTTTTTTTTATGGTGTATTCACTACCCAAGGATATATTTTTTATCATAAAATATTTATTCATATTATTTACAATCCAAATCCTATATTCTTATTCAAGTGTCTATTAATTCAGTTATTTCCCATAAGTAAGGAACTTTTCTAAATAATTTTTTTCATTTAATTATGATCATTCACATTAAATATTTTCATATATGTTTGATAAATTATTCGATTTTATTTTTTTCCTAGTGATATTCAATCCGACCACATAAATCATTTTACATTTATTCTCACTTATTGGGGTATGTTCTTTTAAAACCATACACCTTTTTTCATTGTATGTTATATGATGAGTTATACTAATATAGACGTAGTCATATGACCACTACTCTATAAAGTGTGAACATCACATTTTACCAAATTAACATTGGATGATGTTCACCAAGAATTAATATTATTCCATTGACATGGTCAAAGGTATTATAATTCCAATATGGATGACTAATGATATGTTAACTATATATTGTTCGACCATTCACATTATTTATATGGATGAGTTATGACCATTAGATACCATTTATTAACATGGGGAAATGTATGTATATTTTTATTGGTTTTGACTACAAACATAGGATGAATATGTATTTATATTTTGTATTCATCGTTATATGGATAGTAAAGTTTTTATTCATCTAATGGTTCAATATAAAATGGTATAAAAGATATTGATCACACATGTGGTGAATGAATTCAGATTAATGAAGTGACATGTAGGGACTAGAATTATATTTCACCTCAATGTATCAAAAAGTCTCATGAGACTTTTTGGGTTCAAGTATTTGTTGTATTTCCTCCCAATTTCGCAAGATTCCTTAACTGTAATCTCATCCACAAGTAAAGAGTATTTGAAGAAGGCTTTGGAAATAGGTCATTAATGTATATCATTGTGAATTCCATTAGAATGAGATCAGTGTTATTGATAGGTATGTTTTCAATTACTGTATTGGTAATATAATTCTAACATTTTTATGTTCATTATTACTTCATGTTGTTTACCTATTCCTTCCATAATATCTATTTCGTTTTAGTACTAATATCATTTCAGTTATACGTCTTTCGTACTGAGTATTTTAGCTCACTCTTTTCAATTTTTTCCATCCCCCATGTTACGAAGAAAAAAAGAAAATTTAGAGTTTTTATAATGATTGAATGTGTGGAATAATTTTTGGGGAATTATAATGATTTATCATGAATATAATAGTTTCTTATGTATAATGAAAAAATGACTAATACTTCAAAAGTACATGGGATTCGTTAGTTTATGATGTATCCAGATCCTCTGAATCTATATAAATAAAATAATCCTTTGGGTGTAGGATATTTAATAATAGTTATGTATTATAAAATTATTAACAGTTATATATAAGCGTTTATAGGGGTAAAAAATAAATTTTTTAAATTTTGTGTTTATAGAACTGAATTTGGAAGTGCAAGTTCAAGGTGCGACATATATTCCACAGTATTAGTGATACTTTATAAACCATAATCTATATTTGTATATTAGTGAATGTTTTATTGAATAATGATTTTGAATTGATCTTCGTTATCTTATATAGTTTTCTATAAAATAATTATGATTTGATCACCAGTGTCAACACTGTTAGTGAGATAATACTTTTTCAAATGAGTGGGTACATATTTTCCTTACAATGAGTAGTTTGAAATATATATTTCATTTCTTAAGATGATTATGTTAGATTACTATAGCATTACAATAATGTTTTTTGTCCATTGAACATGTTATGAGATTAATTTAGTTGTTGAAATTTATAAATATTGATCAATCATGGACTATTTCAGTTAGTGAGTGGGGAGATCTACAAAACTCATGCATGTGCTGAAAATCATTGAGAAATATACATGATTTGATACAATTTACCTTCTAGTGATGTTTTAATGGGAATGGATAATATTTTCCTTTTGAAAATGGTATTAAAAAATTATATAAATGATGAAATAGTTATCTGTTGTTCCATTAGCCACAACACATAGTAGAGATATTTATAGTTTGGACTCAATGTTAAGTGTTGTAGATTTTACTGAAATTGTTATTGTTGATTTCATATGTTACTTTATTTTTTCACAATATCCACCTAAATGTTTGTAACGTCCCGGTTCCAGAAGCCACCCAGAGGAGCCCCATACCTGATTGTTCAAATGGCCTCAAACACATTTCCCAAATTCCAGAGGCTAATGACTACCAGCGAGGGCCTTGGGTGTGATAGTAGGGAAACTATGCCCTCATTGGCAGAGTACCCAATGGAAGTAAATAAATAATACAACAGCGGAAGTATTAAATATCCAACAACAATGCACAACGGACGACTAAAACAATGAACAACTGGAGCACATATGTATATATATGAAATGATGCATGATACATATCTAGGAAAATATCCAAATATGTCAAAATTATAGAAATACAAACAGCACCAAAACAAGTACAAAAGAAAAGATAAACAGCTCTGCAGCATCGCAAGCCTAAGCTTGGTCCCATGCTCTCCTGATCCAAAACAATCATGTACCCGAAGTCAAAGGGAACTTTACATTGTCTATACCTGCAACAACATAGTCTGTTTGGGCCCAAATGCAGGGCCTAAACATGGTGTGAGGAAAAATCTCAGTAGGAAACGACTAGAAGATCTGTACCTAACAGTTAGTGAGTATATGGTAGGTAATAGTACAGTAAGTAGTAAACAGTAATAGTAAACAGCATGTAGTAACCAGTAAGTAGTAATTGTAACAGTAAATAGTTGGTAGTAACCAGTAAGTAGTAATAGGATGATATGCAACAATAATCAATCCACAGAACAATAAGTAGCAGTGAAGCAAACAGCTAACCACAACAGGAACCCCTCTAGGAAGTACTCGCAGCCAACCCCTCTGGTCCTATCCATGAAGTACCAACAACCCTCTGGGCAGTGCACTCAGCCTAACCCCTCTGGTGTGGTCATACAAAATTATAAGACTCTCTGTGGATACTCTCTCGGTAAATTCCCTTTATTGTCTAGCGTGGTCAAGGACTCTTTGAGGAATATCACGCAGTCAAACCCTCTTATAACCCCAAGGTCTAGAAACTCTCTAAGGAGCTCACTCGGTCAATCCTCCTATAGACTTAGGTCTATCGCAGACTCTCTATGGAATCTCACTCAGTCAATTCTTCTCATCCTGGAAAGGTATTAAAGAAATTCAAACAAAGTAAACACTCTATGGGAGCTCACTCGGTCTATCCCCTATAGGCTATATTATCCAAGACTCTATGGGAAGCTCACTCAGTCTATCCCCTCTAGTCTATAATGTCCAAGACTCTTTGGGAAGTTCATTCAGTCTATACCTTATAGTCTATAATGTCCCAGACTCTCTAGAAAGCTCACTCAGTCTATCCCTTATAGTCTATAGCACCATGTTCTCACGGTCCTCTTCTAGGCAGTTTATAATAATTATATAAGGAAAACGTACACCTATAGAGCTACTTGGATAACTTGTCTACATCATAACAAACATGTCAATAATATCATTCCATCTGATGGTCACAAGTCATGGAAAACAGGTATAATGGCCAAAGGCTTACAAGACCCAAAGGGTCGTAAACAGAACAAGGCATGGAAAAACATCCCAGCACAGCAATTATCCTCATTCAAGATCAAATTACCTCTACAGAAGCATACAAGTATGATAGAAAAACAACAGGGGAAAATGGTAAACATGCAATACCCCGTTCACAGGTATTGGTGGAAATTTGCACATAAAGGTCAAAGACTTAGAAAGGTAAGGCACAAACCACCTACCATGATGCTAGGAGATCAATATACTTAGACTATGTGGCTTGATTCTCCATAGAATGACGTAGATCTATGAAAACGCAAAAAACGTTAAACCCACAATCTTTTGAGAATGAGGGGAAATCATAGAATGAAATTCAGGAAGAAGGAAGATCTCACTGTTGTGCTTCCAACGCAATCGACGACGGTAGATTCGGAAAACAGATAGAGGCTCGGGGGCTCGGGGGATGTTCGAGGCTGTACAGGCACTCTCGGTCGAAGAACCTGATGAAGAAGGTGTTTTTGTCTATTAGGTGTGACCCCGGTCCGTTTAATGAAAAAAAGAACCTACATGGCGTGTACTTTTAGGGTACACGACGTGTACTTGGCCTTTTCGTACTCTTCTTTAAGCAGCCTCTACATCGCCCCTACACACTGTGTGTGTGGCCCGGACACGGCCAGCACACAGCCTTATGCGGCATCAAAGTACACAGCATGTACTTATAAAGTACACTGCGTGCACATTGAAAATTTCCAGATTCTCCTCTTTTTCTAAAAAATGACCAGAAAATGAAAAACATACCTAAAACGAGGATAGGGGTTCTTAAAAACTTCCCCCCTTAAATAGATTATTCCTAGAATTACCCTAGCGAGGGGTAGAAGAAGAAACCTCGAATAGCTCCGGCCACTGCAATCGTACATCAGCATCCCTCTCCCAGGTCTCGTCCTATACTTGCCTGTGCTGCCATAGCACCTGTACCATAGGAACAGACCGGCTGCGGAGAACCTTCGTACTGTGATCGACAATCCAGATAAGATGCTCCTTAAATGACACATACGCTTCGATCTCAACCTCTTCGGGTTGAAAGACATGAGACAGGTCTGAAAAGTAACATCAGAGTTGAGAAACGTGGAAGACTTTGTGCATATCCTGGTACCTCTGACGTAACTGCAACCGATAGGCAACCGGCCCAACTCTCTCCAACACCTCAAACGGCCCTATGTACCATGGTGAAAGCTTACCCTGTCTCTGGATCCTCTTGTGTCCCAACCTCGGTGTGATAGGAAGGGAAACCTGATCCTTGACCTCGAACTCCAGAGGTTGTCTCCGCTGAACAGTATAAGACTTCTGTCGAGACTATGCTGTTGTCATTCCCTTCTGAATCAACTCTATCTGCTCTGAGGTCTCATGAACAAGACGAGGTCCCATAAGAGCTACCTCTCCTGCCTCCATCCAGCACAAAGGTGACTGACATGGCCTATCATACAAGGCCTCATAAGGTTCCATCTGAATAGTCGTCTGAAAACAGTTTTTATAAGAAAACTACACAAGAATAATATGCTTCTCCCAAGAACCAACAAATTCTATAATGCATTCTCACTGCATATCCTCAAGCACCTGGATCGTATGGTCAGACTGGCCATCTTTCTGGGGATGGTATGTTGTACCCAAAAGTATCTGGGTACCCAATGCCTTCTGAAGCCCCTTCCAGAACCGAGAAGTAAGACGTGCATCCGTGTCTGAAACAATGGAGTGTGGAACTCAATGTAGATGTTCAATCTCTCGAATGTACAACCACCCCAGCACAGCAACACTGAAGGTCTCCTTGATCGGAAAGAAGTGATCAACCTTCGTAAGCCTATCGACAACAACCCAAACAACATCACTCCCTCGAGTTGACCTCGGTAACTCGGTCACTAAATCCATCGCGACATCGTTCCACTTCTACTCGGGAATGGGTAACTGCTGCAATGGCCCCACTGGTCGCTGATGCTCCACTTTCACCTGATGACAAGTGGAAAACCTCGTGATGAACCTAGTGACATCTCTCTTCATACCTGGCCACCAGTACTAGCAGTGTAGAACACGATTTATCTTGGTGATTCCAGGATGAACTGCCCAAACTGAGGAATGAAAATCCTGCATCATCTCCTCACGTATGTCTACTGGCACCCATACGTGTCCCTAGAAATGAAATATCTCTTCCTTTCCCATGATCCATCTAGGAAGAGGGTCCTCTCCTGACACACTCTCTTGCAAGACTAGGCCTTCTGTGTCTGATACTTGTCTCCTCTGTACTCGATCAGGAAGTGTAGAGGTAACAGCTACAAAAGATAGAAAAGTATGTCCCTGCTAGTTATGCATCTCCAAATGAATCTTAGATAATAGAGACATAATCTAACACTCACTGCTATCCTAATTAATAGCATATATTTTAGTTATCCTGTTCTGTGCATCAGCAACTGCATTGCCCTTCCCAGGCATATAGGCAAGCTCAATGTCGAAGGACTGAAGATACTCAACCCACCTGTGTTGTCTCAGATTCAGGTCCTTCTAAGTGAAGATGTATTTGAGACTCTTGTGGTTGGTGAAAACCACAAATTTCACTCCTAGAAGATAGTGTCTCCAACAGCGTAAGGCATGAACAACAGCTGCTAACTCTAGATCGTGTGTCGGGTAGTTCCTCTCATGTGGCCTCAACTACTGAGACTCGTAGGTAACAACTCCATCTCCCTGCACAAGCATAGCTCCCAGTCCAATACCTGAAGCATCGTAGTAAAAATTATAGCTCTTGCATGGATTTGGAAAGACTAGTATCAATGATGAAATCAACCTTCCTTTCATCTCCTTAGAGGATGACTCATAGGAATCTGACTATAAGAACCTCGCACCTTTCTTGGTCAGACCTGTCAGCGATGCTGCAAGGTGTGAAAAGTCATGAATAAAGTGCATGTAGTATCCAGCCAGCCCTAGAAAACTTTGCACCTCAAAGACGTTCTTCGTCTACTCCCAGGAAACTACAGCTCTCACTTTCTCTGGGTCCACTGATACTCCAACCTTCGAGATGACGTGACCCAATAAGTGAATCTGATCCATCCAAAATTGGCACTTTGAGGGTTTAGAATAAATCTGATTCTCTCTCAGCGTACTCAAAACAATCTCAAGATGGGTATCATGTTCGTGTAGATTGTGAGAGTACACCAATATATCATCCACAAAAACCACAACGAAGGAATCCAAGTATGGATAGAACACTCGGTTCATCAGTTCCCTAAAAGCTGTTAGCCCAATCGTGAGACCGAATGGCATGATCATATACTCATATAGACCGTACCTGCTCCTAAAAGATGTAAGAGGTATATCTGATGATCTAACACACAACTGATGATGACCGGACCTCAAATAGAGCTTCGAGAACACTTGGGCTCCTTAAAGCTGATCAGAGAGGTCATCGATCCTCGACAAGGGATAAAGTTTATTGACCATAAATTGGTTCAGCTTCCGATAAACCACACAATGCCTAAGGGTGTTGTCTGCCTTCTTTGCAAATAGGATAGGTGAACCCCAAGGAGAAGTAATAGGTCGGATGAAACAGTTTGCCTGCAACTCCTCCAACTGCTTCTTGAGCTCCTGAAACTCAGGTGTAGCCATACTATAAGTAGATATGGATACTGGTGCCGCTCCTGGCACGAGCTCAATCAAGAATTCTACCTCACGCTCCGTAGGAAAACCTGAAAAGCCCTCTGTAAAGACGTCTATGAAACAGTCCTCCACTGTGGGAAAGTCTAACTACGAAGTCCCCTGGTCATCCAGATATAGACTAGAAATTTGGTTTGTAACTCCTCCTATCCCATGATGCTCAGGTCCTGCTCGACTTGCATGGACATCCCACTCACCTCTATGAAGAAAAGATTCATCCTCTAGTGATACAAAACTGACTCTGCGGTGATAACAGTCGAAGACTTCCTGAAAGGGAACTAACTAGTCCATCCCAAGAATGACATCATAGCTCGTCATCTCTAGGAAATAGAGGTCCCATAAGAAGTGAAACTCTGAAAACTCCAGAGGACACTCTCTGCACTGACGTACGCCAACCACTTTGGTCCCCAACGGTGTGTCTAGATTCAATGTACCAGCAGAGGAAAAGATACAGAGCCCAAGGCTCTGAACAACAACAATAGATATAAAGATATGACTAGCACCAGTATCGAAAAGATCTGAATATAAAACAGAGGCTACTAAGATCATACCTCGAACTATAGAAGGTCTGAGATCCTACTGCTGAAGGGTCTGCTCCACAGCGAATGTATGGCTGGTCCCGCGGCCCTGGGCCCCTGGCTGACCACTCTGAGTTGATCCACTCTGCTGTCGCTTGTAACCTGGTGAATGACCACCACGGCCGTGACATCCACCTCGGCCCAAACATCTGGAAGAACTCCAATTCTCAGACTGGTGAGACACTGGTGATACATCTCATATACGCTGGGTCATAGAAGAACCCATACCACTAGTTGTAGCCGAGATGATCTGACAAAAATGCTAAAGACGGCCCATCTTGCCGCAAGATCGGCACTCCATCAGGTCACTCTGACAATGAGGCCTAGAATGGCCACTCCTACCACACAGGTATCATACATACGGGCTTCCAGAAGATACATTCTGCCTACTCTGATCTCCTCGAGCAGACTCCCTACGGCACTTCCTGCTATCACTAGGAGGAACACTGACACTGGATGTCGAACCGCCCTAGCTCACTACTCCAGAATATCTCAAATTGCACTCAGTGATCAGCACCTAGTTTATGATATAGGATATCAAAGTCAACCTGATGATATTCACCCGGGAAAAGATCTCCTACCTGAGACTGTCCTCAAACTTCCTAGCAAGGAACAATTCATCAGCTACTGGAATCAGTGTGAAACAGTGCAGCTCAATAATGCGAGACGAGTACTCCATAACAAAAAGAGTACACTGCTCGAGACTCATAAACTCCCAGGCTCAGTCGCCTCTCAAGGTCTCTGGATAAAAGTAATCGTATAAGATGTGCCGAAACTTATCCCAAGTAATACTATGTTGGCGCCTGACTGTGAGATCACCTCCCACCACCTCTTGGCGGTGTCTCGGAGCATATACGTAGAAAGTGTTACCCTTTTCTCTGGAGATATCTAAAGATTCTTGAAGATCGTAAGCGTGGCCTCTAGCCATGACTCTGTAGCCTAGGTTCTTCCATCCCTTGAGAATATAGGAGGATTTTACTGCTGGAAACTCCGTGTCAACTTAGTCATCGACGGGGAAGAAGGCAGCGCTCCCTGAAAGGACTGCGTTATCCTCAGGAAGTCCTCCTTGAACTATGCATAAGTGTCTGCAACGAGTATAACTTCTGGTGCCAAGGCCGTCACAGCATGAGGATATGAAGGAGGTCCCGGATCGGCCATATCCTTTCTCTGATCACCGTCAGGCAGCTGACATACAACCAGAGGACGTCTCGGAGGCATAGCTCTGAAAGATCAAAAGCACACCTTAGATCAGGATTATCAAGAACCAAGAACACAAGAGTAAAAAATGGGAACAGGAGAAAGAAACACTCAAGTTTACTAAACACAACTACACGGCATGTATAAAAACTACACGGCGTGTTCCTTAAGGCCAATAACATGGGTGTGTACTTTTCCACAGTTGGTCGTGTAACACCCCAGACTACACGACATGTTTTCCCCATACACGGCGTGTACTTGAACTCCATTCCCCTACCCGATTCTCCTTACACAGCTAACTCACGTGGTCATCTTAACCCTAGACTACACGGCGTATTCACCAAGGACACGGTGTGTACAAGAAAAGGTTTCGGTGACCTGTGTTGTTAGTTACACAGCCGGCTACATGGCTGACCCTTACACGGTGTGTTTCGAACAAACACAGCGTGTATAAGAGAAGATAACACTGACTTGTGTTGTTCCTGACATGGATGGGAACCTAGAACAAGGAAACATGACATGTTCATACAAAACAGAGCGTGTACTAGACAAGCTTCCACGACCTGTGTTGTTAGTGACACGACTCAACTACTACACGATGTGTACCTACCATACACAGCATGTTCTTGAAGACTTCCCACAACCCTGTGTTTCTTCCCACATAGTCATAGTCATGGTTTAAAAACTACATGGCATGTATTCATAAAGTACACACCGTGTATTCTGGGTTTATCCGGGCAGTAGCTCAGAAACGGCACCAAAGCCCAGAAAACAATGAAAAACAAACATGAAGGTGCCAAATTCCGAACTGTGAGGGCCCATACTCCCCACGAATCAAAGTTTGGAATCTTATACAAGTCATATACCTGAGAAACAAGTCAAAGATCCACCAGGTTCCGATTCATGAGGGCCCATAACACCTCACGGACCAAAATTTGGCATTCATTTAAACAAGGTACAATACAAAATATTTCTCTATCAAACTATAGGGATTCAATCAAATCATCTATCACAACAGCGTGCATAATCTACACAGTGTCCATCACAACAACATGCAATTGCTAATTCACCCAAGAAGGCATGGAAATAATGCATGACATGTGATTTCTAACAAGTTCTTATATGATGTATGAGATGGAATACCCTCATCTCATCAGGTTGCAACATAAATAGAACCGCAATAGCAACAACAATAACAACACAAGTCATGTGAATCACTTTAGGAGAGATCATATCAATCATAAAATCTCAAAACCAGAAAACTACGATAAACGAGGTAGATTGGCTTTTCCCAGTACACGGGTTAGGTACTCCCAGGAACAACTTATTACCAAGTACCGAATTCAGCCTATCCCTGGCTAAAGGCTCCAAGCTGTAAATCAAGAGAAAATAATTCCTCTGATACCACTTTGTAATGTCCCGGTTCAGGAAGCCACCCATAGGCTCCCCGTACCCAGTTGGTCAAATGGCCTTAAGCGCATTTCCCCAAACACCAGAGGCTACAGACTAGCAGTTAGAGCCTTGGGTATGATAGTGGGGAAACTATGCCCTCGTTGGTAGAGTACACAACAGATTTAAAGAAAGCATACAATAGAGGAATTAGTAAATATCCAACAATAATCAACAAAGAAAGACTAAAACAATAAACAACTGGAGCACATATGTATATATATTAAATGATACATGATACATATCTTGGAAAATAGACAAATAGGTCACAATGCTATAAATACAAATAGCATCAAAAGAAGTACAAAAGAAAAGATAAACAACTCTGCAGCATCGCAATCCTAAGCTTGGTCCCATGCTCTCCTTCTCCAAATCAATCAAGTACCCGAAGTAGAAGGGCACATTCCCTTGTCAATACCTGGAAAAAAAATTAGTCTGTTTGTGCCCAAAAGAATGGCCCAAACAGGGTGTGATACTAAATCCCAGTAGGCAACCACCCAAAGATCTGTGCCTAACAGTCAGTGAGTATATGGCAGGTAATAGTACAATAAGCAGTAGAAAGTAACAGTAAACAGAAGGTAGTAACCAGTAAGCATTAACCATAAAATTAAACAATAGGTAGTAACCAGTAAGCAGTAACAGGATGATATAAAATAGTAATAAATCCACAGAACAACAAGAAGTAGTGAATCAAACAGCTAACACAACCGGAACCCCCCCTAGGAAGTACTCACAGCCAACCCCTCTGGTCTTATCCAAGAAGTATCAACAAACCTATGGGTATTGCACTCAGCCTAACCAATTTGTTTTGGTCATACGAACTTATAAGGCTCTCTGGGGAAGCTTGCTCGGTCAATTCCCCTTATAGTCTAGGGTTGTCAGGGACTCTCTAAGAAAGATCATGCGGTCTAACCCTCTTATAACCCTAAGGTCTAGAAACTATTTGAGGAGCTCACTCGGTCAATCCTCCTATAGTCTCAGTTCTATCACAAACTCTCTAAGGAAGCTCACTCAGTCAATTCCTTCTCTAGCCTGGAATTGTTTTAAAGAAATTAAAACAAAGTAAAGACTCTATGGGAGCTCACTCAGTCTATCCCATGTAGTCTATAATATCCAAGACTATCTGGGAAGCTTACTCTGTCTATCCCCTCTAGTATATAATGTCGAAGACTCTCTGCAAAGCACACTCAATCTATCCCTTATAGTCTATAATGTCCAACACTCTCTAGGAAGCTCACTCAGTCTATCACTTATATTCTATAGCACCAGGTTCTCATGGTCCCATTCCAGTCAATGCATAATAATTATATAACGCCAAAGTACACTTATAGAGCTACTTGGAAAACCGGTCTACATCATAACAAGTATGTCAAGAATATCATTCCATCCTACGGTCACAAGGCATGGAAAAGAGGCATAACGGCCAAAGGATAACATGAACCAAAGGGTCGTAAACAGAATAAGGCATGGAAAAACATCCAAGAATGGGAATTATCCTCATAAAAGATCAAATTACCTCTACAAAATCATACAAGCAAGGTAGGAAAACAACATGGGATAAACGGTAAACATGCAATACCCCGTTCACGGGTATTGGTCTAAATTTACACATAAAGCTTAAAGACTTTGAATGGTAAGGCAAAAACCACCTACCATTGTGCTAGGAGATCAATATACTTGAACCATGAGGCTTGATTCTCTTTACAATGGCATATATCTACGAAAATGCACAAAACGTTCAACTCACGATATCTTGAGAAAGATGGGAAATCATGGAATGAAACTCAGGAAGAAGGAAGAGCTCACCGCTTTGGTTCCAACACAATCGACGGTGGTCGATTCGAAAAACAGACAGAGGCTCGGAGGCTTAGAGGATGTTCAAGGTCGTATGGGTTCTCTCGTTTGAAGAACCTGCAGAAGAATGTGTTTATGTCGATTAGGCGTGACCCCTGTCCGTTTAATGAAAAAAAAGAATCTACACGGTGTGTACTTCTGGGGTACATGGCGTGTACTTGGACTTTCCATACTCCGCTTTCAGCGGCTTCCACATTGCCCCTAGACACCGTGTGTGTGGCCCGGACATAGCCATCACACGGCCTTATGCAGCATCAAAGTACAGGGCGTGTACTTATAAAGTACATTGCATGTATTTTGAAAATTTCTAGATTCTCCTCTTTTTCTCAAAAATGACCAGAAAATGAAAAACATACCTGAAACGAAGATCTGGGTTTGTACAATTTTTTTCCAAAATGGTTTCGATTATGACATCCTCTTATATATCTAGAAGATAAAATTAACTGAACTACAAATGAAAAGTAGTAGGTGCTTTTTACACTTTTTCATTGACATTGACATGACTCGACACACAAATACCCCATGGGTATGCAGTTAATAATAATGTGGCACCGCAATCCCACCGAAAATTGCATAGAGTCTTACGATAATCACCAAAACTAATGTCACTCATGGGATATCAATGCTTAATGAACATAAATATAAGTACAAACGCCCATAACCCAAATGAAGTAGATTATCAATAGTGAAAACTGTAAACTATAGAATAAAATGAAATTGGTGGGCCCAAATTCTTATTAATCAAATAATTAAATGCTTTTAAAATAATATAAAACACAATAGAAAGATATCTCAAAGTATAGATAGTCATCAACCAAGAGGAAATAATCCCTTGTCACTGAAACTCCTAACATGAGTACTGAGAGTGGTGATCAATACAGAGCACCAATAATCAATGAATCCAACTACCCCATATCGTCCATGATCATCCCTTAACTATAATTCATCTATATAGAACTCAACATGCATTGGATAGACACCCTTATCGTGGTGAGTATAAACATTCCTAGTATGGTGCCCTAGAAACAGACCAAATATTTATTTATAGGTTAGTATAAAACAAAAGAAAAAAGAAAATAATACCAAACCGAAATATGCATTAATTATTGGTAAAATCAAAGAAATGATGAAGTCCAAACATCTAAACCTAGTTCTATAATTACCATATGTTAATGGTAACCTGACATAGCCATTGAAATATAAGAATCATGGTTTTCATACTAACCAGAATCCCAAAAACCAAACCATTTTCTAAGGGAAGAGGAATAGAGAACCTAGATTAATTTTTGGGGTCATTTTACAAATAATCGTATAGAAAAATCCTAAAACCTCAATGTTATAATAATAACACCCAACCAACCATTGAAAATTAATGTGTTTAAAACATATCAACTGTATGATAAAACCATGATTCTAAACATATTTGGCACTCCTAATGTGAAATGATATAGATGTAGCCATACATGAAATCTCACTAAATTATAAAATAATTATAATACCACTACAAATATATCTATACTAAATCTATGATTATCATGACACACTTTCCAGTGTATTTTTTCATCAAGAAAACACTCTATATTGTCGTAGAACCCATAAATATACCTTCCTTTGAGAAACCCAACATTAAATTGATAACTATAAGAAATTACAAGCACTTCACTGAGTTTTCATATATCGATCGAGGAATTATTGACACATTTGATGGGGATTATGTTTTACATTTTAAATGGGACATACCTACCCCATTACACAAAAAATAATACTCTTCTTTATTGATAGTATAACCAGTATGGGAAATATTGAAACCTATGCCTAATGTTCAGGACACACACCCTAACCCTCGGGTGAGTTCCTACACTATTAACATATGGCAAACCAATATATCATTAATGAGGTAATGATTGAGGGTGTACATAATCTATAGATCATGCATCTACTTACATAATTATTATTGAATCAATGGATTCAATGAATGGGTGCTTCTAAAAAAGATCATAGGTATAGGAACACTCTCTATTGATTATATATCAGTACCACGAACAAGAAACATGATGAAAATTTTCATCATCAATCATTGATCTGGTCAATAAGACCACATTATATAGGGATAAAAAAATTAAAACATTCATTTTCATTGTCACATGCATGAATTAGACAGATGAAAAGGTATAATAGGGAATTAAATTATATAAGCTTGTCATCAATCCATGATTCCCCTTATACTTCCTTTCTTCTATAAGGAAAACTTATAGAAATAATATCAACCCCATTTTGAAAATTTATTACTCATACCTTGGGTCTTGGAGGTTGTAAAAATCTCTATATTGTATGTTCTTAAAATAAACTATGTCATGAGTATATAACCTAGGGAGTACCAAACTACATTGTTTTGTGTATCCTCTCACTCAAATCTATACATCGAACTCACAGAGATAAGGATCACAATATTAAAAAAACATCCAAAAAATGGACATTTATAGTGAATATGATTACAAAATAACGTTTTATATCAATAAAAACCTAGAATAGACTAATCACTTGTCTAATTATGACACCCTGGTGAGAACAACTAACAAGCATAAAATTGATCTATGTGGATACTCATGGGGCATTCTGTATGTCACTATGATTTGATTGGTAATTCACAATTGAATTTGTGTCCACCCACATGTGGGTAAGGGCATGGTCACATGGTGACACATGCACCATACCCAAGGGTCAGGTCAAGTCGATGTAGATCAAACCTAGGATTATGCTTCCCTAGCTAACCGAAGATATAAAAACAGTCAAAGGGGGATATTGTCTCTTGTATCCCTCAAGAATAATGGGATATTTTAGTTTCCATGTTTTCTCACACTCATAAATCAAGAAATGATAGTCTATTCAACCCACCAATATCGCTCGAACTACAATATTGGGAGGTTTGTTGCACATGGATAACATAACAAAATAGAATGATCCAGACACCCCAACATTGGGTTGGGCCTAATATGGTCTACTGATGGGGGATATTACCACCGATTGGTCAACCATATCCTCATCATTTTGATAGATAACTGAAATTTATTTATGTTCTACCCAATGGTTAGGATATAAACCATATCCCCCTCCCCCACCATTACAACCCATTACTATATATTTTTCATTGATCAATAAATTAATACCTTATCGCACACTATGTATATATATATATCACTTTTCTTCTTGAGGTTATTCCACTATCATCCCAAACCACATGCGTCCACTTCAACCTTCATAAATGTCCAACTAAATTTATTATTTCATGCCTTTTTTCCCATCTTGTTACACTACCCATCACCTTCAAAATTGAACCACACCATCCTTGCCCACAAATCATCTATTGGTTCAGACCTCCGACCACCAAGGGGGGAAACATAGTTATTCTAATTATTAGGGATAATTAGTATATATATATGTTTGTGTGTGTGTGTGAAGAAAGTGTTTTCACTAGTATTCCCAACCAATTTTTCCTTAATATGTGATCAAAATTCACTGCTGATCTGAATGAAAATGAGAGGATGAAATTAAAAATAATTATAAAATTTATAGAACATTGTAATAATGGAATAGTAAGAAAATAAAGTGTAATTAAAATGAAATAAATTTTGGATTCATGAAAAATAGAGCTTGAAAAGAGAATGGTCCTACCATATAGATTATTGGTCATTACCTCATGGTTCACCTCATCATTACAATTTGATGGATACTCTTAAAATAACATTCACATTAATCTCTCTAAAATTATTATATAGAATTATGGATATATCTAATTATATATGTTAATGATTCATTTAGGTTGTAAAATTTGGTCAAACATAATTTCATTATTACAAACCACAAACTGGCCTGGTCTAGGACCCAAAACCTGAATTAAAAATTATAAATATTTTAGGTAAAAAATTATTTCCCCAATAAAACTAAATGTTTTATTTTCCAATTATTATCTATTAATTATATATTAATGGTTTATGTCTCATACACGTATGAGATCATAATTAATTTTAGTAAAAAAATACTAAACATCTCTTAAACTCAACTATCGTGAAATCTCACTAAAACATCGTTCATGGGTAAAAACCATGTTCATCAGCCAACAGAACCCCATAAAAAGTTAAGTGCATATATTAAGTCAAAATTAATTTTTTACACTCCTAGGGATTAGGAATTCAAATAAATACTTTAAGACATTATATTCACCCCTTGTTTAAACTTTTCATCATAAAAAGGGACAAATGATTTGATAAATTGTTTATCTCATATATCAACCACATATAAAAGGATTATATTCTATTAAACATGTTTCTTTAGTTCCAAGGGATCTAATAATATTTGTTTCCTTGGGACGCAGGCACTAGAATATAATTTCTTTCACTTTCATTTTTGTTCCCTTTCCTAAGAAAACCATTAAAATAGACCATCAATGAAATATATCTCACTTCAAAATAATGATTTGATTCACTTATAAATATGTGTTTTGTAACTACTATAAAATCCCCTACTTCTAAATTTTTCAAATATATAGGTTATTTTTTCACAGCATAAAGATAAATGACACACTATTTTCACCAAATTTGAAATTGTTCATTAACAATGATGTATTACAGAAAGAGCATAGTGATCCCCACTATTATTTAGATTCCAAATTTCTATTAATATATTATAAATCTAACCATATAAATTCACCAATTAATGAAAAAAATACATCATTCTCATATAAACATTAGGGTATATTTTCATTGAGGTATACCGTTACGTCTCGTTGTCATTTAATATGATTTATGTGTCAACGTTGCCAGATCATATCAAAATTATAATACCAACCCGAACATTTCCCCATAACCCAAATCTGTATATATGTATCAAATATTAGTATTTATATATAGTTAGTATCTCATCCACCACCATGGATGATACTATTGGGTCATAATTTCTCTCATGAAATCTTCTAATGGTCACATCATGAATTTAAATCAACTTCTTTAAACCATTATTTAATTGAATATCATCTTGTATATGGAATTGTTTTTCATAATATAAAGCCGGGGTTATGAAATATTATGATGAACTTGATCTAAAACCCCTGATATCACATTTTATAACTCCAAAATCCTTTTCCATATCCTATGGTACAATAAAAAATATTTTCATCCATCTATCAATGATATTATTTATGGTTTCATTAACCATTGAGGAAATCCTTAGGAATCCTCATATCCAACCCAAGGTAATTCTTTATCTCACCAAATAATATAAAAAATAATCTCCATATGAGATAGTCACTATATATTTATGGTTACCAAATAATTGAGACAACTAACTACTCAGTCAATAAAATATTACCTTAAACCATTTACTTACTCAGGTGACCCCATATGAAATCATCCTTCTTGGTACCTCAATATAAATCATGAGGGAACATCCTAATATAACCTACTATTTAAATGAATGAACTAGGAAATATTATCCTATATATTCTAATCACTCAACCTGTAATGGGATATTACATTAACCCCCCACATCATGTTTGGGCTTCCCAGAAGATTCATGTGAAAAATGTTGACGAGTGTGATAAGTAATAAAAAAATTCCTCTTAGGAGTATAATGATTCTATATTAAATTTAATCAATGTTAAATTTAAAATACAAAATATTTTTTAAACAAATTACTTTGAGGCTTAATCCTCAGGTATCTAAGAGTATTATAATTATAATAATAATATCAATATAGGAAATCAAATAAACCATAATCATTTTTTGATCAGTCCTAAAACAATAATTATTTTTCTCAAGTATATTGACAATGGAAAATGTAATTAAAAATAAAAAGGATTCCTTATGTGTGCAAAAGGAGAGCCTTTGATCAATCCCTTACTGGATAAGGATCCCCTACCTGGAAATAACTTCTACCATAGTCATCATATAATAAATGATATATCCCTAAGTTCTAAATAAACTTGTGAAATGGAATTACTATTAATTAACCTTTATAAATGTTGTGATAAATTATTTTTACATATCAGAAATAATTTATTAACCACTGCGTAATAATAGAGGAAAAATTCCACACTAATGAAAATAGGCATCAATAGAGAGATTACCCAATCCTACTTATTAAGGTGTAATTCCCCAACCCCAGAAACCTAGAGTTGGTGCATTACATTAATACATTTACATGATTACAAGGAATCAAGTCTCGAAAGACCGGTCATTTTATCAGTCTTGGAAAATAGATTACATACATTAATGTTACATTACACATTAGAAAATAAAACACAACATAAATGATCCTTTGAGAATGTCATTAATCCCCTAGCATAACCCTGCTTATCAATAATAATACACTTCTTGTAATCCTTAGAAAATTAAAACATAGAAATGGGTGAGCTCAGATGCTCAGTAAAGATAACAATATAGAGGAAACTTTAATAAATAAGAATAGACATTTAAGGAAATGATTAAGACAAAAACAAAAGACGTTTTAACTTAAACATCAGATACAATTAAATAATTCCATTTACTTATTTACATGGATATTCTACTAGTCAAATAATCACATGCAATATTAATAGCCACTTTCATAATGATGGAATGCGTAATTCCAGACTTCATAACCACATATTCAAGGCCTTGTGCCAAGACTAAAATTAAGATATTGTCAAGGCCTTGTTCCAAAACACTAGTTTGTCTCATGAGACCTACCAATGCATCGAGGATCTATAGCGGGCTTCACACATCACTTATTAAATCCAATGAATTCCTCATATGAAAAGTTTTAAACATAATATAAACATTCGTATCAAAACTAGCATACGAAATGTCAATACATTATCCATAAACCATGAATGGTATAAAAATAACAAATACACAGTCAAAAATATCACAAAACCTTCAATACAATATGGATGATTTGTATCATAATAAATCAACTTCAAAAAAATTTAAAATTCATCAAAGGATGTTGATATAGATGAAAATGATTTGTAAAAATCATTGAGATAAATATCCCTTTTTCATAAAAACAATTAAAAGACACACAATTTAGAAAGGAATATATTTAAAGGAATTTTTTAATCAATGTTCCCCATACCACTTTGAAACATTTTAAAGGAATTGATATTTTAAAACATTCAAGTCCATATAAATAAATCCTTAAAACCCATTTAGAAAACATGAACATTAATGAGAATGATTTAGAATAATAAATATTTAAAACATTTAAAATGATGTTTTAGTAAAAAATTCCATTAAAAATAATCCCTTTGAAAACTCTTTTATGAAACACGGACATGGATAATAAATATTTCCCAGTTGATACTTACATAAAAACAATCTCGGATAATAAAGAGATTGTGAAATTAACCCTTACCTTGCACTTTCCTTTAGTCGAGGGTACGTTTAACCTCATGTATGATGACCGAAGTATGTTATTAAATTATACCAGAACCATCTTAATATTTATGATATCATACATCATTAATTTATGACTTTATACTACCTATTTAGTAATAATTTCTATGTTAAATTAACATTTCGTGTAATGATCACTTTCATTATCGTACGTGTTTTAACTTGTTTCTCCTGATTCTATCACTTTGATAAAGATTTAAATACTTATAGAATATAAAACATGATTTATATATCATATATATTTAGAATATAAATATGTATAATAGACATATTTAGGAATTGGAAAACACCATTTATGGAGATGGTAGTCCGTACGTACGCATAAACGTTGTTTCTGTTTTCATATCGTATTGAACAGACCTAAGTGAATAAGATATATGTAAGTATATATAAATATATGTTTATATATATCTCCAGTAGAATTATTATGTCATATATTACATACTTATTAATGATATATACTTTATAATCATTGTTGAATGGTGAAGGTGGAAATTAATCTCATCACGTTCGTGGAGACGGTAATCCATACATATGCACGAGCGAAAATATCATTATTTTGATATTAAAATAATATATAATTGGATGGTATATCATATATACCGAATAATTATCATTTTATATTTATTATTTACATCAATTACATGTCATTATTATACCCATCTAACTAATAATGTATTGAATAACAATTACACCATGACGTGGAGATGGTAAGCCGTACGTACGCACGTATGGTGACATGTCATTCAAAGGATGGATAGAATAATTAATATGGTTGTACCATATTTATAACAACATCAATGAATATAAAATATGCTATAGTTATTATTTTATAATGGATACAAAAATGAAATATGAAGTGGAAGAAGAAAGGAACTTGAAAGAGGTGATGAAATATTTACCTCTTCTTCGGGTTCTTCATTTTGATTTGATCAAAAGGGCTCCTTATGATGTCTTTATGACTAAAGGAAGGCCTATGTGGTGAAGGTAGGACAGTTGAAAGGGTATTTGGGCAGGGTTTGGCCGAGCCAAATGGCTTTGTACGTGCGAATTAGAGAGAATGGGGAGTGCCCTTTTAAAAGAGGGGTGAGGGGCACCTTAGGAAAAGATAGAAATATTATTTTATAATAAATTTATTTTCGGTTTATAATGGCTCAAAAATGAATTATTTAAAGGATAGGGTGGGGATGTGTCGAACACCACTCAAAAAATAGGTTTTAGACTGGTTTGGGTCAATATATTAACTTTATCTTTCAGATTTAACTCTTAGTTAAATAGTTTGCCGATTACCGTGTCTCTTTGTATTTTTATATTATATGGTTACAAAACATACTATATACTTCCATGGGAACCCCAAATGGTTCATTAATGAAACACCAATAATTATATAAGTCTTTTTCTGATCCTTATATTTTTTGGAATAGAATATCAATTAATAATATAATATTTGTTTTAAAAAGTCTTTTATGGAAATTTTGACACTATTTGGTATTTTGTTTTTTCTAAATTCATAACAGCGTTATTACTTCAAAAAAATTCATATAACAAACCCTAAAAAGTTATATTAAACTATAAAATTATTTTAATTTATAAAAAGCCTCAAATTAAATTTATTTTGATATTTATAATATCAATTATTTTAATCTTTCATTAATAGGGTAATTACTACATCATCATTGCGTCATAATTAAATTAAATTATATAATGTTTAAAATTTATAAATAAAATACTATTATGTATGAAATATTTTTATCTTTATAATGATTTTTTATTGTCTAATTTATCTTATGTATAACACTATATTAAAAATGTTTTAGTTATTAAACTTTGAATTTAACTCTTTTAACTCTTCTTTGAATTAAATAATAATAAATGTCCTAATCTAAACCAAGTGAACCAAAGTGGTTCATATTTTATTACTAAAGTTGTTTTTCATCGAATTACACTTATCCAATTGAATTAGGACATGTGTTAGGGTAATAATAATATCATTTTTACCCTTAATTACTCTATTTACTTTTAACTGTGGTAAATAAAAGTAAAAAGTTAATATTCACCAAAAATTATTTTCATCTTATTGAATCACATTTTACTTACTGATATCAACTTTGTCTCTTGTAGTTTTGAAATTCAACTCACAGAAGTGGTAAAATTATGTTTTATGTAAATTTGCAAATGCTCCTAGGAGGAGGGTAAAAAACGGTGAAAAGTTCAATAAAATTTTATATATCTAATATTATTAAAAAATGAATCCAATGAATTAAATTGAACATATATAAGTATTATGTATCTATTTTTACCTAAAATAAATTTAAATTCAATAATTTATTATTTAAATATAAATTTGGTTTTAAACTTTAACTCTGTGTTTTCACTATTCATCAAAAATTGAAAGTTTTCAGAAAAATACCAAAATTTCACCCAAAGCTAATTTTGATATTATGAATTAAAAAATTAACTCTATTATGCCAAATTAAAAACTTATAATCTTCATTTATTAATTTAAAATTAATTCTCATTGTCAAAACAAAAAAGCGTGTTTTTAAGAAATAATAACTCACAAAAGATTTATACTTTTTTATGTTCAATTTCAAAGTGAAATTATTTCCAATAAATAAAATTGGATTAAAATGTAAAAATATAATATATTTATACTTGAAAAACACTAAATTTTATTATTTAACACTACAAATTCTTGTGATTAAAAATGTTGTTTTCTGTTAAAATATAGTATTTTTTACTATTCACCCAAATAGGAATGTTATAAAAAAAACACCAAAAATTTATTGAAACTAAATTCTTATATCCCGATTCTAAAGAGGAATTTTATTTTGTTAAATTTCCTATATAAAAGATTTCAAATATTGGATTTAAAAAAGTGGTTCTCCATTGAAAGGCTGTAAAATTGCAATTTTTTTAAAAAAATACTTCTTTTATCTAAAAATAATGAATTTGTTCTTATATTATGTCTAATAAACACATAATATGAATGAAAAAAATTATATAGAGTATATAAGATTCAAAATACAGTTAATACTATTCATAAATTATTTTTTAATTGTTAGTTTAGTAAGTTGTGATATGCTCGAACGCGGTGTTGCATGTAGTGCAAGCTATTAAATTAATTTAATGAGATAATGTACTTTGAAATCTTAGGGTGTTACATTCTCCTCTCATTAAATAAATTTAATACTCACAATTTGAAATTGTTATTTGAAAATAAATGGTTTAAAATAGAAAAAGACCTTTGTGGAAAATCCACATCGGAAATTGGGTTAATAAAATTTTGTCTTAATAAGAGGGAAAGGGGAAAGAAAAAGTCACAAACAAATTATGATCTCTATTAAGAAAAAATTGGTGGAAATTAGAGACACATAATTGGAGGAAAAAAATAAATATTTATAGGGAGTGATTGAGTTCATCGGTCACAAACAATTGTAGAATTGAGGGCCTCAAAGCCAACAATCTATGATGATTTAAAATATCATCGGTTCAACAAAACATAAGTTATTAGGATAACACGTTTATAGTTTTAAGATACCTTACCTAAAGTTTAAGAATTAATTTCATCATAGATTAATATAAGAAAGAAATATATATATATATATACACACTTGAGAAGTAGAGTTCCATCCTTTAACTAATTTCTATCACAAACTCATCATTCACTCTAAAAGATAATAGAACTTAAAAAATATTATATTTATCTTATTTGTATAGGGTTCTAAAAAAATGAATTTATAATTCATCTACCAGACCCTTTAAAAAACTACATTATTCAATCCAGGACATCACATGGGCCAGTGGTAGGTGATACACCCTTGTCACCCTTCAATTGTGAGTTCAAGTGTTGTGGCCTTGCCGAACACGACGGGTTTCCGCCCGACCTCTGGGTTGTCCTTTTTATGGAAATCCAAAAATAATCGCAAATAGGACTTATCCAAAATAATTCAGTCCAAACTCATAGTCCTATATTAATAATGAAGATAAACATAAATAATATCATTTTTTCCATATAATAACATGTGAATACATTCCTTATGTATTCTTATAAAACATTGTAACACTCTGAATTACCACAAAACCTTATTGATTACATTCATGATCCCTTATTCCTTATAGAATACTGGATATACTCCTTACATACAAAAATGTTGTAATATCTAATAATGATGAAATATACAAATCATTAATCAGTTTCAAGCTAGTAAAGAATATCCAATATAATTTATCCAAGTCAATCATCTCTTATTCCAAAATCAATACCTCGGTATTAGGAATATATTAAAGTTGTGTCTTTCCTCCAACCGTGTATTTTCCAAAAAAGTTTAACTTCCCATTGATTCACTTTTCTTTGTTCCAAACAATCTCAAGTCCTTAATGAAATAGTACTACAGTACAATCCTTATACATAGTATAATTCTTATAACATGTACATCATTAATACAATATTCAAATAAAACTATACTTTAATAAAAACATAAGAACTCTTAATCATTCCTCTTTATCTTTGGTAGTATAATAACTTGATTATTATCCAATAGAAGCATTTGGGGTATAATTTGATTATTTGGACATTGATTCGCATAGTGTCCCAACTCCATGTTGATGAAGAATTGTACATTTGAAACCTTTTTCTTACCTTTGCAATCACGTACTTGGTGACCTTTTTCTCTTCACTTATAGAAAACTCTCATTGAAGGTTATTCTTTCCACAGTTATCATGTATGGGAAAATCCTTCTTTCCCTTATTCTATTTATCCATCTTTCATTCTACCATCCTTTCATTATCTATCTACCCTTAAAATCCATATGACTCAGAGAATTGTTTAATGATATTATTGACACATGATACTATTTATTCGTATAATGATAATACATGGAAGACTATTTACTTTCTAAATGTTGGTTTAATACAATGAAAGATATGATCCTTCTTACTCTTTGGATCATGAAAATTGTTGGAGGTCTCATTCCTTCTACTAGGCACCATTTCTAAATAATAGAATACACTAGGTTAGTTTATGAATCGCAATTCATAATTCCAAACATGTAAAATACCTAACTTAAATTGAAAATATTATGCATATAATCAATAATCATAAAATGTATTCTTTGAGAATGTATTTACTCCTAAATCCTTCATAATGGCTTGCAATGAAAATGTGAATTATCCTAAGAATATCCCCCGTGACTATTGTAACCAAGAGTGCAGCAAAGCCCGTAGTCGTGCACCAGTTCCCATTTGAGTCTAGCTCAAAGCGGTGTTTTAGGGATTTACCCCTAGGTACATCTGTGTGAGAGCCGCCTCTACCAGCTCGTATCCAGACAGAGATGTATTTCTTGGAAAACCCACAAAATCTCTACAATACCAAAATTCTAGGAAGTTCTTCTATACTAATACTCAATGTCTATCTTAGTTTAATGTTCTCTAATCTGAGTTTAACTAAATCTATTTCCAAGGTTGTTGTTAAACTTCCTATGATACCAATTGTAATGCCCCGAACCTAGAAGCCCAAAGTTGGTGCATTATTTTAATACATTTTCATGATTACAAAGAATCAAGTCCCGAAAGACTGATTATTTTAACAGTCTTGGAAAATAGATTACATCCATGAACATTACATTACACATTAGAAAATAAAACACAACATAAATGATCCTTTCAGAATACCATTAGTCCCCTAGCTTAACCATGATTATCAATCATAACACACTTCTTGTAATACTAAGAAAATTAAAACATATAAAGGGGTGAGCTCAGATGCTCAGTAAGGATAACAATATAGCTAAAAATTTCAAAAATAAAAATAAACATTTAAGGGAATGAGTAAGACTAAAATAAAAGACTTTTAAACATAAACTTCAGCATACTATGGAAAAGATAAAACAAAATAATTCTATTTACTTATTCACATGGATATTCTACTAGTAGAATAATCCCATGCAATATCAATATCCACTTTCATAATGATGGAATTCATAATTCCAGATTTCATAACCACATATTCAAGGCCCTATGCCAAGACTACATATAAGATATTGTCAAGGCCTTGTTCCAGGACACTAGTTTGTCTCATGAGACCTACCGATGCATCGAGGAGCTATAGAAGGCTTCACCCATCACTTACTAAGTCCAATGCATTCCTCATATGAAAAGTTTTTAATATAACATAAACATTCGTATTAAAACTAGAATATGAAATGTCAATACTTTATCCATAAACCCTGAATGGTATAAAATAACACATCCACAGTCAAACATATTACAAAATCATCAATATAGTATGGAAGATTTGTATCATAATAAATCAACTTCAAATAAGTTTAAAATTCATCAAGGGATGTTGATGCAGATGAAAATTATTTGTAAAAATATTTGAGAGAAATATCCCTTTTTTCCTAAAAACATTTAAAAGTCACAAAATTTAGAAAGGAATACATTTAAATAAATTTTTGAATCAGAGTGTCTCATACCACTTTGAAACTTTTTAAATTAATTAACATTTTAAAAACATTCAAGTCCATATAAATAAATCCTTAAAACTCATTTTGAAAACATGGACATTAATGAGAATTATTTAGAAGAATAAACATTTAAAACATTTAAAATGATGTTTTAGTAGAAAAGTATCGTAAAAATAATCCCTTTGAAAACTATTTTATGAAACATGGACATGAATAATAAGTATTTCCTAGTTCATACTTATGTAAAAACAACCTCGGATAATAAAGAGTTTGTGAAATTAACCCTTACCATGAACTTTCCTTTAATCAAGGGTTCGTTTAACCACTTGTATGAAAACCATACTAAGTTATTAAATTATACCAGAACCATATTAATATTTATGATATCATACCTGACCCAGTTATGATTTTATACTACCCATTTAATAATAATTTCCATGTTAAATTAACATTTCAGGTAATAGCCACTTTCTTTATCGTATGTTTTTTAACTTTCTGCTCTAGAGTGTATCACTTAGATCAAGATTTAAATACATCTGGAATATAAATCATGATTTATAAATCATATATATTTTGAATATAAATATGTATAATACAAATATATATGAAATGGAAAATGCCATTTATGGAGATCATAGTCCGTACATACGCATAAACGCTGTTTCAGTTATCATATCATATTGAATGGAACTAAGTGAATAATATATATGTAAGTACATATATATATAAATATATTTATATATATCTCAAGTATCATTATTATGTTATATATTACATACGTATTAATGATATATATTTTATAATCATCATTGAATGGTGAATGGGGAAATGAATCTCATCACGTTCGTTGAGACGGTAATCCTTACGTACGCACAAGCAACAATATCATTATTTTGATATTAAAATAATATATAATTGGATGTTATATCATATTAAAAAATCATTATCATGTTATATTTATTATATAAATCAATTTCACATCATTTTTATACCCATACAAATAATAATGTATTGAATAACAATTACACCACGACGTGGAGACGGTAAGGCATACGTACGCACGTATGGTGACATGCCATTCAAAGGATGGATAGAATAATGAATATGATTATACCATATTTATAATAAAATCACAGTATATAGAATATACTAGAGTTATTATTTTACATTAGAAACAACAAAGAAAGAGGGTGTGGAAGAAGAAAGGAACTAGAAAGAGGTGATGAAATATTTAACTCTTCTTTGGGTTATTCCTTTTTGATTTGATCAAAAGTTCTCCTTATGATATCTTTATAACTAAAGGAAGGCCTCTAGGATGAAGATAGGATATTTTATAGGGAATTTGGGTAGGGTTTTTCCTATCCAAATGGCATTGAAAGTGTGAATTAGAGAGAAGGGGTTGTGCCCTTTTATAAGAGGGGTGAGGGGCACCTTAAGAAAAGCTAAAAATATTATTTTATAATAAAATAATTTTAGGTTTATAATGGATAAAAAGTGAATTAATTAAAGTATAATGTGGGAAGGGGTCAAAAACCACTCAACCAAAATGTTTTAGATAGGTTTTGGTGACTATATTAACTTTATCGTTTAGATTTAACTCTTAGTTAAATTGTTTGACATTTACCAAGCCTCTTTGTATTTTTATATTATATGGATAATAAACATTCTATATATTTAAAATATAACCCCAAGTGGTTCATTAAGGATAGAAATATAATTATATATGTCTTTTGGATGATCCTTAGATTTTTAAAAATAGAATATCAATTAACAGTATAATATTTGTTTTAAAAACTCTTTTAGGTAAATTTTGACACTATTTGGTATTTTGTTTTTGATAAATTCAAAACAGCATTATTACTTCGAAAAAAATTATTTTAACCAACCTTAACATGTCATGTTAACCTATAAAATTAGTTTATTTCATAAAAAGTCTCAAATTACATTTATTTGGATATTTATATTATCAATTATTGTCATCTTTCATTAATACAATAATTACTTCATCATCATTGTGTCATAAATAAATTTAATTATTTAATGTCTATAAACTATAAACAAAATACCAATATGTAGGAAGTTATTTTAGCTTTATAATTAATATTTATAGTCAAATTTATCTTATGTATAACCCTATATTAAAAATGGTTTAGTTATTAAACATTGAATTTAACACTTTTAACTCTTCTTTGAATTAAATAATAATAATTGTCCAAATATAAACCAAGTGGATTAATGACATTCATATTTTATTCCTAAGGTTTTATTTGGTCTAATTACACTTATACAATAGAATCAGGACATGTGTTATGGTAATAATAATATCAGTTTTACCCTTAATTACCCTATTTACTTTTAACTGTGGTAAATAAAAGTAAAAAAGTTAATATTCACCAGAAAATATTTTTATCTTATTGAACCACATTTTACTTAATAATATCAACTATTTCTCTCGAATTTTTTAAATTCCACTCACAGAATCAGTAAAATTATGTTTTATGTAAATTTGCAATGTTCCTAAGAGGTGGGTAAAAGAGGGTGAAAAGTTCAATAAAGTTTTATATATCTAATATTATTAAAAAATGAATCCAATGAATTACATTGAACATATATAGTTATTATGTATCTATTTTAACCTAAAACAAATTTAAATAAAATTATTAATTCTTTAAATAAAAATTTGGTTTTAAACTATAACTCAGTGTTTTCACTATTCATTAAAAATTGAATGTTTTCAGAAAAATACCAAAATTTCACCCTAAGCTAATTTTGATATTCTGAATTCAAAAATTGAGTCTATTTTACCAAATTAAAAACATATAAATTTCATTTATTACTTTAAAATTAATTCCCATTTTCAAAACCAAAAAGCGTGTTTTTATGAAATAATAACTAACAAAAGAATGATACTTGTTTAGGTTCAATTTCAAAGTGAAATTATTTCCAATGAATATCATTGGATTAAAAGGTAAAAATATAATCTATTTATACATCCAAACCATTAAAATTTATAATTTAAAACTACAAATTATTTTGATTAAAAAAGTTGTTTTCAGTTAAAATATATTATTTTTCACTATTCACCCAAATATAAATGTTATCAGAAAAACACCAAACATTTATTGAAAATAAATTATTATGTCCCGATTCTAAAAAAAGTCTTTAATTTGTCAAATTGAATATATAAAATTTTCAAATATTGGATTTAATAAAGGGTTCTCCATTAAAAGTCTATGAAATTGAATTTTAAAAAAAATACTTCTATTATCTGAAAAAATGAATTTGTTCTTATATTATGTCTAAGAAACACATAATATGAATTTTAAAATTATATAGAGTATATAAGATTTAAAATTCAGTTAATATTATTCATAACTTCTTTTTGAACGGTTAGTTCAATAAGTTGTGGTGCGCTTGAAAGTGGTGTTGCGTGTAGCGCAAGATATTTAATTATTTTAATGTGATAATGTGCTATGAAATATTGGGGTCTTATATAAGTACCCACACCTTGTTCTTGGGGAAGTAAATGCTCCATTGATGAATTAATTTTAATCTGTTCTTGGAGAGATAAACTACTCAATTAATGGAGGAATCACATACTAGTCATCAGGGTAATATGTGCTTCTCCTTATAGATGACCCATACCACTGCCATTGGGGGAATGCCTCAAAACATTCATCACATAGGGGGATTCTTCCTTATCAATGATTTGGATACTAAGGGATTACCTAACCCTATCAATAATACGTGTGGATCAACCCTCATTGGTGATAGATATAAAGTAGAATAAATGAACCTACGCCTACACTGAGACCTCATGACTACTAGGATCCTTAACTTTCTTCTAGGTATATTCCTATAAAACTGTCTAGGTGATGGTACACTAAAATATTGTGAAAAATAATACCAATAAAACTCACACTACCATAATTTTATTTGAAATTCATGTTATCCATAAAATCCTCGTAATGTGCTTTAAATGAATACATTTTCATTAGAAGGCCTTCACATTCATCATATAATGACATAACAAAAGTTAAATTCTCACATCATTAAAATGAAATTGGATTATATGATGTATGAAACAATATAATCATACCCTATTAACAATTTTCTAAAAACACAATGCAGTCATAATATTATCATATTCTCTATATATGAATGTGTTGGTCCTTATTACCTATAGTTGGTTTCTATGTTCTGGAAAATGGACTCAAATATAACAAAAATACTTTCTAAAAATTTCCTAAACCAAACCACATATTTATCTTAACTCCAAAAATTTTACATTAGACACAACAAACTCTGACTATAAAATAACACAACTAGACCCATCGAGGCACTTCCCAATCCAATGGTTAAGCCAAGTGTGCTACCCCAACCCTACCATTAATATGTTAGGGGAAGGTTAATAGAAAAAGGAATTCATAACACATATGGGTAACATTGTCTTAATGAAATTTCATAGAACCGCATATTTCTCTGACCCAAATGAAATCATTCATCGAAAATGAAAAATTATAACTATATGATAAAATTATTGAAAAAATTATCATTTATTATAATTCAATTGGTAAAAACATGAAAAACATGGGAAAATATAAGAGACTAATATAATAAAATTATAGGAAATATGAAATTAGGTGGAAATAATCATTTACATTTATAACCCCTTACATGAATATCAGTGGTAGGCATCACCACCAAACACCTCTAAGAACTATCTTCTTCTACATCTCATTCACTATAAACATTCTTAAACATCACATCATCTTTATAACTCATATCACGTGTGGGAATAATTTAAATATAGTAGTGAGTATATGAATACCTAATAGGATTTATTTAAAACCATACATGGACTAAATGAAAATTTCAATTCAAAACCAAAACCATGGAAAATTTTAAAAATCACAATACTCTTTTATGATTTATAAAATAAAAGTATTGATGGAGTACCAACCTCACAACCTAACTCTAAAAATATCTTATGTCATAGGAAACCAATGTTTTTTCAATGGAATATTTTTTTTATTGTATACAAACTATAGGTATTCCCAAAAACCACTCTATATTTTTATAGGTTGAGTAAAACAGAAACATGATAATATAATTTCCTTGCTATAGCAACATCGAATGAACATAGCCCCCAAACAATAAGAGGAAAAAATCACTCATTAAACTCATTCTTGATGAGGATATTGTATAAAAAATCCCAAATTCATGATGAAACCATAACTCTAAACCACAACATGACATCTTATATGAAATAATATCAAATAATATATGTATACAAGGACATAAAATTTTCTATCTTAAGAAATACCACTATAAACAATTCAATCATATCATAAGGGAAATTGAGACAAATGTGTCAATGTGACAATTCTTCAGAAACAAGTCCATATAACATGAGAACCCATCAAAACACCTCACTCTAAGAAACCATTCATTGGTTGGATAATTGTAGGGGAGGACATGTCCCTCCCCAAGGATTATTATATCGATTAAGGGTGTACTAAATCCATAAATGGGGGACACACACCATCATGAAGGGGAGTTACCTTCCCTATTAGATGTAATTGATTGCTCTATCCTTTCAATAGAGTAATAAATAAAGGAAATGTTATACCCTTTGTATAACATTGAGGAACCTAACCCTTATCCTTTTGAAAGTTCCAACACAATTGACATATGGTGGACCTACAACTCATTAATGATTTAATGACTACAGAAGTACCAAAACATTTTTTACACTAATCCTTGATTCATAGTCATCAAAACAAAGAATTTTTTTCATGGGAAATACCAAGAAGGATCCCCTATAAAGGATCACTCTCTCATACTTCCACAGTGTTACCATAATCTTGAAAAACAATCTAAACTTATAACCTTCAATTCTTGAGTTGGTCACTATGACTGAGTTCTACAATTATCTATCCATTGAAATATTCTTTCTCATGGGAATATGTGTAAATCCTACTCAAGAAATAGTATTGGGGAAAATTTATATAATCTTTTTATCTATCCATGAGTAATATTAAACATACCAACACTTACAAGGATACCTCATAGAATCATTCATGACCCCAATTTTGAGATGGAGAATCCTTACCCCAAGACAATGACGATGATTAATATTAAATAATGTATATATAGGACCCATGAAATATCATTAGCACATCACTAGGGGAATAAAAAACCTCATTTATACTATTATAATATTTCTCAGCCTGATTAATGTCCATATAAAGATGTGTGAATCAACCAGAACAAACTATATATAAATATAATCTAAAGTAAAATATGATTTCACTATTTCATTTAATGATTAGAAACAATCATAATTAACTACATACATTTTTTATCCTCAAAACTAGTAATTTTTTTTTGAAAACACTTATGAATGATCACACTAGTCATTGAGTTAGCCCTAGAGTTCACCATGTGTCACATCAATGTTCTAAAAGTTTGTCACCAAGGTACTTGTATACAAATTCATGGTTAGTGTGGGTGTGGGTGAATAGAACCACACATATCATGTTAAGCGGTTGGGTTAAGATGGTGAAGACTTGTCATGGGGCCCCACTTCCCCAGAAAACTAAACAAAAATACATCTTCTTATGGCGATGATATCCCATTGGGGTTGGTCTATAAACCCCTTAGGATGCTAAGGGTATGATTATTGGTAATCAAGTACACACACCCCTATGTCAGATCAAATTGGATTGAAATTATTAGAAACCAATCCAATCTATCACACTGAGAAACCTGGGTGGGTATGGTATTAATAGTTATAATAAAAAAATATCATTCAATGGATTTGTAAAAAATTATGGTATTAATTTCATGAAAATTATATCTTGGTTGTTAACATAACCATTCTCAAAACTATTTTTAGTATTTTCACTAAAAATTGAATATATTTGTAGAATAGGGATGTGATTGTAGTATTCCTTCATACATATTTAGGTAAGGATTTGTATAAGATGAAAATATTAGGGTTCTTTGAGTTTGGAAATTGGTACTTGATTAAAAACATAACAAGGGTTTATATGGTATGATATGGTAATTAAAGAATTGAAATAATAAATTAGATGAATTCTTATGAAATAATAACAACATGATATGTAACAAGATCATTATTATTATTTATATTATTCTAGAAATTATATTAATGTTATTTTAATTGGATGGTATTCTCAATTTAGGTGTTTTATAACAAATTATCAATGATTTGAAGATTTAATTATCGATATAATTTGAAATTACGGATATTGGTGAGGTAAAAATGATTATTAGGGTGAGAATAGTCGGATATCATTGCAATAAATCGTTAAATCTAAAAAAATATCCAACCTAGAAAATATTTTTAGTATTTTCAATTTACTATCATAAAATTCAGTTTATATTTCCTTGAAAATAAACTTAAATTTATCAAAGGAGTCATAATTGGATATAGACGATAAACAATACCAAATACTCTAAATAACATTTTCATTAATAGTAGGGATATTGATGCATTTTATGGTTTTCACAGGACCAAAGATGACACATGCAGTTTGAGTTATTGGTAGGTACATAAAAATCATGGAAGGAAACATTATATATTCATGAAGTGGGTGTTGAGATACATGAATAGGAGGAAGAATATTATTTAATACTTCAATATATGGAGGCCATTGAATGAATATTTTGGTATAAATTTGGGTCATCAAGTCTTATGTTTTATGGAGTAATACATGATATTTTCATGAATGTATAGGAAAACCTTTAGTTGGGTGCTTGACATACCAGATTTCATAGCCTTATTGTTTCATTTGATTTTATATTTCATTAAGCCACATTGATTCTTTATTGGTTTTTGAAAAAACATTCAATTTTTTTTTCCTTTTGGATGGAGCATTTTTATCACGCACAATTAAGAGAAAAAATGTGGTTCCCATGTAGGTGGGTCTATCCTTTGGGAAAATACATTTTCCATACCATTCCCATGTTTTTTCAAATATGAAATATCTCCCCGATAATTCTTCTAGGGAATTGGATGTTCTTGAGGTGAGGTAAACCATTTTTTGAACCATATGAGGACCTATGAGTAACCATTCAAAATGTTTTTCTTAGGAAGAGTCTATCTCCTAGTTATTAAAACCATGTTTTTTTGTATAGGTGCCTAGTCCTTAAGCAGTGGGAAATGTGTGGTTACTTCACAG
The DNA here is from genome assembly GCA_963277665.1 of Viscum album. Classification (NCBI taxonomy): domain Eukaryota; kingdom Viridiplantae; phylum Streptophyta; class Magnoliopsida; order Santalales; family Viscaceae; genus Viscum; species Viscum album. The sequence goes on from OY728129.1 coordinate 423,842,406, forward strand.
TTTAAAACACAATACAGGTGAATCGTGTCGCCAATATAGGGGTTTATTATTTTCAATTATTTCTTAAAATATCACTTTGTAATTTCATGCGGTGTCACGCCCATTTCTCCCTATTCACACCCGTCAACCTTTAGGAGCCATGGAGGAACTAAACCTTCATCCAATGCTTTAATCTTTCAATTTATTTGGTGTTTTTCAAGTGAATAAATGTTATTTCTTCTGCTCCTTCCCTATTATTTCACTTATATGTGGTCACCATTGAAGGAGACTTGTTTCAAAGCATTTGAGTCTTATTTTCATTTATTTGAGGTATTTTTTACTATGAAATAGTTTCCTTTTGGATTTCAATGTTTTCTTATAATTTCTAAATTCCATTTTATAGACTCGTGACTATATTTTATATCTTTTTTCTGATTGGAAACCATTTCGTGGTATTTTAACCATTGAATAAATGGTTTTTCATTTTAATTGATTGTTTTCATATTTGAAATTGATTGTTGGATAGTTCTATGAATTCTTAAAATTCTTGTATCAATTTGTAAATGGTTTTAATTTTATGCATTATATTTTAATATAGTTTCATTTTTCAATTCTTAAAAACAATGTTTGATAAAGTAAGTTTGATTTTAATGTAGGGTGTTAACCATATAATTTATTATAATGAGTTAATTTAATTATGAATGTTTGATGGATTATTAATAAATGTTTTAATGGGAATGGATATCTTTTGGAATTGTTTTAGATTTAAAAATAGAATACCCTTGTTTAATGAAATCTTTGAAATGAATTCAATTTAGTGTTTGTTTTCCATTATTTTTTAAATGGGATTTAGAAATTTTATTTATGAAATGTGAAATGTCTTGGAATAGTAAGACCTATATTTTTCTTAAAGGCCTAGATGGAAATTTGGTTTTAAAATGGGGTATCTGGAAGGCACCCCTTGATTTCACCTTGTTTGTTTACCCATTATGTAGGTCCTTGATAATTATGTGATTCTTGTTTTATCCCATTAAATGGGAATGTGTTTTTTTATTGCATGGTTAATTTATATGTATAGTGGTATTAATAATTGCTTTGTTATGGTGAGGGTAGTTATGGTTATTCTGTGTGAATTATACATGGAAATTTTGATCCTATACCTCACTTAATTTATTACTCTTAGAAAACATGGTACTAAGTAGTTTAACTAAATTGATACTCATGTTGGTTCACACACAACTAGATTCCCAATAGTATTTCTGTGAGCAAGGTCTTGGTTTGGGTTTTTCATTACAATGAGGCTTATGTGTTCTAATTGTTGACTTATGTTTTGGACTTCAGTGCTCTCTAGTAACTATTTTGAAATAGAATGCCCTTATATGATTAAATACATCCCACATGAGGATACTTTGGTTGATCCTATGAAATATTTGATTTTTTGGTTGGTTATAGATTTATGCAAATTTGGTCTAGTTATTTTTTGTTAAAATTTACAATTTTATCATCTGTGTGGAATGAATAATTGTTATATTTGGTTTCATGCCTTGTGATATATGGTGAATACTTATTATTCTTGACATGTGTGAGTGTGTGGGGTTCTTTCCTTTGGAATGTCTGCTTTCAAAGATGTTTTCCAAAAACCTAGTTTTATTTTAATGACTCTTTGTTGAATGATTTAAAGAATATCAAAATGGGTGTTTTGTATTTATTAATGGTCAAAGCTAGTTAAATGTTTTAAAATAACCATTTTAATTTAGATAAAGTAATTTTGTTATTTCTATAAATGTTAACATTATTTTTTGGTTTTGAATTTTCTTAGGTAAGTGATATTTTTTTCCAAGTTTATGTGTTCTATTTTGGAAAAAGTAAAAATATTTTGAAAGATGATTATGGAATAGTTTTTGTTTCCCATAATTTTTATGTGTAAATCCAACATTATATAATTATTTAAAAACTATAATTTTTAAAATTCCTTATGATACATATTTTGTAATTTTGTTACATTTTGGGGACATACTAGGTTTTTTATCTAACACCTATATATTTCAAGTTCCATTTTACCATTTAGATTCTACTTTCTCATCATTGCTGATATGGGGTGAGTTGGGTGGTGGTGATTAACTGGAGGTTTTGAGGAGATGGTTATGGTTTAGCTCAATATAGTTGTTATTTTTTTCATTTTATTTTATTTCATGATTATGTTTTTTATTTCAACCTATTTATACATTGATTTATGATTATGAAAATGGGTTGGATCGTTGTAGAAAATTTTGACCTATTTGGAATGTTTTTTTATTTTGGTTATTAATTATCATTATTCCACTGTATTTATATCTAATTTAGGAGAAATAATTCCCAAAGTGATTTTTGTGATGGTTAGACACTATTTATCCACCCATGGGGATTTGTACTACCTTTAGTAATTGTGGAAAATTGAGTGGGATGTCGGGTTCAATGGTATTCTAGGCCAGTTCATTGTAATATGGTATCAAATGTTTTAGTTCATTAATAAGTTCCTAAACCATGGGTGTTTATATTGTTTTTTAGGAATTCCCTAGTAGAACTATATTATGGTTTCAGATATTAACAGGTAATTGTGGAGAGATTTTTTACATCTCTTTCTCACCCCAATCCTCAAACTGTTAAGGGAATTTGGGTTTCAAATGGTTAATTCAAGGTGGTTTTGGTTGTTATGAAGAATTTTGATGTTGTTTTATCCGATTTGAGTATGTATGTGATATTTTTGGGGTAAATACATTGTTTTAGGGTGTAATTTGAGGATAAATTGGCGATCAAATTTAACACTCTAAGATTTAATGGTATATTTTTTGAAATAAATTTAATTTCATCGATATCTTTTATTACACACAATACCAAGTTTCAATAAGCCACAATTTGATATATATATATATTATTATATAATCATGGATAATATAAACAATCCATGAAACTTTTTGATATTAATAGGAATCACAATATATTAAAAATATCTATAATGGTTTTTGAAATAGTTAATAATTGTTTAGTAAATTCTTTATAGGTTTAAAAAATAAATTTTTTCTGAAAAATATGGTTTTACTTGTTTTTTTAGAAAAAAATCATATAATAAATATATAAACCATTTATAAAATTTATATCTAAAAATAAATTTCATTTTTCAATTCATTATATCAAAATTATCTTGGGGTAAATTTTTGATAATTTTCTAAAAAAAAAAATTTTTTGATGAATAGTGAAAAATACTAATATTGATCGAAACCCACTTTTTTATTTAATGTATTTATAAATATAATTATATTTAAAAATTATTTTAAATGTAATAATAGATCTAATATAATGTTATTAATCCAATTTAGTTAATTTAAATCCATTTTAGGTTCAATTATGATATAAAATCTATTATACATATGAAAACATTTTATTTAGAAACCTATTTTTTCATCGCATCTATTGGTTTAATTTAAAATTTAATTTTTACACCTTTGTGAATTGAATTTTTAAAATTGGATTAAATATTTTTAATCGGAATAATTAGTATTATATAATAATTAGAACTTAATTTGATGTCATCATTATTAGTAAAAACACTAAAAATTAATAATTGTGGTTAAAGATGAAATGGGTTTACTGAGGATAAACTAAAATATAATGGTATGTTTAAAAACATTCCTATATCATATTTTCTGGAAATATTTCATTCGAAGAAATTGTATCATTTCTAACCAACCATTTTTTATTGATTTCTTTTTCCACACACTTAAAATAATATTCAAATATTATGATATTATAAAATAAATATCTACTATATAATATTATTTTATTATTTTATTTTCATAACCTATAAAAATATCCACTTCCCTAAAATGGGAAACGAAACGGTTGAATGTGTGGATGGAGGATTACCACCGCACGAACCGAGGTAATTGTTTCTTCACCACCGGCTCTCACTGATAGATATAATGATAGTTCTAAAGATTATATATGATATTAATGACATATATATATTCATGTAATTATAATATCACATTTACCTTCTTATATTCCAATCCATTGGAAAATGATAACATTTCTCATGCATACGTGGGGACAACCACCTCCACGACGTGATGCGATTCATTTTTTCATTGATTATTAACATGGAGATAAATCAAGATAGATTTATTAAATATTTAGGATGTATATGAAATGAAAATTATTCTATAAATGTGATATATTAATGACATTTATTTCCGTATATCCTTTGTGGAAATTTAAACAACATGTATGTGTGTGAATTACCTACTATCTCCATGAATGGTGTAATTCATTATATTTCTGAAACTTTTTTGGATTACTCTAAATACATTTATAATGAATATATGTATATATATATATATATATAATTTATATGATTTTTAAACTTTTTAAGATGATGAATCCATGATAAATTAAAAGGAATGAAATTTCTAAACTAAAACACACATAAAAGATGAAGTAGTTAAAACTTGAAACATGATTATAAAAATGAATTGATAACAAAAATGAAATAAAAGGTCATAATTAAATCATATATAGTACTGTTTATATTATTATTTTTATTTGATATATTTTTAATAAATCAATTTTTATTTTATAGGAGTTTTTAACTTGTATAATAGAATTCAATAATAAATTTGAGGGAGTTTTGTCTCACTTTTATTTCCAGGGGATAGAATCCAGATTCACCCCTTGATTATTTTGTGTGGTGTATATACATACCATGAATAATGTTTTTTATTATTATCTTAAAAATTGTTGCACATAAATATCTATATTTGATCATTAATTTTTTGTTGATAACTATTCAAAAGTTACCAAAGTTGTACAGATTCTATGTTATAATCTAATCATTTTTTATAATTCATTATTATTATTATTCCAATAAGGAAATACTATAATATAAATCTCAAGAAAAACATGAAATTTTATATATAATGGATAATTATTAGGATTACATTTTTTCCTAACATTATCATCTCTTTAAGAACAAAATAAACCAAAAGGTTTTTTTTAAAATAAATTGATTTTATTTATCTCTTCGCTTGAAAACCCCATTTTTCTTGCTTGTCATTATATACTAAAATGTTTTTAATATTATACTATGATGGTTTAAATAATTTTCAACCACTCTTTACATTTTAAAAAATCATTTAAAATGAATCTTCATGTCCTTTTCCAAATAAGACCCTATTGGAAGTTTCTTAAAATTTGAAAGGAATAATATTTTAATACATAATAAATGAACAATATTTACTAATTTTAGGAAATATAAATGAGTTATATCATACATTAAATATTAATAATATTATATTTAAGTAATATATGTTCTATAATATTTGGTAAAAAAATTATTTTTAATTATTTATTTTAATGTGTGAAGGTTATTTTCTCCATAAATATTTCAGCATGATCTTTTAAAATCATTCTACATATAAGATGAAATAGGTTGATATTAATTAATATTTTCTTATTATATTATCAAATGATATCATAGCTATTATTTTATTTTTATTTATTATTATGATTACCATATGACTATGAAACTTATTTCTTTTCAGGGGTTATACTCCGAGGAAATATTTATGGAACACGTTTTCTTTTTGTGGGTTCTGATATAATGAAGTTTCTTTGACCTTGGGGGACAAAAATATTTTATTCTTATTATGTGGTGGGTGGGAACTATATTTCCATCAAATAAATTCTTTAAATATTGATATCTAATGTGATAAATATTAGTTTAATGGGGAGTAAACCTGATTCAGTATGGGATTATCTCCACTACGAATTTCTTAGTAGTAAAACAAGACTATTACGATGGTTTAGAGAGTGAAACCACAAGACTATGATAGACTTGGAATTAATCCTCGACTTTTAATGAAATGAATTTATATTATTATGTGTATTACATAAATTTATTTAATATTCAAAACTTATGTTCTGATAACTCATGTTCTCTGATTCTATTATGAGTCATATCTTTGAAACTGCAAATATTTATTCCATGACTAAAGATTATGATCAATAAAATTTAGATTATTTTTTTCAAATTTTATTAAAATGTTATCATATCCTTATTTTCATGTTCTTTTTTCCCCTATGTTTACACTTACGAGTCATCTAATCTCACCCATTTGAATCTTTGATTTCTCTTGATTTTGAAAAATTGTTTTATCTAATGTATGTCTTTGAATAGTAATCTGTGGAAATATCCTTACAGTATATGTTGCAGATATTACATGAAATAATATTATTATTTATCTAGTCTCCAAATACACTAATCTTTTATAGTACTTGTGAATGTATTTATAAAATTTAATGAGTATTTATTTACAAAGATGTAGTATCTATGTATGATAATCCTTTGTAACTATTGTTGGTATCATTGGAACTATTTAGTTATCCTTTGAAAACTAGAATTATGTAGCATTACAAAGATACCAATTAATTTTATAAGGATAGTTATATGGATAAGCCTACGTATATAGATAATTACATTTCTAATTATAATTCTATGTATATAAAAATATCCTTGAATTTTGGAGAAGGATAGAGTGACTGGTATCCAAGAAAATAAATAATTATCTTGATACTACAAGTGGGTGTGGCTCTAGAAAAGTTTTTCTTATGGGTAATAAAACCAAAGTCGTTGTATTGATCTAGAATCAATGGTCACTTGATACATGGAAATCGGCCTTGATACACACCTTTTTTGACACTCCTGGGGGACTTTCTTTATAAATTTGTAAAAGCATTAAAATTTACCATAAATTATTTGAATAGGAAATGATAATTAATTGCCTAGGTTAAACCTAAGGTTTCATATATTGAAAACAATGTGTCAAGATTTGGATATCCTTTTTGTGATTTTTAATTATTAAAGATACATGATGATCATGTTATCAATTTTTGTTTTACTAAAGGATTGAAGATTGAGTGAAGAGGTTGAGGTAGTAATTGGTATTCTCACATAATGAAGTACAATATTTGAGATTAATAAAAATATAAAGGAATAGTAATGTATAACCACAATTGTAATATTTTGAATTAGTAGTGAAAACCTCTAATGGTATAATGATCAAATCTCATTTATATGATTCATCTTCAGTTGAATTTTATGGGAATGTTCTTCCTCATATTATGTTTATTCTCCCCCTTGTTGAGTTTGTTGTCATATTAGGCATTGAATGTATTTAAATGCAAAAAAGAACATCAATTTTCTAGGATAGGAAGTTACGTTTGATATTCCAAACAAAACTATAATCATCTCTCCATGTGTCTATAAATATGAAATTATGTTATAAATCAACTCCAATGTAAGGGTCTTTATTCCAATTCACAATGAATTTTTGTCTCAAATGGTTTCATATAAACTCATCATGGAATATATTTCAATTATTCTGGGGTTTTTTATGTATTTCTTGATGATTTTTCTATTATTACACTGAATCATGATGTTTAGTTTTTAATATAACTCATACAAGATGTTATACCTCTTCCCAAAACTATCTATTTAATACTACTAATTGGGTAGTGTAAATTTTAGAAGAAACACTCAGAGAACCTTGATGAGGGATTAATTTATCCAAGTGTGTTATCATGGGGTGTACATATTCTTTTTTTATATAAAATAGATGGAAAATGTGGAATTTGTTTGTTTATCATTAGATAAAAAATAACAAAATCAAGAAAATGTATCCTCTACCTGGTATTGCTGCCCTTTTTAATAAATTTCATGTAGATAAATATTATTTCATGATTGAACATAATTCTAGATATCATTAATTGATGTTCAGGAAGGAGGATACACCAGTGATAGAATTTCATAGAAGGTATGGAAACTATGATTATATAGTGATTCCATACGGTCTTACTAATTACCCCTCTATATTTAGCTATTTATTGAATAAATCCTTTAGAGAATACCATGATCAGTTTATCGGAGTCTTTATAGATGATATTCTAAAATTTTTATTAAGAAATGAAGAGTATTCATATCACATGAGAATTGTACTGAAGTCACTAAGGAAAAAGAAACCACATAAAAAATTTCTGTATATTGAATTTTGACAATAAAATATTTAATTTTTAGGTCATATAATCCCTTGAGAGGATATATCATTGGATCCATCAAAGATAGTATTCTTTGAACATTTTCCAAAACTACCTTTAGAGATTGAGATCCAGAGTTTTCTAGGTTTAATGGAATATTATTGATGGTTTGTGGAGAATATCTCATGACTGTATAATCCACTCAACAATATAACATATAAGGATAATGTTTCCCTTAATGGATAAATTCTTGGAAATTTATAGAATCTAAAGAGAAGATTAGTTAGTGAACCTACCATTACATTACCCATTATATTAGAGGGATTTTTTTTATATAGTGATTCATATAACAAGGGATTGGGCTACATTCTCATGCATAATGATATGTTTAAGCTTATGCCTTATAAAAAGTGAAGTTTCCTGAGAAAAATTACCCATATAATTATTTGTAATTAGATATGGTAATTTTTTCCTTAAATATATGGAGGCATTATATTTTTGATGAAAATATGGATATATATACTAATCAAAAATATATAAAGTATATATTCACATATAATGATTTTAACATAAACTATAGAAGATTATTGGATCTTATTAATCACTATTACTGCTCAATACATTTCCACATAGAGAAAGAGAACATGGAGGATAATGATTAGACTTTAAAGGATCGTGATATCTTATCTATAATGAGGATTACAAACATAAAATTATTTCTATATTTTCAAAGTATGAACATTGAAATCATGAAATAAGGGATATATCCTATCATTCGCAGATAAGTGATTGAAAATCTATCAATATGAGGATAAAAGTTGTATAGAAGGATGATATGAAGATGAAAAAGAATCTGAAAAATTTTTCTAAGTTAAACCTTTATTTTGATGGAATGATGAGTTTTAGAAACCAAGTATGTGTTTTATCCAAATTTTATTAGAGGAAGGATTTTTTAAAAGAGTATCATAGTTATTCATTATCTATTCATCAAGTATGTACAAAGATGTATATATATTGGGAAGAATATTTCTAGTTTGATTGAATGAAGGGAGATATTTCTGAGTTTGTATCATGATTCATGGTAATTAAATGTGACGAGGAAAGAAGATAAAATTATAAGGGGATGTAACAACAATTTTCTATACAATATTTTAAATGGGAAAACACCACCATTGATTTTGTAATCGGGATCCCTAGAACATCAAAATATAATAATATTATATCTATTGTAGTTCATCTCATTACAATGTCTGTACGTTTCATTACAGTCAAATAATATTTTTATTTGGATTATATTTCCATGATATGTATTATGTAATTTATATGGTTTCATGTATTTCCAAATTCTATTGTATATGATTGGGATCTGAGAGTTACCTCAATGTTCTGGTGAAGCCTTCATTAAGATCTTGTTACATAGTTGAGTTTCAATACTACTTATTATCCTTATATTGATTCCATTGATAAGAAAACAATTAAAACAATAGAATATTGAATAATATATTGTTCTATATATTTTAAAGGATTTTGGGTTCAACACCTTCCTCTAGTTGAGTTTTCTTATAATAATACATTTCATAGGAGCATTTAGATCACTCCTTATTGATCCCTCTATGGTAAAAAAGATTATAGCTCAAAAGTTTTAGGATGATTTTAGATTAAAAAATATTATGAAAAAATATAGATGAATAAATTGTTGATAAGGTTCGAGATATTCACTAATCCATATGGTATGGCCAAAGTCAATAGGGAATGTATCTTTTCTCTTGGATCTTTTACAAAACATCTCTCAACTTCATGATATCTTCCATGTATCTATCTTAAGGAAGTAAATTCTAGAACCTTCACATTTTCTGAAGCTATAGGTCATAAAATTACGGTAATATCACTCTTATGTGTGTCAACCTATAGAGATTATGTATCTGAGAAATAAATTTTAACAAAACAATACCACTCCCTGATTTAATGTTTTATGGAAAACCAACTAATATGAAAAAGCTATGTGGTAACATGAGGATTTGAATAGCTACAAGGGTAATTAGTTTTATGGAATAAAAATGATGGAATTTTTAGGTTTAAAATGATTTTATGGTGGTAATAAAAAAACTGTGAGATTTGGTGAAATAATTTATCCCAATAAATTTAATTTCATCAATAGATTGTATTACACACACCATTGAGTTTTAAAAATACCAAATATGATATTAATGTTATTATTTAACCAAGAATATTAAAACCTATCCATTAAAAATTTAGGTAAAAAATATAATCCCAAATTTTTAAAATATCTATACATGTTTTAGATAATTTGATGTTCTTTATTAAATTATTTATATGTAAAAAATATATTTTCATGCAAATATTATTTTACTATTTTTTTTATAAAATAATAAAATTAATTTCTATTAAATTTATATAATTTATAGGATAAATTTAAAAGAATATTTTAAATCACCATTTCAAAATTTCCTTAGTGTAACTTTCTAATAATTTTCAAAAAAGAATAATTTTTCAATGAATTGCAAAAAATAATAATTATTGTTGAATACTACCTTTTTAGTTAATTTATTTAAAGAGATAAATAATATTTTAAAATGGTCATAAAAAATATTACTTTAAATATATTTTTATTAATCTAATTTATTTTATTTTAATCAATTTTATGTTCATTTTCGATATAAAACATCTTAAACTTGTGAAATAATTCTCATTGGAAAACTATTTTTTCTTCACATCTTCATGTTTATGTTTTAATAAAATTATTCTACTTATATGTATTCAATTTTAAAAAATTATTATTTATTTTTAATATATATAATTAATATTATATAATAAGAAAAACTATATTTTCTATTATAATAAATAGTAAAAATAGAATAACTTAATTTCTACAGTTATGGTTAAAATCGGTTTACTTGGGGGTTAAGCTAAATGTTAAGGGTATGTTTGAAAATTTAACCGATATAAATCCTATAGGATGGAAATATTTAAACTATATACTATCCCAATTTTTAATCTATGGTCATTTTGGAAGTTTTTTTCTGTCGAAAACATTACCATTCAATATTCTTTAGGTAAATTTCCATGTAGTTTCTTAGTGGGCTCATTTCCCCCGTATAAAAGTACATCAACTATACTATCCTATTTAAACATTAAATTCATTTTTTAGACAATAACTGACCAAATAAATTACTTAATTACATCCTCACATCATATATTCCTTCATTTTATATTTTTACCCTCTTAAAAAATGCTTTTGTTGGTAATCAAAGGAGGTCATCTAAATAATATGTATCATTCCTAACCTAGCATTTTAATTTTTCCTATTCTTCCATGTCATTTAAATTTTATTAAAATATGATTATGTGATTACATAGGTTTCTAAAATATACTGATATTTTATTATTTTAATTCATAACATATACCTATATCTTATTTCATAAAATGGGAAACGAAACAATGCAACTTGTGTACGAAGGACTACCACCTCATGAACCAATATAATTTTTTCTCCATCACCGCCAATCATGTAAAGATATAATGATGGATTTAGTATTTATATATTATATTTATGACATATTTATACTCCATGAAATATATTATCACATATAACTTATTACCTTAGAATCCATGGGAAAATGATAATGTCGTCTATATGGGCATACGACCTACCTTCTCTGTGAACATTGTAATTAATTTTTTATCCCTAATTTATATGGATTACTCTAAATAAATATATAATGAAATAATAATATATATATATATATTATTTATAGTTATTTATATTATGTAACCATGATCAAATGAAATGGACTAAAAATTCAAAACCAAAACCTAATTGAAATGAGAAGCAGTTATTACTCAAAATTTGATTTTAACAAGTACCTATTAAAGAATCAATAATAATAGATTATAAATAAAAAAATATTTTATGATATATATCTATATTTTTTTAGTATATTTATAATAAACGTAAATTTTCTATATCGGATGTTTTAAGGTGTATTAAGGAATCTAAAACACAAGGTAATGTATTTTTATCTCACATTTATTTCCATGGAAAACATTCCATATTCACCTCTTTTTGTAATTTATGTACTAAAAAATTGAATTTTATTATTCCTATAATAAATATTATGGGATATAAATATCCATATATAGTAACTTTATTCAATGGTATTGTGATTCAAATGTTCCCAAATAGGTAAATGTTTATTGTTATAATCATATCATTTATCAGGATTCTTTAGGATTATTCATCTATTGTTGAAATATAATGATATATCACCCAATAAACTCATTAATTTTTTCTTATATGGTCATTTCTATATATTAAATTCTTTTCCATAATATTCCTCTCTTTATGAACAAAAGATTCCAAAAGGATGTTTTTTAATAAAATAAATTTTTTTATCTCTATGGTCGAACACCATTTTTATTCTACATCCATGTATTTTAAAAAAATGTTTTGGATATAATAGTATGTTGTTTTAAATTAATATTTACCGTTTTCTAATTTTTAAAATATGGTTTAAATGGAATATTCTTTTCATTTTCCAAAAAATTCGCTTTTAGCATTTACCAAAAATTTAAAAGGAATCATCATTTTAACATGTTCTACAAAAAATGTATTTTCCACCATCATGACCACATAGTAAAAAAACATTTATTATAAGGATTCATGTTTATACTCAAGAGAAATGTTTTTGCAAATATTTTTCAAATTTTTAAATTTTAAATAATTTATTTCAATGTAGAGAGGTTATTTTCATCATGAAATGCTTCAAATGATCATTCTATGTCATTTTCAATTAAAGATGACATCCTAAGATGATATATAATCTTTATTGGGATATAATCAAATTATTACATCCTTATTAATTCCCTAGATGGTTTAATATTATAAAGAATATTTTATAAGAAAATTTTCTTTACATGGGATATACTATATGGAAATGTGTATGAAGCCCATTTTCATTACATGGTATTCAATATAATAAATTTTTTATGATCTTGTGGAACAAATATATGTGATTTTTATTACAAGATGGATGATACCTATATATACCTGCAACGAATTGGGTGAAGATTTATATCTCATGATATAAGAAAGACACAAATAGGGATTCATCCTGGCTCAATAAGGAATTTACCCATTATGCCTTTGGAGTAAACCATGATTATTGTGATAGTTTGGTGAGTGAAACCGTTATAATAAGATATACTTGAAATTATGTACTAAAGGCTGAGGAAATAAATTTCTATGATTAGTGAATTCCAAAAATCTTTTCTTTATGCCAAAGTTATGTTATTAGAAATCCTGTTCTTTGATTATCTTATGATCCATGCCTGATGAATTACTAATATTTATTCCATTATTCATGCTTTTGATCTATGATATGTATGGTATGGTTTTCACATGTTATTCTCACATTATCATAGCCTTATAGTCATTTTATATTTCTATCTCACATGTTAACCCTTACTAATAATCTAATATCACCATTCCTTATGACTATATTGCCCATATTATGAAGAATTTTTTTAAGTAGGGTAGTATATGAAGTGTACTATGTTGGAATATATTTATGGTAAATGTTAAATATCATTCATAATATATGAATATTTTGTATATTGTATCCAAATACAATAAAACTATATGGTCCTCAGGCATGTATTTATGAAATGTAATTAAAATTCATCAACTAAGTTGTAATATCTATGAATGAAAACCCTATGTCTCTATAGTGTGTTTATAATTCATGGCTTGGGAAACCATGTGTTTCTATGTGGTCCATCTTTCCTCATTATTTGAGTGTGTATCAAGAATGTAACTTGGATACCCAACCCATGATGGAAAAGTGATCATGACACTATTTTATCCATGGTTATCAAGTTTATCTCCCCTTGTATCTGGATTCTCTTAATATGGTTTTTACATATTATAAGAGGATTGATAAATTTTTTCTTTCCATTTTTAGGATGTTTTTCCTGTGATTATTATTTTGATTATTTTTAATTTCCTTATGCAATCTTGGATTTGTTAAACTTTATTTTCTGAAAATAAAGATGTATGGGAAATTTTTTTTCCCAACTTTCTTTTTGGGAAATTATTTAAAAATGGTTTCTTCCCATATGAATAAAGATTTAAAATGTAAAATGGGTTTTCATGATAATTTCATGGATTCATTATTTTTCAAAACGAAATATAATTTGATAATAAATTTTTATGGTGTGACTTATTTGGGCCATTTTTAATCCAATGAGGGTGTTTTATTTTTAAAGTTGTCAGGTATGGTTTTCAAGCATATACCTTATTGGAGGGTGATTTAAAAATTCCAATGTCATAATTGTGGTTTCAAAAGAAAAGTAAGTTTTGAATGATTTATTTGTTCCATGTATGAGGTCTCATTGTTTTGGTGGGATTCCTAGATCATGGATGGATCTATTAGTTTATTTTCTAGGAGTGTGTTAAGGACCATGTTTTATTTTTCCCCTATAATGGTTTAAAATGGTTCCTCTATTATTGTGCTTGCCTGGACTCCAAGATAAGTAGTGTACATGGAAACTTACTTAAGCTCTAACCCATTCATAGTGTTCATAAATCATCATATTCCTTTATTAATGGTTTATCAAGAGTCAATATAATTAGTGAAACAGTTGAAATAGATTATGGTGATCCTTCATTCTCGTGGGATACTTAAATCTATACAGCTGAGAGAGATTGGGATACTACTTTTTTATTTTTAGATTTTTTATGTTGGAATCATTGGTACATTCTCAATTTCATGAAGGTATTCCTTGATAGTTCTTTAAGTTTTTTTTGTCTAGTATATTTTCCTGAGGTTGTGAAATCGAAAGTAGATCATGACCTTGTGAGACTTCACTAGGGTGACTGATTAGTGAGAGAGTAATTTGATCACTTATTGAAAATGATCATCATTCTGATGAATATATTGGTTAGTGACTCTGAGGGTGATCATTTCCTTGGAGCTATTCTCTACCCAGTTATTGGTTCAGCTATAGTAACATCAGGCCTTACACCTTTTTAGAATATTTTTTATAAAAGAATATTAATGGAAGCTGGTGAGTTTACGAAACTTAAACTTGGTGATTTTTTAGTTCTATCAAGTATGTATTGGAAGCATGGTGGGAATAATGATAGCCTGATGAGTAAGGATCAATATTATGGAGATCTTGATCATTGGGAAAATAGTATTTCTTTCAAGAATATAATATATCTTATGTGCTTCCAGTGTGGGGCTTCGTACATTCTATGCCCTCATATATGAAGTCACATAATGTTTACCTCAGTTATTAGTTATAATCATGGTTTCTGAGATCCATGGATTTGGTTGTTGGAATCTTGTGGATGGGTCACTTTTAGTAATTTTTCTCATGTATGGAATGACCCATATATGGATTTTATCCCTCCCTCTTGGGTGTTTTTATGGTTTTTTTTTTTGAGTTCCTGTTATTTAGACTCTTTGTTGCGTTAGCCTTTTATGAGAGTGTTGGTTTCACTCATTATTTTGTTAAGTCTAAAAGGTTTTAATTTTTTACACATGAGAGAGGCCTTGGGTGTACAACTACATAAATTGTGTGTGTGATCCACCAGATCAGTCCGATATACCCATTGGTGTTAGGATTAATCCATTTCAATACACTATATGAGGGTGGTCAGGTTTTGACCCTGGATTACCCATGTTTTATGTAACCCAATGAGATCCATCACATCATTCTCTATACGCTTCTTGTGATTTTTATTACTTCAATTGCATTTATAGGTGATTAAAGTATTATAGTGTCTTTCTATCATCATTTGTTTATTGTTTGATGGTGTGTTTTGGGTTTTGTATTAGTTATACCATGTTATAGGAATTATAAATTGTGGAGAGACCAGGTTTGGTCTCCTATGTATGATAAGACTTAGTGTTTGAGGTAATCATTTGGCTTGGGCTTAAATATATAAAGTAACTCTATAGATTATTGGTTCAATTTTTTTGTGGATTTTGGTTTCTGGCATTGAATTTGTTTGGTTATGAGTTGTTATTTTGAGTTTGTTCCTCTATTAATCATCTATATTCTGTCATCCTTCTATTTGGATGTGTACTTTCTGAGGTATAAAGTGGCATGGTGGGGATTTTTGAACACCCCAAGTATCATGGTGCTGTTTTTTGTGATTTTATCGTGACATGAGAGGTTTTGATTCTTAGTAGATTGTAAGATGAAAATACTTGTTTTGAATGCCTTTTTGGAGGATAATGGTTAGGACATGCTATTAGGAGAAATAGTGTGGATCCCATGCAAGTGGTTTTATAATTTTCATGGATCCATTTTTTATATAATCCTCATGGTTTTTCATGTCATCCTAAGCCCTGCATAAGATGTTTAGGTATTTGTGTGTGTCTAAGGAGTGGTGAGTGGTTTTTATAAACTATACAGTTTTATGGGAGTAACTATGCAGCATTTTTTTGATTTTACATAGCTTCCTTCCCTTCTCTATTCATTCCTTGTCCCTATATTTTATCTTGGTTTTTGTTTCGCCCAAGAATATTAGATCTATTATGGATGAATTTAGAGTTCCTTTTGAATATAATGTTGGTTGTTTTGGTTTCTAGGGTTTATAGATGTTTTTTTCAGAATTGGTTTGGTCATCATTGAAGGTGACATATTATGAAGCATTGTGTCTTGATTTTAATCTATTTTATGTTTGCATTAGTATGAAACTATTTCATTTTCAAATTAAAAAGGTTATTAGGATTACTAAATTCCACTTTTATTAATTCATTCCTATATCAGATATATTTTTTGTGATTTAAAATCATTTCATGGTGTTTTAATCTAGGAATAAATGGTTGCTCATGTGAATTCAGTTTTTACATGATTAAAATGGAACATTTATAGGTTATAAGAATTTTTATAATGAATGTATAGATTTTTAGATGGTTTTAATTTTTCATTGGATTTTAATCCATTTTGATTTTTCAATTTGTGATAACTATGTTTGAAAAAGTGATTTTTGTTTAATGTGGGGAGTTTTCCTCAAAGTGATATCAGGATTTCTTTAAGAAATTTCAAATTATGACATAAAATGTGTGTATGATTTAACATATTTGCAAATTCCATGATGGATTTTTTAAAATGGTTATATATAAATGTATGGATTTTTCATTGATTTGGTTTCCAAAGAGGATAGGCATTGTTGATGGGTAGATTTGAAATGTTTTCAAGGGGGTGGGTGTTTTCCATCATTTTTAAAATGGGGTTTGGAAATGTTAATTATGAAATGTGAATGGGATTGGAATCCCAAGACCTATTTTGTTATTAAAGGTCTGGTGGGAATTTTTTTTAAATTGGTGTATGTGAAAGGAACTCCTTTATTTAACCTTTCTTGTTTACCCCTTGTGTGGGTTCTTGATAACAATATTATGCTTGTTTACTACCCTTTAGTTGGAATGTTCTTTTTTATTCCATGGTTCATTTTTATTTATGGTTTTTTTCATCGTTGAGTGTAAGGGTGAGGCCAGTTATGGTTATACATTGTGAATTAGACATGGATCCTTGGTTTTTACACCTCACTTTCATTATTTTTCATGGGAAACCAGTTACTAATAGGGAAATTTAATTTTTTCACATTGTTAGTTCCACACTATTCATTTTAGGCACAATGTGTGACAACCCATTATTTTATCAATGGGAAATCCATTCAAATAATTATTCCATATAGTATAAATCACCTAAATCAGATATAGAATTCAATAAAAATTTATAAATGATTGATGAATGAAATTTGAGGCATTTATAGAAGTTAAGAAACATATACCTATGGAATAGTAACTTGACTATTGGAAAATTAATGTAACCATTAGTAATATTAATCTATCCAATAGAATATTAAACTCATCTATGAATCTATAAAAACATATAGGTACTGTATAAATTATAATATGATATAATTATATCCTAATATACATAAATAAATGTTTTAAAAATTATTAATTAAGGGTTTGTATTTTTATTAAACATTAATGTTTATTTTAAATTTTATAATTAATATAAGGATTTAAAAGATTTATTTTCATTAAAAATATTCATAAATGAATTTTCTTTGTCTTATGATTTTAAAATAAATTTTTAGACCATAAATGATTTTTTGAAGTTTTATAAAATCAGTTATAATTCTAAAAACTGGTATTTTTTGTTAAATGATAATTTTAAGTAAAATTAGATTTATCATATTAATATAAATTTTTTCATAAAATTGAATTAATTTTTTGAATTATAATGGTTATGGAATGGTTAGGGTTAATTTTTTGTATTTTTCTAATTTAATTTTTGTCAATAATAAAATATGGTAATTTATGATATTTAACAAATTCATGAATTATTTATTGATAGATGTTGTATGGACGATTTAGGCACCAAATATTGAAATATCATTCATTATGTTCATATATTAATTTATATGATTAAAATTAATCATAGTATTGGGCCAAAAAATGAAATAAAGAATAAAAAAATTAAAAAAATATAGCTTTCCTCTCTTGTAAATATCACACATTGCCACCTCTTCTTATCACAACTCCAAAGCCTTGAATAATGTACAATTTTTTTACCATACTCTTAATAATACCCTTCCTCTCCTATATCAGTCTTTGATATCAACAAAATACCAAAACCAATTTCCCTAGGAAGGTTCTCAAGGAAGAGAATTCAAGAGGTGGAACCCTCTTTAATTTTATTATAATTTCTTTTCAATTTATTTTTTTATTATTATATCTTAGTATACCCTTATCCAAGATGCATGATAACTCCAATATCTTAAATATAATATAATTTTTTTATTTTAATAGAATAACCAAGCATCAAACCCCTTCCTCTCTCCATTTTATTTTAAAATGAAAACATAATCTGTCATGTGATGATTTACCATCATTTTGGATATGAGATTTCATTTTCCTATACCAAATTCAATAATTTTCATAAAAACATTTTCATTTTTGAAAAATATTGAGAAATTTATGTTATTACACATTTTATGTTATGTAACTAACATATATATAATATTAAATAAAAAATGAAACTAGTTCGTGATGATCGAAAAAACCACCAAATTAGTCAAAATGATTATCATTAACATATTATCAAATGATTAAAACTCATAACATATAACAATATTATATATAATATAATTTAATATTTTTTAATTTTATCTATAAAATATAAACATAATTCTGTAAAATTATCACCATTTTACCTGAACTTCAATACTTGTATACAATTGAATCTATTATGAAAACTATGAAAACGAACACTCCCAAATTATGAAATTGAACTCTATAATTCATCATAATGGTCATAAATGAAATAAATAAAATTATAAAAAATCAAATACATGTATAAGAGGTAATTTATTTATAAATTAATTAATGTAATTTGATTATCAACAATTTTAATGTGAATAAATAATTCATACATAAGGTAAGGGGATTCTTGAACCAAATTTATGTTCTTTGGATTATTCTACTTTCCTGAAAAATTTTAGTATGGTTGTTCTTTTAATATTCCTAAAATATAATTTTATAGTACAAAAAATCACATTTCTACGATATACATACCTCAAATCAGATTTTATGAAAAATGCAATTATGTTTCCCAAAATGAACTTTTCTTTCAAAAAACACATGTTTTACTTCTATTGAGATTCCTTCTTCTTCACACAAGATTGATGATCATTATACCATGTATATTTTAACTTTTTTTATTTTTTAAACCCCAATTTTTATTCAGGAAATTATGATTTTTGAAATTCTCAAGAATCCAGATCCCTTTTCATGTGTAATTTATTCTCTGAGGTTGATATATTTTTTATGTGGCATACATGATTATGTAAATTTTATAATATGACATGTTTTTTCGGAATTATATAGTTCTCAATTTAATTGGGTAAAGTGATGTATCTCATGAGATAATGTGAAATATTCATGAAAATGATGATATATTTGTTCATGATGATGATTTTATGATAATGCATATATGTTATGTGTAAACATGATGCTAGATTTGATCACAACTATGTGTGGTATTTGACCACTAATACATGATGTTCCATTTTTATTCATTTCTTGATTACATGAATTTATCCAATTCTTCCTCTCATGATTATTAGTATGACTAATTTCTTATTTTTATGATGTTGATGATTATATTTAGCAAAGTTTCATGTCTCTTATTTATACTCTTGTTAGATTTTTATCTTTTCAATTTTTCTAATGTCTATCCTCAAGTTAACAATTATACTGTGGAGAACACGAGGTCCAATTAGAATCTATAGAAGAAATAATTAAATAAAAACTTTTGTTTTATTATGTAAAATTTATGTATGGTCATAATTTTACAAGAAATCTAAACCTTTGGATTGTGGTTTTATAGAACTATTATGTTGTTAATTGTTAACATAATTTAATATCCTTGTAAGAAAAGGTAGGATAACAATATTTGGTATAAGATCTTTGTTTAGAGAATTTTCTAATTAGGATAAAAGAACATTATAGAAAACCTTTAGTATGAGACTGATTATATGAAAGCACCGAAAAAAAAATTCAGATAAAATAATAAACATAGGGATCCCACAAGATATTCCTTTAGTGTTAATTTGGTAATAGAATAAATTTTTTATTCATGACTTGTTGGATTATTTTTTTTTCAAACGTTTTCTACTTTATAAAATGGTTGGAACTAGAAGAAACTTGGAAAATAACCTGTGTGAGGGGCAATGCATTTATTTCACAACCAAAACCCCCAATGCCTTAGGATGTGGTGTTAAAAATTACCTAGTGATGATTATACATCTATATCTGGATATGAAAAATAACTTAAATAATATGGAACATCTTCCTTCACTAAAAAGGGAGAAATTTTTTATCTGTTATTTTATGTGAAAACCATCACTAATATTAAGTGGTTATTTTGATCCACTAGTCACAGAATAGTGTTTCAACTCAATGAAGATGATATTTCTTGTTCTTCACTATTCATAGATGTTGAAGGTAATTTTTATTATCTATCATTTAGATGGATAGGCTGATAAATGGTTGGAATTAATTAAGAACACCAAGATGAAGGATAAAATTGAGTAGATGGTGTGGGAAGACGTTGAGAAAATACTTCTGGACAATAATTTCCCTTGAAATCATTATTAAAATATGGAGATATAATTACTAGAGTTTCAAAAAAATGAAGGTCAATATATCACTGTTTATGAATTAAATATCACACCGTTTGAAAGGTACGCCTCATGTTTTTTAATTAACAATGATTGAAAAATAGATATATTATTTAATTGTTTAAAATAATATCATATAAAGCCTCTAGAAATTCAAGACTTTGAGATTTATGAATAATTTTTGTAATGTTCTTTTAAAATGGATATGGATTTTAGAGAATGGTCTCATGGCTCTGGTGTTAAGAAAGGAATGATGGAGTTTCAATATGGGGGATCTAATCAAACAAGTGTATATAAAAATCATCCACTCACATGTAAAAATGTTGGAATAATCATCATGTTAATCCCCTCAATGAGATGGGGATAAGCTTCAACTGTTAGAGATAAAGCCACCAATATTGTGAATTTCAATGAGACATGAGGAATCTGGACAATGTTGTGGAGGAAAGGAAAGCACCACCTATGGTTTAAAGCTTCAATTAGGTGGAAAAGGGAATTGGGAAAGCTAGTGCACTAAACCTAGAGCCCTTGAGGGTAATAATCATTAGCATTCACCAATGATAATGTATAAAGGGTAATTTTATGCCATCTTTACCATTGAGGTGGATCCTGAAAATGATGTGGTGATAGGAACATTGGTTATTCATTCAAGAGTAGAAAACAAACTATTTGATTATGTTTATCTATATTCTTTCATATCTGGAAACTTTCATAGAACTATTCAAACACAACCTAAAAATATGGAGGTTGATTTATCTGTGAGAACAAAAAATGGGTCAATTATTACATCAAATGTATATTACGAATCCCGGATTAATGTTTGTGGATTGAACCTCCCATGAAATATTGTCTTACTTAATTTTGTGGTGTTTGATGCTATATTGGGAATGGATTTTCTATCATTATACAAACACAACATCAAATTTTTTGAAAGTGATATCACTCATCACATCTCGAGGCACCCTCCAATTATCTGCCAGAGTAAGGTGGATGATGAATATCCTTCAAAATCATCATCTCATGTATGGATATTATTTTTTTAGGATAAAGTACATCTAGATCAAATTATTGAGATAAAGGAGAAAATAATTATTGAACACATTCCCATTGTGAGGTACTATATTGATGTGTTCTCTAAAGAGTAATCTGGTCTTCTTTTAGACTAAGAGATTGAGTAGTAGATTCCAATTATGCATAGAAACCTACCTATATCAAAGCTTCCTTATTGAATGGACACCAATGAGTTGAATGAACATAATAATAAGTTGTAATATAATCTAGATTAGATTTTTATATATCGGAGTGCTTCTCCATGGGGTGCCCCGGTCTTCTTCATCAAGAAGAAGGATGGATCAATGCGCCTCCTTAGTTATTATCAAGACCTCAACAAAATTATCATAAAGAAAAAGTATCACCTTTTATTTATATATGCAATGTTCAATCAATAGCATGGAGCCATGTATTGCTATTAGGTGGATCTTTGGTCAGCATATAACCAATTAAAGTTGAGGAAAGAAGATATTCCAAATACAACCTTGAGAATAAGTCATAGACACAATGAGTTCATAGTGATTCCTTTGGGTCTTACTAATGATCCATTGATACCCATAGACATAATAAATAGATTCTTTATCGATTACCATGAAAAATTTATTGTATTCTTTATTGATGATATTCTAAAATACTCCAAGTGTAAGAATAAAAATGATTACCATTTGAATACTATTCTACTATAACAACCCTAGTACTTATAAATAATTTCTTTCATTCTGTTATTAAATAGTTAAATTCATTATATAGGTACAAATTTTTTTTTGGTATTTATAGAATTTTTGGAATTTATAGCAATGAAATGGTAATGTGAAATTAGTAATATTAACATGACTATTAGGAATTGTAATCTACAAAATAGAATAGTAACCTCACCTATGAGAGTATAAATAAATTTTAGGTATCTTATAAGTTTAACGTTAATATATTTATATAATGGAAGATGTAAATAAATATTTGGGAAATGCTAAATTAAGTGTTGTTTTTTTAGAAGCCCTAAATATTTTTTGAAAATTTCATAATTTATGAAATAATTTAAAAGAAAATACATTTTGGAAAAATATATTAAAAAATTAATATTTTGTTCACTTATTGTTATCATATAATTTTGTGAGAACTTAATTAATTATTCCATGTGTTATAAAAATAGGTATACTTTTAAAATTTGTAATTTTAGAATAAATAATGATTTTAATTAAAAACTAAATATCTCATATTTTGAAAATAATTTTCAAAAAATGGATATAATTCTAAAACTCCACACCTCAAAGAATGGGTTGGGTGAGTTTTTGGGATTTGTCTAAAATATATGATTTTTTGGTGAATAGTAAAAGATGATATATGGAAAATATATATTGGATGTAAAATATACTATTACTTTAGTCATCTATGATTTAAGCACCATAATCTTTAATCCCTCTTTATTATTTTAATATATTTATTTATAACGGTCAAACTACACATAATCGTGACTCAAAATAAGTTACAAATTAATATAGTAATGAGAAAGCACCCATCTCTTCCACTGTAAATAAAACCCCACATCACCTCTTCTACTCACACTAAAAAGCCTTATAACTTATTTAATTTCCAGAAAATTCACATCCTATGCCTATTCTCCTCGTCTCTGACCTTTTTTTTATCACCAAAAGGCAAAAACCAAGGTCTTTAAGGAGGTTCTCAAGGTGAATACTTCAAGAGGAAAAATACTCTTTCATTTTCTAATATATTTTTTCAATTTATTTTCATTTAATTTTCTCTATTCACCTCCCATTAATCCTACTGGAATGAAAACTTTAGTGTCTTATATATACTATAATTTTGTTATGTTGGTGTAAAAATTCATCAACAATCTTCTTTATCCTCCCCTTTATTTCTAAAAATGAAAACATCATCCATGATGTGTCGATTTACAGCCATCGTGTATGATACACATTGATTTTTCATTAGAACCATCAATGATGGTCATAAAACCATTATTATTGATAAAAAATATTTTATTATACATATTATAATGTATTTATGGTTCTAGAAATAATATATAAACATGATATTGAATAAAATTATCTAACTTCATGATGATCATAAAAACCACCAAAATAAATTTATTCATTTTTAATAATGTTTTATCAAATGATTTATCCTCAAATTAAAAAAACAAAATCATATGTGGTATCATTAAAAATTCATGAAACATGTTAACATCGTTTTATTCCACATCTGAAGTATTTCTTTTATTCAATAAGAAAATTGATAACAAACCAACCATGAAATAAATGCATCTTAAACAATAAAAAAATATGATTAATAAATGGGTCGAAATGTGTTATAATAATATCATATAATTAATTATAAATATTAATATGGTTCTATAAAATATTAATAACATTATTTGAACCATTATAAATTATGTTTTAACCCATTTTATTTAATAAGAATATGTGGTAAGGGAATTCTTATCCCAACTTCCATTATTTGGGTTAACCTTCTACATTATTTATTATGTGTCACTATGAATATCTGTGAAATTAATTTTTATTACGCTATTTAGTATTGTGTGGATTTAAATTTTATACGCATATCCTATTATTTTTATCAATTTTCACATCAGTTATATGATATTTTTAAGCAACATTTCTTTAAAAATTTTATTTCAAATTTCATTTTTTACAAAATTAAAAAAGAATGTTTTTATGAAAATATTTGTATTTTAAGAATATTTTATGGTTCTTGAGAATTTTTTATGATGAACGGTGGGACCTATATATGCCTCCAATTCATTGGTTATGCTTATGTTGGAGTTTGACCGTACGGTTACTCCATGTTTAATAGTTATGGTTACACTATAAAGGAGCCATGAGGGTTACATTGTAAGGTAGATGTGAGGGTTACATTGTATGGTAGTCCTCAAAGCTACAAATCATATGGTAGTAATTAGGGTTACATAATTATTTAAGTAATTCCCCCATGTTAAATTTATGTTGTTATCTATATTTTCAATGTTTTATGGAAATATCATGTTTTCCCAAAGTAACTATATGATACATATTATGTGTGAAGTTTGTCTGTCTAAAAATGATTTCAAATGTTTATAAGTATTAATTAACTAATAGTTTATATCCTTATTTTTATTTCCCTTACTGATATTTTTATACCTATCCCATGTTTTAAAAAAATCATAGGGTTTATTTGTTTTTAAGAGAAAATGTGAATCCACGAATAATATTGTGAAGACTTTTCTTGATGATACTTCACGTTTTTATTAAAATCATATTTTATTATGGAAGAAATGGATATTATTTTAGTAGTACATAATTCATATGCTTGTGGTATTACATTTATGAATTATGTACTAATTTTTAAAAAACCTAAATGAAAAAGATCTTTGGGAATGTTTTTAATTGAATTCAAAAATAATTTTACTATATTATTTAATGTTTATGGATAGGTCCTTATAGTTGGCATCAGAGCTCATTTTATATAACTCTTGGGGTCTGGATGATGTTAATGGAATACCATAAATTATTTTTAACTTATGGTTAATTTTAAATTATATATAATTTTTATATTACTATGTTTCTTCGTTTAAGACTTTTCTATTCATAATGGTTTTCTGTAGAAGAAACAAGGATGATGAAGTAGGAAGGCACTAAGAGGAAGATATCTTTATTAATATTAATCATAGAATTGTGTGAATTTAAAAAGAAAAGTTTGTGATAGTAATGGATCAGTTTGTGTAGGCTATAAATAGTGGTAGAATCCATGAAATAGAATAACTAGAGATACCACAAATGAACATGATGACAGTGGAACATTTTATGAGGAAAACCCCTCATAGTTTCAGTCAATCTTCTAACCCAATTTTGGATGAAGGGTGGATTAAATCCTTCGAACATATATTCTAGGTCATGGTGATTTTGGATAATTAATATATTGGTATTTCTATTAATCATTTTGAAGGTGAACACAACCATTGGTGATCAATTGTAAAAAATATCAGAGATACAAAGATATTGGTGCCTTGGAATGGGATGAATTTAGAATTTCTTCCTTGAAAAATATTTTCCTAAGTTAGTTCAAAATAAGATGGAAAATAAATTACTTGAATTAAAAAAATAGGACGAATACTCAGTGACCGTGTATAAAGAAAAATTTACCTGATTGGAAAGGAAATCTCCAAATCTTATTTGAGATCCTGATAGTAAAATCAATCATTTTTACTTCTGAATGAAGATAAGAAACTTAAGGGATTTGGCCTCCTATGATTTGAAATGTTATGAGAACCTTTTTCAATGAGATGAGAGTGAGTAAATTTATTTTTTTGAATATCATGTGAACTTTGAAAATAAGTATAAAAAGAGGATAATATTGGAATAAATAGGTAGTAGTCAATATAATAATTTTAAAGGTATGAAAATTTAGTTTCTAGTTTGTGGGATGTGTGGTAAAACTATAGGGAATGCCTTAAAAATATGGGAACTGTTTATAATGTGGTATGTTTGCAAATATAGTTTACTATTTTAATGAAAAATATCTTAGTGATGGTCTGTTTAATTATAATATGAAAACAGAAAACTGATTTAAATATCGTGAAATGCGTAATTATGTAGGTAACTTCCCAAATAAAGATCTTAATGATTGAAAGAAGCTATATTATGAGAAAAAAAAGTGAATTAATAAAAAAATTCACTATTTTAGAAGATGTCGGGCCATCAAATTAATTGGTATTAGGTACTTTGTTTTTTTACTCATACTTTTCTAATTTTCATTTTGATACTGGGTCTATAAATTCCATTATTTCATAGAAATTTTCTAGTAAATTAGAAATTTCAACTCAAGAAATGAAACAAGATCTTATGGTTAAAACACCAAGGGAGAATATTAAGGCTGAACAACATTATAATAATCTTCATGTTATTGTCTGTGGAAATTCATTGCCTTCATAAATTTTTATTTTTTTATTAATATGGTTTTATGTTATTTTGGTTATAGAATGGTTTCTTTTGGTCATGTTAAGATTGATTATCTAGCAAGAGAATTTTTTTTCCATAAATATTTTATGTTTTTATTCGATAATTATCCCATACTATTGATAACATGTCAAGAAGCTAAGAATATATTAAAATATTTAAATGAATGTTTTCTTACTCATATTGTCTAAAATTATAGAACTGATCAGATAAATGATGTTCTGGTGGTAAATGAATACCTTTATTTTTTTTATAATGAGTTTCCTAATGTTATACCCGATCAAGAATCTAAATTTACTAATGAATTAGTTTATAATGCTATGTTAATTTCCAAACACCCTTTTGAATGTATCAATTGGAACTTCTTGAATTGAAATTTAAATTACAAGATTTATATGATAAACATTCCATTCATCATAGCACTTCACTATGGGGTGCCCATTTTGTTGTTAAAAAGAAATATGGTTCTGTGATAATTTTCATTAATTATAGATATTTTAATAACACTACTACAAAGAATAAATATCAATTTCCTCATATATATGAGTTATTTGACCTACTAAGGGAGCATAATATTTTTCAAAGATTTAATTGAGATCTAAGTACCATCAACTAAAGGTGAAGGAGGATAACATCCTGAAAAAAACTTTTCTTTACTAGATATGGACATTATCAATTTGTTGTTATTCCATTTGTTTTTAAAATTCCCCTTCAATATTCAAGGATCTTAATAATCGATTATTCCATGAAAATTTGGATATGTTTTTTTTTTGTTTTAATTGGAAATATTTTTCTCTTTTATAAAGTTATGAGTGTCATGTTAAAAATAAAGAATATTCCTGGAAACTCTCAAAGAAAATATGTTATATGGACAATTTAGAAAATATGATTTTTTGTTAAAAAATATTTCTTTTATTGAAAACACTATAAATAAGGATGGAATAATAATGGATCCTTCTAAAAAATTGGTTGATTAACGGAAAATACGTAAAATGTTAGAGAGAATTTTATTTTTCAATTATTAGCAAGCTATTACTGATGGTCTTCTATAAATATTGTATTGTTATCTAGCTCGCTAAATAAGTTAACATGAAAAGGGGTTAAATTTATTTGTATGAAATAATGTGATGTTTGTCTTCAAGAACTAAAGAAGAGATTGTGACTGCTTCATTTTTTCCCTTTATTTCTAGAAAGGGAGACTTTAACATCTACAATGATGCTTATTTGAAGGCACATGGTTGTTTTCTAATGTAGAATGATTATATTATGGCTTGTTCTTCTTGACAACTGAAACCTAATTACTTAAATTATCCTACACAGCATTCAGAATCATAATTTTGGTTTTCTCCTTAAAAAATTTTAGGCCTCATTAATATAGAGCTAAATGTTATATATATAAAAACCATAAAACATTGAATTTTATATTTACATAAAAGAAATTTATCATGGGACAAATAAGAATGATGGAATCGGTAAATTATTATGATTTCAAGATAAATTTATATCCTAGAAATGTAAACAATGAAGAATATTCCTTAAGTAAAAAACATCATGATACATTAACCATGTTATTTTGGGAAAATAACCCATTGTTTAATTATTTTATGAATTTTTGCTTGGAAGTTGTTGGGTAAGAAAATTCATCTATTTTTCTTCAGGGTACATTGCAGTATTCTATATCAGACCATATTAATCATGCATAGAAGGAATACCGTTAGTTATAGAAAAAGGTATAATTGATGAAGACAGGGAAATTTTATGAATTTAATATTGATAATTATTGTATTTTGAAATTTATGAAGAGATTATTTGTGCCTTGTGATTCCTATATGATGATATAATTGGTGTGGGAAGCTTATAGTTCTATGTTTTCTATTCATCTTAGTATTACATAGTTATATAGAGTCATTAGAGAGTATAACTAGTGGGATGAAATTAAAATAGATCATGCTGATTTCACCAAGAAATATTTCTCATGTTAATAGGTTAATGCATATTGATAACTACCAAAGGGGATGCTTCAGCCTTTCTAGTGCCACAGTGGAAATAGGAAAATATATCTGTGGAATTCATGGTGGGACTACTAAAAGAATCTATAGGTAACAATTCAATTTTTTTATTTTCTCATGGTTGACTGAATCAACACATTTCCTTAATATTTTATATAATATGTATTTGGATAATCTTTCTCAAATATACCTCAATAAGATTCTCAAGATAAATGGAGTACTTCTATCCATTGAATATGGCTATGATCCCAAGTTCACATCTAATGTTTTGAAAGGCCTTCATAATTCATTGGGAAAAGAATTAAATTTCACTACTTATTTTCATCCAAAATATAATGGGAAGAACTAAGGAATAATTCATACATTGGAGGTCATTTTTTGAGCATGTTCAATGAATTACCAGGGAATTTGGGATCAACATCTTTCTTTAGATGGGTTTTCTTATAATAACATTTTTCATTCCAATACATAGATAGAAACCTTTGGGCCATTATATGGGTAGTGGTGTCAAACATCAGCATTTTTTAATGAATTTGGGGAATGGAAGTTGATAGGACTAGAATTAGTTATGTAAGTGGATGAGAAAGTGAAGATGATCCAGTAACACATGAGGATAACTCAAAGTAATCATAATAGTCATGAAGAAAATAGGAGGAAATACATTTCATTCAAGTTAGGTGGTCATGTTTCTATTTGAATCTCCCTATGGAAAAGTTTCATTTTTTTTAAGAAATGAATGCTAAGTCTACAATTCATTGGACCTTATGAAATCTTGGAGAATGTTGGGCCAGTCACCTACTGAGTAGATTTTCTTTCTTTTTTATCTTAGGTACACAATGTTGTTCTTGTTTATATTTTGAGAAAAGATGGGCTAGATTATTCTCATATTTTGATCCTAGAATTATTCTAGATATAAGAGAACCTTTTTTATAAAGTGAAACCCATTTTTATTCTTGATCATAGAGAGAAAGTATTACGTAATAAGGTAATTCTATAGGTTAAGGTTTAGTGGAGAAACCACATGGTTGGAGAAGAAACATGGGAATCTGAAAATGCTATGTGGTAATGGTATCCAAATTTTAATAAGTGAATAAAATTGAGAGGAAATAGTTTCTAGAAGTGTGGAGAATATAAAAACCCAAGTACTTATAAAATAATTTGTTTTGATTCTGGAATTAAATAGTTAAATTCGTTATTATGGTAGAATTAAATAAGTGGTGTTTATAGAAATTAATGAATTTATACTCATGGAATAGAAACTTCACCTTAGGAATAGTAACATAACAATTAGGAATAGTACTATGGCCAATTGAATAGTAAGCTCACCTATAAGAGTTTAAATAAAATTGTTTTATGTTACATGTGTAATCATGATTTATTTATATTATGGAATAAGTAAATACATATATTGGAAATGAAAAATCGAGTGTTAGTATTTTTAAAACTCATAAATATTTAATTACAATTTGAAAATTAATATACTAATTTAAAAGAAAATATATTTTCATAAAACATAATTATAAATAAATATTTTGGGGATTATGGTTATAAGCTAATTTGATGAGACCTTAATTAATTATTCAATGTGGTATAAATGAAGTAATATTTTTAAATTTGGTATTTGTAGAATATACTTATATTTTAATTAAAAAAGTTATCATATTTAGAAAAAAAATTCAATAAAATAGGGTTAATTTTGGAATTTTACATGTCAAGAAATTTTTAGGGTGAAATTTTGGGATGTTTCTAAATTACAGAATTTTTTTTGAATGGTAAAATACAATTATTTAGCGTGTATATACATTCTAAATTCAATATACTATTACTTGAGTCATAGCTGATGTAAGAACCATAATCTGAAATCCTCCGTCATTATTTTAATATATTCATCAATAATGCTAAATCTATTCATACTCTTGATCCAAAATAATAAACTAAGGAATATAATAATGAGAAAACACTCATCTCCTTCATTATACATACCACCCCTCATCACCTCTTCTCATCAAACCTCAAAGCCTTATGGTTTGTTTACTTTATACCCAATTCAATTACCAATCCTCTTCCTGACATCCAAGACCTATTGTTCTCACCAAAAATCCAAAACTAAGGGAATTAAGGAGGTTCTAAAGGAGATGAATTCAAGAGGTAAAATCCAATTTCATTTTTTCATTTTATTTTCAATTTCTTTTCATTTATTTTTCTCTACACCCCTAACCATATACAATTGGAATAAAAAACTAGTATCTTATATATACTGTAATTTTATCATGTTCTTGTAAAAAATTCATCATCAAACTTTTTCTCCTCCACTTTTTATTCTAAAAATGAGATAATCATCTGTGATATGTCGATTTACCACCATCGTGAATAATAAACATTCATTTTTTATTATCACCTTCAAGTATGGTTATAAAACTGTTATTATAGTCAAATAATATTTTATAATAAATATTATAAGTTATTTAATATTTGTAACCAATATATGAACATGATATTAAATAAAATTATATAAGATAGGGATGATTATAAAAACTACAAAAATAAATTAAATCATTTTCATTATTGTTTTATCTAAAAAAATAGTCCTCATATTATAAAAAAATGATATATGGTATCATTTAAAATTATTGAAATATATTGAAACAATTTAATTAAACTTCTATATTTTTTCATCCATTTGACAAGAAAGACCGTAATGAATCAACCATGGAAACCCTGAAATAAATGAAACCAAAACAATGAAAATTACATAATATTATTAATAAATGGATGGAAATAGGTTATAATAATATCATGTAATTAGTTATAAATATTAATATGTTTCTTTAATATAATAATAACATAATTTAAATCATTATACAAGTGTTTTGATCACATTTCATGTAAGACGAACCTGTGGTATGGGAATTCTTAACCCCATTTCAATTATTTGGGTTAACCTTATAATTTATTGATTATGAGATAATAAGATTATTTGTGAGCTAAATTTTGATTATATTAATTTTTTATTATGTTTATTTACATTTTATATGCATATTTAATTCATTTTGGAAATTCTTAATTCAATTATATAATGTTTGTAAGGTTCTTTTCTTTAAAAATCCTCTTTTAATTTTTTATTTTTACAAAATTCAAAAGGAATTTTTTTATAAAAGTATAATTATTATATGAATATTTTATGGTTTTTGGGAATTTTTTATGATGAAGGTTGGAGCCTATATATCTCTCCAATTCATTGGGTATGTTTATATCGGAGGTCGACCGTATGGTTACACCAAATGTAACAGTGATGGTTACACCATAAGGCTGCAGTGAGGGTTACATTATAAGGTATAAATGAGGGATAGATTAAAAGGTATCCATTAGGGTTACAAATAAAAATCTAGTTGTGATGGATACAATAATATGTAAGGAATTCTCTTTCTTACCTTTCTGGTAATATTTATGTTTTCTATGTTTTATGGAAATATCATGTTTTCACAAAGTAACTATATAATACTTACTAGGTGAGAATTATGTCCCTATAAAATTGATTTCATTTGTTTATAAAAATTAATGTAGAGAACATTTATCTCTTTCTTTTATGTCTCTTAATTAGCCTTTTATTCTCATCCCATGTTTTAAAAAATCACATTATATAAGGTTGATTAAGAGAAAATGATATGACAGGATAGATGTTGTGATAAATTTTAAAGAAATGTTTCATGATTTTATTAAAAAAAAATTATTATGGTGGAATTGAAAACTGTTTTAGTATTACCCAGTTCTTTATTATTGTGAGATTATATGTATGATTTATGTCCTAATTTTATAAAATCCTAAATTGAAAAGATATTTCAAAATGCAAGTCAGTGAATTCTAAAATAATTTACTAGATTATGTAATTTTTATGGCCAGGTCCTTATAGATAATGACATTTAGAAAGAAGAAACATTATGAAAAGTATAGTAAATTTGAATTTTGGATGGAGGAATTATCATTCTTGGGGTATGTTAACACAAAAAAGGGAATATTTGTGGAAACTTCCAAGACAAATACTATTCAAGAGTGGCCCAATCCAATATTTGTAATGGTGATCCCAAATTTAAATGTTCTTGATAAGTATTTCCATCAATTTGTGAAGAAATTATACCTATTTTCAAACCCACTACCCAATCTTTCTTGGAAGGGTGAAAATTTTTTTATGACCAGTGAATTTTATGGCTACTTCAAAGAGTTAAAAATATGTTTATCACCATTCCAGTACTCAAAATTAAAAAAAAAATTGGTAACTCTTTGTTGCATATAGTGATGCATAAAATAAGGAATTAGGATGTGTACTGATGAAAAATGATAACGTGATAGTCTATGCCTCAAGGCAGTTGTAAATTCATGATAAAAACTAAACAATGCATGATATGGAGCTGGTGGATGTGATTTTAGAATCAAAATCCATGTCGCATTTTCTCTACTGGGAGAAGTTTGAGATACAAAATAATAATAAGATCCTCAAATATATATTCACACATTAGGGAATTAATATTTTCTAGACAAGATGGTTTGATCTAATCAAGGATTACAAGTTCTCAATCCACTACCATCCTGATAAGGAAAATAAATTAGAGGATTATCTAACAAAAAATATCTTATAACATTATTATTGATGAGAATTAAGAAGGATCCAATATTCTTATATTTTAAAAGGATTTACATGGGTATCATTAAGGATGTAACATCATCAATCCTTTCTCAAATGAGTTCTAAAATATCCTTCTTGGGTTAAATAATGGATGCTTAAATAAATGATGTGGAAATTCAAAAAAAGGTGGATGTTATCATAAACAGTAAATAAATAGAGTTAAAAATGGATGAAAAGGATTCATGAGATTTGGTTCAAAACTATGTGTACCATATAGATAATGAAAGGGCATCGGATTGACCCACATAGCTCAACATTATATATTCACCAAGGGTGAAAAAATATGTATGGAGGTCTCTCAGAGAAATATTGGTGAGAAAATTTGATGAAGGAGATTTCATAATATATATCAAGGTTCCTGGTATGTCAGCATGTTAATAATGAATGATAAAATTCTATGGGGATAATGCAACCATTATCCATACAATCATGGAAATGGGAAAACATCACCATGGATATTTCCCTTGGACAATCAAAGACATATATATAAAACAATTCTATGTGGGTTCTTGTAGATTTTCCTAAATGATGGTTTACTTTACCACAATTTTAGAGGAATTCACATTGGGTCAAATTGTAAGGATATACATCAGAGAAGTGGTAAGGATACATAGAGTTTCACAATCAATTTTATCCAATCAAGATCCAAGATTCGCCTCCAAAATTTGGAAAAGTATCTAACAAGATCTAATCATTGAGATGAACTTCATTTCATCTAATCATCCTCAAAATGATGTCCAATAACAGCATACTATTTAGACACTTAAAGACACATTGAGAGAATCTCATATGGACTTTCGAGGATGACACCTACATATAATTTTGGTCATGTTATCTTACCATAATACTTTCCACTAAATCATCCATTTATGAATTCATTTATCTAACTTTTTTTTATATGAATCCCTTTATGAGAAATTATATAGGAAACTATCCTTGTGGGATGAATTCAATCAAACTAATATCCTAAGACCAGAAATGGTTGATGAAATGGTAGAGAAAGTGAAAAGCATTTAGTAGCACAATGAGGCATCCCAAAGCCAATAGAAGACCTATGTAGAAAATCATTGACTTGTCTTATATTTTAAGACTAGATACATGGTATTAATCCACATATCTCGGTTGAATAGAATCATGATATTTTTGAAGAATGGAAAGTTAAGTCCTTGATACATCATCTCGTTTTAGATTCATGATCATGTCAAAGTTGTGGAATGTAGACTAGCACATCCCCCTACATATCTCAAGTACCCAATGTATTCCATTTATCCTCATTGAAGAATTATATACCAGGTCCCTCACATGTACTGAATCTAGAGGTGGTAATGTTGAAAAATGATTGCTCTTATGAGGAGTATCCGGAGAAGATCTTAGAGCAGATAGATAATTTTTTACACAATAGGACTACTCACCTGGGAAAAGTAATATGTTAGAAACAATTGTAAAATTAGGTAACATGGGATCCCTAGGAAGTAATGATGTAGAAATACCCCACCTATTTTTTTTAAACGAATTTTTTAGTGTGAAATTTCATATACGGGTGAGTATGTAACAACCCATAATTTTTTCAATGGGAAATCCCTTATTATAAATATTCCATATAGTGTAAATCAAATAAAATAACATATATAAAAAAATAAAAACTTTATAAAGTATGAATGAATGAAATAAGTGGTATTTCTAGAATTTAATGAACATGTAGCTATAGAATAGTAACAAGACCTTTGGAATAGTAATGTGACCATTAGTAATAGTAATATGGCCAATAGAATAGTAACCCCATCTTTGAATGTATAAATAAAATTTATGTATCTTTTAAATAATAATATTATATAACTATATCATATAATAAGTAAATAAATATTTTAAAAAATTTAATTAATTTTTGTATTTTTTAAAACATAAATGATTATTATATATTTTATAATTAATATAATTATTTAATAGAAATTTTAATTTCATAAAATATATTAATAAATACTTTTCTTCATATGATTACAAGATAATTTTATGAGACATTATTTTTCCAAAGTGTCGTAAGATTAGTTATAATATTAAAATCAGTATTGTTCAAGTAAATAATGATTTTAATTATAATTTAAGTTTCTCATATTTATAAAATTATTTTCACAAAATGGAGTCCATTTTTGAATTATAAATATGAATAAATATTTTGGGTGAATATTTTGGATTTTTCAAAATTAGTTAAATATTTGGTGAATGGTGAAAGATAGTAATTTACAATATTTAGAAGATTCATAAATTATTGAGTCATTGATGATGTGCGGAGGATTTAAGACCAAAATCAAGAAATATAGTTTAGTAATTTATCATATTTAATGCTAGTTTTCAAACTTTTCATTGTCTTGGAACAAAATAATTTTGTAATTAATTAAAAAATTAAAAAACACCCATATTCCCCCATAAATACAACCCACACCACATCTTCTCTTTACAACTCCGAAGCCTCAAATCTAGTACAATTTCTACCCAATACTCTCCCACATGTCCAAGAGATTTTTGTCTCAACAAACTACAAAAACCAATATCCCTTTAGAGGTTCTCAGGGAGGATAATTCAATGGGTAAAACCATATTTCATTTTTCTTAATTTCTTTTCAATTTTAATTATTTTATTATTCTATCATCACATTGCCTTATCCATGTTTCATGATAAATCTATTAACATTAATTTACTATAATTTTATGATATAAAATTAATAATCAATCCTAGAACCTATTCTCATATCTAATATATTCAAAAAATGATAACATCGTCCGTCTTGTGTCAATTTACAGTCATCGTGGATGATGCACTTTAATTTTCCTATACCACCTTCAAGGATATCCAAAAAAAATTAAAACTACTAAAAAATATTTTAAAATTTATTTTATAACCATTTTAATGTTTTTCAACTAACATATATACAAATTATTAGATAATAAAATGAAACCGGTTCATGATGATCGAAAAACTAAAAAATTAATCGAAATGATTATAATTAGCATTTTCTATATTGATTCATCCTCATAAAATATAACCATGTTATATATAATGTCATTTAATCTTATATGTTTTCATTAATATCATATAATAGAAATTATTTAAAATTATCCCCATTTTACATGAACTTCGATACTTTTATTGAAGTGAACCAACCATGAAAACAAAGAAAATTAATGCTCATAAACGATGAAATTGAACTCTATAACTCATTATAATGGTCATTAATAAACATAGTAAAATTATAATAAATGAAATTCATGTATAAGAGTTTATTTATTATTCAATTAATGAATATAATTTCATTATTGATGATATTAATGTGAATAAATCATTCAGACATAAGGTAATGAGATTCTCAAACCCAATTCCGTTCTTTGGGTTATTCCTCTTTTGTGCCAAATTCCAGTATGGATGTTCTTTTAATATTCCTCAAATACAATTTCATTGTAAATTAATATTAATTTCACAGATATGTATTCTTCCAATATAATCTTATTAAAAATTCAATGGTTTTTTCAAAAACAACTCTTCTTTATAAAAACACATGTTCTAATTATCTTGAGATTATTTCCTCTTCACTCAATATTGATGATTCTTTTACTGAGTATTTTATTACTTTTTTATTTTGGGAACCCAAATTTTTACTCATGAATGTATGATTTATAAAATTCTCATGAAACCCATTTCCTTTTCATTGGGTATTTTTTGTCTATGGTTGGTACACAATCTATGTGGCATGTATGATTATTTAAATTTTATGAAGTGGATATTGCACCATAAATTATATAGTTACAAAATAAATTGGGTAAATTGATTTATCTTATGATATAATGTGCAATATTCAAGAACATTGTTCTATATTTTTTTCAAAATTATATTTTTATGATGATGCACATATGTTATGTGTGAACATGATGCTAGCTTTCTTCATAACTATGTGTGGTATTTTACTACTATGACATGAAGATTAATTTTTAGGCATTTCCATGTTCTATGAATTTTTCTATTTATTCGTGTAGTGATTATGATTATTATCCTTTTATTATGTTATTATTATTATGATTATGATCACCCATGATTCATGTATTTAATTCATCCTATTACCAGGCTTTTAGCACACCTCTTCTTCTAATGTATATCCCAAGGTGAATACTTGTACTATAGAGAACATGAGGGACAATAATAAGTAAAAAAAATAAGGAATTGAATAATATTTTTGTTTTATTAGGTAAAATTTATATACGGTCCTAATTTTTTCAAGACACTAAAAAATCAGATATTAATTTTTTAGTACTATTATGTTTATTATCTTAAAAATAATTTACTAGTCATGTAATAAAATACAATGTCTCTATACAAGGGCTGGGTGGTTGTTTTTCATCACAAAGAGGATTATGTTTTATAATTTGGTGACTTATGGTTCTAACTTCTACTCTTTCTTGAATCTAGTTCATGGTTCGTGTGGACTCATTTGGTTAGATGCTTTAGATGTTATGAATATGATATAGAGACAATGAAATGATTCATTTCTTGGTTGGTTATAGGTTAATGTGGATTTTATCTAGTTCTTTTTTGTATCATTTCCCATGATTTCTTTATTATGGAATAGTTACTTGTTATATTTTGTTCCATGACTCGAAATATATAGTGTCTACTTTTTTTTGTAACCCTTGTGAGTGTTTTGGGTCATTTACTTTTTAATGTGAGTTTCCTAATATTATTGTGGAACCCATTTGTAATTTAAATACTCTTGTGTGGGTTCTTTATAGTGGATTTAAAAAATGGATGTTTTTTATTTATATATGTTTTTGTCTCGTTAAATGATCTAATGTGACTATTTTCATTTATATAAACCAAATGGGTTTTTTTGGAATGTTAATGTTTTGTGTGTGGTTTTTGAATGGATCAAGATTGTGACTTTGTTTTCAAAATTCAAGTCATT
The DNA here is from genome assembly GCA_963277665.1 of Viscum album. Taxonomy (NCBI): domain Eukaryota; kingdom Viridiplantae; phylum Streptophyta; class Magnoliopsida; order Santalales; family Viscaceae; genus Viscum; species Viscum album. Next base: position 423,881,338 of record OY728129.1, read on the forward strand.
AATTATAGAAAAACATTTTTTTAGGATAATTATGTAATTTTTTTTCTTCATAAGTAAAATGTATAATGTTTAATTTCTAAAATTATTTCCAAAATAGAATAGAAGAATTTTCTTATGAAACATATTGAATGGTTTTGGAAGGTGGCGGTGACCTACAATGTGAATTAGATTGTGCATATATATTTAATGTTTTAGGTTCCTAGATAGGTTCCATTTTCTCATCATGTCCAATGTGGGTGATTTGGGTGTTATTGAGCAACTAGGGGTTCAATGGAGATGGTTCAGTCTTGGATCAAATTGGTTGGTAGTTGTTTCACATATAGTTATTTTTTTTAATTTATTCTTATTATTTACTAATTTTTATGTGTGTTTTTATGATCATGAAATTCATTAGATCATTGCAGTTTGTATTGATCTGTTTTTCATGTTTTTTTGTTTTTTCTATTGTATTTTTTATTCAAATTTATATATATCTGATTGGATTGAAATAATTCCCAAATAGTTTCCAGTGGTGCCCAAGCATTGATTGATAGCTTGTGGGTACTGAGAACACCCTTTGGGCCCCTGTGGTGAATCAGTTCTAGTGAAGAGTTTGGTGGCCACCTAGGACAGTTCATTATAGGGTGTCCCAATAAAATATGATAATGGAATAACATACTATTGAAGAAGAATATGTTTTTCTTACTGTAGTAATAAAAGAGATGATATGGTTTAGGATTTTTCTAATATAAATAAAGAAACATATATTCTCTAAATCCATTATGTATATTATTAATTTCACCCTATCTTGAGAGATGATATGGGAATATAAAAAATTCAAGATATAAGATACCATTCATGTTTCTCACGCAACATGTTTTTTACAATTGACCATGGATTATAAGGTATGATTCATTTGAACATGTTTTTATTCATTTAATAAATGGATTTTTATTTGTTAATTATCAAATGTAGCTTCCAATAAATTTATAATTAATAACAAGTGTTTCATTTAATATAAGACATCATATATTCAAAATAGTAAGGTTTTTAAAAACATTTACAAATCATGTGCAAAAATCATATAATAGAAAATTTGTGGATTATTATATGGATAACATGGGAGTGTCCTAAGAGGGTATAAGAGAATTATATACAGTTGATATGGCATGGGTAGATCCCCTATTAACTCACCTAGTGAATCTATCTTCCTTTTCATCTTTTACAAACTGAGGCACCAGCACTCCGTAGAGAGGGAGATTCTGACTCAAGCAATGAGTGGTTCATCCAACCCTTGTATTCTAAAGTAAAAAATGAATGTTTTTATGTTTTTTATTTATTTTCAATCATAGTTGAGAATCATTATAGGCTAATGATATGTCTTTAATGTAATGTTTTATGTTTTTGAGAAGGTATGAGGATCCATGTGATTATGTCATCATTTTTATATATTTTCTAGAAGTTTGGAAATCTATATAATGGTTATACAACCACATAAGTTAATACATGTATGAATTTTTATGTAAATTAATTTAAAAATAATTCATTAATGTAAAGGGATTCACTCATTTAAGTGGATATGGGGACCATGCACAACAATCTAGATAAGGGTATTCACATCACTTAAAGAGATCCATGTCATGTATAGGAATCAACATAATGGCGATGAATGATGTTTGTAGATTCTTAAGTGATTAGTTTATGTAATTTAACCTAGAGTTGTATATTGATATAAATTAATACATTTTAGGTGTTTATTTAATCTTATATGGTAAGTATATTTCTATTTTGGTCCCAATAAGGACCTGGAACCCCTCATGGGGAGTTAGAAAAATACCCAATTTCCTTGAAAATTTTATCATGAATCCAAAAATTATTTTAGAAGTAAAAAAATGGTAGTTGGTATGTGCGAAAAGTGTGTTATGAATTAAATTTACTATTTTTTAGTTTTATTCATAATTAATTACCTCATGTAAAAATAACTAGAAAATTAATTTATTTTTTAGATTTATTACATGTGGATTGGTCACAAGTGAGATCGTCTAATATATTTATACTATTTTATTTATTTATTTATTTACTGTATGCCTATGATGGTGTTTAATAATTATTTAATAAATGATTTTTTTTACATTAAACCCTTATTATATATATATGGGATTTCATGTCCATGAGTGATTTAATTCATTTATATGTTGTATTCCCAAGACCCACTCACATGTGTGGGAGTATTTATTTAAATTGAAGAGGATGAAAGGTGATGTATTTCATGTTATGATATGGTGGAATAACTAATGATTTATGGATACATTATATGGGATGGGGGATATAATTATTGTTTTTCATGACCAAGAATTTAACACTAAAAAATAGGTTGAACCATTAGAGTTCATTAATTTAACCATTATAAAGACACTATTGATCAGTTCACTTTTATTTATTTATATGATGTCTATAATTTTTTGAATGTGTAATATTGATGTGATCACATAAAATAATAAATGAGCATGAACATATAAAATTGGATTAATCCATGGTGAATGTTTCAACTTAATGAATGGTTAAGGTGTAAGTGAAATCACATATTACATGGATGATAAATAAAAAAAGGATTTCATACATTAAGAATAAATAAAAATCAATCATATGAAATACTAATTCATTAACACACTTCATCACTTATGTTTGAAAACAAATCATATACGAGGTTGTCATTAACCATAGTTAAGGATTCCAACTCCTAATATAGAGTTCTAAAAAGAGTGATGGGTAAAGATAACTCAAATTAGCATCACAGAAATATTCATAGATAGCTCTATATAATTTTACAGCATGAATTGTGTAATGTATTGTTAATATTTTAAAAATCATTGACTCCAATAAATAGTTCAAGGGGATATGAGTTAATGTGTTTTTTCCAGCTAAAACATACATTGAAAATCAATGAAAATTGGTTTATCCATAACATAGAATATGAGGAGATGGTTTAAGTATACATTCCACTATAATAATTTAATGAATTTGTATACAAAATCAATTAGGCTATTAAGATTTGATATAATATTTTGAGTCATTTAAGATTATAAATTTATAAGTTTTACTAATTGGTAATCAAGGTAAAAAATCTAATCTGTTAAAGATATATTTTGTAGATGATGTAAAGTAATACCATAAAAACATTATGATCAATAGAAGACAATTAAAAGGTCCTAACCAGTATAAATTTTCAAGACTGTTAAAGGTTATTGAAAAAAATACTGTGATAAAAAAGGAAATTTTATGTGTTGGATTCCCCACTGCCTAATGAGTCGCCTCATGAAATAAGTGTGGAGAAAATGAATCTTATATAATAATTAATGATAACACATTTTATCCTTAGATCATCATATTGTAATTAATTTCATGTGAGTTGTGAAAGAAACATTATGATGTAAATGCTTATACAATTTTCTATCATCTCTATGAACTTTGTAGTGATCTAGTGAAGCAAGAAATGACTAAAGATATGATTATAGTTAACATGTATAATATTAATGATGAATTGTGACCTTTCAATAAATTACATTATTTAATATTTATCAACTTTTTGCTCTAGTTTTATTTTGGATTATAAAACAAAATTTATAGAGAAAAATCTTCAATATCATATACATAAGGTTTACTAAGTTGATAAGAACTTAAAAAAGTAAAATATTATTTCTTATAGGGAAAAAATTGAAATTAAATGATGAAAACCCCATGATTATTTCTATATAAATTAAACTTTTACAATATATTTTGAGAATCCAATGGTAATGAAGGATCAAATTGAATATTTTACTATTTTTTCACATGTTTAAAGAAAGGTCACTTGAAGAGATGCTATTAATTGAAGTAGAAGAAATAATAGGCTTACAAATAATATATATTCATCATTGAATGTGATATTTCTATCTTACTTATTAGGCATAGATATTATATGTGTTTCACTCATTTATAAAGAAAATAGAAACCAAATAAGTTCAGAAACATTACCATAAGTAATTAAAATTCTCTAATAATATAATGAAGTGTGATTCCTATATCAGTAGTGAGAAAAACATGACTCCAATTTTTATATGTTGATGGATTCTAGTTGAATAATTATTTCATATTGAGTATAAAAAAACATTTTTCTCAAGTGTCCATTGCACACACCGATGTATAGCTTCATTTTATAATGAATATTATTTGAGGTTTATAATACATAACTAATAGTTTAGTAATAGGTGAATCATTATCAATAATTGATGAATATTAAATATTACACTCAATAATACCCTATTTTGGTATCATAAAACAAGGGAAGGTATATCAAATATCAAATGATAAGGAAGTACCAAGAAAGGTTTTTAGACACTTCATGATATAAATCTCTATGGTATTTAACATGATTTATTATATGGTATAATAAATAAAATACATTTGACATTAAATATGATAAGGACACAAATATTATAAAACTAGTTCTACAAGATATGTGTGAATTATTTCAAGTAGAATCTAGAGGTAGATTCATGTTTTCCAGGAGATTCCTTTAATAAATTAAAGAAATTTAAAATGTGAAGAATGGAATATGCTCGAAAATAATAATAGATAAGTATAAGGATATTTGATCATATAATATCTTAATAAATAATTCATATATCTTGAAAATATAGTGTGTATTTAAATATAAACTCACATTTACCTATACACATCATATCTATGATGATATTAAATGAAGGATTGATGGTGATTCATAGATGTATTCATTGATATTTAAAATTTAAAGTGGATTTATTAAAAAAAACTCACATTTTTAATGCACATAATATCCATGATATATGTATAATGCGAATAAATGATGAGATGTATATTTTGGGAAATTATTTCCCCTATCTTTTTTAGAGATGTTTTAAAAACAGTGGTGTTGTACAGACCTGAGATTTTCTCAAGATGTATCTGAATTGTTTATATGTAGTATTTTGTGTTGTATTGAGTTATTTTTATTTTTTTTACAATGGGGTGAATTTGGGTGAAAATTGATAACTTTTTAAAAAGTTTTGACAGTAAACAAATGGTTCATCATTTTCCCAAACTGTGTGCCCTTTCCCAACAAACCCTGGAACCCTAGATAGAGATAGATTTCTTGGCTAGCGCAAGGTTTTCAAAATTGTGTTCCATAAATTAGAGATCATGCATTCTCCCTATAAGAGGCACACTGTTAAGGTGTATGGTTATGTGAAACTATGCACCCCGAGTAGTAAACCATGCATGTGGTTTTAATTAACACCAAAAACATTGATTTTAAAATACCTGAACCCCTCTATTTACCTTAAATAAAACCTCACTCATACCCTAATGATACCTATTGATTTTGGATGATCCTGGATGACTTCATAGGGCTCTTGACCTCTATTCTTGAAAGTTGGAAGAGAGTACTGAAGATCTGCACCTCCCCGGGTAAGTGGTTTCTCCCTATTTAGATCTCTCTTTCTCTCTAGAACCTCTTCTTGTATAAAAATCCTATGTTTATATAATGTTGAGTCTAGATATAGATCTTGGTTGTTGGATATTTATTTGTTTAAATCTTGAATCTAGAAATTGAATCTAGATCATTTTCTTTAACTTTGTTTCATTCAAATTGCGGATTTTTTTGGATGATCACTCATCAACGAATTGAGGTACGTGATCTATAATTCAAATCACTATGTCTTGATTGAAATATATTTTATGTAATTGAATATTTCCAAATTTATTTTTAGAAATTTATTTCTTGGGGAAATTAATTAATTCGGTGAATTAATTAATTGAGGGAAATGTGACATTCTCTATATCAATATTGTAGATTTGAGATAATTAATTGTTGAATAAATCATTATATATTGAGATTATTTATTTTATATAGATAATTGTTGAATTAATTATGAAATATTGAGATTTCGGTTTTGATATAACTATTTTTTGAATTTAATTATGATATATTGATATTATTGACATGAGATAATTAATTATTAATATAATTATTATATACTGAGATTTATAATTTGACATAATTAATTTTTGAGTAAATTATGAGTTGTTGAATTTCTATTTTGGCATAATTAATTATTGACTTAACTATATGAATCAAGAATTGGGATTTGGGGATATTTAATTATTGAGTTAATTATCGAGATATTGAATAGTGAATTGATAAATTAATTTGTGAATTAATTAATGGGAATGATGTGATTAATCAATTGGGTAGTTAATTAAGATGAATGATGGAATTAATTAATTTATGAATTAATTAGTGGGGGTAGTGTGATTATTTAACTTGTGAATTCAATAATGAGATTGATGAGATTATTGAATTGATTATCTAATTAATTTATGTAATGTGACTAATAAACTATGAATTAATTAAAGGAATTGACATGGACAATTAATTGGTGAATTAATTGAAGGGATTAAAAGTGATTAATTATTAATAGATTTAAATAATTTATTTGACATGAAAAATTAATTGGTTAAATTATTGAATGGATTAAATTTGATTAATTAATTAGGTAATTAATTAATGGACTTGACGTGAAAAATTAATTGATGAATTAATTGAAGGATGTAATTTTAAGATTGTAGTTTGGAGATAATTAATTGTTGAGTTAATTGTGAGTTATTGAATTATGATTTCCAGAAAATTAATTACTCAGTTATTTAACAAAATATTGAATTGGGATTGGGGGATAATTAATTGTTGAGCAAACTATCAGGATATTAAATTATGAATTGATTAATTAATTGGTGAATTAATTAATTGGGTAGATATACTTAATGATTTGAGAAATTAAACAAAAAGATTAATGTGATGAAGTAATTGTTTAATTAATAATGAGAATGTGAAGATTAATTAATTTTTGGATTAATTAAGGAAATTAGTTTTAATCAATCTTTGGTAATAATGGAATTCATGATTATATGATAAAAATAAATGGAAAAAGTGGCATTTATGTGTTAATTAACAATAATAAATTCTAAAAATAGAATTTATGTGTTAACTGAGAATAATAAATTTTTGAAACTCAATTTATGTGTTATTTAAAAATATTAAATGCTAAGAATTTAATTTATGTGTTAACTGAGAATAATAAATTGTTGCAATGGAATGTATCTATTAATTCAGAATAATAAATGGTAAAATGGAATTTATGTGTTAATTGTGAACAATAAATCATAAAAATATAATTAATTTGATAATTGAGAATAATAAATGTTTAAAATAGAATTTATATGTTAATTGAAAATAATAAATGCTAACACTAGTATTTATGTATTAATTGATATCAATAAATGTTAACAATGGAATTTATGGGATAATTAGAATAATAGATTTTAATAAGTAAATTCATTTGTTTATTGAGATAAATAATGGTATCAATGGTATTTTGAGATAAGATATCCCTCAAGGATAGATTGAGCTCAAGAATGATAAAATAATGTAATGAATTATGGTTGTCTACATGAACGTATGAGTTTATGTGGCAAAATAATTATTAAATTTTAATAATACAAATTTTTTACTTATTAATTGTCAGTATTTTATTTATAAAATAGCATACGCTAATATTTTATTAGATATGGTTTTAGAAAACATTAGTGAGGGATTACTTAGTTGTACTCACACCTTACTCAAGCCACATGATCGGTACTAGAATAGATTACATGATTTCAAGATAGGCTAAGGGAAAAGGCCCAATGTTAGATGGATGATTTGGTATGAAGCATGGATGATGGAACCAAGCCTAGATCAAGACCATCATGGAGTTTTCAGTATCTATACTTTTTAGTTTTAATTGTAACACATGGAATATACTTTAGCATGGAATATATACTGTTAAGTTTTGATATGGTATTTTCAATTTTAGTCATCTTGAGATACTAGTTTTACATGTTTATTGATTATAGGTTAATTCTTTATTTTTTATTTTTTTCTGATAGTGTATTAAATTTACGATAAGAGGGTATAGTCTCCCTATGCCTGATATTTTACCCTCACTAGTAGTGAGAAACCCTTACCGAATGGGGAGGTGTGATTGAGGACATGAGACTGATTAGCTCATGGAACTTGTGTGTGGAACGCAGGTCGGGATGATACAGAGTGGTATTAGATACCATTTTTATTATTTTTTCCTAAAATTTGGGAAAGGTAGACAGAAGACTAATAAAAGTTGGGACATGGTCATGATGTCGTCCATGGGATTATCTAACTAATGTATGGTGGAATCTCAATTACCTAGGGTGGGATTGTTGTTGTTTTTTTTATTGTTACAGTTGAAAATTATTTCACCTTGGGTGATGCAGATGTGGTTTTATGTGATTATTATTGTTGAGACATTTTGAGTTTTGACTCGTGGAATGGAATGGACAGAGAGTTGATAATGGATAAAACATTTTAGGAACTCATAATTATTTTGTTAAATGCATCATCACAGGCATGAACTGAAAAATGTTTTTTTTTTATGTTGTTTCACTTGAACTATTTTTTCATTATTTTGTGAATTAATGGAAAAATTTTACTATATGAAATTGAGAATTTTCAAATAATGAACACCATGAATTAATGGGTTTCTTATATGAAAACATGGATAATTAGAATTTTCTTTCCCTTTTTAATCATGATCACAATATAGAATGATTAAGGGCAGTGATTGCACCAGAGTTTTGACCATGTTGCAGGGTTTGGGGGAAGTGACACCTGGGGTGAGGGATGATCACTTTGTTAGGATTTTTGTTAAAAATTATATTATTCATCAGCAACAATCTTGGTGTACTTCCAAACATTATATGATCAGTCCCTATAACATTACATCATTATGTGTACACATACAAGGAAATGGTCATATACCAATATAATTAATGAAATTTTTTGGTGGGATAAAAAGGGAAATCATGAAGGTTGTTCCCTTAGAAAAAGTATAAATTGAAACCATGTTTTTGATGGTCAACCACTATCCATACCCAAGTGAGGGTTTTAAGGATGTTTTTTGTTTATAAATAATAAGGGTTCCTTTCTTCAATTATAAGAATAAGAGGGGGTTAATTTTTTGATTTTGTGACTCATTTGAGGAAGAGACAGCCAAGGTTACTCCATGGGATCTATTGTGTAGAAACAATGATCCATGGTATTTGGTATTTTATTGATGAATATGCTGATAAAAGCACACCTACAGTGGGCAGAGAGGTGTTAGTAATAGATGAGTCCTTTAAAGATCATCTGATACGTGTTTTAAATTGTTGAGAGAAACTGTTGCAGGGAAAGATTGTGCCGATAGTTATTATTTTTTGAAAACATGAATGTGTTTAGGAGAAAACATAAAACAGAGAATAATATAGAATGGATCAGTGGTTCAACATTTTCACATGGAATCATAGAAATTCATGGGATTAAATCATGATGAAGAGAAGTTATAATGTTAGGATATTTCAAGAACATGAACTAATCTGGTGATTTATCAGGATCATTTATAGGTACTGATTTTCCTTATATTGATTACATTTCATTTTGGTTTTCCATGGGGTGATTTTGGGTATTAAAAATAACAACTTTTTAAGAGGTTTTACAAGTTCATAGTTGGCACACTATTTTCCCAAACCGTGCACCCTGGCCCAGTAAAACCTAAAAGCTGAGATAGAGAGGGATTTAATGGATCATATAATGTTTTCAAAACCTTCCACCATAAATTTAGAAATCATAACCCCCCCCCCCCCCTCACTCCTAGGATAATAACACAATTAAAGAACACAACTAGGGTAATCTGTATGCACTGAGAATTAAACCATGTGTGCATTTTTAATTAACCCAAAAATTAGATTTTAAAACATATTAACCCCTCTATTAACCCCAAATAGACCCCCAGTCATCCCCTAATGATTCTTATTGATTTTGGAGCCTCCTGGACGATTTCCTAGGGCTCCAAACCTACATTATTGGTAAATAAATTGGCATATTATATCTCTAATCCTCCTCGAGTAAGTAGTTTCTCCTCATCTAGATCTCTTTTTCACACCTCCTGCTCTTCCCAGATAAAAGACGAATATTTATCCTTTTTTGGATATAGATAAAAATCTAGGTATTTAAATATTGATTTGATTAAATCTACGATATATGAATTGAATCAATATCTCTTTCTTCATCTTTATTCTATTAAAATTTTGAATTTCCATTATATGGTTGTTATTCAATGAATTGAGGTAGGTGGTCTACAAATCAAACACCAATGTCCATATTTCAATCATTTTTATGTCATTATATATTTTCAAATTGATGTTTAGAAATTGATTTATTGATTTAATTAATTAATTTTTTGAATTAATTAATTAAGTTAAACGTGAAATTGGGGATATTTAAATTATAGATTTGAGATCATTAAATTTTGAATTAATTTTGATTTATTGAAATTCTTCATTTGAGATACTTAATTGTGGAATTAATTTTGATATATTGTGAATTTTTATTATAGATAATTAATTTTGAATTAATTATGATATATTGAGATTGTTGATTTAAGATAATTAATTGTTGAGTTAATCATGATATATTGAGATTGTTGATATGAGATAATTAATTTTTTAGTTAATTATGATATATTGGGATTCTTGATTTCAGATAATTATTTATTGAATTAATAATGAGTTTTCAAATTGTGATTTGGGGATAATTAATTATTGAGTAAATTAGCATAATCTTGTATTGGGATTGGCAGATAATTAATTGTTGAGTTAATTATCGGAATATTGAATTGTTAATTGATTAATTGTTTGGTGAATTAATTATTGGAATTTTTGTTCTTAATTAATTGGAAAAATAATCAAGGGCATTTATTTGGGGAACTAACCATTTAATTAGTAATGAGAATAATAATATTAATTAATTTTTTGACAAAGTAATGAAATGAATTTGAATCAACGAGTGATAACATTGGAATTCATGATTATGTGAGACAAATAAATGGTAACAATGGAACTTAATTCCCAATTAAGAACAATAAATGGTACAAATGGAATTTATATGTTAATTAAGAACAATAAATGGTATTAATGGAATTTATGTGTTAATTGACAAAAATAAATGTAAAATTTGCATTTTTGTGTTAATTGAGAATAATAAAGGGTAACGATTGCATTTCTATCTTAATTGTTAACAATAAATGGTTATAATAGAATTTTTGAGTTAATTGAGGATAATGAATGCTAAAAATAGAATTTATTTTTTAACTGAGAACAATTAATTTTAAGAATGGAATTTAAGTGTTATTTGAGAATGATAAATGGTAACAATGGCATTTATGTGTTAAGTGAGAACAATAAATGGTAATAATGGAATTTACGTTTTAATTAGAACAGTGAATGGTATCAATGGAATTCATGTGTTGATTGAGATAAATAATGGTAATGATGATATTCTAAGATGTCATGTCCCATAAGGATAGATCGGGCTCCAACATGAGATGATTAAGTAACGAAGTACGGGTCTCTCTGGGAACCAAGGGGTTTATGTGGTTAAGTAATGATTAATTGATTATGAGATACTTTTTTACTTCGGAATTATATTTATTTTTTCTACAACTACATACACTATTATTTGAATGGGTTTTGATTTAGATGTAATTGGAGGTGGCCTACTGAGTAGTACTCACACCCTACTCGGGATACTTGATCAGTACCCAGATATATTACATGCATGTAAGACAGGTCAGGGAAAAATGCACAGTATTAGATAGATGATTTGTGTTGGAGAAAGGAAGAGGGAATTGGATGAGGTTGGAGATGAACTGGGATTTTTCAGTGTCATTAATTTTTGATATTCAGTTTTGAAATATGGCATGTATTTTATCATGGTATATTTATTATTCAGTTTTGATATTGTATTTCTAGTTTTGTTCATCTTGAGATACTCATTTTTCATGGTTATTGATTATATATTATTTTTTTATTATTATTATTTTAATATTTTGTATTTATATGATGATAAGATGGTATCCTCTCCTATTTTTTTATATTTTTACCTACCTACTATTCAAAAACCTCTAGAATTCAGGGAAAAATTCATGAGGTCATGTGACAGACCGGATCAAGGAACCAATGTGTGGAACTCAGTTCGTGACGTTATAAGTGTTATCCTATAACAATATTGGAATTATGATTACAAATGGGTATCATTTCATTTGACGTATAAAATATATCCTCTATTTCACTAAACATGTGTTTATATGTAAAGAGTTATTAAGAATAAGTCAATAAACAAAATTACATCATAAAAAAACACAAAGTTCATCATGGTAATTATCCAGAATTTTATATAGAAAATTACATAAATACCTAAGATAGAAAATTTATAGACAAGTGAAATACTATGTTTCATTAAACGGTTCTAAATCTATGTTTAAAATTGTTATATATTCATGTACATAGGTAAATTCAAGTCTTAAAATGAACAAATAGTTTTCAATGGAAAAAAATATTTCAAGAGCTCATGGAAGAGGACTTGATTGAAAGACAAAAACATAGTATGATGATTATAATAGTTGTTTTTTATATATTCATCATGATAAATGATATATTTTTTCATATAAATAATAAATCATTATCATAAAAATAATTATTAAATAGAAATATGTTAAAATAATAAGGGAATATAAATTCAAAATACCAGATTCTATATTCCAAAATAAAGGCATGTATTTTGGTAGTTTATCTAATTAATTTAATTTTATTGTTTTCTATTCAATATAAACTATTAATGGCTTGTATATGAGTGGTATTAATATTGATCAATTGGTAACATCAAGACTTCATTCATAAATAATTTTGAATTTTACATTTTTTTTTAAACATTCTTTTATCATTATATTTGGAATTGTATATCAAGAACACCTTTTTTGAAATGTGCAAATCAAAAGAAATCAGAAAGGGTTAGTGACACCATTGAATTATATAAAGGAATTAATATTTTCTAAATCTATTTATAGAATAATACAAGAATCATGGTCATATAATATTCAGTATGAATGAAATTGTTCTATGTTTTTATTGGAGGTTGGTGGGAGATCCATTTTTAAAAGTATAATTTGTTGATAACATAGGAAACCAATTAGTCTAACATTTAGTTATGACTAGATTGAAGCTACCTCTCTATTGATTTACTTAATTCAAAAACCTATATTCTAGGAAACAACAATTACAATAAATCAAAGGGTTTATCATACTAATTAAAAGTAAATATATTTAAAAAGTATTGAAAAATAAAAGTTTCAATAATTCATAACTTTTTCTAATGTAACATGGCATAAATATATTCAAAAATATATGTATATTACAAGGAAAAAAATTAAAATGTTGATTGGAATTATATAAACTTTCGTGATAGATCTATCATATATTCCATGTGATGTAATATATATTATGTTACAAAAAAATACATTACGTTATGAAAATATCTAATAAATATAGGACAACAGCACTAAAATCAATCAGATCTATCCAATAATACATAAATAAATCAAGGAATATATACCTATGTGAATCTATAAATTTTATAGTGTTGTTTATTTTATATTATTTATCATGTTTTTTTATATTAACATTTGTATAATTATAGTGTAAATTTTTTAGTTTATGAAAATTTAACCACTATACATAGTTTTAACACATTGTTTAGATGAAAATGTGTGGATACCCATATATAGGTTATTTATTAGTTATTATTAGTAAAAATTTTAATATATATGGTTATTTCATGTTATTTAAAAATCATAAAAAGCCTATGAGAAACTGTATGGATCTTGTTTGGGCTTGGACAATCGGTGTAGAATTTTCGCAATGTTAGGTAAACCGTGAAACAATCCTATGAGTTGGATATTAAATTTTATAATTCCACTTATCATGGTTTGTTCATGGGTATTCCGATTGTGTGAAATCCAAAGGTTTAGACATGAATGTTTTTTTGAATTCGGAAATATCCTCCCACAAGTTATTGTATGGTTTGGTAAACCATGTGGTAAAACCATTAGGACAACCCAAATTCATTAAAAGTATAAATTCTTAGTTCCACTCCCCTGATTTTAACCCTACTCCATCTACTTCACCCCCCCCCCACCATATTCTCTTTTTTCTAAGTCACACACCAAGGAAGATTCCCTCCCTATCCCCCTCTCATCATGTTTACCATATCCCTTGGTTTCAAGATGATTCCCTCTCGGTAAATACCTCTGAACCCCTTCATATTCATTTTTTCCTCATTTATCTTAAGATTAGTTTCTCCCACGAACCCTATAATATATGGGGCATGAAATAATGGTTGGGTTGACACTAATCATGGGTTTTTTATATAGGGCTTAATTGGGGTGTTTCTATGCCATGTTGTGTGTCCATCATTTAAAGTGGTGTGTTTTATCTTGTTTACATTAGGTGGAGTTGGGTGTTTCTTTAGTATTGGATTAAATTATATTCCATTGGATTCTAGAGTGTTTATTATTTATTCTCTCTGTCATTTTATATTTATATGTATGTACCCCAAGAGGTACTGAAATTGATTTCAAGTTGTTCTAACCCATGACATGGAATCTTATTCCATTCCAAGTGTTCGTAAAAAAGAACAAGTGGATTTTAAAAGGTATTCAAATGTTTTAAAAAAGCTGTGGGACACAATTATTATATTTTATGGTTGTTCACACCATGTTTTTTATAATTAAATAATTTCATGTTTTTTAAATGCTTTGTTTAATTTAAAAGGGGGTATGTTGGCCAATGTAAATTACGTTTTAAAGTACGTTGATGGATTTGTGGACATATATTGTGGTTTCAAGGGAATTATTAATTCCAAAATCTATTTATATAAATTCCAATATAATTTATTTTTTGGATTTAATGAATATATATTTTTAATAGAGTGCAAGTAAGATTGGATTCCAAAGTTTACTTAAGGATGCTTGTTTGGCACATTATGAAAAAAATGGGTTTTCATGATGGATTATATGAAACTGTTTTTACAATTTTTATCTACCCATCCCACTTTATTTTGGTTGTTTCTCTTTTTTGTGGATACTGAATGATGATCTAAGGCTATTTTTCTTATTAGGGTGTTATAGGTGAGGTTATATTTTATCTATCAATGTATCAAACATGATTGATGTTTGGTGTGTGTAATTTTGTAATATTTTTTCATTTTTTAACATAATGGGTTCCTAGGGGACTAGCTAGATACTTGGATAACTGAAAACCCATGTTTAGAAAATTCATTAACTATGGAGTATTATTCACTAGGCTGAGGGTTCTATTGGAATGTAGTGTGGTCGATGGACTGAGGGTGCTAACGGGAGCTATTATTTTTTATCCCATTGTAGTGGTGTCCTCTATATAGGTTTATTTTGGGATATTCTTGTGAGACTATTGATGATGATCACAGGTACAGAAGTTTCATCATACTTTCTTTATCTGCAGTTTGGGTCTATATTACCTAACTCGTAATAGTGTTATACTAATTCTAGGATATTATTTAATATATAATTAGGGGAGTACTTATTGTTCAGTACTTTTATCCCATGTCTATTGTCTTATAGAATATATAATTTTCTTTAGTTATTCTCTTTTACGATCCTATTGATCTTGTGGTTCCTACCTTTTATTGTATCTTATTTTGGGAGTTTTTTTGTTCTTCTTTCCAAAAAAATCAGAAATCGGATTTTGAAGGTGTAAATTCATGAAGTTAAAATGGTTTTTTTTGAAAATATTATTCATGTTTTTTAAAACATGGTTATTGGAAATTGTTTTTGGTTTTACTTATAAACATGGATTATGATAATGATTTAGAAAACCAATTGAATTAATAGACTAATTTTCATTTTTTTAATGTGTTCCTAAATGGGATGTTTAAGAAAAAACACAAGTTAAATCCGCAAATGTTGGTTTAGTAAAATATGTTTTTGCATGGGAATTTTTTTTCAAAGTGACTGTTTTAATTTTATTAAAATAACATAAATGATGTTTTAAATTGAAATTGATGGGTTTTTTGTTTCTTCTTTTAAATATATTTTGGAAAAATATATACTTTTATTGTGTATTTAAAGCTAGCATGTATGTAATGTTATATGAAGGTGACTTTATATATTTAGAGTGTGTAAACCTATTTTTTTTAGTATAAAAATATAATATGCAGTTCCATATCTATTATAGTTTAATTTTCTTTTTTATTTTTTTTTATGGAAACATTAGGTTGTACAGTGAATGTGTTTCATATAGAGGTTCATTACAGTTTATTGGGGATTCTTTTTTTAATTTTTATCGGTCACGTTTCCTTATTGTGTATTATTATTTAAATTTATTTGTATCCAAATCCAATTTATTTTCATTTTTATTTCATTATTTATCTTATATAAGATGTTTGGTATATTTTATTTCTAGATTATCAGGTATTATTTCATTTTTTTCAACTCAATATGTGTGTGTATAATATTATGGGGATAAATAAATTTGAATTTTTTTTTCAGATGAAAACAAACTAGTTTCTTACCCATGGGGATTATTTATGTTCCTCAAGTATATCCTAGGCTGATTCAGTTGCCTGAATCTAGGTTTGTCTTGAGTTGACTCATGAGAAAATGGTATCAGAACATAAGTCCATAATGGGGATGAGGATCCAAAAATTATCTCCTCATATTAGTTATGTTATTTTTTTTAGATATAAGGAAGTTTTGACTTTTTAGGTATCTATGGAGAGAGTTTCATGAACTCTTTCTCACCTAAGGCCTCATGTTACCATGTGTGTTTTGGATTTTTTGTGATTGAGTTTTTCAATATGGTGTATTTGTTAGATTATAATTTGATTCCTATAAAATAGGTGTATTAGACATTTTTCGAATGAATTGAGTTATCTTGGTCGTCATATGTAGTTCTTCTTTCTATGAATAGAAAAGGATAAAATGTATTAGGTTGGATTGTATGGTCTTAAAGACCACTCTGTGACCCATTGATTTCTTTAGGACCCATTCGAAGGACAAATTCATGATTAGAACATTTTCATCAATCATGCCACAATGTTGATCATGGTTTCACACCGACACTATTGTTTCTATTTATACCCTTTTATTAATAGATTTCAAAGTCTGGTTAATGTATTAATATTAAGATTAGATTAGGTCTTATGGTATTTTGGATCATTAGATTGGTTTTTGTTGAGTCCCATGTGAATACTTTGTTTATGATATTTTTCAGGCGATTCAAAATTGTATTTTCACTTTTGAAAATGGATTTTTTGAGAAAATTGTTTTCTAGAAAAGGGGACATAGGGATTTTTTTGTAAAATGTTCTTTGGTTTCATTGAAATGATTTTAAAATGGGTGATTTTGTTACAAAATATATAATAATTTTGTTTTATCGTGAAATTAGAGAAGTTTTTCTTGTATGAGAAATGATTAATATTTTTTAGTGTTGGAATTTAAACTATCTTAGGGTGTGTTTCATAATTGGTTAGTTTTATGGTGAAATTGTATAGGGTGTTTCTATTTTAAACAAGATCGAATTGTTTTTTAAGTGGATATGGTTTCTATATAATATGTTTTAATTGAAAGGTGTTCTGAATGATTTAAAAGAGGAATTATTGGAAGCATTTTTCTTTTTTTACTGAAAGTTGTGATTATATTGGTCCCCTGATTTGGTTTTGGAACACCATGAAATTATTATTAGAACATTACCATGTAATTTTTTTAGTCACATGCTCCATGGAATAAGCCTACCATATGGAATATTATAATGGAAGAGTTTTTATGTATAGGGTATTTTCCTCCATTTGGATTTAATACTTACTGGGCGCTGAATATAGTGCAGGTTGTTCTTATCTGTACTTAGTAAATAGTTATGGATTCATATAAGGAAGTGTAATATTTTTTCTATATTAAGAATCATATAGGTTTAGTGTTTTATACCTTTGAGCCTTGGTTGGGTAAATGGATGGGAGGGGGTTAAATTTATTATAGATGTTTGAGGTTGATGAGGTGATCAATGTTTTATGTATAATTTATATTCTCGGTTATATCTCCTTAATATAATGATTTTTTTGGGATTTATGCAAAATTATGATGTAGTTGTGGCAATAGGAAGTCCTAGCCTAGTATATTTATTGGGTTCCACCTTGGTTGATCTATTTGATCAGTGGTTATTTTATGGATGTTCATGTCTAATTTCTAGGTGATGTTGTCTTTATTGTAAATGGTGTGGACCATGGGTTGGATTTTTCTTAGTCAGCTTGGAGATGGAAAATCATATAGTGATTCTTGGGTGATTGGGGCTGTGGTCTAGTTTTTATTGGACTGGGTGTGTGATCAGGTCAAGATCTTTTATTAGGATCATCATCAAACAATGTTATACATGTTTATGCCTAAGTTCCCCCATGTTTAACTAATGATTAGAGGGTTAAATTTGATTCATTTCTGGGTGAGGCATTTATCTAGTCATTATGATCCTTTTTTTGGAATACCATGGATTTAGAAATTTGGTCTTTCGGAACTTCGGGATGTTTCTTGGTTTAGTGCTTCCCCACTTGTTTTAAACTAGTTGATAGATCCTTTCTATAATTGGAGTAACTTTTTGGATTTACTTTTTAGAGATTTTTGTATTGTGGTTGTTCAGGTATGTCATTTCTTTGTATAAAAATCTTTTAATTTATTTTTCCACAAATTTAGATTAGATATAAATGGTGGGGACACCAATGTAATGAATCTATTAAAATAAATATTATTTTCATCACTTGCTCATCAGTTATTCTTGAGTGTGTTTGGTGTTGTTTTAGGATCTATCTGATTGTTTGATTATTTCCATTTTATCTCAAGGGCTCATTCTAGTATTAGATTTAGGTTTTTCTATCATTTAACCTAATATATTATTGGGGAATAAAGTTTCATGGTTTTAAGAACTGTGAAACTCAACATATCATTATAGAGGATATATTATACTATTTGACATGATCCAAGACAATATTTTATTTTTTAAAAGATCAGGGATGATTTTTTTGGTGTCTAGAAATTTTTCCGTTTTTATTCTTTTCATTTATGTTTTAGGGGAAAAAGTGGTGTTACCCTTACAAATTAATTTTTTCAATTATTTTTTTCTTCCACCATTTTTTCTATATGGGTATCACACAGTTTAGTCTAGACTATAAAAAAAATAGAGGAAACCATATATGTCTTTAGTGAAATTAGAGTGATAGAAAAATGTTTATGCATGGTTAGGTAAGCCATGATATAAGTGTATGAATAATCTTAATAATATTTTAGTGTTGTTTTTGATATTTAGTGCATGTTTCTTCCAACTTTTTTGATATCTACAGTTCTAGCCATGCATGATGGGTTATCATTTGAAATGGACACTTACGATTTATGCACAGTTTGGAAAACCATGTTGCCATCCCAAATTCATTAATAGTGGAAATTAAAAAATTTCCCTCCCAGGATTTTAACACTTACCCCCTCTTCTTTACTCACCTTAATTGAATTGGGGTTCAGTTCACACCAAAGGATCTTCCTTCCCCCCACCCTCTTATTTTTATGTAATTCCACCATCATTTCAATGGGAATCCCTCTTTATAATTCCCGAAAAACAACTAATTCTCCCTTATTCCTTCCTTTATATTGATTCTAGTTTATCCTATGAAATATATAATAAAGAGGGCTCAAAATTAGGGTCAGGAGGTCTATGATCAGGTGAGTTTCATTATAGGGATTGTGGAAAATGTTTGTATTCTCTATTGTGTACCTTTTATCAAAGGTGATGTGTCGCCACTTATTTACATATGGTTTTGGTAGGTATTACATTTTTTTTGTTTTATATTATATCCCATTTGGTGCTTGATTGTTTAAGTTATGTTTTAATTTTATGTTTCCCAAGAGGGACTGAAATTGATTTCAAGTGGTTTTAACACTTGGTGTATAACAGGCTTCCATTCCATGATTGTTTGTCCATGCTTTTGGGGTGGTGTTTCGATGGATGTGTATCCTTTCTTTTGTGTAGTGAGGTAATACTTCTTTCGCTATAATTTATGGGTATAGAGTTGATGGTTTGTTTGGATGTGAATTTTGTACGGTGAGATGATGGTTTTTTTAATGTTCTTTTGGGTAGCAAGGTGATGTTTTTTGGATGTGGATTTGGGGTAGATGAGCGATGGTTCGTTTGGGTTTGCTTTTTTAGTGGTGAGAGGATGGTTTTTTTATCATTATTCTAGGTCAGTGAGGTGATTGATTGTTTTCCCATGATTTTGGGCTAGTGATATGATGCTTTTTTGGTCATGAATTTGAGGAGGTGAGGTAATGGTTCAGCAGGAATGATGACCTGCAAGTGAGATGTGGTTGTAAAATGATAGATGCATGGGTAGTGATAGAATAATTATTTAATTTTATTAAAATTTCAGGGGTTTTGTTTGGATAATAGGTTATAAATTATTAATGAAAAATTAAATGATTTATCATGTCATTAAATGTGGTTGATTCTCAATAATTGAATGAATGGGCTAGATGATTGGATTTGATGGAAATCGTAAATGAGGATTGAGGTATGTGTGGTGTTATGAATTTAGAGGGGGTAAAAAAAGTGGAGATGGTGTATGTTGGTTATTGTTTTGTTTTGAACCCATAGGATGGGATTCTGTGTGTGGTCATATATATATATTTGTATATTCTTTGTGATTTATATATGCACAACACTCGCATCTAGCACAATGTGTCAACACCTGTATTTTCATAATAGGGTTTTTTCTCGCAACATCTTAGTGATGAGGATGGATTGACGTCTACCCAATATTTCTTTCTATCTCTTCCAAGATAGTATATATGAACTAGATGTGATTTATGGAGGTTTTTTATTGCATTTGGAGAAATCCTAGGTGTTCTTGGGTGACTCATGATATGACTGGGTTGTGGGTGATGGACATGGTGTTTTTGGGATAGATGTGATGTGTATGTGTTATGGGGTAGTTTCTTGTGTGTGTCATGCATGGTTGGAGGAGGGAAAAAATATAATGTTATCCATGTTCATGATACCCTACTACTCTGGTGGTGGTTATGATGTGATGTTCTAGGTGTATATAGTCGAGATGAGATGTTATTGTGAAATAGGGTTGTGGACTTAGTGTTTATGGGAGTGGAGTGATGTGATAATTCTAGTGGGTGGTGGTATATATTATTATGAAGAGATTGAATCATATGAAAGTATGATGTTGGGTTTTGATAGTCTAAAATTAGTGGTAAAGTGGTGTGGGGTTTCCTTTATGGATATACTTTTTATTATGTTATTATACATGCCCTGCATTACTTGGTGATACTTTCTTGAGGTTGGGATGGAAAGTTGACATGTTTAGGTGTTTTTGGTTCTGTTATTTACTCACTTGTGAAATATTATTCTTCTTTCACATGTAAAATAGATATTTGGTTTTCCTACTGAGTATACTTGTATTATAACCCTATGTATATAAACTAATTTTTAGATTTCCATGAGGATTATGTGGATCGTGTTTTAAAGTACTAACTAAAACCTTTTTAGGCTATTTCTATGTTATTACTTTCTCTTTTCATTAGGGTATTTACCTTTGGAGTATTTTATTTGTACTTATAATATTTATACATTCATTGTGGGATGGTTTTTGATTTTCTATATTATGTCATAGAGTTATTTGTGGATGATTAATCACATATCCAAGTACTATATTATTATAGATGGAAATTATTCCCATTTCATGAGATTTTTATATCCTGAGGGATTTTTTTCAACTTAGGGCCTGTAAGAGTTGGGACTAAGAGGAAATTATCTCTCCCCTCATTGTGGTATCTTTTTCTACAGCGATCATTAAAACATGGGATGACATGGATTCTAAAGAAATTTTAGCTTTTTATCTTTTTTAGTGATATATTGAAATTTGGTAAATCGATATGTGTTGTGATATGGTGTGGGTAGTGATTTTTTAAATGAATATCATTCGTAATGATATTTGGAGGAGGACGGAAAGGTTCTCCCACCAGAGATGTCCTTATTAGAAAACCCCTCTTAAATTAATATTATGTATTGGTGCAAAGGAAGACTGAGAACCATCTAGTGAATTGGGTTTTTCCCAATCAATACATAACTCAATTTTGAGTTTTTTATTTTTGATGCCCCTCTAGGGTAAAAATGTTAAATTCATCCAAGAATATTATGTCAAAAAAATTTATAATTCAAATGATTCCAAGGTGAGGTGTTTACCCCCAATATAAGTTTTATTGAATTCTTGAGCATATTTAGTTTTATAAAATGTTTTATATTTATCATATAAATAAATATTTACCACAAATCTTGGACGATGGTTTTGCGGCCTTCTTTTTATGGATATTTTAAATTATAATTTTTTACATGGGACATTATATCGGTATAAAAATAAAAATGAAAAAAAAGATTGATGATAATATAATAAAAATATTATACTATTTTATCCCCCAATAATGTATTTTAAGGGAGTGCATATATATTAAATGGATTGTTTGGTGGTGAAATGGACCATGTGGTTGTATCTGGAATATGATGTTTATCCAAATGGTGTTGTATGTCTAGTTCAAAAATAGCGTTTTTAGGTGTATAGTCATGGATTTCTATTATTTATTTAATTAATTATTCAAATTATTTTTTTGATGCATAATATTTCTCTATAAACCCATATTATGGGTTATCTATGTATTTATACAGTTCACATCAAATTAAATCTATAAGAAGAGTGGGAGGGAGATACTTTGATGAAAAAAAATGATTATTATAAAATCAAGATAGACTTCGAAAATTGACGAGCTGGATCTTGGTGGAAATGACAGATTTATGGATTTGGATTGGATAAGTGGAAACAGAATCACTCTGATACATCCCCAAAAACCCCATATCAGACTCCATACAAACCACATCAACATCCCCTACCATCTCTTAATCATTGAAACACCATCCCACCACCTACAAACTCTGATCCACCACCATGGTATGCCTTTACATCTCATATCTACCATCTCGTACCACATCTACACTATCATTCCTTTGGAATAACTTCATTACATACTCTTCCCCTCCAACTAGAGACTAATTCCAAAAAAAAGAGAGTTAAATTTTAAAATAATAGTTCAATTGTTTTTATTTTTCCATAATGTTCAAATTTAATCTCAAAAATTCAAATGGAATATTTTTCATTAATCATATTTTAAAATAGATTTCATTTAAATGTTGTTTATTTTTAAAGTTGATATATTTAAAATGGAAAATTGATTATTCATCCATTTTTTATTTTAAATTTTAATTTATCATTTAAAAATTTAGTTTAGTGTTACTCGTTTAGTAAAATTTTTTAAATTTTTCCATAGTTCATAATTTTGGATATGTATTTTGTGGTGGAACAAATTTGTTGAAGGAATTTCATTTTAGGATTAGAATGTTTTTAATTTTTATATCTCTTAAATTTAAAATACTAATTTTTTCATTCATCTGATTTTACTACTAAATTTCAAATACTCATTTAAATATTGATTAATTTAAAGGATTATTATGTTTTTTTGATGATGTTATATTGTTACTGAATTTTTAAATATGTATTACTAAAATTATATGAAATTTTTTTTTAAGCCTTCAATTTTTTAAAAAATATTTTTATTATATTTTTTTTAATATATGAGTTCTTTAAAATCTAGAGATTTAATTTTTCTGTTCAAAAAATTACATAGTTTTCTAAACATGGAATTTAAATTTTAAAAAACATGTTTTTTATTTAAAATGTTACAAAATTTGTTTAAATGTATGTTTTATTTATATTCCTAAAAACTTACTCTAATTTTATAAAATTAGAACATGTTTTAATTTTCCTGATTTCTATTTTCTAGGAAATGTATTGAATTTTCTGTTCTAGTCATGGAAATAAGATTGATTTATCTTCAAAATAGGTTTCTTTAGTAATATAATAAGGGTATTCAATAATTAAATGGTTTCATGCAAAGTATTGATAAAACATACATTTTTTTACCATCTAGAAAATTTTCAATTAAAGTATACATCAAAACAGAAATTGTTAAATACTTTTTGATTGTTTATGCTTTTATAAAGATTTATAAGATACAGACTTGATTTGGATAATTCTATGATTAGTGTGGTCAATAATGACCATCATCTAATGTATTTCTATATAGTATATTTGAAAATCCCATGAAATTAATGTTATTTTTCCTTGGAAAAGAGTCCATATATGAATATATTGGATTGGATAACATTGGAAAATAGTCCATATATGAATAATTTGTATTGGGGATTTATTGAGTAGATTAATGTTACGGTTTTCCAAGTGTTTATAGGGAACATTAAATTTTTTAAATATAATTTATGATTCCCAGACCAAGTTATACCCAAGTTTCCTAAATTTTATTAAGATTCCATTTATAGTGGGATTTATACACTTTATATCCCTTAATTAGTGGATTGAAACATCTATTGATATGTTACAGAAACTACCGCCTATGGTTTTACCCATTGGTGTGAATACTTCTGAGTCTTACTACTATGAATACATGTTTACTAATAATATTTGTTTTACCTATGAGACATAGGGTGCATGTATGAATATTTTCATGGTTTTTCAGGTTGTTTTCTTGGTTTACTAATTATTTATACTTTCTCTAAGAGGAACGACATTTAATGGAAATAATCCTATCAGCAAAATTAATATACAAGTCCAATATATAGAAGGCTTAAATTCATGAAACAAACATTACATTTTTTCACAAATACCAATATTGAAGAAACTATTTATTTCATCTAAAATATCAAAGATGATCAGACGGCATGAAGAGAAGAACACGGGCAATAAAAATATAACCCTCCCAGTAAAATCCCCCGTATGAATTGTGTTTGTTAATAGTAACACAGGTAACACTCAAGATAATCACAATATTAATCTCGGTTTTGTATATGACGGTTTCAATCCATTCATATCAGTGGTTTGAAAAAAAACATATCACATAAATAGTGGTGTTGGTTTTGTAAAATCTTCCTTTGTGGTTATTCATGAAGAATCCATTTCATATATTGTATACTCTTATTGATAGTACAATATTCCCTCATGATAAGATTGATGTTTACTTATAACAATTTACTGATGAGTTGAATGATTTGTGGGTTGAAGGTGTCATAATTTTTGATACTCAAGCTAGTGAAATGTTTAATCTTTGAGAAACATTGATTTTTAAAATTAATTACTCTCCCCTTATGAAAATTTTCCAATATGGATTTAAAATGTGGAATTCCCTAGCCCTTAATCCAATCAAAGTAGGAAATCTTCATGGCTGAAATATTTCATGAAATTCGTATAAATTAGTTATATAATTTTTATTTCTATCCTAGTTAACATCATAAAATATAATGTTTTATTTGATGGTATAAGATAATCCAATAAAATATTAAAAAAGTAACAATTTTTCATTTTTTAAGATAATAGATCTTGGATAAATTTAAAAAACTTCCTAACTTTAGTGATTTATTGGCCCTTCTAATGCCTTAAATTCTAATTTAAAATTGAAAATGTAATCACAATGGTAAGAAGAAGATTATTTTATTCAAGTTACCATACTATAAATAAAACTTTTTATTCACAATATTTATTTCATGAAAATTGAAAGAAAAAAATGTATGAAGAAATTTCATGTTGACCATTCAATGTGCTATGGGTAAATCAAACAATAATTCCAATTCACAGATAGACATATAGGAAATGGTTTTGAGATATGATTTACATTTATTTGATGTTTGTAGAAACAAAAGATATATGAAAATATCCTAATTTACAATTATAAATGATGAGATACAATAGTTATTCCACTTTTTAAAAAACAATTATGGTGTCTAATGGTTTTTGTATGAATATTTATTAAGGGATTAATAATTTTGGAGAAACAATACAATGAATAATTTGTTGTGACAATCACATTCATCAAAAATAGTATTTTATGATATTGATTTTTAATATTTTTCAATATAATGTTGTGAATTTTTTGATTTAGATTAGTATTTTTTCAAGAAATTGTATTTTTTAAGTGTTTGAACTTCTAATTTGTGGGGTATACAAGATAGAATTGTGCCTACATTCTTCCATATGAAAAAAATCCTCCATCATTTTTTCATGTTATATTCCACTTTGATGTACATTTATTTTATGAAGTAATAACTGGTGGACCTGTATAGTTTAGCTGGATGTACTCAATTGAGAGGTACATAAATACGCGGAATTGTTTTTTGCATAATAAATAACTTCCAAAAGAATAAATTTCAATGGTTAATGTGATGCATGATTGAAAAAAATATTTTTTCATTATATATTGATGATATTGAAATCATTTTTATTGAAATAACATGTATTCATTGAGGCCCCATTGAATTGTGAACAAATATTTTTTTTTAACATTTTGAACGGATTCATATGAATTGTTATATGAAATTTAAACCACAATTGATTACAACATAGATATCATTTGTTGATACTTACTCAATAATTATTATTTTTATTAAACATTTCTGAAATTATAAATATGTATTGGAATGATCAATTTAATAATCAAGACATATATTTCCCAAATTCAAATAGATATTCAGTATGCGACTAGTCATCAGATAATACAATTTTACTATGAAAAATTTAATGATTAGTTCAAAAAATAAGTTTGTATTTGTCTAATACTTTTATTTGGGCTCATTACAATGTATATGGTTAAACAATAAATCACATGATTGTGATTTATGTATGTTTCGCATCATTCAACAATTAAGAGAGTATAATTTATCAATTTAATTCAATCAAATCGCTAATGGACCTTGGTACACTGCATGAAAATATATATTTTGTGAGGAAAATGGGTTTAATTTTTTAATTTCTAATGTATATCAATACTAGGAAACAAAACAATGTGTTGTATTTTATCATTATATTGATGTTGGACACTACTATAGCTAACTAATAGACATCATTGAAGTTATATATATCAATGGATGAAAATATTTGTAGTTAAAGTGTAACTCAGTAGATCCAATTCATGGGAAAAAATAGATAATTTTGATTTTAAAATATTAAAATTCAAAAATTAATTATATATAGTTGACCATATAAATAATGGGACATTAATATTGGCCTCACAAGATAGTCATGTTATATTTTTCGCTGATTATTTGGATTCTAATTATAATCTGTTATAAAGATGTTAGGAAGAGTTGTGATTGTAATTTATTTTTATGAACTAGATATTATTGGAATTCCAGAGTGAGATATTGATAAAAATACATGTATGATACAAGGGATAACGTTTAAGGGGATAAAATATATTTGAAATTAGAGTAAAATTCTTATTTGTTATACCTTATTATGATGATACTTGATTTTAAGCAAATGAGAACTACTAAAATTAAATTATAATATATCATTTTTTTAATTTAAGTTTCTATATGATTATGTATTCAAACAAGTAGAGGTTTTTCACATGGATTACATAAAATATTATTAGTCATTACACAAATCCTCTAACAACTATGAACCCCCATCATGCAACTTTACCTTAATCTGCATCATCCCCACCAATAGTTATATGAATTTATATTTTTTTTAAACAAAATTATATAATAGTGTGTGTTTTATAATTTTATTTAAACATGTATACATTTCATCATGGGGGAATGGATATAGATCATCACATTGATTACCCCCACTCAGTTAGAGAGAAGCATTTCCATCTTCACTTTCTATAAGAGGGGTGCAGCTCTCAACACTCTATCTTATAACTCGACCACCTTCTTTAGGGATGATTATATTTTATTCATCTGCATCATTTTTATAAACCACCTCATGTAATTATATATTTTATATTTAATAATATTTTTTTAACCTATATGTCATATTCATTGATTACCATTAATAAGTTATAGAAAATATTAGGTTAAATGAGTAGTTCTTTAATAGAATGTATGGGATCATCCAAAGTTATTCCAACATGTTATATTGGTATATATTTAGAGTTTAATTTTTATGAAACCTTTCACCTGATGGGGTTACAAGAAACACATTTTATCATTCAATTGGGACATATTTTTTCGATGTCCTCATATAATCCCCCTCACCAAACTTAACTGGAATATGTTTCAAAAGGAGACTCTTGAAACAGTGTGGGATGAGATAAAGTTATAAATGTGATCTAAATCATTAAATTATTATTTAAAAAATGTATCATAATTACATGTATTTATTTTTTCATAGAGAATTTTAAAATCATTTCCAAATCACATTTGGACTATCTATATAAACAATTGTTGAAATCTATGGAAGTATCATATATTAATGGTAAAATGATAGATTTAGATTCCCTTTTATATTTTCCTATATATTAGAAAATGTTCCCAAGTATTAGTTTATTTGAATCAATGGGATATATTGGTGAGATATTAGTTTACTGAGGAAGCCAAGGTATGTAAAATAATATATTTTTTTAAATAAATCTTTATTTGATACTCATATATTATAAGGAATTTAAATGCAGGTATAGACTTAGTGTAATGAAAATAATTGTGCATTATTGGGACCCCCTCATAGGATTGGATGAAGATTCATGTCTCTATTACAACATTCTTTATATTTTATTTTATATTTAATAATAAGGATTTAATTTTTTATATACTTGTTCATAATTAAATTTTCATATATATATATATATATGTATCTATGTATGTATCTATGTATGTGTAAAGAATGAAGTTGACCAAACCAACAATTGAATGGAGGTATGTAACATCACTCACTATGACGATTACATAGAGGTTTTTGACATGATTGTAGGTATTTTTTATTATACATCTAATATTATTATTTTTTATAATTTCAAAAAATATGATTATGTATCATTTTTGTATGTTAAATGGAATTAGTAATATTAAGGCATATAGAAACTTTCAAGATACGATTGAGAGCACCTGAATAAACATTGTTAGATATTTTATCGCATCATACGTATAGATGGTCATAGATGTATGATAACATATATAACTGACATCTCTCAAAGAAAATATTGTGTGAGATAAGGGGGGATATAATGGATGATGTTTATGTATTTCATAGGAGTTTGGAAAATTGGTTGAATGAACATGATAGTTCAATATGATAATAATTAGTTATCACTAACACATTATTTAATTAATATAAATACATATAATTTTATAAAAAATAGTTTTGTAATATTTTAGTAACTATGAATATCACTGTAGGATCCAGACATGGGTAGTAATTTAAAACAACAAATTGAGTCATCTGGGATAAATCATGTCATTGATTTGGAATCATTATTTATTTGTATGTATTACTTCAACAATATTGAATGTATTAGGTTATGTGTCTTATTTGTTTTACATATATTCCTAGTTAGGACATCAATTATCCTTATGAATCTGTGTCTTGTAATATATTCTAGTCATTTGATGCTACATTCAAAGATATACTTATCATTCTTGGTATGTTAATGGTATAATCGTTATGATATCTAATATTTTACAAATTTAGGGCCCTTGTATAATTTACAATTTAATCATGCATTGATATGTGTTTTATGATATTATATATCTCTCTCTATTTATGAATTTTGGATGTTTTCATGTACATTCAAAGGAAATGACTATTTTTTGGTATGTCATGATGTTTTCATTGTGTTTATGTTTTATTTAATGATTTATGTACAATTTTTTTAATTTAATTATAACTTATTAAATTTTTTCTGCATTTTATTTAGTTATAGGATTGAATCAATATTCCTTGTCAACATTGATTAATTTTATTTTTTATAGTAGATCAAAATTAATTTATATCATGACTAGTACATGTGGGTAAGGGTTATGTTTTTTTGGTTATATGTATGCATTGAGGTTGTGAGTGGTTTGTTTTAGTATAAGATTAGTTAATTATGAAAAATATATGTAATTTTTAGCATTTTAATTAATTATATTTAGATCTATTGCGTTGTAGAGTAATGATAATGTAACTTACATAGTTCTATTTTTTATAATTAATGTTTACATAATTAGATGCTTGAAAATTAATGGATAAATATATATATTAAGAATTTAAAAAGAAAAAAAAATATTAAGTCTTCCATTGGTGGAATCTAATGAGATATTTTCAAAGAAAATTCTTACATCAATTGTCTTTAGTTATCACGAAAGGGTTATTTGAAACCCCATTAACTTTGTCTAAAAAAAGAAGTCACTCTTATCAAGGGAATTTTCTATTGGGGGTTTTGAAATAGAAATATCTGACCCCATCATCCATGATCACTAAAATTGATTATAGAATGGTCACCTTTGTTATATAATCCCTTTCTATAACGAATTTTGGTTGTCTCAAATACATATTTTGCAAGAAATGAATCCATCACTATTCAATTATTTGATTTTATATTCTTCCCACATTGTATCTAATTTTCAGAATAGATCATAAATATACTTAAAATCTTCATTCTTCTCCTTTTTTTCATGGCCTTTTTAATTTATTAATTTATCAATATACTTGAAATTGTTAGCAATTTGGGTTTTCATATAACTTTTAGGGTTATTAAATTGTGATTGGCAGTTGGGTTCACAATAGAAATCAATTATCTCACTTTTTGGTTACATCCTTTCTTCCCCCCATTTTGTTTCATATTCATCATTATGTTGGAATAAGTCAAAAACATGATGACAATTCTAGTTCAAATCATGATCAAACCTAGAATATGTGTTGGTTTTCATGATCATTTGTAGTTAAATTATGTGTGGGGATGTATCTAAATAATGGATGTTTAAAAATGGATGTGGAGAAAGAAAAACTCAAGAAGTAACATGAGGCACGAAAGAGGTCGTCTATGTCATTTAGATACTCCAATTTTTAGAAAACAAAGGTTAGAAGTCTTTGACTAGGGGATTATTATTTAATATTGGGGAATTGGATAAAGGTTATGATGTGAAAAGTTGTGATATCAGTGGATATGGTATTATTCAATTGAAGAATATGATTTTGATACAATGAATTTGACAACACATCATATTTTCTAGAATAAAACATGCCTTGTGCCTTTGTTTATGTGGTGACTATGGTTTCAGAGTAAGATAAATATCACATGTTTTGTGCCTTTCCCCACAAGTAATGGGATGTTATCTGACCTTCTTTATCTGTATAAGTACATACCCAAGAAGTAGGCAGGATCTCTCACACAATGTGTACTATTATTTCACAATGCATGGCTTTGGTGGGACATAAATGAGTATTGAAGCACATTCACATTTACCCCTTCAAGTTTTTCATGACATTTTTCTATACCCTCATACTATGTATATGGGTCTTGACATGTCATATGGGAAGTAATTTCATGGATTGGGATTCGACATAGGGTACCATGTATTTTATGTTTACAAGGATGATCTACCAAATGTATACCCTCCCTTAGACTTGGAATTGGACCTATGTGTGGGGAATCCTATGATGAATTACACATAGGATGAAATGGTGGATTTCATTTTGATATCAGGGGTATAGTACACTATTTTAATATAATGTTATATCCTTTATCATCATTGGATAACATCGAGATTTATGTGTGAACTTCATATCTACATAGGTATTATCACCCCCATTAAGGTGTATAAATGTCAAGGAATGGATCCCCCACTTTCTTGGTACATATAGGATCATCTCTCCCCCCCTGCCATTCACAAACTCATGGAATGGGTGTTCTATTTTCTTAGTTGGTACCCCAATTCCTATGAACTCAAATAATGTGTGGGTCCTCCACCTAGGTCAGTTCCCCCGCATCCAAGGCACACCATCGGTGATGTGTGGGTCCCCCAATGTTGATCTTTGGGGTATACATAGGTTTTATGAAATTGGAAGCTTTGGTATTCAAATTTTATTGAGGTGTTAATATAATATATGACACATGATACATAAATAAGAAATCATGCTTCATCAATGAGCATATTCCTCATCTTGGGCACTGGAAGCGATATAGTCATTTTGATTCTTTAATATTTGTAGTTCCACAATCACCCTTATGTTACCGTTGAGATGGGATATATAACTAATATATCAACTTTAGACTTTTTGGAATAATAATTTTACCATTTACCTCTATTTTCATGTATGATGTGGTTTGCAATAGATGGAGCCAACATGGTTGGGGATCCTTTTATTCCCATGATATTTAATTACTGGGTATGTTTATATCCCTATTTATTCATCATGGACACTCATAATTATACCAGTAGTTTTTTCATGACTTGTTCATTTAACTCTGTTTTTTATTCAGAATTTCATACTCTGTATGTTTATACTCAACCATTAAAGGTACTTATACCAAAACATGTTGTGTCTTTGTTTTCAATTCACTGGTTGGATATGGATTAGGTGGATATGGAGCTAGTGTAACTTTTTTATAGTCGATGTTTGGGGATGTTTGTAGATTCATGACACGTCTTTGGGGATATCTTGATGATTTTTTTAATTCCATAATGGTTGTGATTAATCTATATGTTCATGGTGTGATGTGGATCTTTCCCATATATCAATTAGTTTTGGCTATTTTTCTAATAAATATTTTCCTCGTATTCAACTACAGGGAGTTAGACTTTCACTTCTTGTCTCATACATTCTTTGTGTACACATATGTTGATTACATATATGTATCCTTCTAGTCTTTTTTTTTAAATGTAACTATTATTCAATTATAAATTGATATATTCTATTTCATCCTATATTTTGTGATATACCTACTACTTTTTAGCCACTAATCGTTGTCCTATTAGAATCAGGCATAGGGTGGAACTCTTAGCTAACAATTGGTCCAAGTGGGGTTCTGCTGGGTCATGTTGTCTCAAGAAACCTAATCTAAGGAACTTCATATACCTCTATATGAGGGATTTATTTTAACTTCCTCTCATGTGACATCATCGAGAATATGAGATAAATACAACAGCAGTGACCATTTATGGTGAATCCTACATAGTTTTCCTATGTTATATATGTAGTTTGGTTTCATTATTCAATAATAGTGATATTGTTTTATTTATTTATATTATTTTTGATACATTTTATAAATGGTGTGAAATATTTTGAATCCCCTTTATGGTAGTAGAGCCTTACCATGCATTTTGAATCATGAAACTATTTTCTTAAATGCAAATTTGTTACCTACATCAAAAAAATATCATTATGACTTAATCATGATATAGATGATATCATAATGTGTTGTAGGAATTAATATTACACATACCTACAAAGATTAATGAATCATATTTGATTTAATGATAATTATATCTTATTTTTACAAGATTAATCATATGCATCCCATTCAGTTTAATATCATGAAATCCATTATAGTTCATTTATTCTTTTTTGGTATATTTTTTATTTATATATAAGAAATGGATGTTCTTCAATGATTATGAAATGGGAGTTAGTCTCTCCATATTCATTTTATCGTCCATATTTCATTATATTACACATAATAATTGTTTCATCAAATAGAAAATCAATTAATCACACATAAGGTAATGTGGTGCGGTTCAATCTCACATGAGTGCCTCTTCCAAATTGCATGCAACATCTGAGTGCACTCAATTCTTCCAATGTAGCATCATGTTAATATTTTGTTGGTGTACACTAGTTGAGTTGTACCTACATGAGTGATGTGTTTAATACTATGTGGATGAAATATTATTCCAATATGATACATACCATAGGCCAGCTATGTGAGATTAATATCACTTATTTCTATATAGACCATGGATTTTATTCACATGTGGGGAAAATATATATTATTAAAAATAGTATTCTATGGAAATATTATTTTTCATAAAAAAAATTATTATATATTGGATTATATTATTTATAAAATAATTATTAATTATAGAGAATGGTTTTTTGGGATATTTACTGATTTATAAAAGTGTATAATAATTGATTAATTATAAAGCATTTAAAATTTTGTATTTAAATGTTCATTAAATATTTAATAAATATTATACCTAATAATTTAACTAATAATATTGAAATATATTTTACCAATTATATAGTGTGACTTATAGTTTAGAAATAAAAAGTTCATTTAGAAATTATAGAGGTATCTTATAATGTTTTTATAAATTACCAAATTAGGTAAAAATATAAAAGGGTGTATATTTAATTTTTTTCATTTTATTTATTATTTATAATTATTGAAATTAAGGTCTTATTTGAGAAATTATTTAAACCTAATCAAAAAGATTTCTCATGCTTGAATTGTTAATGGTTTAAATAATTTTAATATGTTATATTCAGATTTTTTAAACTATTTCATAATAGAAGTGAAATATAAAAATCACTATATCATGTAATATCATATATTTAAATTAAAATGTCATATAATTAATAATATGAAATGTTTCATATTAATAAATGAGTATATTTTTTTAATATTCAAAATTATAGATTTTCCATATGGTTAGATAAAGTATTAAAGTGTTTATAATTAGGTTTATTTGTGAATTATTGATAAATACATTAACACATGTATAAATATATGAATAATTCATCTTTTATTTATTCACTAATTTATACGTGAATATAATTTTCATTTTTTTCAATTTTTTCTATATCATAGTTTAAATTTTTAAACAACTTATATGTTATCATACAAGAATCTAGGGAGTTATTTTGTAAGTATGATAATACTGTTATTTTTTATCTACCTTGAATTTGTCTTGTATTAGGTTATAAACCAAGATTAAGTTGTTAATTGTGATTTATACATAATATAATTTAGAATTATAATGAAATAGTGTTCCTTATTGAGTAATGTATCCCTAGTTAGGGGGAATTTGGGTCATATAATTTATTATCTTGGAGGCTTATGACTTGTTAATAAAAGTGATGGATGACTATCTAGGGATCCAAGCTTACTCATGAGGGAATTTTTACTTCATATAATATTAATCCATTACATGATATTTTCTCATAGACAATAATCATGAGATTAATTTTTGTATGTATGAATATAGTTGTATTTTAATTTGGGTTAGTAACATATTTTATATGTTGTGTAAAGAGTTAAACATATATTTGGTTTCAATATATTTATTTGTTTCAAAGAATAGGGTATGAAAATAAATCAATAGAATCATGTGTACATGTAAAAGGAATATCATGATATAAGATGGAGAAAATTAAATCCCCTTAGAGAATAGTATGTGTTATATTTGGTATAAAGAATAACTTTTTAGGACCTCGATCAACCAACCTAATAGTTTCATTCCCTAGTTTTGTTCCCCTATATAATAATGTTTGAGATAATAAATTAATGAGGTGACCCTTACTATTAGCTATCTTTTTATTTTAATTATATTTGGGTTACACTTCGATTTAAAACCCAAACAATTGTGATATCATCGTAATTTAGTTGAATGAATCCCCATGTTGTATTTTTGTAAACTTTTATCCACTCAATTATACAATTCATATATGAAATGATTGGGATGATACTCTACCTAAATATTTATTTGGTGAAATTAACACCATAACAGACTCAATTATTTGTAAAATATTGAAATTGTCTTACCAATGGGTATGGAAAATTTAATTTGAGTTATCATTTTAGTGGGAAAATAAAAAAAAATAAGTATATATTAAAAGTTTTAAAAATGTGATGATTCTATGATAATATACTCTGTTGTAGATAATAACATCATCATCATAAAAAATTACAGTTCTATTAGTCCAATAATAGGAGAAGGATACTATAAAAAATTTGTAACACTTGTAACATAAGAAAATTTCATAAGAATTAAAAATGTTATGTGTTAAAGAAATGACATACAGAATAAACAAAATATTAATATAGTTAAACACATTGAATCTTGATTCATATTAGTAGCATGGAATGACTCACTTTAGGTTTCAAATTAATTAGATTAATGATAACCAGATAAATTATATTCTATAATCATATATTCAATATGATTGGCTATGATAATGACTTAGAGAGACGATAACATATCCTCTAATGTTTATTCCTGAGTTTATTGTATTTTCATTGATGGAAATGTTATGAAAATTTGAATGAATTGAACAATATTTTACACAATAATCTCAAAGTGTAAAGAAACGATGAACATGACATGATATTTCTATGATCATGTTATTATTTTAGAGTTCAAGTGGGAAAAAGTGTAAATTGAAAGATGAAAAGTTAGTGGGAAAATACAATAATAGTTCTTCGAGTATGAAGTCTAGGTCATCGAAACCTAAAATTTTTCTTAGTAATAAGGGGTAATGATTATATATGATAGAATAGTATAGGGTATATAAAGGGGTTTAAGAAACTCTATATAATTCTGATGTTAGTTATCAATGTTATAGAAAAAAACTCATCGGTTTTGACGTGTATGTGATAAAAAATTTATACATTACAAATATTTTTATGATTGAGTATTTAAACATCAAGGGAGGAGTTTATAGAGATTATAGTTTGCATTAAAGTGTCGAATCAAAGAGTTTCTACATAAAAGATTTAAATTTAATGGAGTATATCAATATCATATTAATATAAATAAAATCCATGTGTACTTATCTTATTTCACATGTATAATAAAAGTTGTTGATTGTTATCATATATTTTTTTAACAATATGATAATTTACCAGTGGTTTATGATTTATCATGTTGAATTACAAGTTTTCAAAATAATATAAGGATAAAAATGTTTTATCTAAGATAAAATTGTTTATACATATGTTTTCTAAAATATATTGGGTTTAATCCCCACACTATCAGAGGGAATATTTTTAGTAATAATATTATTTTCTAGAAAATTATATAAAAATAAATAATACCATATAATATTTGGTGATAAATAGATTATTTGTTAAATATTACTACATAAATTAATAAATATATATTATTATAAAAGATGTTTTTCAATATTAACATGATATTTTTATGAGAATATAGTCTCTAAGAAGATAGGGTGAATATTATTAGACTTTTATAAGACAAGAATTAACAAATAAAGGATTACAATAATCAATACATAAATTGAATATCACTTGATATCTTAATTTATTTTAGGATGTGTTGTTAAAGGAGTAATACAAAGAGTAAAATTAGTTTCAAAATAGATATTGAAGAAAAGTTTATGAATTTATGTGTTCCAAGAATGACGATGATATACTAATAAATAGTTAAAAGTAGAAAATAGAAGTTATTAACATCATAATATTAGATGTTGTGGGGTTATGGAATTAAAATATTCTCAATGATTATGACACAAGGAATATTATTTTTATGTATCATTATTATTAAAACATGCATACTCATAAATGTTACTCAATAACAATCATATTGGGAGGATTTTTGTTAGGTGTTCATAGAGAAGTGTGGCAGGAATTATATAGATATATAATGATTTTAATTAAAACTACAAAAGTGCATCAAATAGAAGTCTTAGTTATAAGTTTGTTATATATTAGATGTTAAATGGGTTCTTATTTATGGTTTTGTAAAGCATTATTTAAGAAGATTAAGAATATATAATATATCATGATTATAAAAAAGTTAATCTCTAATTCATCATTTGTTTCTAGTTCATTTCAATATTCATATATTGATATACATTACATGAAATGAAATTATAATTTATATATTGAATTTAAAATTTTAGTTATCCAAAACTAATTTTCAACATATTTTATTATAGTCTATGAAACAAGTAATTGTTAGTGTGTGTATGATTCATTTATCGTGATATTTAAATTTCTCATTAGTCACATACCAAGTTTTAATTGCTTGATAACACATTATGTATACCACATTGGTTTGTATACACAATGTCTTTTTTATAATAGGGGTATATGTTTCATATTTGGATACCCCACTACCTAAGATTAGAGACATACCTATCATTAGAACCTTTGTTATTTCATACAATTCATATGAAATCCTTGAGACTTATCTAATTATGAGTAGTTGGTTATATTACTGATTATGTCATCGGTTGGAGACTAAACACGAAAATATATTTCCTCTAATTTAATGAGTATGAAATATTTTCCTTCAATTGAGATAGAAAGAGGAATTGTATGGTCATAGATAGAATGTACATATGATATGATTATCTATTCAGGTGAGGTACATGTGATGTTCCCATCCATAACGGTTAATGACATGTGATGTATTTATCAACTGCGATAATATATTATTAAAGAATATAGAATATATGAGTTGGATATATGGGATTGATATACACTATGTCTCATGTTTACATGATATCTTGTACAAGGGGGTCATATGAAAATGAATTCTTACATATGATACATCTCGAGGAAATATTTATGGATATAAATGTGTTTGATGTAGACCATGATAGATCGCTTTATATATTGAGTATCATTTATTATTTTATAGATCCCACTCTTTCCTTGTATTTATAGATTATATGATTAATATCTATAACAAATTACACAAATTCCCATGGGGTTACAATTTATAGTTGACTTAATGGGGATTGATTTTAACATAGAGACCATCATTAAAAGTGTTTTAGAGTATATCCAAAATCTATTTACTATAAGAATTCACAACGTATTTCCTATGATGTAATAAAAGTTAATGTTAATGATATCTTTCCAAGAGTATTTTGGAATATTTTAAATAGGAATTTAAGATATGATTTCACATGTTATTTTTTTCATATAAAATAAGGTGAAAATGTAGATAGTCTAAGAGGGTGTAGTGTAATTTGGATATTGAAGAGGATGTGTGAAAAAATAATTATACACATGATGCATTAGAAAAAATGATAAACTATGATATGGGTATATCAAAAATTCATGATATAAGGTACCATACATGTTTCCCATGAAAGTTGTTTTATATACCTTTCTTTGGATTTTATGGTATGATTTATATTTCCATGTTCTGATTCATTTAGGTAATAGGTTGTTAAGTGATAACAATCATATATATATTCCACATAATCTATCATAAATAAATTTTTTTTAATGAAACACATAGGATATTTATAATAATTGAGGGCTGAAAAAAGATTTAAAAATGACATGTATAACTCATATGTTACATAATGTATGAGTTCCAAGATAAACTACCCTAGAGTGTCCCAAGAGAGTATAAAAGGAGTCCACACCTTCAATATAGTTTAGTTTAAGAATAAAATAACTCTCACAATGAATATATCTTTATTTTTCCCCTTTATTTTGAATAGAACTAGCATGTCTGGGAGAAATGAGGAGTGCCACTCGAGTGTTGAGAAATTCAGAAAACCAATTGATACCCTTAAAGGAGTGATATAATGTGGAAGCCTCTCAAGTTACATAATTAAGAACAAGGGGTAAATACATAATAATATTACATTTTTAGTGAACAGTATATAATTTCTCTATTATATAATGTCACTACCCACCTTCTCCGAGATGAGGGAAAGGATGTCAAGGTGACCTTCCCTTCATTCTTCAAGGAGAAAGAGATATAATGACCCCTGAGTCCCGCCCACAGTAGGCCCCAGTGTGGTGACTAGAAACAAGGGTATATAATATCACATAAGGGGAATGAATTTCCATTTATATTATAGGATCAGAAGATAATATGGTAATTCTCAACAGCACCAAGGAAAAAAGATAAAAGTAAATAAAAAAATACATACCCACATGCATGTTCAAAATAAACTAATACAAAGTACCATAGAACCGTGAAGGAAAGTTCCAAATGAAATAAAAGGTGCAACGATAATTATCCCAATGCCCGAGATGGTAAGGTCTGGAACTGTCCATAAAGTCCTCCAGGAAACCTGAAAGTTATGTTATATACGTGGGGTTAGTAGAAAAGTATACTCAATAGGGAAACAAAAATATATCATGCACATTTGGGGAGACATTCTAATGCCCCGTTAGAAATACAGAGTTAACCAAAACACCTTGAAAGGAAAACTATCCACCCAACCTCACCAAGGCACACTCCACAAATAACACAATTTGAGTAAAATAATAGTAATAGCACATCAATATTTAGGTACACTTCACCTCTTTCCCACTGGTTATTTAAAACATCCTACGCATCAGAACTCCCCCAAAAATCCCACTGCAGTCCCACTTCCACCCCCAAAAACAACCATATGGGCCATCCCAACTGCAAGTTTATCCCGACGGAAAACACCTGGTCCCCCACAACCACACATCCCTCCCAAAAAAACCTAGGATACAACAACCACACTTCCTACCCGCACACACATGGGCCTCATCCTGAAGGCACATGGGAGAAAAACATGCCCGCACACAGCTGGGCCAACCTAACACAACACACCCTGCCCAAAGATTCTGGGGCCATAATGAACCTTAATCCATCACATCCTTCCTAAAGAATCTTGGGCTACCTAGGAGAGGGAGACAAATGAGCTAATAACAATACCCTCATTGGAATGTTGGGAAAACACCATCCCCCATGATGTGGGGGTGTTCGGAAAGACGTTCTCAACATGGTTGGGGTGGGTATAAGAATCACAAGAACTAAATTGTACACATATAGGTAATCAAGCGCTCATCCCAACATAAGGTTCATTAAACTGACAACCAGCCTACACAAAACCACTCTTGATGCTACCCCAACATGCATGAGTACACAATTTCCACAACCAAATCACAACCCATTTTTGGAAATTAGTTCCCCACTGTACCCATTCTTGTTATCATGTTTATGTGATTCAATTTAAATATAAATTCTCTACCAGGAAACTAACATGCATAACCACAAGACAAAAAAACAACTGAAAATAATATCCAAATTGGCGTTTAAGCATTCACTCCTAGTTCTCTTGTAAATAAAAACATCAAAATGGGATTCCATGTGATCCCTTGAAGTACTGGAACCAAAACAATCCCCAACTTACCAGGTCCAGAACATTTATCCTTGGCTCCACATGGCCTCATATTTACAAACCAATAACCACTCAACTAGAGATTCTATTCCCCTATACATCACCCCACAAACATCAAAGAGAACAAAAATGTATATCACCATAATAGAGAAAGTATTTTTTTCAGATTTAACCAACACTATTCATTAAGTTCCTTCTTTCCATTTGGTTAACTAGGGTGATCACATGTGGGTTCTTATCCATTGGAAATCTATTTAATCTAAAAAGTTTATGTGATTAATCATTTTTCATGTTATAGTCCTCCAACCACAATATTATCCAGAAAATAGATCTTTATTAGTGCACAATAAAGGACCACCAACAGCCACGATTTTTAGTGGACACAAACCCATACAATTCAAAACATAAAAATGAATTTAAAATACAACAACGTCATCATCTTTCCAACTTCTTCATTCATTAAAAGTCTACTTATTATCTTCATTAAATTTGGTTTCATCTACGTCCTGAGGGACAACATCATATACACCCCTCATGACACATAGTAAAGAGAGGCCATGGAATAAACCCTACATGGATGACCAAGGATCGAATGTTTCATGTTAGGCCAAGAACAAGGGATAGAGCAACATACAAAAAAATAAAAATCCAAGGTTGAGTGGGAAGTGCTTTAGAACGAGAATACTAGTTGTCTCCAGAGGAAGTCTTGAGGTACACATAATGAAACGAAAAGGAAGAAAGAAGAGAGGATCTCGACTTAATTAGAGACTAGATCTCAAAATCAAAGAGCCCATTTAAAAGTACTTAAAAACTAGATCGTGGTTTGAATACACAGCTCAGCAATTTCACATGATGGAATTAATTTAGATTTAATAATTCTACTTGGAAATGGTGGAGATCGAATATAGGACTTCTGTGAGTGGATATATTATTTTTAAATGGAGAAAAACACATAAAAGCGGTGAAACTGGAAATAAACTAGGAAAAATGGATCGTGTGCTAAAGGGTGTGACACCAATAAAAATGCCAAATGTTTTGGTAAGCCAAGGGTCGCTTGACCCTTAGGGGATTTGACATATCTCTTATAGGCCTTAATCACTTTGAAGGTGGTATTAAAACACTTTTATGTTAAAAGAGGCATTACGGGAGTAAAACTGGAATGTCATGGAGAAACATTAAAAGACTCATTAATGGGTGAGTCACCGATACCCTAGCGTGGATGCCCATAGGTTCCACTGAAGGTTGATTGGTGCCACCGATGAACATCTATGCCATCGATGGCCGATCAGTTCCACTGATTCTGATCGGTGCTACTGATGTCGATCAGTGCCACCAATGTCGATTGGTGCCACCAATGCCGATCGGTGCCACCAATGTTGACGGGTGCCAATGCTGCCGATCGGTGCCACCGATGAAGATCGGTGCCACCATTGCTGATCGGTGCCACCACTACTAATCAGTTCCAAAGATGTCGATTAGTACCAGTCATGCTGATCGGTGCCACCAATGCTGATTGGTGCCAATAATTCCCATCAGTTCCACCAATGCCCAATCGAGTATACCATTCGTTCAACCTGAAATTTTAAAAACTCTATAATGAGTCACTAATGGTCCCCAAGATACCTCAAACATTATGATTTCAAAAAGTAATGGACTAGGAAGTTCAAATCCATTACATCATATTCCCATCGATCTACTCTCACCCACAATAATTATTGAGTAAAACCAAAGGAAAGAGAAGGTTCTAAACAATCACCTTGTAAGATACCCCTCAGGGACAAATGAGCCTATAGTTGTTCGAAACCTTTAAAAAAACCTCGACATATAAGAACATCTCTCTCACATCTATCTCCTAAGAAAATATAGAAACATGACTACTCCTCTCTCTCATGTATCCACATAAACACAAAAAGGTCACACCATCAGGATACATGGATTTGGGAGCTCCTTCCTCCTTATCAAGATATTATCCCCTATTGGTGGTACTAACTCATCTACACAGGTTTAACTGCATCCACATTAATGCATCTTGATTAGGGATCAGGATCTTCCCTACACTTAGTTAGGACTTTTCACACAAAATAAAGAACATGGAAAAAACATATCATACAGTATGCAGGTTTAAAAAATCCATCTTAAGCAATGCACAAAATCAAAACATAAGGGAAAAGCTCAAAACAGCTCTAAGTAATGGGAACACATTTGATCCTCTGGTTCGGAGGTACTCTCCTCGAGACCACTGTGCCTTCATAACACATGAACCAAGGGAATGGTTTCTCCATAAATCACTTTCTTCTTACGATCCTTGATTCTCACTAGTTGTTCGATGAACGTCACATTTCCTTGATATCCAACTCTCCCCAGTCGAGGATGTGGGAGTCATTATGTAGATACCAATGGAGCTGAGACACATGAATGAAATTATGGACCCTATCTAACCATGGTGGTAATTCCAGCTAATATTCCACCTCGCCAACATTTCCCAACACCTCTAAGGATCCGATGAACCTGAGAGAAAGCTTACTCCCCCTTCCAAACCTCTAATGTCTACAACGAGGGGAGACCTTTAAGAAAATGTAGTCCCCGATATTAAAAACCAAGGGTCTCCCCCTATGGTCGGGATATGATTTATTCTAATCCCTAGCTTTCTTAATCCTTTCACACACAAGTTGAACCTTCTCTGTCGTGCTCTACACCACCTCTATTCGAAGAACACCTACCTCCCCAACCTATGTCCAGCACAAGGGTGAATGACATGGTCTTCCATATAGAGCTTCTAATGGTTCTATGTCAATG
The DNA here is from genome assembly GCA_963277665.1 of Viscum album. Classification (NCBI taxonomy): domain Eukaryota; kingdom Viridiplantae; phylum Streptophyta; class Magnoliopsida; order Santalales; family Viscaceae; genus Viscum; species Viscum album. The sequence continues at coordinate 423,925,097 of OY728129.1, forward strand.
GAGGAGTGATATATATTATTTTAGGAAACCCCCACTAGGTGAAAATGTCATACCCATGATCCTTTGATGTCAAAAACACACACTCCCAGTATATCTTCCAATGTCTGGATGGTTCTCTCATTCTTCCTATCCGTCTGAGGGTAGAAAGTAGTGCTAAGGCATAGCTAGGTTCCAAAAGCCCGCTATAATCCCTTCCAGACTTTTGAAGAAAAGTATATATCCTGATACAAAATTATGGTTCTTGGAACTACATATAGCCGCAAAACTTTAACCATGTACTTCTATACTAAGTCATCCACTACGATCGACTCTTTAACCACTGATAAGTTAGTTGATTTCGTCAATCAGTCTACCACTACCACAATGGAATCACAGCCTCGCTCAGCTCTGGGTATTCCCATGATTAAATACATTGATATGTCATCCCACTTCCACTCAGGAATGTCTAAGGGATACCACAGACCACTGGGAACACTGTGTTCATCCTTCACTTGCTGACACACGAGGCACTTTTACATAAACTCAGCCACTACCTGCTTCACTCAAGGCCACCAAAATTGAACTCTCAAGACTCGTTATATCTTAGAGACTTCTTGATGTACCTTCAGGTGTGAGTTATGGAACTCACTAAGAACTCCCTCATGCATCACCACTAGGACATATAGTTTTCCACAAAATAGAATCTGATTTTGACTATCCTCTGACCATCCTTCTAGAGCATCACCATGTCTAACACAATCACATATCATTTTTTCCTCTAAGTCTCCCCATTGAGACTCCTCCATCTATCATACCAAGGAATACTACACAATCATCTAAAGCATAATGCCTCTACAGTCCTCCACTCTCATGCCCATATGTAAAGCAGTCAACTCCTTCATTGCTTTCCAAGCATCTGCTGACTCCCAAACCACATACTTCTGTGACTTGCTGCCCAATACATCAACCACCACAATCCCCCTTCTTATGGTGTATGATATCTTGAAGTCGTATTCTTGAAGAAACATCATCCCCCTTTATGGTCACATGTTTAGGTCTTGCTAGGAGATAATGTAGCTCATGATTTTGTGATCTATGAAGACCATGAAGCATTTCTCGATAAGGTAATGATGTGAAAGATTCAGTGTGAACACAACTGCTGCAAGTTTCTGGTCATGGGTGGAATACTTACATTTGTCAGGGATTAACATCCTAGACAAATAAGAGATCACTCCTTGCTATTGTATCAACACACAACCCAAGCCTAGACTGGAAACATCATAGAACACTTAAAACATAATTGCTTACTCTGGAAACCTCATCCCTGGGGCACTAAACAGCTTTCCTTTTAGATAATTGAAGGCTATCTAGAACTTCTCACTCCATATGAAAGTCTGGTCTTTTTTGGTAAAGGTTTTCAAAGGTGCTACAACTCGAGAGAAGTTGGGTATGAACCTCCAGTAGTAACATGTCGGTCCCAGGAAACTACAAACCTCAACCACGATCTGGGGTGATAACCCAGAAATATCCACTTCAATTTTTGATTGGTAAACTGCTATTCCTTGTTGGGACAGAACGTGTCCAATGAAGTGAACCTCTAGTGTCCAGAACATGCACTTGGACAACCTCCCATAGAGCTGGTGGGGTCGAAGGACCTCCAAAAGATTCCTTAGATGGCCAACATTATCCTCCTCTAATCATGAGTAAATCGTGATGTTTTCGATGAACACGACCATGAACCGGTTCAAATACTCATGGTAAACATTGTTCATGATCCCCATGAACACAGATAGAGTGTTCATAAACACAAACGACATGACCACAAACTCAAAGTGACCATATCTGCACCTAAAAGAAGTCTTTAGGAGGTCACCCTCATTCACCCACAATGTGTGATATCCAGACTGTAGGTCGATCTTAGAGAACCAACATGCTCCCTTAAACTGGTTAAAAAGATTTCCCATCCTCAGGAGGGGGTAATGGTTCTTAATTGTCACCTGATTCAGTCTTCGGTAGTCTATGAACATTTTGAGACCATCATCTGCCTTCTTTCCAAATAAGACTAAATCACCCCATGGGGACATTCTTGGTCAGAAAAAACCTTTCTTCATAATGTCATCATCCTGAATCCAAAACTCCCACAATTAAGAAGGCAACATCTGATAGGGAGACATCAAAATCATATGGGAACCAGGTTGTAAGTCTATCCCAAACTCTACATCACGTCGATGGGGTAGATTCACAACCTCTGCGGGGAAGATGTCCAGTAACTCACTGATAATCCCTAAAACATCCACTATCTATGTGTCTGCCAATTCCACTGATAGCTTGGCTAACGAGGAATGAAGGTCCTCCACACGCTAGCTTCCCTCCTAGAAACCCCACTTGCCAATGAAAGAAACACGTTGGATTGCCATATCTGATAACATAACCCTTCTATAAAATCTGTAGATAACAGCATGCATGGAAAACAACCAGTCGATGCCTAGGATGGCATCGTATGGCTTCATTTGTAGTAGAAATAGATCCTAACTGGACTAATGTGGCCCAAAAATCAGATTGCATCCTTTATAAACATCAAACATGCTGGTCTGACCTCCAACTGGTGAATTCAACACCTAGGTCATGGAAAGACTCTCTATGCCTAGACCCAAGTAATGGAATAGACTGGGTGAAATAAAGGAGTGTGAAGCTCTTGAGTCAAAAAAGGGATAGGAAAGAGTTGTAAATAGAGTGAGCATACCTCAAATGACCTCTAACCTTGCTGGAATTGCTACCTCTGTGGCGTGAAACTTCCCACACCAAAAAAATCTTCCCCTTGACTATCATCTGCCTCCCTGAACACGCCCTAGTCGAGGCCCTTGAGGAGTGCCTTGAGGTTAGTCTCCTCCTACAACATCTTCTCTCGGAGGGGCAGGAGCCTGTTGCTACTGCTTAAAATGTCTGGCTGGAAACTGGTGCTATTGAGGTCAGTTCTGAACCTTCCCACTCCCACTATACTGAGCTCAAACTAGGCACTAACTCAGGATGTTCCCAATACCTCCATAAGAAGATCACCTCTGTCTCGGGCCCATGGTTAAAGGGAGAGGACTGGGAGATCATAACTAAAACTGCTAAGGTCTAATCCCCACCAACTATAACCTATAATGGCCTAATTCTAGAGGCCTTCTAATGAAGGACTTCCCCTTTAACGATCTCAACTGGATCCCCTCTCACAGAACACCCCCAGTGTGTGCATCCTCTCCACTAATTCAGCCATCTTCTGAACCTCCAAGTATGTCGGTAGAATGATGGGAGTAACAGAATATTGAAGAGATGTTCGGAGTGCCTCCTCTATGTATCTTGCCTTTGACTCCATATCCGGAAAGAGGTCTAGAGAAAAATGAATTAGATCCTTGAAATTGATCCCTAGTTCCCTCACCATCATACTCCCTTTCTAGAGAGAGAGATTATATTTCCTCTTTTCGACCTACATTGTGGAAGAAAGGAATTCCTCATGGAAATCCTTTTCAAAGCAAGTCCATGAAACCTCAGTTTCATTCTTCTCCCTGAGATAAAGTGTCCACCAATGATGCACTACTCCTCATAACTGGATCATAGCTAGAAGAAACCAATACTGTATGAGATCCTGGATCAAGATGAAAGCGATCACTAGCTCCTCAAGCCAGTTCTCCATATCCATGACTGAGACACTGCCCTTGTACATTCCAACCATCCACCACTAGAAGGCACAAAAAATTTTCTACCATTGGTCATCCTCCTCCTCTTGATCAACCCTCCACTGATCAGCTAGATCAACCTGCTCGGCCTCGACTTCCTGCACTACTGGTGGATGTTTTCTGGGTTCCATAGCTGAAAAGATAAACAATTAATAATTAATCCTGAGTAGTGTAGAAATTTCTGTTTAATTTTTTTTGAACTTTTTATTTATTGTAAATTCCCAAAAAAATAAACACAAGAACACAAGTTATTATGATGCATGTACCATTTCCCTGGGTCTCTACCCTGCAATCAGTGTAGCCTCATCTAGTAGTTTAGTAGGACAAGAGTCCTTGCATAAGGTCATGGGGGCCCTAAAATCATATGACCTAGTTGGCCTTCCCTATCTCATTTCACTCACCAATATTTCCTAACACTATTTACCTACCATCCCATTCAATCATCATCGTTCCTAACCATTAAATCCATCATATCTCTCAACCATTACCTTTGATACCATTCTATTATGAACCACCTTCTCTAGGATGATGGAAAGGATAGAAAGGTGTCATGCCCTTCCTTATTCAAGGTGATGGATATATAATGACCCCTGAGTCCTACCTTCAGTAGGCCCTGGAGTGGAGACTAACACCAAGTGTATAAAATATCACATAATTAAATGGAATTACCCTTTTTATAGAACAAGTTCAAGAGATAAGGTGGTAAGTCCTAGCAACACAAAGAACTAAAGATAAAAGTAAAGCCAACAATATATATCCACATGCATGTTCAAAATAAACTGGTAGAATGTACACAAAAACTTTGAAGGAAAGTTCCAAAGAAGGAAAAGAAGCAACGACAACTATACCGATGAACGACCTAGTAAGTTCTGGAAAGGTCCTCAAATTCTTCTTGAAAACATGAAATAAGTTTCATATACATAGGGTGACTATACAGGTATACTTAGTAGAAAAACCAAAATCTCTTTTGTACACATGGGGAGACATTCAAATTCCCCATGAGAAAAATGGAGGTAACAAAAACACCTTGCAAGGAAAATTATCAACTCAACCTCACCAAGACACACATTCAAAATAAATCAAGTCAGGTAAAATAATATTAATATCTCATCAATATTTGGGTACCCAGCACCACTTTCCCACTGGTTATTTAGAAGATCTTATGCATTAAACCTCCCCCTAAAATCTCATTCCAGTCACACTGCCGCTCCCAACAAGAACAATATGAGGCATCCCAACTTTTTGTTTATCCTGCCCGCAAACACCTAGGCCACCACAACCACATATCCCACCTAAAGACACCTATCCCACCATAACCACACTTCCTTTTGTAGACACCTGGGTCTCATCCTGATGGAACATGTGAAACAAACCTTCCCACACACATCTGGGCCAAACCACCACAACACACCCTTCCTGAAGAGTCTTCGGACATAATGATCCTCAATCCATCAAAACCTACTCGAAATGTATTGGGCTACTTGGGTTAGGGATAATAAAGGAGATAATAACTAGACACTTGTAGGGATGTATAAAAAAACCATTCCCTAGGAAATTGGTGTGTTTGGAACAAAGTGCTCAATATGGGTGGGGTGCATATAAGAAATACAAAAAACAAAATTTTATACGTATATGTAGTAAATCACTCATCCTAACCTAAGTGTCCTAAAACAAAAAATCAGTTTGCACACAACCACTCTTACTACTACCCCTACATGCATGAGTACACAATATCCACAACCAGAGTAGAGCCCATTTCTAGAAAAAAAATTCACATTGTACTTATTATTATTATCATTTTCAAGTAATTCCATTTAAATATACCTTTACTACGAGGGAACTAGTAGGCATAACCACAATCCCAATCAAAAACTAAATGAAAATATCCAATAATGCATTTATGTATTAACTCTCGGATCTCTTGTAAATAACATCATCAAAATGGGTTCTCGTGAGATCCCCTTAAGTAAAAGAAACAAAAAAAGCTTCAAATTACCAAGTCTATAACATTTACCTCCAACTCCATAGGGAATCAGATTCACAAACCAACATCATCTCAACTAGAGATTTCATTCCCCTCTATGTCACCCAATAAATATCAAATAGAATAACCATGCATATCACCAAAACAGAGAAAGGAGGTTTTCATATTTAGCCAACACCATTCATTAAGATCCTTCATTCCATTTGGTGAAACTAGGCAATCACACAAGTGTTGTTATCCATCAGGAATCCATCTAATCAACCAAGATAACATGATAAATTAGTTTCCATGTTATAGTCATTAAATCACATTATTCTCCAGAAAACAGATCATCATTAGTACTCAAGAAAGGACCACCAAAGGTTGTGATTTTCATTGGACACAAACCCATAAAATCCAAAATATAAAAAGGAAGGTAAAATATAACAACATCATCATATTTACCTCCCCTTAATTATTTAAAATTCCATTTATTATCTTTATTAATGTTGGTTTCATCTACGTCCTTAGGGAACATGATCATACCCACCCCACATAACTGATAGTAAAGAGAGTCGATGGAAGAACCACTACTTGAATGATCAAGGATTGACATTTTATCGATGGTCCAAAAATAGGGGATAGAGCGACATGCAGGAAAAGAAAACTCTAAGGATGAGTTGGAAGGGATCCAATACAGGTGTATCACATGTATCGGGAGTAATTATTGAGGCACACATAGATAAATTAAAAGGAATAAGAAAGAGAAGATCTCAGCTTAAGAAGAGATCGAATCCTAAAATCAGGGAGACCATTTAGAAGTACTTTAAATTTGGATAGTGGCTTAAACACGCAGCTCAAAGGTTTCACATATTGGAAATAATTGGGATTTAATAATTCTCCTCAAAAAATAAGGAAATGGAATTGGTTGTGGCTGTCAATTGATAGATTATCTTTAAACAGATAAAAAACATAATAGGGTAGAAACTAGAAAAAAACTAGGAAAAAATGGAACACCCAGAAAAGGGTGTGAAACCAAAAAAAAATCCACACATTTTGGTAAGACAAGGGCCTCCCGACTTAAAGAGGATTTAAAATATCTCTTATAATCCTTAAATCTCTTTGAAAGGGGTATTAAGATGCATTTATGTTAAAGGAGGCATTACAGGAGTGAAACTTGAAAGTCCTGGAGAAACTGGAAATGAAACACCAATGGGGGATCAACCAAAACCCTGGCACTAATTCCCTAGCACAAGTCGATGTGGCACTGATGCCCATTAGTGCCACCGATGGACGATCGGTGCCACCGTTCATTCAACTGGAAATTTGGAAAACTCCTCAATGAGTCACCAATGGTCCCCATGATACCTCAAATATCAAGATTTGGAAGAGTAATGGACCATTAGGGTCCCAACCGTTACATATCAATATAGTGTAGTTTCATTATTCATGCATGGAAATATTTTTTTATCAGTATCTTATTTATATTTACATGTATAAATGTAATAAAATCCTAAAAAATACATACTTTGGATAGGAAATAAGGAGAAATATTTTTAATCAAATTATCATATTGTAGTGAAAATTTTTATGATTTCGATATATCTTTTCAGGATGAAATATTTTGGTAAAATATCATTTAATCAGAATAAAATTAAATAGAAGGATCATTATAGTTGATAAAGATACGTGTAATCATAAAATTATCTAATGTAATGATAATTGTGTTGGTCATTGACAAATTAAGGGATTATTGTACCTCAATTATAGTTTGGATATAACAAATAATATAAATGAGGAAAATAATACTGACTATTGGATGAGAGATTTGTTTGAGGATAGTATTTATGGAATCCATCTTAAAATTTGAAAATTTCGATATATGGGGAGTCAGATTCAATGTGGTTTAGACTATATATTGAGAAAAAAGTTTCACAATTTAAACCCATCACTGATGTCATGGGGTTGAAGGGGCAGAACCCCTACATGGAATCTTATGGTTTTAGGGGCTAAATTCCCTTATAAATGTTTTTGAAAAAGAATACGTCGTGCAAACTGAGTTCCAAATATAATTTTTTTTCGTGGATGATGTGGAATGTAGATTATGAAATTTTTGTTTCATACAAGGTTCATGTTGGGTTATAGAAATAAATTTTATTGTAGGATTCACTTGGATAAATGAATGTCATATATTCATATTTATATTCACTTGGAGGTTCCAAAATTTTATTTCATGTAGAAGGAAATTTATAATATAGTAATTAAAAAAGGTTATTTCATTCAATTAAATTTATACTTGGTAACTATATTTTTTTTTCTTGTTTATGGGTCAATGGTACCAAAATACTTGTATGTATTCTTGGAAAATATTTAATTTTTTCTCCCCTCCAATGATATCAGTTATTCGGATCATACCATATAAATCATAGTGTTATTTTTTTTCTCTAGTTTCCATAATAGCATAGTGTATACAAATGGGGGGACATGGCCCATATTTTTTACACATCTAACTTCCAAGTAATTTGTGTATTTTGGTTCACTCTAGATCATATGAATGTATTGGATAAATACCATAATAACTTCCCCTTTGAAACTATAGCAACCCAATACCTTACTCTTTCCATCCATGAATACTATATAGTCACCCCTATCATATTCCTTCGAGTTAACATCTGACTTCCTTGACCACCTATGTTCATGCTTCCCTCCACCCCAAACTTGGTCCACATCAACTTCTATACTAATCCTCTTGATGTTGTATTTCTGGATGCATTATACCATGCCTTGTCTTAAATATCATTTTTGCCCCACATCCCTCATTTACGGCTCACACCAATTTTTTCATCCTAATATAATAAACATTAAAACCCACAACCACTGAGATGGAAAATATTTTTCATAAAATCATGAGGGAGAAGGGGTGGACTAAGGGTAAAGAAAAAGGGGTGGTCTCTAGTTGCCTCAAAAATAGGATCTTAAATATTAAAATACACTCAACTATTAATCCTCATGAAATTGGTAAATAAATAAATTCATAACAAATTTTATATAAAATTATAGAAATGGAATAGATCAAAAAAATTAAATTAAGGAATAACTATATTTAGGTTTCATAAATAATGAATCACAAAAAATAACAAGACCTCGCCTGGTGGATGTTTAGTCATTATCCCATTATTCATCTCTGTTTTGGGATTGATGGGTTCCCATCAAAGAAATTTTATAGTAATAAATCTACAGGGTTTATTTTTAATGATATATATCCCTAATTAGAAAGGTTAAGGAATAATTTATATAGGATTATTAGTAAAACTATTTTTCTATTATTGAAGACCTAAAATAGGCCTAATCTAAATCCTAAATCCCAAATGTAAAATTATACCTATCCTAGGTAAAACCCCAATCTCAAGTCCAAATATAATGAAATATTTTCCTTTGAGGATCTATTTAGGATATATCGATGGTTTATTTTTCATTCACACATGGGATAATAGTTTTTTTAATAAATAAATAATGTATAACCCTAGACACAACTAGGGTGAAAGCTCCACAAAACTCATCCTAAGTGTAGAATACATATCCAATGGTCAATAAAAATATATTTTTTATAAGGATTTTTACTAATGTAAATTTATCTTTTTTTCTATTTAGACTTTGAAACCCCATAAAAATGCATGATCTAACTCATTCTCAAATAAAAACCCTTTAACTCTATAGTTAGTTACCAAATAAGTGAAGGGATGTACCATGAGTTTGGTGGCCATATTATTAAATTGGAATATTATGTGAGATTACATTTCTAAATAAAAATAATAATTTTAATAAAATTAGTGAATATTAATTATATTATATTTGTTTTTTGAGATATCATTTTATTTTCTTATGATGGAAGTAAGGTAAAGACATAACGGGTTTTTTGATAGATCATCTATGAAATTCTAAAAAAACCATAACTCTAACTATGTGATGATTGGGTCATTAACAAAGTATATGTGTTTATGGATTATTCAAGAGTTGATATCTATGGGTTATATTATATGATTTTAGATGGTTAAGGATTTTTGGTTACACATATAACTACTTATTATTTCATGTAATCGGGATCTTCATTACATTTATCAACTATATTTGGATTTTATAAATTTATTAATATTCAATTATGAGGTTCATTTTTTGAGTGGATGATAAAATAGTAAAGAAAATTTTAGTATTTATATAAGTAATATGATTATGTATTTATTAATTAGATTATGTTTTGATATAACCTAGATATCTAGTTATGTTGTTAATTTATAGACATTTATTACTAACTTAAACTCTTCCTATGGATTGAAAGGAATCCAAGGATATGTAATCTAGGTGAAGTGACCTAAATCTTGTTAAAATAGTCATAAGTGAATAAATGAAAATTGTTATCTACATTTTAAAAATCTATTGATTGATTATAAATAGATAAATTTCAAGGGATGACATGAGTTGAATGATAATATTTCTGTTTATACTCATTCAGTTATCGGTAATGTCGAAGAAACTACTCTAGATGGATTAATCATTGGAATATATATTTAAAGATATGAAATATTTAAATATTATATGGGTTTTATTTAGAAAAAATCCATTATAATATAATTTCACAAGCTCATTATTTTCCTAACAAAATTATCTTTTGATTTTCACCATGAAAATATTTAAATATTGGAGGAATGTAGTGACCAATATTTCAAATGAGAATAACATATCCTATGCTCATAAATTTTGATATTTTATTATTCTCTCAGAACCCTTGGTTACAATCTTTATTAAATTGATATTTAATATGGAAAAAATTTACCACTAGATGTTTGGATGGAAAATATGAATCACATAATTTTCACAAAAAAGGTTCCTTGGAAATAATATAGATTTTAATTTATGGTTCGGATGATAAATTTATCATCATAAAATTGGTTGAAGCGTGGAATTTTTTTGGATGATGAAATTAGTTTATCATCAAATATAGTCTCATTTTGTTATTAATACAACTTGATTTTTATATAAATATTTTCTTATATCCCAATAAATGTGAATTTGATATGTTTTGTGATGGGAAAAGGAAAAGGGGAGTTCTATAATAAGTAGATCAATCCCTATAATAAATATTACGATGCCCAATTGTTGTTTCATTTATTATTAAAACATAATCATTGAAATAATAATGTAATATTTAATTTTTTATTATTTTTATTATATATTAATATATAAAAAAATAAATTTAATGATACTATTTTCTATTTTATATTTTTAAAAGATAACCAGACAACGACCCATGCACTACCTTACCCTTAATACTATGTAAAGTTCACAAATCTATCATGTTATGTCCCTCCATTATCCCCATGGTCTGACCATTATTAATCCAATATAATCATGATGATACTATAAAATATTCATATTTACCATCCAAATATAAGATTGAGCAAGTGGATGATCAAGTGGGAAGGGTTTCTGCAGTATCTATGTGAGGTTTCACTAGAGTTGAGATGGAATTGAAAATGCGAAAAAAAATTGATAATGGATTATTTTAATGTGTAAATGGAATTCATTATTAGTTTGGGTTTTCTAGGATATATGATAGGGTTTAGTCAAAAAAGATAGTATTCTAAAAAAGGATTTGTATGTGGTTTTCCTTATATAGTATATTACATTTTTTTGATTTTATATATTGTTTATTTCATTGGAATAATATATAAATATATATATATATATATTAACCATTGATGAAAAATCGGGATTAAGGTTGGGAGCTCCAACCAAGCTGTCTAAACACATTCATAGAATATAATACCCATGCATCTCAACCTATATTTCATTCTATATTTTTGATCATATCGTTAATAATTTTATCTTAATATATATATATATATATTATGTATTTTGTAACACCCAAACTATAGTAACTCATATTTAGTGGTTATCTTACTATATTTTCATAATATACAAGGGAACACACCCTAACTGATCGACTAGTTTAGTAGTCTTGGGATACTAGATGGATACTTGATTCTCACATTACAGTTGAAAACATAAAATGAAACATAAAATTATAGTGAAAACATTATTATTTAGTATATTATATCCCTATAATCGTTCATAAATCCCTTCATGATATCCTGGAAAAAGGAAAACAAAACAAAGGGTTAGATTATATGATCAGTAAGGGTAACAATACAACAGAATCTATCAAAGAAAAAAATTAATCATGATTAAAATTGTAGAATATTATCCTACCAATGTATTCCTTATAACAAATATAAAAAGTTGGAATATATCCCTAGATTATATAACAACATAAATAATTATATGAATAATAATAAATTATTTTATAAATATGGAATTTATTATTTTTTACACCATAATCATACCATTAAGGCCTTATTCCACAATATTACAGACATACTTCTAATTTTGATTTCCAAGACATAATAAAAATTTGGGAATTTATAAACCAAATACCCATGATAGATTGTCTAATGATACCTACCGATGCATAGAGGGGCTATTTAATTCTACGACCCACCTATCAAATAAAAAAATTTATTCATTCATCATATGAATATAAAATAAAAAATAATAACAATGCATTAATAATAAATAAATATATATATTGGAGGAAGTGTCAAACAAAATTTAAATACTTTCCCCAGTCAAAATGATCATAATAAATCGAGATAAATATAGTAGATGGTATAATTAGATTATATCTTCAGTAATTTATAAGATTTATAAAACATTGTTGACATAGATAAAAGTAATTTTATAATATCATTGAAACATTTCTTGAGGAGAATATCCTTCTGATTTTTAAATAATTTATTTAAAATATGAAAATATATACATTATTATGAAATAATTTTTTATAAAAACAATCATTAAAACATATAAAGGAATCTTAAAAGTAAATAATAGTAATAATGGAAATGAATTTTTTATGTGCAGTAAGAATAAAATAAATATTCTATTTACACCTTCTGTAAAAAGTGCCTCATTCAAAAAATAGCAACAAGATTACTTTTAAAATTTTATAGAAATTTAAAAATGGTTAAAATTTAATTTAATAAATCCTTGGAGGTTATTAAAAATATTTTTTTAAACAAAATTAATGAAAAAAACATGAAAGAGAACATTCCCCGAGCGAATATAAAAAGAAAAATTAGTTTTTATTAAAAACATTTATCATGATTTTTGAGTACATTGAGAGAGAAAAATGATATTAAAATATATAATTTATATAAATAACTAGATTATAAGAAAATATATGGGTTTTTTTATAGAAAAAAACATATTATTCCCCCAATGGAAACATAAATATAAACAATCTTGAATGGGAATGAGAGTGTGAAAAAAACACTACCCACTGTGGTAACTTTTGAATTATAACATCCATGAATGAAAAAACTTAAATTGATACTATAAAAACCATAAATGTAAAAAATCATTATATAACATAAAATAGGGTCACTTCAAGAAAATATGTCTTTACCCAAGAATTTATACCAATATTTTTGAAAATCTATCGGTATATGTGATATATTCTAGACTATACCCATGGTCTTGTTAATATTGTAGGTATGTATTGCCCAGATTTCCGAATTTCATCAGTCTTCCCCTCTGGATTTTTCATTTTCATCGGGCTCCCCCAACATGAACCCTCTCCTCTCTTTCCTAACCTCTTCCTCTCAGCCCTCTCCTCCCCTCCCCAACCTCAACCTTGACCTGGACCTCCTGGCCTCCGCCTCCCTGCCCCTATCCCCTCTCTAATCCCTCCCCTTTGGAGACATCCCCCCTCTCCCGTCTTGGATACCTCTGCTCTGGTGACATCCCCCCCCCCCCCTCTTGGCTCTCCCTCCGTTTTCAATATCCCATGACCCCCTTATCCTCTCCAGTCAAACATGATACCCCTATACTGAAACACCCAAAACGACATCCCTATTTCTCATATCCCCATCCTCCTGCCATTTAATCCAAATTTATTGTGTTTTCTTGGTTGGTACTTTGATATAAGAATCAATCCTCTTTAAATCTTCAATTTTATAGATTCTTTATCTCTCTTATTTCCCAATTTCATTCGGATGAACCATATAGGTTTTGAGGTTATGAGATTGTAACATTGATCCTTGTTTCTAGGGTGTATCATGGTTCTATCACATCAACCTTGGGCATGTTTTGGTATCTGTTAGAGAAGTCAAAGCTATTTGGATCATCTTGGTTCATCTGTTACTATTATATGTTAGTTTATTCTACTTTTTTTCTTTCACACAATTTAATCTGTGGATTTTGGCGATTTATGTGCCTATGACAAATCTATATTGGGTATAAACCATATAAATAATATTACTTTATGTCATTATTGTGTTAGTAGTAATTTTTTTTTATATTTTCTTATTATATTTTTTTTATTATCCAGTTGGAAGATACTTATAAATAATATGATATATTGAAAAAAAATCTTAAATTAGTGAATTTTATTTATTTTTTCCTTTTTAACATATCATATATATATTTAATTTTGGAATGGTGAAAAAATTATTTGAGAAGTGTAAAATGACCAATGTTTGTTGAATTCTTATAGTCATTTCAATGACGGTTGGAATTCCTCTACAACTATAATTTCATTCTATAATTATTGTTGTTTTTTTATTATTATTACCATGTTATTATTTTCTAGTTTTTAACATACATGATTACAAAATTTTTTAATTATTTTCCAATAGGAATTCCTATTATTACGGTATTTTTATTGGATGCAACTAGTGAAAGGAATAATATGTGAGCTGAAAATACAATAAATAAAATTTCATATTCTAGTGATCCTATAGATATCCTTAATAATTATCTCAGTTAATGTGAATGAAAATATTATAGATATTACATTTTGTTTATTTTTTTTATAGTGTTTCATTATTTTAGTAGGGTTTTATTAGATTAAAGTAATTGATAAATCATTTCACGTTTAACTAATTTGATTTTGTGTTTATATTTTTCATAAATATTTTAATGAAAATTATATAACAATTTAAAATTCCATTCACTATTTATATTCCATATTTTCATGATGTACTTTATAATTCTTCATTGGCCCATACTTATCAAAAAATGTACTATTTTATTTGATTATATAATATTACACTAAATATAATATATTTCTATATGGTTCTAAATTATGAACTTTCGTAATTTATAATAAGTCATTAATGCGTCTTTTACTATATATTTACATATAATGACTCAAATAGTGATATTAATTTTATATAGTTCATTAAATCTTAAAAACTATAAATTTATTGGTTTTTTAAAAAATTATTTCACAACTCTATATTATAATAACTACCACTATGATGAAATTAATTAAAAATACATTACACTAGTAAAATAATTGTTCGATTCAATGGATTATATTGTTAACATTAGTAGATACATAAAGAAATATGATTTTCAAGTGTTAATTTTATTTCCTATTTATTCTAGTTATTTTAATACTTTTATAAACTAATATAATACAAAATTACCATCCATCAATAGTAAATTAACATAATTCTATTCTATTGGTTAGTACTTATAATAATACACCAATTGTTTTGGATAGGTATTGTGGAATGTATTTTTTTTAATGTTGGGCGGTGACATTTGTAGTTATTGGAGATATGTATGAGGTAGTTTATTTTTTATTATATTTTCATTATCCACCAGCATTCCCCCCCCCCCCCAATATGAAATATTTCTCCCCCCTATTATTTTCTTATCTGATTATTTTATAGTGTAATGTTTATACTCGAACAAAATTCACTACATGTTGATTATTTGTTTTCATTGGTAATCATCTACGGTGTAGAACCAAAATACATTATATTACCCCATTTAGTAGAATTTAATAATGCTATAAATGGATGATAAAAAAAATATTCCAATAAAAGGTAAATTTTTATATTAAAATCAAGCAACGTGTTAATTAATTATTTGTTTACTCTAATAATTTGATATTTTGTTGTCTATTTTTTAATATTCATTAACTCAGTTAACTAACCTCAAACACAACTGCACAATATCCATATGATACTTTTCATTCCATGTTTACATTATATGACTAACCATTTCATTAATATAGCTTTAGGTTAGTTATGTTCCAATATTAATGTTTTCTTCCAAACTTAGGTGTAAATAATAATATTTCATGTATATATAACGTAGGAACCGATTTTCAAAAAAATATTCATTAATTAAACATTGCTAGTAAAGATGGTATTCCTTTAATTAATGTTCATTTATATGTATTGATAATATTTTAATATATACCAAATGTTTTTGACAAAATTAGTTTTTCCATACACATTCTGTTACATATGAATTGTCAAATGACTTCTTTCATAACTTCCACCAATATATTGTGTAATTTGGATTTTTTATTTCAATGGATTTAGAAGTTGCATGATTACAAACAAGTATTTCATAGTTATTTCAATGAATTAAGAAATTTTTACAAATGTATTTCCCAATTAATTATATCATAAATATACTGCATTTTCAATTTACTAATCTATATTTTTACAAAAAAAACATTTATTCCAGAACTTTTGAATATAATATTAGTAATTCTTGTGAATGTCAATTTATAAAAAATAATAATTTTTTGGGTTCCACCTTTTAAAATAAATATTATATAAACCAGTTCTAGGTATTGAAGGTTTTAAAATATATTTCTTTGTGGTGATTTTTGCATTTTATTTTCTTTAGTGTTGGATAATAGTTTTGGTAAAAAAATTACAATCACCATACCTTTTGACTTCCCTTTTCATGTTCTCTCCTGTGATCATTTATGTTTTTGTATTGCTTCATTTGTACATTTTTCCTAAGATCGAGATAATGGAATTTTCAATCTTCATTCTCCTCCAATTTTCCCAAGAACAAGGTAATCACTGTGCTCATCATTTTTCCCTCGTGAAGGATAAATTTTTTGTAATTTTACTTATTTATAAGTAATTAAAATTTTTGTAAAAAAAATTCTTCTAAATATATTTCTTTTATGATATTATATGAATTTATTCCTATAAAAACATTCATTTAGGTTATGTTTTCATTGGGGTGTTAAATGGGAATTCTTTAGTAAGTTATCCCACTATCCTGAATATTAATGTTATGGTGTGAATTTATTTTATTATGAAATGACATAAATTATGAGTGTTTTAAATCATTATAAAATAAATCCATCATCAATTGGAATTCCTAGGATATGTGTTTTGATTCTATCTGGATACCGGTGTTTTAAACAATCATCAAATAAAACCTAATTTATTTAATTCTGAACTCATCTAAACATATTAATTTGTATGACTAAAGGATTCCCTTTTCTTCTATGACATGTATTTAGAACATTAAAAAAATTTCATATTCATTTCTATTCTGTACAGGAAGATGTCTATAATCTCATGGTAGTGGTATGTTGTGATTTATTTATTCTAAATAGTCCTTCCAAACTGATTACTATACATCTAGGTTGTGTTATCATCTAGGGTGTATTTTATTACAATTATGGTATGACATGTATCCCCCAATGCATACAACCCTCTCCTTTGATACCCCCATAAAATAGCCAACAACCCCAAACTATCATTCAGTATACAATTACAATGATGCCCCTCCCGCTAGAAACTACGACCCAACCATTACCAACTTTCCATATCCCTACACAGATATCCCTAATAAGCCTACATTCTGAACAAATAGAAACACTAAAAATTTTGAAATGGGTCTAGAATAAATTAAAATACCCTCTACCAAAAAAATTAATTAAAACAAGATATATCTAAAAGAAATAATATCATGTTGTACCAAAGTTAATCATACATAATCAATATAATCATTTTGGACCTCTCATAACCTATATCAATTAGGATTTCATAAAAACATAAGAACCAATATGAACCCCAAGAAACAAAAAAAAATAATATTAAGAAGTGTAAAACCAAAACAAGTTGAACTAAATAAATTGGAACCATAAAACCCAAAATGGAAATAATAACACCAAATAAAAAAATTGAATCAGGCATTTAAAAAACATTCACAAACTAACTAAACCTAACTAGTATACATGTTCATTAGATCAACCACAATTGATCAAAAATGATCGAAATTAAGAAAATATAATTCAAATAGAAAAAAATTGGATGAAACTAAATTATACCAAGTGAAACTAATATAACATGAACTAATATGATATTATAAATGATGGATAAAATTAGACCAAATATAATGAAATAAAAACAATATGACGGCAACTGAATTGAACTAAACTGAACTAAACCAACTGATATGAACCAAATATAATCAAACTGAATCGATTAAAACCCAAATGAATGAAAATTTTCAAGTCTTATAAACAAAAACATGACAAAATAAATCTAATAAAAATGTCCCAAAGAAACTTGTATTGAAAAAAACTAACCCAACATTTCTTAGTTTATGATGATTTAATACAAACTAAAAATAATGGAAAAAACTAAAATGAACCATACATTTAAAATACGTTAATAAAACAAAACATAATTGAAATGAACATATTCAATTGGATTTTTCATGAAATATATAAAACAAAATTGAAGTGTATGAATCTAATGTAATGTGAACTAGTCCAAATAAAAATAAGTAATATCAACCATATTAAAATATATATAACATAACCAAGAAAAATAGATCCTAACTAAACAAAACCAAAAAAATAAATGGAACCACATCCTCTTGAACTAACATAATCAGTTTCCTCCTTGCTTGTAGGAACTTTTTTTGACCCATGGGGAATTTTGGTTCTTATATTGGGGTAGTGAATTCTATAGTTACAAGACATAGGTATTCTCTAGTTTAGTTTTTATTTTATTTTATTTATGACATCGACCACTTAGGATTTTTACTATGTTCTACAGATTCAGGGTAGTTATATTCTCTGAATGGGGTCATAATGGCACTAGAGGTAGTTAGGCAGTTTTTTTTGCAGGGGAGGGAGATCTGGGTATTCGAGGGATTAATTAGTGTGTTTCATTTTTTCTAACCTTGTACTATGTTGTTTTCATTTATTTTATCTTTCTTCGGTGTGGATTTATGATGTACGGATGATTTATGCTGAAATTTTATTTATTTTTTTCTTCTATTTGAGTTAATTGTTTGTGGGTGAAATCATTCCTGAATGGTGATTCCTTGACACCTTGACACTTTTTCTAGGCTTTGTTCATAGACTATACACCTTATTCTATCCCATTATTCATATATTATATTCTATGTTTTAACTATAGGAGTTCCCAGGAAACATGGATAATTCGGGAGGTATTGGAAATTTCTATGAATGAATTTTGAATTACCTTGAATAAGGATTGAGAACATTGGAATTTTTGATTAGTAGATATGGGAGAATACGAAATATATATAGATTCTAGAATTTATATAGGTATAAAATTTTGTGAAATGGTAATCTGTTAGGACTACTAAATGGAAATTCACATTCGGAACCAATTTGATAAAGCAATATCACATCAAGAGCTATTTTACATTGTTGGAGTTGATGATTACACTTCATCCCAATGCATCTAAAGAAGTTAATTGTTTGCAACAATAATTTATAATATACTAGATATTTTGTTTTAAAATTCCTAGTAAAACCTTAATTGACCTCCCATAGGTTTTAGACAAGTTTTATTTCAATTATTTCACTTCAAATAACCATTAAATAATTCCAAGAACTTATATGACCATCAATTTACTAGGAATCTCACTCTACTAGTATGACTATGAATCATCTAGAAACTCAACCGCTATGATGGGTAAAGTACTATAATTGATTATTCATCATCTAGGTGTTTTTAATATGATTTTATTGAGAGATTAGTATATTATTATGTCGATAATTTTTAAACACCGCTATTTGGATCAGGAAATTGGACTACCACAACAAATTAATAATTTTAAAATGATTATATGATTTAAGACACCAATATTTCATTACAATGTGTTGCAGTTTCCCAATGCAATATTTTTTTCTCAATTGAAATTTTTTTGCTTAGTAGTTTTTATATATATTTATTCTAGATAACAATATAGTTTTAACATTCCACATAAAAATATGTTTCATACCACTTTGTCTGTTAATACCATTATTGATAATGGTGAACGATGTTTGTCTAAATTTATTGGATTTGTGTAGCATGATATGGTTTAGATGATTTTTGTGATAAATGATTGGGTCCCATAATATGTACCAGTTTGCAACTTCCATAGAGAGCTCATCGGGGGTTGTAGGTGAAATGTGCCCCTACTTCAGGGTCGGGGGCTGAAGGTCCCTATAAAATATTTTGGGTTACTATAGAAACCCAGGGAAGGTGTTTAAGGAGTAGTTCAGAAATTCTATATTGATATTTCTAAAACTATTATCATTCATTCTGGGAAGTAATTCAATTTGAAATTGAGACAAACATGATAGATATCATAAACCAAAAAAACTATAGTCAACAAGAATGAGTTTTGGTTAGACTGTTTCATGCTGATAGGTTGATTTGGTTTGTTTATTGACCCATGTTTATATTTAAATTAATTTATTTATTTATTGGTATGTCAAATGTTTCTATTAAATCGTGATATCTTCCTTGTATTGTGGTTTTTATAAGGTTTTTATCTTTTCTACAGTTCAAGGATGGAAGGAATGCCAATACTTCTTGTTTGGGATAATAATCTATACCACTGTTTAATAACTATTAGTATATTATGTATGTTGTGATAATATATACCCATGGTTTTATTGAATGTGGGTATAGATATATTCCCTTATTTTAACTAAACCTATGGGTATTATGGAAATCTCTAGGTCTATACCCACAGTTTCTGTAGAACTGTGGTTGTAGCTCTATATCGATGCCTCGGTAGCCCACACTTTATGGAATCATGGTTATATCCTATACCCATAGTTTTAGGGGATATACTCATTGTTACAAACCATGGATATGGGTGATTTTTCTATTATTGGGTAATTATATACACCCAAAAAAAATAAGTGGTGAATATGAAATTTTTATCATAGAAATAAAGGTGGATGAGAAACCCCTACAAGGACCATAATGCAGAATTGGGAATTAATCAATGAAAGGGTTAATTTGTTGAAAATGTAAATACATATAATTAAATATTGAATATAATTTAAAATAATTATATTTCATTAAACCAATAATTTTAGTATAATATAGTTAATGAATATGTAGTATAACACAATGAAATGAAATTGTGTTATGAAACCCCTTACCTCGAGTCCAAAATTTCTATGTATTCACTTAACTCCTCTATTATAGAATTTTATTGAATATTTAGTTTTTAATAATATTTTATTTTCTTATTTAATTACTATTAAAAAATTCATTTTTAATTGAAATATTTAATTACTTAATCGGTTAATTCCATATCAAGTGTTTTGAGGAAGTTTAGATGATAATTGAAAAATTACATTGGTTGGATGATTGTGGTCAAAGGGAACATTAATCCCTTATATCTAGCATAATAACCAATAAATTATTATTATTTTTCTTCATCAAACACAATTTTATATTTATTCATGAAAATTGTATATGAAAAAATGCATCATCTCGCAAGACGGTAGACTACACATACACATGAGTGCTTTTTTCACATTTCATTCTATTGAAAAAGAAATGAAATAAAATAAAATATTATGTTTAAAAAATAATTATATTGGTATAAAAATAAAATAACATCACTAAATACATCTTCATGATCATCTAAAAGGGTAATATTTTGAAAAACAAAGTACATCGTTGTGTGGAGAAGGTAGTCTGTTTGTAGGCACGTGTCATGATTCTGTTTTTAACCCCTGTAATGTTACGATAATATATGAAATATTATATTTGAATTATAATATTTATGCCATTAATATCATATATATTTATATATAATCTATCATAATAGCTCTCCATGATTGTTTTTCAGGATAAATGAATTTTAATGGTTCATGAGGAAATCCCCATATATGTAAGAATGGCGGTTTTGTTTTCCATTTGATAGAAAAAAGAGAAACATAAGGGTATAAAATTAATATTATATTTTATAATTATATTATATATATATTTTATTATATTTAAAGTGTTAGTATAGAATTTAATTAGGCAGAATAATATTTAAAATAAAAATGATCGGTTGATATAATTATCTACTCTTTTGAAGAACCACCATTGGAAATCTCCTTATGGAACTTATGAATGGTATTTTAAGATGCCAAGAACTACTAAAATTTGTCTAGTTAAGTTAAAAATATTATTTGGTATGTATTTATTGACTTATATGGCCCAATATGTGTGGAGAAGAGCGGATATCTTAAGCCCTTATATAAGAGAGTAGAGGTGTGCCCTTAGAATTACATAAATTATTAAATTAATATAATTGTTTTCACAAAAACATGAATAAAATTTATAAATTGAGAATATATGATTGATATAAGTCAAAAAAATCTCATTATATAAAAATTAAAAAAATTTATGTGATGCTTTAACCCTTATCTCATAGTAACCCCCCTGTTAACCCTTTAATCAATTACCACGATATCACTGTGATTTTACACTTTAGGGGTTAATAAAGTTACTATATAAGGACATGTGGCCCATAAATGAAAAAGTTTTAATATTTTAATCAATATCCTAGTCAGTTGACGGAAATTTATTTTTTTATTACTTTTAACTCATTTAATAAAAATTTATTTAAAAATAGAACACATTTATATAATTTTTAGTACTTTTCGCATAACAATACATTAAAAATATAAATAATGTAACTTAATTAAAATATAAACTTTTATCACATCACTAAGTAATTATTTTTATCTAAAATTTATTAAAACGCGAAAAATTAAGCAAAAAAATATTACTTCTGGAATTTTTAAAACCATTTAAATAATTTTTCTACTTCTTGAACAAGTGGTGTATCAGTGTGACATAAGTATTCAGGTTAATTATTTATTTACTAAAAATTAAAATTAATTTCCTTAGTAAACTAAAATTTACTGATATTAAAAATAATATTGTATAACCATTCATAAATTTTTTATCCCTATCATGAATTATTTTAGATATTAAAATTATCAAAGAGATAATTTTTAATTTTCCTTGAATTAAAATATTAGAAATGTATTTATCAAGGAATAATATAATTAAAATTCCATATTATCAAAATTATTATGGTTTAGTCGAACTAAACTCCTTAAAATAATATATTAAAGTTTATGATTGATTTTAAATCCATTTTTCATAATTTTATCCTTGTTTAATCTTTTCTAACCTGACTATAGTGATAAGAGTTTTACCATGTTTACATTTCATTATGCCCAAAAAATTATCATATTTTTAAAATTAAAATATTATAATTCAAAATATTGAATGTTTTTTATCAAAATAAATTTTATAAGTGGAAAAAATTAATTTTTAAATAACTCGTAAAGCATGACTAAAACAGTTTTCTAGAGAACTAAATTTTTATGAATAAAAATTTTTTTATATAAAAACTAAGAATAATTTAGATTCCAATGATATTAATTTTATTATATTTAATAAAATTTAACTAATAAAATTTTAAAATCAATTCAAAAATAAATTTGATTTTTTAAATGAATTAATGGAAAAGGAATAGTACTATGAAAATAATATTTTCTCTTTATTCATTGGAAATATAATATTTTCAGAAAAATTTTAAATTTGCACGATAAGATAATATATATTCCTATTTAAAAAATTATATATTTTTTATTAAAAACAATATATAAAAGTGTTATAAATTAATTATAATATTTTTTTACAAAAAACAATAATACCTATTTATAGGGAAAAGTATTTTTAAATCACAAAATGGATTCACTAAAAACAGAGTACCTATTGCCTAAGAATTAATAAATACATTTTCATTGTGAAGGACTAGTGTACATATATTTCATAATTTAGTTTCTTTTTTTCATACCCACCAGTTCAATTGATAGTTATAATGGTCATATTTAATAATTTTATTTTATGGTTCATTTTGGCTCAGTGTTTTATATCGTATAAAAAATATCACACAAAGTGTTATTGTAAATAATAGAGTATTTCATTACACTACCCCCCCCAATAACTTAAATAAATCGTGTCCTAGAAATTTGATATTCATATTTTTTATTCAAGGTTTTAATATTTATAATCCACTTTGGTTAAAACCCACATTGTAAAAAAAATTCATAAAACATCCTTTGGAAAATGGGGAAATAGAAATATATAGATCATCTGAAATAATACATGAAGAGGTTTAAAATATGATAAAATTAGTTTGAGGTGTAAATAAGGGAATTTTAGGGAAAATTAATGTCCAAATAGTGATTGGTAGTGATATATAATGTAATCCTGAGAAATTTAATGACCATAAAATCATTAATTAAAAAGTTGGAAAAAGAAAATCAATTCATCAAAAATGATTATAGAAATATAAAAATTTATTTTATGATGGATTCATTTACTATCATTATATATAAAATGATAAAATATAATTACTTAATTTATTTTCATTCCATATGAAAAAATTCATTCTTTTATATTGATCTGATTGATTTATACTTCTCTCTTATCTCTTAATATAAGAAATTAGTATTTATGATGAATTTTCCATACCTGAGGCACTAAAACTAACATTTAATGAATTATAATATCCATTAAATTATAAAATGGTATTCCTCTTATCTTTAGAACAAACAAAATAGTTAGAAAAATTTTATATAATATCCAATATGAATAAAACATCACATGCCTAAAAATTACATTAATCTACAATGCACCAACAATGACATCCAAATTTCAACATAAATCATTCCATAAATAACTAACCTTAAAAATATTAATAATATTTTATACCAAATTTAAACACACATATTAGAATGATTTGATCACCTATTATTCCTATTTCAACAAAACATTTATCTCATAAAATTTTTGATCCCTTACTAAAATGTATATACCCTATCCATATATTTCCCCAGATATATAAATTTTGTCTAAAAAAATTAATTCATCATAAAACCACTACAAAAACATATATTCTCTGAAAATAAAACTCAATATTTCTTCCTCAAATGATACCTTACATGGAAAATAATATATTATTTACCTTATTCGTATAATTTTTTCTAGTAATATTGTTAACTTCATCTAAAATAAAATTCATCACTTAATCACCAAATGACTTTTCAATTTCATGGTTTTCTAAACCATAAATTATGTGTTCTAGAAACGTAATAACCCCTTTTACGCTATTATCGAGGATTAACTCAACATAAAAAATCACATTAATTTTTTTATCAATATATTTTGACTTATGTGCATAAAAAACATAATCTTCCTAAAATAACCTTTTCCTTAAAACACATTCTAAACTCAGGGGTTGTATTACAATAAATTTCTTCTAAAATATATTTAATAATCTTAAATAATTTGAAACTAAATCCTAGAAAAGGATTTTTATTTATTTAAAATTATGATCATTATTATTCTTATAAACCCATTAAATTTTAGGATTATCCCATATCACTATGACATATCAGAAGTTCCCATATGTTTTATCATATCATTATTTATAATATTTCTAGATTAATATGTGAATTAACCCAATTATATTCCCTAGGAGTGTTCATATGGGTGTATAATCATAGGCACACAGATCATGCCCTGGTTATGATCAAGTTAATACCCAATCTAGTACTTTTTAAGTTTTTACCTTTATATGATTTTTTTCCACAACCGCATCCACATTCCAATATCCATCGAGCGATATATTTTCTAGTAAAACAACTGAATATCTACTTTACCCAAGATTCCTTATATTATATACTTAAACATATCCTGAGAATCTATTATATGATTTTTTTTATTAATTGATGTTTTCTCAAATCTAGTTCCAAAGGGTTAAACATTATTTAATATCAATTGTATCACCCCAACTCTAAAAAACATGATCTAGTGGCTATATTACTATATTTGGAGAATATATAATAGATCAAATCAAAAAGGATCAAATAGATTAGTATTATTAATAGAATATATACATACATGATTCTCAAATTAAATTTGAAAACATGAAATACAACATAAAATTAAATTGATAATTTTATAATTTATTCTAGTGTGTCCCTGGAATTAATCATATATCCCTTCTTAGTATCACAAGGAAGAGAAAAGATAGTAATGTGTGACCTTAGATTCTTTATAAGTGAAAAAATACAATATAATTTATCCCATAATAAATAATTCAAGAATAATATGGTTGATATAAAGGATAATAAAATATTCTATATAACTAATATTATAAAAGGGGAATATATATATATATGGATGATGTGAAAACATAAATAATCACATGGATAAAAATAAATAATTTCATAATTATTGAATTCATAATGTCATACATCATCATAATACCATCAAGTCCTAGTATCAAGACATCATTAATACACCATTAATCCCGCATGATAAGACACCTTAAACAATTGGGAAGACATACACCAAACACCCATGCTAGTGTGTCTCATTATACCTACCTATGCATAGATGGGTTATTTAATTTGAGGCTCCACTAAAAACTGAATAAATCCAATGAAGTAATCATATTAATGAATAATATAATATAAAGATATGCCATAATAATAAATAACATTTTTTTTAGAGGAAACAGAATATGGAAAGTCAACACTTTCCTTAGTCAAAATGATCATAATGTATCTTGAGAAATATTTTGGATTCCATTATTTGAACATATCCACACGAAAGAATTGGATTCATAAAAAGATGTTAACATATATGAAAATGATTTTAGATGATAACCAAAAATATTATTGATTAAAATACTGTTTTCAATTTGAAATAAAAAATTGAAAATCTACACATTTTGGAAATTATAAAAATACTGTTTGATTTGAATTGAATAATGGAAACATTAAAAGGAAACTTCAATGTAAATAATATTCATAATGGTGGAAAATTAATTCATGGTTTAAGCGTTAAAATAAATATTACAGTCACACCTTTGGTATAGAGTACCTCGTAAATAAAATGATAGTTACATTCAATTTAATACATTTTATAGAAAATAAAACATGAGTAAAAAGTAATTAAATAAATAATTATATAATATTAATATCAATTTTAACAATATGTTTTTTTAAATATAGACATGGAATAAAAATATTCTAAATCAAATAGAAAAATAAAGTTGGTTTTCTTCAAAAACATTATATCTAACTTTTGAGTAAATACAGATGGAAAAATGAAATTAAAACTTTTAATTTTAATAGATAAATATAGTAGAATAAAATAGACTATTTTTATGATATAAGTAACATATAATGAAAACAATTTAAACATAAAAATAAATAATCTGGAATAAGGATAATATTATAAAATAAACCATTATCGTTGTGGTAACTTTAGAATTATAACCCTAATGAAGGAAATCAATTCTAATGAAACATAAAATAACATGAATATGAATAGATTTATTATCTGACAAATAAATTGGGTAGTATATAAAACACACAAAATAAAAAAGGGGTGAATGTGGCTTATGTATCATATAAATAAATTTGAGATGGGAAACCCTTACAAATATCATAACGTTATAGTCATAATTAATAAATGATATTAATAAATGGAAAATTTTAAATACTTATAAAAAAATTTTATGTATAGTATAAAATAATAAAAATTAATTTCACACATAATCATAACATAACATAGAAAATAAACAATTAATATTACCTGTGAAATGAAATTTAGTTATACAAACCATTACCTCAAGTACATACTTTCTATGTATGTGTGTTAAATCCTATAAAAAATAAACGTATATTAATTATTTACTTGTTTAATAAAAAAATTTAATATTTATTTAATTATATTTAAAAAAATTATTTCATTTGTTTCGATTCCATATTTAATTACATTTTTGGTTAGGTCTATGTCTGGTGTTTTAAGGGCGTTTTGTTCATAATTGAAAATTGACTTTGGTAGGTTCACTATAGTCAATAGGGTAGTCGTACCATATTATATATAATATTAATCGTGAAATAATTACAATTTTTATACATCAAATAAAATTTTAGTTTTATTCCTGAGAATTATTTATGGAAACAAAACACATTGATTTATGAGGTGGTCGTTTTTTCATACACATGAGCGTTGTTTTTTACATTTAGTTAAATTTAAAATAAGGAAATAAAATAAATTATTTTCATTAAATAATAATTAAAATTTTATAATAATAAACTATATTCATTATGTCCATCCACATTAACATCCATGGGAGGTGATTTTTAAAACATGAAGTACATCATGGTTTAGAGATCGTAGTTCCTATGTATGCACATGTGATGACCCTATTTTTAACAATTGGAATGGTATAAAATAGATAATATATTATATAACCATAATCATAACTATATCATTAATATCATAAATATTAATTTAATCTATAATTTTAGACATCCTTGAAAAGTGGTGATGAGAAATGAAATTCATTTGTTCGTGTGGTGGTAGTCCACAGGTATGCACAAATGATGGTTTCATTTCCCATTTGATAGAAAAAGGAGATGAATAAAGTTATTAAAATAACATTATAACACCTCATTATGTGGTATATACTGATGATATTAAATTTTAATGGTTATGATAGAATTGATGGAGGTATAAGAAGAGGTAAAATGAATATTCTTGGTTGAGATTATTACTTCCTCTTTAAAGAACCTCCTTTGGTTCTCTTCTTAAATTCTATAGGGAGGATCCTTTAATAATATTAAAACAAAAAAAATGTATATAAGTAAGTTAATAATAGGTTTATTGAGGTTTCTATCAAAATAATTGGCTCATGAAGTGTGAGGAAGGGAGGTGAGGTTGTGTTATTTTAGAAGAGAGGAGAGGGGTACCCTTTAATTACATAAAGTATATAATTAATATAAATTAGTTTTCATGTTAGAATGGAAAAATGATATATTTATAACATAGTATGTATATATGTATTAATACTCTAGTAGAATAAAATTTAGATATGTTTCTATTTTATTTTCACCATTATTTATTAGTCTCAACCATTGTTAACCCTTTTAATGATTACACCAACAACTTTGTTATTATAATTTTTAGGGGTCAATAAAGTTACTATATAAGGACTAGGGACCCATAAATGGAAAAAGTTTGATATTATAAACAATTTATAATTAAATTTTACATTGTTAATATTTTTAAGAATGTAATGTCATTTAATAAAATGTTATTTAACATAAAATACGATTAAAGTAACTTTTAGAGTTATTCACATAATTCAAATTTCAAAGATACTAAGACAATGATGTAATTTGAATATGAAAATTTTAAAAATAAATAATACATTATATTTATATAAAAAATTAATTTAACACCATAACTTACCCAAAATAATATTTTTAGAGTTAAAAATGAATTACTTGATTTTTCTATGAGCTTGCAAAAGTACTGTGTTTGCATTGCATAACTATTTAAGGTAATTATTTCATTAATAGAAATTAAAATCTTCATGAAATATATTTATTCATATTAAATATAACATTTTAGACCAACTCATACATTTTATTATCACTATTAAAAAATATTATATATATTAAAATAATTAAAGAAACATTTTGAAATTTTCCATTACTTAAAATAATATAAAGGTCATTATTGAAGATAAACAATACCAAAATTATAATTTTTTTAATATACAAAGGGGTGGTCAAATTTCACTTGTGACTTCCCCATCCTAGAGGCCACTAAACCAGCTCCCCAGGATGAGTCATCACATGACCTCAAGTGGGCCTCCCCATATACCTGAGGTTGCTGACTAGAAGTGAGGATCTAATGTAATACATAGGAATACTATACCATCTTTATTATAGTAATACAAAATTAGATAAAAAATATAAATTAAGAAAAATTCAATAACCCATAACTATGCATATGAATTCATTTCCCCAAACTAGGTATAGGACCACAACCAAAAGTAAACAAGCAATTTAACATCAATACAGTGTCAACTATAAGGAAAACCCAAAATGAATAAAAACTAAAGAATCCCCAAAATGTCTCCTAACTCCATGTCCGGGTCCCTCATCCCTACACATCCCATACCCAAATTAACCCTCTAACATAGGGCATTTTCCCTTGTCCTGGACTTCAAACATCAAATCATTTTGGGTACCTAATGGATGCTCAAACAGGGTCTGAGTACAAACCAGTAGACCACCACCAACGATGTCTATGAAATATCATGTCTAAATAGATAGTCTATTCAGGTAATAAAATAAAAAAAGATAAAAAAAATACAAACTAGTTTCAATCAGTAATAAATATTCACATAAACCACTTACATTATTTAATCCATGTGTTAGGTAATTAATTTATGACACAACAGCCTATTCAAATTAACTACTATGCATTTGGGGATATGTCAAGTACCTTATCTCACTTGAGAGTAACACTTCATAATAATTAAAATACACTTACCTTAGAGCATCAGTCTATTTAGTATCAACCAATGAAACTGTTATAGGCATAGATCATTAGTGTGACTCCCAAGCCCAATAATTATAGGGATAGGGTTTATAGCCTTAGTCCAACCCGAACCATGGGAATAAAACACCAGTTAATACCCTACAAACAACCAATCCTTGTGAACATTATTTATTCACCATTCATCACATAAACCATTTTAATAACCACAATCAACAATACACACATCATTTACAATTCATGGTTCTTTAAAAACACAAATAATCTTCATGCCATACCCTTTTTCACATTCTCAATTACAAGCATACTTTATTTAACATGTTCACTTTAATTAATTTAAAACAATCAAGACATTCCAAATTCCCCTTTTTTCATGTTAAAAATAAGACACACCTACCATTACTGTCTTATTCATATTTATCATGGGGTCTAAATCATTAAAAATCAATTCCATTTTCAACTTTTAAAATTTCCATGCCTGAGTATTGGAACACACCATGGGTGCACATATAGCAAGTCTAGTCAACCTCAATTCATCCCATAATGATCATAAAGGGTTCAATTAATCATATAGTCGAACCATTTAAAATATCGTACTAATTTAACCCAAATAATAATAAGAGAACACAGAAACACAACCACATTCACTGAAACGAATAATCAAGACTATGGTATATAACTTGTAGACCACCTTCCTAGATTCTAAAGACAACTACACACTAAACCCAATACCTTGAGTTAGATATGAAAACCATTCAAAGACCCAACCAAAGATCCTCTAGAAACAATAGGGCTTGGGGGATTTTTAAGAAGAATAGTAATCACAAAATCCCTAATCCAAAATCAATTAATAAATTGGAGTGTTAGACTTAAACAGAGATTCGATTCATACCAAACAACCTAAAATCAAAAGAGATTGATCCTTGGGAGGAATTGGGAATTTTGTTTCATCGTTAGGGATGTTGGAGTAAGAATTGGTAGAAATATCAAGTTTGATCACTTATTGTCCAAGGGGGAAATTTGGTAAAATCCTTATTTTTAAGGGGCGCATGGTTTGACCCCACTGGTGGCCAAACTATGCACTAATTGAGCACCTCCCTCTATCCAAGAGGGGTCCAGGTTATAGGGTTTTCTTGGGATCTTATATAGTATGAAAAACTGTGCACCGACTGTATGGGATGGCTATGTTCAACCCACATGATTTTTCTTTCCCATCTTCAGAGTTTTCCCCAATCTATTCACCCTTCCTCTTAGAAATCACTGTTTGGGAACACAGTTACTTCTAACTATGCCCCAACTGTACAACATAAACTAGATGGCCATCTGTCCCCTTTTGTGTCCTAAACCACTGAAACATCCCTATTCCTCCTTATACACCCAATAAATAGTTCATTAACTCTAATTATGGTATTTTAACCAAAATTTAAATATTGATGTCCCCCTCCCAATGTCTATGATCTTATAACCTCCCCACTTTCTAATGTCTCATCTTTGAACCAATCTTCCCAACCATCACTGATATTCCAAGGTAAATTGATCTAGGAAATGGTCCTACACATATGTTTCCCCCTTCTAATTATCTTTCTAAACATTACCATCTTTCCATTACACCAGAACCAAAGGCACAGTCTTTCCCCAGAATACTTTCTCACTGTGATCCAAAATTTGAAAAGGATGTTTCTCAAAGGATTTGTCATCCTCAAGTACAACATCATCAACATAAATCCCTTGGGATGGGTCATGGTTATATTATCATAGTAACGATATATGAAATACTTCATGAATACTCATTATACCATTGTAGAAGAAGCAATAGGTACACAACCAATCTTATCCTCTCCATGATCTCAAATGGTCCCAATTACCTATGTTCTAAAATACCATGTTTATGAATTTGACAGTGACCCAACCTTATAAAAACCCAAAGAAACCCATGATCACCTACCATAAACTCAAGAGGCCAATGATGTTGATTAGAATACAAATTTTTCCTACTATGAGCTATATCCCTCTACTTACAAATTAATTGAACCATATCTGATCTCTCTTACATGATATTTGGCCCCAACATCTCAGATTCTCTATCCTCCATCCAACATAATGGTGATCTACACTGCCTATAACAGATCGCCTCATACGGTTCTATATAAATCATTATTTGGTAATTATTGTTATAGGTGAACTCAAAAATTTCCAAATGTTTATCCCATGATCCACCAAAATCATAGACACATGGACTCAATATTTATTATTGTACTTAGATAGTGTGATCTTCTTTACCATTTTTCTTTGGGTGTAATGTCATACTCAAAAACACCATGGTACCAAGTGCATTCTGAAACCCCTACCAGAAGCCTGAAGTTAAAATGGGGATCCTGATCTGAAACCATCAATCCATGGTACCCCATGAAACCATATTATCTCTCAAAAAAAACAACATACCCAACTGGTTGAAGTTGAAGGTTTCATGAAAGAAAAATAAATGTTCCACCAGGTTCAATAGATCCACAACTACCCAAATTTCATCATTATTATGAATAATCCATGGAATATCCAAAAAAAATTATCATCACATCATCCCACTTACATTCTAGAAAGGGAAATGGCTATAACAAACCCCCTGGTTTTTTATTATCCACCTTTACCAACTGACAAGTATCATATCATTCAATGAAGATTTCATCTTACTTCTTCATCCCTAGCCACCAATACTGCCTACAATGATCATGATACATTTTGGTCAAGCAAGGATGAAATGCCCACTTTGATGCATGTAACTCACTTATCAACACTTCTCGTATACATGTATTCGCTAAAAATTCCCACAAACAAAAATGATATCATAATCACTAATAGTCCAACTAGAAGGTGACTCTTCACCTTTAACACTTTCCCTCAAATCCAAACACTATGTATCCTCATACTTTCTCTTCTTGATCTGACTCAGAAGTTTGGACTCAGCTACCCAGGATGCAAGGGTAATCTACCCCTACCCATATTTTCCATCTAGATGCATCTCAACAAAAAATCCATCATCATCCACACAACATTAGATTCTTGAACTACCTGATTTTGAGTTCTCTAACTTAATGCATCTTCAACACTATTCTGCCTTCTCGGTATGTAAACCAACTCAAAATAAAAAGACTACATGTATTCAACACGTATTCATTGCTAAAGACTCAAATAAAACTCATATAAGATGTACTTAAGGATTTTACAGTTGGTATACATAGTAAACCATTCTTCCAACAAGTTATGATGCCACTACATTAAGTCTTAAACCACCACTTCTAGTTCAAGATCATTAATATGCTAATTTAATTCATGAGGCCCCTACTATCATGAACATTACACAAAAAAATAGTCATTATTCACTAACACTGCCCTAATCCCAACATCGGATGCATAACAAAACAAGACATACTCATTACCTAGCTCGGGTAGGATCAAAATTGGTGTAGTAGTCAACAACTTCATTATCTTCTAAAATGAATTCTCACATGCTTAATTCCTATAAAACATGATTTCCTTCTTGGTCAGCCCTGAATATAATGATACTATATGGGATAAATTAGTGATGAACATTCAATAATAACACACCATACCTATAAAACATTAGAGATCAACAAAATTCAAGGGAAACTCCCGATATACAACACCTTGCACATTCTCTAGGTCCATAGAAACACTTTCCTCAGATATGATCGGTCCTTGGAAATTTACCTTATCAATCCCAAAAATGACACATGGATATATTGTCATATAGACTATGCTCTATTAGTGTGCTCAAGACAATGTCAAAATGTTTGGAATGATCATCATGAGTCTTGAATTATGCTAGGATTTCATCTACAAAAAAAACTAATAATGAGTACATTTATGGGTTAAAGACTCTATTCAATAGGGGTATATACACTTCTAATTCATTGTTCATCCTGAACAGCTTCACTACAAACACATAAAACCCATTCGTGATCCTGGAATCAATTCATGGTACATAGGAATGTCTCACTCTCATCTGTTAATACCCTTATGTCTATTAAATCATTAATAGCACTAAAGAACCTATCAGCTGGTCAAAAATATCAACAATTCCTGGAAGAGGGTATCTATTTTGAACAATAATTTCATTGAGCTTCCTATAATAAAAACACAACCATAACAATCCATAATACTTTTAGGAAATCAGAACTGGGGATCCCCAATTTTATTTACTCGAATGAATAAATCTCTTCCTCTCAAATTCCTCTAACACAGTTTTATCTTCATTATATTATGACAGTTCTATTCTGTATGGCGGAATGGAAATAGGCTCTTCCCCAAGCAACAACTCTATCGTGAACTCAACATCTCTCTCAAGTGGTATCCAAGGTAAGTACTCAAGAAACACAACCTAGAACCAATCCATCATAGGAGGAAAGAAAAGTTTCTCCATACCCCTATCGTCTAGCATAATACAATCCACAGGGGGTGTGAGTTCAACCAACTACAGATAAACTATCCCTACACGACCTTATATGATATATCATTCCCCATGATAAACATAATTATTACTCTATAGGTATGTAATTGTTATCCTATGGTGGTAATATTTGATGTGGACCCAGTAAAACACAAGCCATTCAATTCCCAAAATTAGTTCCAAAACATACATATGAGGAACAAACAAGAACCAAAGAAAATAGTACCCAACAACCTTGAGTGTAAAACCCTTACACTATCAGAAATTTTCCAATTATACCCCAAAGATTGTATCAATAGACATAAACCCACACACATGTTTGACCACATGGCCCAACACAATCATAGACAGAAAAGATATAAAAGAATCTGAAGCACGTGTATAAAACAAAGCACTAGCAAGAGTAGAATATACCAGAATCGTACCTCGCATTGTCGATGTACAAACCTCACAATGTCTAGGTGTAGAGTAAACTAAAAGAATCTAACATGAACCTCTACCCTATGATCTACCCTACTGATATGGATACTCTCTTTCATAAGTACTTCATCCATTAACCCAATCATTATTCCCTATAGAGATCCAACTTCCAATCTGATATGCAGTAACAGACCCCCTTCCAAAACTCTACAATGGTTTTTTTCCTATATCAGTACCTATCTAATGAGGGTTCCTACAAAACCTCTGCACATTCCCTAACCTACCACATGCTTGGTACTCAACTGGTTTTCAGGGACACTTACTACACATGTGTCTCAGCCTACTACACTAATAGCATAAAACTCAATCCCTACCCTATAAGGATGGTTCAGTTTTCATAACACTCTATCCACCATCACCTGGGTGTAAACTCTCAAAGAAGTGCCTCCTATTATCGAAATTTATACCACTGGGTCACCCAAGTGTAACTACATTTCCACCACCATAATGCTCCTTGAAAATGTCTCAATATAGAATCTGTATCCCCTACCAACATTGGAAAGAAGCTTTCATGTTCGGTAAAGAAACTACAATAATACATCCCAAACATAGACCCTCTGGTTCAACTTCATAAGCCCATCATCCTTCTCATTTCTCAAGGTCTCTAGAAGGAAATGTTCCAAAATAATTTCTATGAAATCATTCCATATCATACCTTCATCATGCTAGGTCTGAAAAAGAATATCCCACCAACACTTTTCTAGACCCCACAACATGTAAGACCCAATCTTGACTATTCTCAATAGGATTATCTAAGTGATAAAGATTTATATGAATAGTATCTATCCAGAACTCAACATCATCAGATATTCCCACTCCTTTAATTATTGGAGGGTGTTGTAATTGAAACTACAAAGTCCTTAAAAACATACTTGGCATGGCCTTCCCTAGGTATCATCCCATCATCATCATAAAACGAGTGATGTTCTTGTGGAAAATATCATCTCCCATAGTACCCAAGATCATTGGGTTTTTATGCTCGAAATATGGAGGAGACATATAGGCTAAATCCTCTTTTCACCCAACTTGTATACAACATCTTGGTGGAATCTTCCTACAATTCAAAACATGCAACTCAAAACACATAACTTAAAGCATCCACAGTTTCACAAATGAATGTTTTCTGCTAGATATAACAACCCATTACACATAATCTACCTCAATTGGTGTCATCAAACCTCTTTCACTAGATTTATCCATTATTAATATTGTTCATGGTCTATATGGGGTCAACCATCAAACAGAATAACAATTATTTCATTATAAACTTTTTTTATAACATTTTAACATTAGAAAATAAATCTTCATCACTTAGGCACCTTACCCTCTTCATGAATTACCACAACCAAATTTTAACCCATTTAAAATTTTTCACTAAGAACTATCCTTTAAAAAAAATTCACATTATTTCTACTAATCCATTTACATTATCTCTATTAAACACCACTTCATTCAAAATTTCAAATAAATGAAATGCATATTATCCCTCATTCAACACACATTTTCTCTGTGTGTGCCTACCAGGATGCATGTCACCTATATCCCATTGTGCCTAAAATGATGCATCAATGAAAAACTTCATTCTATTCCAAAAATGAGAATAATATCATAAAATGGTTACACCAAAAAACATATTCATCACCCAATATTGAAATATTATTCAACTCTAATAATTTACATCAGGAAAAATAATCCTACCTCGGGCACTTGGGTTTCCCCCATATATGGGTTTGACACTATAACAACCCATAAATTACATATATATATATATTACTTAAAAATTGATGAATATTTATTACATAACATAACATAACAAAACTAGGACCATATAGGTTTAGTGTCCTGAGAAACTGGGAAACATAAACAACTGGTTCATAAAACATCAAATTGTCTCCCACTTATTATATAATAAATGGACACCCTTTTGACATATCTTAATTAATAACCTCAGTCATGAACTGAGGAAAAGAAAAATATGAAAGGGTGAGCTCAAATGCTTATTAATGGTAAATTAAGTAAATATCAATCATATCATAATCATAAAAACATAACATTTGAAAATCTTATGCTTCATATAAATAATCATAATATCATGTCATTGGATAAATCATAAAAATTGAAATTTAATCCCTATAGTAATAAAATAAGACGTGATATTTTGTGGAATACAAACATAATCATATAAAATTATTTCATTTTAGTCAAGGCTCATTGTCGAGACTATAATAGTGGACAATTTCCATTACTGAGTCGAATTCACTCCTCATTCCACCCCTGTATAACTGAATCAAAATTAATTGATGTTAGATTCATGTATATATCATGAGATATAAATATTTAATGAATTAATTTTAGGTAGATATAGGTATTACCCATCTCATAATGTAACCATTATTATGCATGACACAAATATAAAAAAACATTCACCATAGCATAACCCGTGAAATAAAATAGGTTTCTTAAACATCATTCCGTCATAACTGATATAAAAAAATACATTTCATAAATAAAATTCAGTAATAAACACAATAAAATCATAATAATAATAAGGATAAAAATATAACCATATTAAAAGAGTTTCATCTTATAAGGGAAAAATTTTTTTGAAAACACTTGAAATTAATTCTTGAAAAAAATATCCTTTCTTCTTAAAAAATGTATTTCTTCCTCAAAATTCTTCACAATTTTTGAAGAAATAATTTCATGTGAAATTAACCTTGTAATATTTTAGTGTAATATTCAAGGAAATAATGTATTTTGAAACCACTGAAATCCGTTCATACAATACAAGTTAAAAAACATTCTTTTCGTACTTTTTTCAGAAAAGTCAAAAAGTACCACATACAGAAAACGACAAAAGATTACATTCATACTATTTAGTAAAAATTATGAAATGGGTAAAATTGGATTTAAAAAATTATATAAATATATAAATAATTTTTCTAAATACATATTATGGAATCATGGATGTGGGTGATAATTATTCCCTATTAAATACTTACGAATAAAAAATCTCGGATAAAAACAAGATTTACAAGGTTATCCCTTACCTTTGGTCTGGTATGCTTCTTATATATCTGAACCTCTTGTATAATTATTTAAATAATGTTACTAATTTATTCCAAAATCATAATAATTTTTTTGATAACAGTTATAATCATATTTTCATCAGTTGTTTTTTCTAACATTCCATTTTTACTTGTTATTTGGGTATTAACTGCTTTTTGTTCTTATGCATGTTTTATCAGATAAGTTCTTATTACACTTTTAGGTTATATATATGTAATTTAACAAATTATATTATTATTATAAACTTAATATTAATTTATTTAATTCATTTATATAATCATTTTTTAATGAATATCATGTTGGATGAATCACATTGCATCATGGAGACGGCAGGTCGTACGAGCGATGATATCATTCCCAAAATTGATGAATGTTATTAAAGTTGATGTCGTATAATATTTCATAATTAGTATAATGTAATAATAATCATATATAGTTATTATTTTCATCATTATACCCATCCAAGTAAGGTGGTGGTGAAAAACAAATTCGCCACAGCGTGGAGACGGTAAGCCGTATGTACGCACACGTGGTGATTTCATTTTTCATAGGATGGGTAGAAGGTATAATATGGTTATTTAATATTTATAATATCATATTATTATATTATTAATACTTATTTTATTACTTTATAATTAAAGAACTAATAAGAGTAAGTAGAAGAGGGAATATGTTTGAATGAATCGGTAAATGATATTACCTCTGCTTCGATGTGCCTCCTCTAAATCTCCTCATAGAGAACTAGAGTTGATATTTGAAGGTTCTTAGAACCTCTAGAATCAAAATAGGAAATCTTATGAGGAATAATGGAAGGTTATGGACGAGATTTAAGGTTCAAAATTAAATTAATAGGAGAGGGAGGTGGTTCCATTTTATAATTGAGGTGAGGGGCACTTTTGGAAACTCCATAAATAATAATTTATAATAAAATAAAAACCTACCCAAAAACCTCCAAAATGTCTCTATTTATAAGATGAGATGATTTAGGGTTTTAATCACAACAACCTATAAATTTGGGAAAAGTTATTTTGTTAATGTAAACCATATCTTTTTAACTGACACTTAGTTATTATATTTAATTTTAATTGGGGTAATAATATTCTAAATATTTAATGGTTATAAATATTTACTTATTTGGTGTTAATTGAAAATATATGTATATTTAATTAAATTTTAGATATTATAATTATCAATTTTTAATTTCTAATTATTTTTATGACTTTGAAATAATTTAATAAAATTTTATTTTCATAAAATATCAACAGTGTCAATTTTGACACTATTCATTTATTTGACATTAACAAAAATCCACACAAGAGATCAATTAGAACCAAAATATTAAATAAACTGAAAAAATTCATAATATACTAGAATATTCTTGTATCATATTTATTATTTCATAAGATATTTATTTTAATATTTTTAAAACCATTTATTATTATTTTTATTAATAAAATAATTTTTACATCACTATTGTGTTATCGTTAATGGTAATTATTTAATCTCTAAAAATTATAAATAATTTCATATTATGTAGTTAATTATTTTATAATTCCTTATACTATCTATAGTAGTCATTATCTCCTAGTTATCCATATATTAAAATTAAGGAACTTATTTAAAATGAGATTGTGAAATTTTGTCAAATTCATTAGTTTTTATTACATTCATGTCATATTCTTAGGTAAGTGGCCATAAAGTGATTCCATTTCAAAATATAGATGATAAGGGTCGAATTTAGTCATTGAATAATATTTTTACAGGTCTTATGTTAATTTTATACTATTATATTTACACTTAATTACCAGATTTACCTTTAACCAATCTTATAAAAATAATTACCAAAGTTACTATTAATAATGCTAAAAAATAAAAGTAGCCTATCAAAATAATTTTGACCTACTGATTCAAAATATGGAATAAATTTTTCAAAATTCAAAACATATAAGTTTCAGTAATTAATTTAAAACTAATCTCATTGTTGAAATGAGAAAACAGGTTTTAAAAGTTCAAACATTACAGAATATTAAAATGTTTTTACCTATGAATTTAGTATAAAATTAAAGATAATGACATAAATTATATTTAATTATAAAAATATATTCTATTTATACTTTAAAACCATTCAATATTATAACTTATCCAAATAAATTATCTCAATGATAAAATTTGTTTTTAACTAAAATTTAGCGTATTTTCACTATTCATCAAAACATAATAGTTATCAAAAATTTTATCCAAAGTAAATTTTTATATCCTGCTCCAAAATAACATTTTTATTTTGTCCTATAAAAATTATTAATGTGTGAAAATTTTAATTTAAAATTTGTTTTCCATTAAAATGTGTAAAATAAACCTTTTAAAAAATAGATTTTTATACATCAAAGAGGGTATTATTCATACCCTAGGACTAAAATATCCATTAGATGAATATCCAAAATATTTTATTAACTATATAACACAAATATATCTCATTAATTTCATTACCAAAATTAATTCACTTAAAAATAAAAATATTGAATTGATTTTTATTTTTCATAAATAATTCGTATCTAATGAATCCATAATGCAATTTCATAAGTTAGTTATAATTATTCATTTTAACCTAATGACTAGGATATAATTATAATATTTTAATAAGGAGATCTAGCGGTTTGTTTAAACTCATGATTGAGTGAAAATTAATCTACTGATGAATAAAAATTATTTAAATAAAATATTTCCTAAAAACATTCTGGTGTTACAGCTACTCCCAAGAACTAGCTCACTACCAAGACACTAACAAGTCCTAATCTACCATTTACCATGTCAAACTAGTAAAATGGAAAAAAAACTGGCATCTAATACCACTTTGAAATGTCCCCAACCAAGAAGCCACTAAACAGGCGCCCTGAGCCAAGGCTCCACATGACCTCAGGCGTGCCTCCCAATATTCCATAGGCTTCCAACTAATAGTGGGGGTCTAATTTAATACATGGGGAGACTATGCCCAATTTATCATAGTAATCCACAATAGATAAAAAAGATAATAAAAAAATACAGAGTAACCAATATTTATCCATCCAAATCCATTTCCAAAAATATAGTATAAGCACACAACCAAAATTAGACATACTATGTAATGTCAATACAATGTTAAGAGTAAGGAAAATACAAAATTAAGACAAACCGATGAATCCCCAAAATGGGTCCCGACTCCATGTTTAGGTACCTCATATTTGAACATCCCATGACCCAATCAACCCTTTATCATATGTTCTTTTCCCTTGTCCCGAGCAGCAACCATGAAATCAACTCGATCACCCAATAGAAGTCTGTACAAGGTGTGGTTTAAAATAATTATTCCATCACCAATAGTGTCTAAAAAATATGTTGCCTTAAAATATTGTGTATGCATGTACTAGAAGAATAAAAAGATTAAAAAAGATAATTTAGGTGCCATAAGTTAACAATATTCACTTAAAACACTTATATCATTTAATACATGGATTTGGAAATGCATTTATAACAAAACAGCCTAATTCGGATAACTATTATGCATAATGGGGAAACACATGTTCTCTATCTCACAAGGGAAATATATTTCATAACTATTACATTGCACTTACCTTTTATCTTCAGTCTAGGTTGTCTCATTCAATGCAACCATTAGGGGAATAGATCCTCAGTCCAACTCCCTAATCTATGCATTCTAGGGGTGGGGTTTATATAGTCAGTCCAGCCTGACCTGTGGGCATTGATTATTAGTCTATACCCCACTTACTACCAATCCATGGTCACATGATTTATTCACCATTCACCACATAATCCATTTCAATAACCAAAATCAATAATTCACACAATGTTCACAATTCATGTATCAATAAAAACATAAATCATCTACATGGCTTACCCATTTACACATTCTCATTTATTACCATAAGTCACTTAACACATTCACATTAAATCATTTAACCTACTCAATATATTCCAAATTTCCCTTTATTTCATGTTAACAACTAGTCACACATACCACTAGTGTCTTATTTATAATTATTATGTTATTTATGTCATTAAAATCAATTTAAGGATTAACATAACCATTTTCCACGTTCGGGAAATGAAACACCCCATGGCTAGCCCTATAGCTGGCCTAGTCAACCTCAATGCATCCCACAATAATCCTTAGTTGTTAAATTCATCATATTAACCAAATATTACTCAATAAACCAAAAGAACAAAAGGAGAACACCATATAACATCTAAATTCTCATATACCAAACATCATGACTATGAGATATAAATTGTAGACCACCAAAATTGATTCTGAAGACAACCACCTGCTCAACCCTAGCCCTTATGCCAGATCTGAAGACCCTTTGAAGACCCAACCCATGATCTACTGGAAAAAAATGATTTTAGTGGTTTGAAAAAATAATAACAACCACACAAGGCCTAATATGAAAAAGTGAAGAAATATGAGTTTTGGACTCACTTGGAACTTTGATTGATACCAAACGATACTCTAAATGGCCTAGAATAAAATAAATTGATCCTTTGTAATATATAAGTGCTTTGGTTTATCACTAGGGTGGTTGTAAGAATAATGATGAAAAATATAGAGTTAGATCATGTAAATCATGAGGAGGTTAGGTCACACGGTTGGTCAAACTATGCACCAACCATGTGCCTCCATCTGTCTAAGAGGAGGTTAGGGTCACACGGTTAGCTGTAAATCCTTCATGGTTTTGCAAATAGTGCACTGACGATGCTGGATGGCTCTGTCCAAGCTCGCACAGTTTGTCTTTAACCTTTTCAAAATTTTCCCAAAACTGTGTACCATTTCTCAAGGCATACATGGTTAGGGTACACATTTTTTCCTAACTTTGAGCCAATCACGCAACATGCACTGGGTGGCCATTTTCCCCCTTTCTTCTATGTCCCAAACCCCTAGAACACAGCCAATCCTCCTCATACACTCGGTAAACTTTTTATTCACCATCATTATGGTATTTAAAAAAGAATTTAAATAAGTACCTCACCAAAAGTTATGGATCGTAAAACACTCCTCCAATGAAATATATTCATGTTTATGGATGATTTTGATGCCTTACATTGTTGTTTTAAACTTTTTCTGTCTATTTTACCCATACCATGTGAAAAAATTTATTACAATGTTAGGATTCATTGTGAATAAAATAAATCATGTTAAAAAAAATTCAGGGTGATTCTAAATATAGAATCTATTTTTTGAAATTCAATATGTATAGCAAGCATAAA
This sequence comes from Viscum album, assembly GCA_963277665.1. NCBI lineage: Eukaryota > Viridiplantae > Streptophyta > Magnoliopsida > Santalales > Viscaceae > Viscum > Viscum album. The sequence continues at coordinate 423,968,630 of OY728129.1, forward strand.
TTAGTTTTAATATAAACCCAAAAATATGATGAAAAATGGATTTCCAGAAATATGCATTTTACGTAAAAAAAATTAATAAGAAGTTTTTTCTTAATTTAAATAAAAATGAAATTAATTAGTTCATTTTTAGTAAAAATAAACAAATCAAATTTGAAAATAAATTCAAAAAAAATTGGACTTTATAAATACTTGGATGGACAAGATACTTTTCAATAAAATCAATATTTGTCACGATTAACTAAAAATTTACCTTTTTTTGATAAATAACTAAAACTTTCCTTTAGATAACCATTATATGATTATTTAAAAAATTATATCAAATTTATAGAATAAAATTTCTCAAATTGGTATTAATTAATTATAATATTTCCTCACAAAATTTTAAAAAAAACTATTTATAAAGATTAAGTATTTTTTAGGCAAAGAATGACTTCACGAAAAATTTAGTTCATATTTCCTAATAATAAAAAAATATATTTTTATTTTATAGGAATATTATCCACATATTTCATACTATAGTTACTCTTATTCATACCCACTAATTCAACATCTAGGTTGTAATGCTAATATTTGAAATATTATTATTTCGTTGTTCATTTAAGCTCTGTGATGCATGATGTATATACTATTGAACATAATATTATTTTAAAATCTCAAAGTATTATATATTTACTATTATATTTATTTTATATTTATTATATGATATTTATTATCTATATATATATATATTGAATTTATTAGGTATATTGAAAATTGTATTATAATTAAATCATTGTATATTTATTATTATTATGCATGGAAAATCATTATATATATAATTAAATTTACATATGTATATGTGTGTTTGTGTATAATTATGTGTATCCACAAGCATACATGCATACAAAAATATTAAAACAATGTAAATTTCCATTTTAAATTTATAGTGAATGTTTATTCCTAAAATTTCATGTGATGGTTTTTAGTATATATTTGAATGAATATGTCTATAAATACATTATTTATATTTATAAATATAAATATATATTGTACATTTATTGTTCACATTTACACTATGTATATTTTTTAAATCTTTGGAAATATTCATTTTCAATTGGTATTTCATCCCGGAATTTAATTCTCAATATAAACATCAGAAATTCAAATATACATTTTCTTTAAAAGATCACAATGAAAAATTAATTTTAAATTGAAAATAGTAGTATTTGGTTATTAATTAAAATTTATAATTACAATTTAGTTTCCAATTTAAATGAAAATTTCCAAAAGAATCTATAATAATGTTCATTTATGATAATTCATAGTAAAAAATCGTTGTGATTTATTGATGTTTATAAAGGAAATTTAATTTCCATTGGAAAGAACAAAATATTTTATAAAAAAATTCACTAAAAATTATCATTAGAAATTATCAATTATAAGTGAAAATTTATACGTGAAATTTAGTTTCCAGAGGAAAATTCCAAAATTTCAGAGGATATTTTCAATTAAACTTTACGGTGAAAATTTAAAATTAATAGTGAACTTTTAAATTTTAAATGTTTTTATTAAGAAAAAAATACAAAATATATTTAGTTATCTTCAATGGAAATATTCACTAAAATTTTCATTTCCCTAGTGTAAATTTATTAAAAAAATATTTGGAATAAAAATTTACAAAATTCATATAGAATATTTTTTAAACACAAAGTTCAGATTTTATGTAAAATTTTATACTAAAATTTTTAGGGTGAATTTATAATGAATATTTCATATAAAATATGTCTTGTTATTTCTAGTGTATGTTTTAAAAGGAAATTTTCAGTTGAATTTTTCATTGGTTATTTTAAAAATAAAATTATAAAAAAATTGTTAATAAAAGTTTCATTTAGGAATTTAGGTTATAAAATAACCTTAAAAACATTCATAAAAATATTCAATGAAATTTTATAGAAATTTGAAATGAAAATTCATATTATGAAAAGTATTTATCAATAAAAATTTATAATCAATATTTTGTTTCTATTTTAATATTTCAATAGAAAATTTCAATGAATAAATTTAAAAAAAAAATCAAGATACCCTTAGAAATATTTACCCTAAATCAAATTTTTTAATCATAAATCCAAATTTTATATTGATATTTTCAATGAGAATACATAGTGGGTGATTTAATTTATCTATTTAAATTTCTACTCAAAATTTTATTTCTAGAGTAAAATTTCAAAACTCTAATAAAAAATTTTATTTAAAATTCATAGAGAGAATTTTGATTAAATATTTACATTAAAAAATTTCATTGAATATTTTTAACGAATATTTTTCATACTAATTTGCAGTTACTGGTGCATAATTTTACTCAAAAATTTGTTTTCAAAGAAAATTTCCAATATTAAAATATAATTCTTCAATGATAATCCACAATGAAAATTTGTATAGAAAATTTCCTTTATAAATTTCCAGTATCTATTTCCTACACATCATACAAAAATTTGCAATAAAATTTTATAAATACACATACATACATACATATATACATAAATATATACACACACACATACATACATACATACATACGTACATACATACATACATACATACATACATGAATTCATACATACATATATACATACATACATACATACACACACACATATATATATACATATATATATATGCATACATATATATATATATATGCATACATACATACAGTATAATCTTCAATTGATTATTTTCTCTGAAATTTGACTTTGAAACTTTCCCTATAAATTTGATTATGAGATATAAATAAGTATATATATTTTTTCACTAGATATTTACATAAAAAAATTTGAGTTTCTATGTACACACACACACACACAATTTACAATAAACATTTCACTAAAATTTTACAATGTATTTCGATACACCACATGAAAATTAGAAAATTATACGCTTAAATATATTAAGAAATTATTATGTGTTTTTTTGTGTACACACACTCTAACAAATATAGACAATATAAAAAATAAAAATTGTCTATATAATGTTTTTATATAATTATAAATAGTGCTTGTAGCTTTTTTTAAAAATAAAATACTCCCTGTAAATATTTGTTATAAATAAAAAATTGGTATATGTATATGATATATATATATATATAAATTTTTATATATTTTTATATAATTACTTTTATTTAATATTATTAAATATTAATAAATAAAATTACTAGTTTAAAAAACATAGTAAATTTGTAGTGTAATTTTATAATACAAATATATACTAATTATTATTTACTAATATAAATTTATTAGTAATTTATATTATTATATTAATATAAATAATAAATATTATTTAAATAACTCTCTATAAATTTTAATTGAATATAAATAATATATATATATATATTCGTTAGTATAATTTTTTTAAAATAACATATATCAATATATATTTTTTAAATTCAAACAATGTTTGTAAAAAAATTATTTTAAGAAATTATAGTATATATATATATGTGTGTGTGGATATATATAGGAATATTATTATAATATTAATTTTTATTATAATTGAACTATAAATTATATTATTAGTGTGTAGTAAAAAATTAGAGGGTATTTTTGTCTATTGATTTTCTTAGTATTTATATCAAAAAATTCAAATAAAAAATGATTTTCAAGATTTATTTCCACTTAAAAATTATTATATTTTATATCATAATCAACTAGACCATATGATTTAACCACCAATCCAAGAAGAAGTTTTTACAATTTCATTCATGAATATAGGATGAGGAGGCTATCATTGGGTTGTTTATAAAAGGAGGGGAATAACATCTAAGATGCAGAAAAAAACACAAAAATATACTAATGAAGTTGCATGAGGGTCATATAAAGTTACCCCACCCTTCCTTAAAAACATATATATATATATATATATATATTATTTTATAATATATATATATATATATTATTATTATTATTTTTAATTTTTTTTATTATATTAATATTTAGATTCTGTTTGTCATGTAAAATTTGTCAATATTACTCATTTCTCTATGTAAATTACAATGTTATGTTATTTAAAGAAAATTTTTATTTTTCAGAGGAATATTTTGGAATTTTTAATTTTTATAAATATAAATAAATAAAAAAATACATTAAAATTTATAAGGGTGCTGATTTGTTAATTTTCTCAAGTAGAACACAATGATGTCATCTATTGAGCCTTGTTAAACACTTAAAATGATATTTGTTTCCATAAAATAAAATTTTATATGTGGATCCAATTAATTTTTTAATGAATTCCTCATGGGAAGATCATTTTGTGGGACCCATAATAATGGGTATGAGTATGAGAATTGATTTTAATATCTAATTGAGAAAAAAATAAATTTTTAGCAGTATTCTTTACAATAATTGATGGTGATGAATATTTAGTGGGTTCATCATATTACAATACTTATTTAAATATTACTAATTAATAAATACATGTTACAAAATCCAAAGTTGTAAAATTTTATCCTATATGATTATTGAGGTTCTAGAGTGATATTTGACGTGATAGTCAATGATACAATACTCATATTCCCAGCATTCCGAGATATATGTGGATAGTGTGATATAGAAAAGTATATATTCAAGTTAAAAGTTATCCAATGATTCTCTATACATAATGATGGGATAACATACATGATAATAATATCAATAGATATATAATTTGTTTAACCAGTCTAATGGACAATGGAATATGATCTAGTGGTCACAATATCACAAGTTATTAATGTTGCTAATAGAATGACTATAATGGCCATGGCCCCAACATACCCAAATAATATCTGGTCCTCGTCTTCATGAACCTAAATCGCACCTCCCAATAGTTCAATGTTTTCTTAATATCTATGAGCGAAGAGTATAATTTTTAATTACATCAAAAAAACCAACCATTAAAAATAAAATAAAACATGTTCAATCAATATTAAACCCATTGTAAATATAAAAATAACATACATATACTTGATTTACATCAAAAATTCCATATTATATATTGATGGATATAAAAAAAATACCAGTAGGAAAAAACATTACCTAAAATTCCATACATTCATTTTAGAACAAACCCCCATCAGTTCCAAGGTACACCAGCTTAAATCCTTTTCATTCGGACCATTCCTATACCTTTACCTAAAGAATAAGGGTTGAAAACAGTCAAGGTTCATGTGTAGGATGTGATTAAAATACATAATAGGACACACTAACATCTTTAACTAAAACAATATATGAATAGTAACTAGTAATGTTTTTCATGTGACCTTTGACGCACCTCCCCAAATTCCAAATTCTACAAAATAGAAATGGGGGTTTAAGAAGGTGTCATGTGGAGGATAAAAAACCTATGTTAGAGTGAAAAATATAATATAAAATAGCTAAATTTCATCTATCACAACTAAAATAATAATTAAAGCATAAAAATATAAAAATTGGGATGAAAATAAAATAATGTTATAGACCAAATAGTCATTCCATACATACAACTAACTATCCATTAGGTCAGTTAAATATACTGATTAGAATAAAAGAAATTAATTTTTTTGGCACCACAACATCCTCAATCCATAACATGCCTCATGATCTTAAAATTTTCCTTTTTATCTATCTAAATGTCCAACATCTATTTCGTGAGCCTCATCCCAACCTACACCTACAGCTGAGTGAACATCTGCTTGAGTACCCATCTTCCATGGTGTCCTGAGCAGTGTGTGAGTACAAAACATAGTAGGGAACCACCAATAGGGTCCTCTACTAACCCACATATTTACTGGTGTGTGCATGTGGTATTCATTTATGAAAATAAATAAACTACTATATAATAAATAAAATGTAACATCTTCAACACTGAGGTTTGTGACCTAAATCGACCAGACTTTTCTTCATATAGTGTCTGGGTGTCTTTAAGAAAATTTTGATGATCATACCCCTAATAAAATTCTGCTTTCAAATCCATGGTAGCCCTAAAAATATCTTCTCAACTTTGGGGACCCATACCTCAATAGTCCAAGCATCCAAGCTACAAAACCATGGGAGCGTAAATGCATAGCTGTAAAATCCAAGAAAATCTAACAAAAAGCTCCAGCTTTGTGGAATCTCAAAACAACAATCTCCAAATCCAATGAAGATACCATTTATATCCTCATGACTCAGGGGAGTCATCTCATGATAGTAAAAACATCGGATCACCAAATCCATAGTATCTCCGACACCAAGTCCAAACTTCAGGGAAACTCTAACTACGAATCCAAACCCATATAATGGAATCATAATTGTGTTTCAGATAATAATTCACTACCCCTTTTTAATTTTCCACATAAAATAATTAACTAATATGGGTTTATAGAATTTCTACATCCATCATCATCATCGTATCCCCATTGTGATTACACATCATTTCAGATTTCAAGGGACACTCACTAACATCTCTAAACATGATCCAAACACAACCACATATTATGATCACCCTCAGGTTTTAGTATAGTAGAGGCACCCTCATATGGTTCCTCAATCTCAACATGGTATTTGTTAGAAAAAATCACATTAATGATGTGTCATACCATTAAAATATCAAATGAGTAGCACCGCCTCACTAACTACATGGAGTTTTACACTTAGGAAATAGTCAAAATATGTCCCACAACCTATTTCCATTATTAATGCATCACTAATAAATCTACTCACTTAAACCAATCATAGAATTCATAAGGTATTTCCAATGATGAATTTGTATGGATAATATGTTTCATTACATCTTGAATCATATCTCAGAAGGTTTGGTATCCACCAGGTACCTCAAGTGACTCATCTGATCCTCTTGGGTCAATGGTATTAAGTCACAACAAACCCAATTCCAAAGGCAGGAAATGTCCCTTCCCTAGGACCATGATGTCTCATAAGTATCAATCACCCTGGTCGAGGGTTATGAATGTCACAAAATCTCAACGATTGATGTCTCAGTCATCAGTGGCTGAGGCAACAAGTCAGTGCACTAGGACTGTCGTGGACTATGTACTTTAGACTATTCATCTATGATATTCAAATGAATTGACCCATTTAATTTAATTTAAACATTTGATTTAATTTAATTTAACTATTTAATTAAAAAATTTATTTTCCTAAAGTGGTGATCCTCGAAAATGTATGTCACATAAAAAATGTACAATACCATGATAGAACACTTATCTTTTTTAAAAAAAATATTTTGTCTCTAGCCCAAACACTCTCACATTGGATCAACTAATATCATAACAACTCAATTGATCAATACTCACACTCCTGGAACCTATTTTAATCTAATTCAATACAAAAAATTAATTACAACCATTTATTGTAAATTAATCAATTTAATAAAAAATTAATAAGACCCTAATTTGCACTGAATATCATTATTACACAAAAACTACACCTAACGGTACCCCAAGGGTTGATATCACATCCCCGACCCTATGTCAATAAGAATCCCCAAAAAACATCACTAATTAAAAAGTATTTTCAATTTAATTTTTTACAAAAAACCTAAAAAAATATACATATCAACATACCTCAACAAAAATAATGAGCCCCCGCATGAAGAAGGTGTCTTAGGAAACCCTCTTCCTAGGAAATGTGAAAGCCCCATTATATTCAGCTGATTATATCATGCTCTAATGAAATCATAACCAAATACATATCTATAAAAAATAAAATTCAAGTGAAAGGGAAGGGATAATAAAAATAGGATGATTGTGGACAATGAATACATAGTATCTTCATTTGAATCCACCAAAAACACCTCCCTTAAGTATTCTTGATGGGGAAAATATAGTGGTTGAAACTCTTTCCACACATGTCATAGGAGGAGATGCGAATGAGGCTTCCCCCCTTAAAGTCAATGGGGGGAGGGTCATTGATCCATTTAATACCCCTACCAACTAGTTGATCTAATGCCAATGGAAACCTAGTAGAAACCTTATACAAGGGGTTCCACTTTCCAACCACCAGGTAGTCAATGGCTCATCAAAGGCTAGTCAATAACTGATGTAGTTTTCTAAAGCATCCCCTTATGCTTCTAGTTGGATACACTACTCACATGATACTCCTATGTAACCATCTATACCCCATTTCATATAGAATAACACATTATTTACTGGTTATTTCTCTTATAATTTCTTCCCAATTCCTGGTTCACATTTTTTCCCTTCAATGAATTGAAAATTCATATTCTTATTGAATTTCAAATTCATGTATGAATGAGATGCATTACAAACTTCACACTATAAAATTTCTTATCCTTGATAAGTCTTAGTGGAAGTCCAACAAAAAACATAACCTTCCTCTGTCACTGAAACCTATTCAAATGGATAAATTCTATCCTTTTCAATCCCAATTCCCTTTTATAGTAAAACATTAAACATAAGGATTTTAATTCCCAATCACTCAATACAACAATGTCATTTTCTATAAGCACAATGATGAAAATCCATGATGACTGTTAATCTCAAGACACTCGCACATCCTCTTTCTATCAGTAAACCAATCTAAGGTGTTCTCCACCATAAGAATTAACATATAATTTTCACATCCAAATCACATAATATGTTAACTAGTAACATCATATTTACTATGAAAATATCATGGATGGTCCTTGAAACATAATCATTACACCCAAAATAATACAATTGATGCAGTATCAAGTTCACTGCATTTAAATAACCATAAAACCACTGGTGGGACCACCTTTATCCAACCTTAAAAAATTTACTCCTTCCATTGAAGCCTCTCTAAATTACCCAATCATAATTCCTTTAAGCCTAGAGGTATCCCGTAATTTTCCATTTACCGAGATCTATGGTCATACCTCACACCTGATGTGATCTTATCTCAATTGACTCAACGTTCACCAATCCCACATTGGGATTTTCGAGAGAAATGATGTATTCCAAATTCAACACATTTATATATCACAATCTATATCGATTCTAATACATATTCTCATAATCTACCCAATAACATTTCTGAATATGTATCAATCACCCACAAATTCAATCTAAAAGAACTCACATCCATTTCTTTATGGGAATCAAAATGTAAAAATGATTATCCAGTTACTAATCTCAAACAAACATGACCCTTTAGCATGAGGGTATTTTCTCCCATGAATAACATCACACTTAATAATAAAGGGGTTTAATTTTTATCACAATAAAGAAAGAATTTAAAAATCACCACAACCCAGGATTCTTAAATCATTGGACAAAATAACTAACATGGCCAAACCCAATCATTCCTGAGAGACAACCTTCAACACCAATTCATTACTTGTTCCTAGTCCATTGTTCTGTTTTCCATAAAATCCACACAAAAAATACATGATGAAGGTAAACACCCTTAACCAACTAATAGTTCGCATCCCACTATATGGTTTCACTCACTCTTATCATAAATTTTAAATCAATATGATCGATTTCCAAACATTTTTGTTACTCACTAGTGTAGAAAATGTTTTTAACGTCACCATTTTTTACATCGGTTATATATAACTGATGTGAAAATATTTGATATGTGGTTTTTTATGTCAGTTATTTTATAACTGACGCAAAAAATAATGCGAGTAAATTTTGAAGTCAGTTATTTTAATAACCAAAGTAAAAAAATACCACGGGTTGGTTTTTTACGTCGGTTATAAATTAACCGAAGTAAAAAAACCAACGTGTAGCATTTTTTACATTGTTTATTTGATAACCGAGGTAAAAAATGAGAAATCTAACGAATTTTTTACATTGGTTATAGAATAACCGACGTTAAAAAGGCGGAATTTGAGGCCTTTTTAACGTCAGTTATTTGATAACTGACGTAAAAACCCAACCCGCTGAATTTTTTACGTCAGTTATATTGTAACCAATGTAAAAAAACCAACACACCGAAGTTTTTACATTGTTTATAAAATAACTGACATAAAAAATGTGGTTTTTGCTGTTTTTTTTACGTCGGTTATAGAATAACCGACGTAAAAAACCAACACGAGGCTTTTTTTACGTCGGTTATTTTTTAAATAACGTAAAAAATGCAGTATCTGATACCTTTTTAACGTCGGTTATTATAATAACCGACGTTATACATGTAATAAAAATAGTTTATAACGTCGGTTATTAAATAACTAACGTTATAAAACAGTTAAAAAATTTATCACGCCCCGTGGATTGTCATTTCTGATTTTTCAATCGACAGACCTGCGACTCGTCTCTCTCGTGCAGAAAAACTAGAATTGACTCTTTGATCTTGTTTTGTTAAACTCATTTTTACATCATTGTTTATAACTTTTACTCTCCTCGGATCTATCATCTCCACTCACAACACTCAGGTGATCCTCCCACGACTTTATTTTGTTCGTTTTTTTCTGGATAGTCTATATTTATGTTTTGTGATTATTTTGTTTAAACTAGGTAAGATTATTCGATTTTTAACCCTCTTACCTCGTTTTCCCATCATCAACTTATTTATTATCACCAGATCTATTAAATCGACTTGCAATATTCAAGTAAGCCTCGCCTACTTCTATTTCGTTTGTTTTTGTTTCGCGGATGCCCTACATTTATGGTAATATTTGTTTGTCATTGACAACTAATGGTCTCATTCACCTATATTACTACAAATTATATCTAAGCCATTTTGATACACCAATTCCATGTACCAGTGTGATTTATTGTATAATTATATATGGTTTTTTATGGTGGAATTTTTTTTTGATCCTTGGTTTTTTCTATTTTGGGTATCACTTTTTGTTGTTCCATAAACTATTTATATCGCTTATTTTCATGTACTATTATAAGTCTTCATATGATATTAAAACCTGATTCATTGAACAATAGAGCATTTTATACTAGTAGGAGATAGAGTTCATGGTTCTCATTTTGAATAATGGCATAATACCAAAACTTTTAGCTTGAGGATAAATTCCATAAATATGCCAAAACTAGTGGCTTGAGGTTAAAATACCATGGTTCTGTGGGGGTTTCTAGAAGGTTGGGGGCTGTCCAGGGGGTTGGGGGCTTTCCAGTGGGTTGGGGGCTATCCAGGGTGTCCCTGGAGGTGGGGGTGGGGGGGCATTACAGGGGTGTGTGGGGGGGGTTTAAGGGTGTGGGGGTTGTCCAAGGGGGTGGGTGGGTGGGGGTTGTCCAAGGGGGTGGGGGCCTGTCTAGAGGGTTTGGGGGGGTTTTTTGTGGGGTGGGGGATGTTCAGAGGGTTGGGGTGTCCCGGGGGGTGTCCAAGGGGGTAGGGGTGGGGTGGTGTCTAGGAGGGGTGGGGGTGTCCAAGGGGGAGGGGGTGCTGTCTAGAGGGGTGGGGGATGTCCAGGGGTGGGGGGGCTATCTAGAGGGGTGGGGGCTATCCAAGGGAGTGGTGGTGTCCAGGGGGTGTCCAATGGGGTGGGGGTGGTGTCCATAGGGTTCGGGGGTTGTCCAGAGGGTTTGGGTGTCCATGGTGTCCACGGAGGTGGGGGGGTAGTCTAGGGGTGTGTGGGGTCCAAGGGGGTGGGGTGTCTAAGGGGGTGGGGGCTATCCAAGGGGGTGGGGGCCTGTCCGGAGGGTTTGGGGGTTGTCTGGGGGGGCTATCCAGAGGGTTGGGGGTGTCCAGGGGGGTGTCCAAGGGGGTAGGAGGTGGGTGGTGGTGTCCAGGAGGGGTGGGGGTGTCTAGGAGGGGTTGGGGTGTCCAAGGGGTGGGGGCTGTCCAGGGGTTGGGGGTGGTGTCCTAAGGGGTGGAGGCTGTCCAAGGGTGTGGTGGTGTCCAAGGGTGTGGGGGTGGTGTCCAGAGGGTTCGGGGGGCTGTCTAGAGGGTTGGGGGTGTTCAGGGTGTCCATGGAGTGGGGGGGGAGCAGTCCAGGGGTGTGGGGGGGGGGGTCCAAGGGGGTGGGGTGTCTAAGGGGGTGGGGGATGTCCAAGGGGGTGGGGCCTATCCAGATGGTTTGGGGGTTGTCTGGGGGGGGCTGTCCAGGGGGGTGTCCAAGGGGGTAGGAGGTGGGTGGTTGTGTCCAGGAGGGGTGGGGGTGTCCAAGGGGGGGGGGTTTTCCATGGGGGTGGGGTGGTGTTCTGAGGGTGGGGGATTTCCAAGGTTGTGGTGGTGTCCATGGGGTGTCCAAGGGGGTGGGGGTGGTGTCCAGGGGGTGGGGGCTATCCATGGGGCTGGTGGTGTCCAGGGGGTATCCATGGGGGTGGGGGTGGTGTCCAGGGGGTGGGGGGCTATCCAAGGGGGTGGTGGTGTCCATGGGGTGTCCAAGGGGGTGGGGATAAGTGTCAGTTAGGATTGACAATTGCATCATGTTTTGTGATATTATGACATGATGATTTTATTATTTCATTGATATTAGTGTTGCAATAAGATTCCATTGTGCTGTGTTGATTGGCTTTACATTGTGATTTTCACCATCCAAGTTTTTATTTTAAATTTGATTTGATTCTAAGCTTTACTCCATTTTAACCAATTTTCTATCAACCATTGGAGGCCCCACGGTTCTCTTTGATTCCATGGAATTTAAAACTGCTATATCTAACTATATTTTCATTTTAAAATCATATTCAAGCATATTTTTTTTAAATATGCATAGATTTTTTTTATATTTCAAAATTGTTTTACATTCAAATTATGATTTTTTTTTCAAACAAACTTATATTTGTATTATCTTAAAAAGATGTATAATTTTGATATTTTTTATAGGTAATAATGAGTCGAATTTGGATTAAGGCACATCGAATGAGCAATGAATATGAGGAAGGTGTTGATGCCTTTTAGGAATTTTCTAAACGAAATGTTCCAAGTAGTGACATTTTTTCTGTCTTTGCCTGAAATGTTTGAATTTGAAGAAGTTGAAAAGTAGATAGATAAAAGATCATCTGATTTGTCATGGTTTTAATCTGAGTTATAGCCCTTGGATTCGGAATGGTGAAACTGGATGGAATGTCACTAATGATGATGATTTTCAGGATGGTGACTCCGATGGAATCGAATAAATGATTCATGATATTACAGCAGAACAAATTGAGATAGAACCGACAGTTTCCCGTCTATATAATGATGCTGAAAAACCATTATACTCAGGTTGTACAAATTTTACGGTTTTGTTGGTGGTGTTAAGATTGATTAACCTAAAGGCGAAACATGGATGGAGTGACATAAGTTTTATAGAGCTGCTACAATTGATGAAATAAGTTCTTCCAAAAGATAATGATCTTCCAGATTCACATTATAAGGCCAAGAAAATATTATTCCTGATGGGATTGGGATACAATAAAATACATGCATGTCCGAATGACTGTATGATATATATGAAGGAATATGAATTTTTATCAGAGTGTCCTAAATATGGGACATCACGGTATAAGGTGAAAGAAAAATCACAGGTTGATGTACAGATTACAAAGATCCCTTCAAAGTTATTTTGGTATCTTCCTATAATTCATCGTTTCAAATGTTTATTTACTAATTCACATGATGCAAAAATGTTAATATGGCATACTGATGAGCGATTATGTGATGGAAAAATACACCATCCAGTTGATTTTCCACAATGGATGAAAATTGATGAGCAGTATCCAACATTTGGAAATGAAATTAGAAATCTCAGACTAGGGTTGTGCACAGATGGAATGAATCCATACTAGACCCTCAGTAGCACACATAGTTCATGGCCTGTTTTATTGGTAATTTACAACCTCTCTCCTGATGTTTGTATGAAGCGAAAATATTTTATATTGAGTATAATGATCTCTGGTCCGAAGCAACCCGACAGTGATATTGATGTTTTCTTTTCAGCGTTGATTAATGATTTGAAACTTTTATGAGAGGATGGTATTAGGGTTTATGATTCTTATAAAGTGGAATATTTTCAACTGAATGCAGTGATTTTGTTCCCTACAAATGACTTCCTAGCATATGGAAATTTTTCTAGATACAGTTTTAAAGGGCATAAAGCCTTTCCAATTTGCGAACAACAGACATCATATTGTAAATTGCATCATGGGAGGAAAACACTGTACATGGGTCATCGAAATTTTTTGCCTATGGATCACTCTTATGGAAGAATAAAAAGGGAATTCAATGGCACACAAGAATTTGATATTTCTCCAAAAACTTTATCCCCTGATCTGTATTTTGAGAGGGTGAAAAACCTTGATGTGACATTGGGAAAGACATAGAAATATGGTAATGATAGACATAATTGGAAAAAAGGTCAATATTTTTTGAGCTACAATATTGGAGATATCATGAAGATAAACATAATATTGATGTCATGCACTTGGAGAAGAATATATTTAATAGTTTGATTGTAACATTTTTAGATATTAAAGGAAAGACAAAAGATGGGATGAATGCAAGATTAGACTTACTATCAATGGGAATACATTTGGAGTTAGCTCCCACTCTTAATGGAAGACGAACATTTCTTCCCCCGGCATGTCATACATTGTCAAAGAGGGAGAAAATTATCTTTTTTCAATGCCTTCATGATATCAAAGTGCCTGAAGTTTATTCTTCAAATGTAAAAAAATTGTCTCATTGAAGGACTTGAAGTTGATTGGTATGAAATCTGATGATTGTCATGTCATGATACAACAACTTCTCCCAGTTGCATTGCGTGGAATATTTCCCTTCCGTGTCATAAAGACTATTATGAAGTTGTGTTATTTTTTCAATACCATTTGTAATAAGGTGATTGATTTGAGTGCTTTGAAAATTTTGGAAAAGGATGCAATTTTTATACTTTGTCAATTGGATATGTATTTTCCTCCAACATTTTTTGACATAATGGTGCCTTTAATTATTCATCTTGTTCGAGAAATAAAGCTTTGTGGACCTGTATATCTTCATTGGATGTATCCTTTTGAAAGGTATATGAAAATATTGAAGGGGTATGTTAATAATTTATATCGACCTGAATCCTCCTTTATTGAAAAGTATATTTCTGAGGAGGTTGTAGAGTTTTGTACGAGCTACTTGGCTGTGGAGCAACACATAGGTTGGCCTCCATCTCGCTATGAACGAGTTAATAATGAGGGAAAGGTGATTGTTGGCTTGAAAGTCAAATCATTGTCAGCTGAACAGATGAAGAAGTTATAATCATGAATCTTGAATAACATAGATGATGCCCAACTGTATATCACATGGCATATTAATGAGTTGAAATAATGACATCCAAAGAAGAAGGAAATGTGGATTTTGAATGAGCACAAAAAAACATTTTTTTCATGGTTTAAAAAGACCTTACATGGTAGATCAGATGTATCAGAGGCATTAAAATGGATAGTGGGTGGTCCATGTTTAAATGGGATAACATGGTCCGGTTATGACATTAATGGCTATACATTTCATAAAAAAGCTCAGGACAACAGAAGTGTAGTTCAGAATAGTGGTGTATTGGTGTTTGTAGAAGAAATTCATTTTTCGATTGCTAAGGACAAAACCCAATTTCTGTATGAAGTGCATATTATGGTGTGATTGAAGACATATGGTAGGTGGATTAATTTAAAATTAACGTTCTTTTTTTAACTATAAATGGTTTACCGGTAAAAACAGTATTAGACACGATGAATTTGGAATGACATTAGTTAATCTGAATAGATTGGAATACACATGTGATTCTTTTATAATGGAAACACATGCAAAATAAATTTTCTATGTAGTAGATCAATCAGATATGAAGTGGGCTGTTGTTTTACAAGAGATACAATAATATGTTGGTGAAGATGAACTTGATGAAGATGTTGATTTCTATGAGATCCCTACTTCCATGGAAAGATTAACAGAACATAATGATGACCATGTTGAAGACATTGATTGTGCCATAAAGAACGATCATGACGAAGGAATTTGGGAAAACAATCCATTTTTACATTCCTAAAATTACAGGTAACATTTGTTTATTTCTTATTTACAGTTATTATTTTCATAAAATGATAGATATTAGAGGTTTTTTCATTATTAAAACTTGTATTAAAACCAAATTAGTATAAGTTTTTGTTTGTTTTATTTTTGTTTAGTTTAATTTATCATGTTTACCATTACCTTAATTATATATCTATTTTTTTTGTTCAGTGACAATTAGTTTACCATTTTTACCATGTTTACCAAGTTTACCATGTATTAATATTTTTTAGTTTACTTTATCATGTTTACCATTACATAAATTATATATCTATTATTTTTTTCAGTGAAAATTACTTTACCATGTTTACCATGTTTACCAGGTTTACCATGCTTACCATGTTTACCATCTTGACTATCTTTACCATCTTTACCATTGTTTAACATGCTTACCATATTAACCATGTCTTATATTACGTAACTTAGTACAATTTTTTATTTTCTGATTATAGTAGTATTAAAAATTTTGAATTTTTTTATTTGTGAATTAATGTTTGTTTTTTTGATTTGAAGGATAATGACAGATCAATCAGTTGATCAACCACATGATTCTAGAGATGAGAATATTGGTCATACCTCTGGGGAGAAACATTCACATTCTCCTCTTTATGTTCCCCAATCTTCCTCATGTGCTCCCATTACTACAAAGAGTTCAAGAGTTAGTAAATGTGGGTGCACACATTTACCAAAATTATCACTTTCCCGTACGCAAAATCAGAAGATACTCGTTGAGTTTGATGAGGATTATATTCCCATAGGTCCAAATGCAAAATATTTTAATATTTTTTTATCTACTCCGGGTAAGAGCAATGTAATCTTTTTTATGATGAATAGAGAAGTGTGGACAAAGTGATAATCTCTCAGTTGTGGGAGATGATTTTGGTAAGATCATTTTCTATTGTTTTCCTATTTTTAAAATGTTTCTAGTATATATAATATGATTAACCTCTTCTTTATCAGATGACATTTGATATTATTCACACTAGGGAAGTTAGGAAGAAATTATTATCAATGGCTGCCAGGAGATTGAGGGATTTCAAATCAACCCTCACATCTGTTTTCATTTTTGGTCATAGGAGTCATGACAATCAATGTTGTATATATCCTTTCATAGATGAAGATAAATGGAGACAGTTTTTTGAAAGTAGAAGAAAAGAATCATTTTTTGTAATGGAAATGTATACTTTTATAAGCTTTCTTAGATAAATGATCTTATTATTGTTTTGCTAATGATTTCTTATTCTTAATTTATAGCAAAAAATGAAATCTCATCAGGATATCTAATCTAAAAATGTATACCCTCATAGTTTATCTCGGGGAGGGTATACATTATTGGAAGAACAAATGATGGAGGAAAAATTACAAAAACTAACAGCTGAGTCTTCAAAATCTGGAGAGGTGGCCCCTCCATCCCATCCGTCTAGACATGAAAAATGGAAGAGAGCTCATATGGGAAAAAATAGGCAATATCTTTCAGAAGATTCGAGAATTGTAGCTGAGAGGATTGTTAGATATCTATTTTATTTATTTAAGTTAACTATTGTCTTCATATAATTTCAATCATTACAGAAATTTTAAATTAATTAATACAGGATTCTTTTGAGGAGAAGAGCTCACAGGAGGTATTTACAGCTGCAGGGAGGAAAGATATTTTATCTGCAACATTAGGAGAGACCGAAAATCCTAGTCGTGTACAAGGATATCCGGCAGGTGTATCAGTAAGAAATGTGTTTCCACATTCCTCAACTACTTACGTTGAGGGTGTTTATAAAAAAATAGAATCCTTGGAGGCTGATGTTCATAATATTAATGCGACGATGGAGGAAAAGATTAGAGTGTCGGTACATTCTATGTTTGCAGACATGAAAAGACAATTTCAGACTATAACTCCCACTCCTTCACCTCCCCTTACAGACCCCATTATATATCATCCACCTCTGCCAGTTTCTCCCACTCCCCCACCTCATCCCACGGACCCCATTTTGTTTCCTTCTCCTCTTCTGTATCTTCCTACTTATTTAGAGTTGTATGTCGATGATCCTCAACATCATATAGTTGCATATGGGTAGGTATATTGTATATAAGATATAGTTCATCATCAAAAATTAGAGGTAGAGAATCAGAGGGTCACTTTACAGGATATTATAGATAGATCAGCTCGAGTACCATTACCTACAGATGAGGTGATGACAGTTGGACATAGTATCAGCCATTTTTTAATTTGGCCATCCAGACTTCTTTGACTCATTACTATAGAGGTATGTATGTTATATCTTCTATTTTATTTTTTTTATTAAAGTTGTTTAATCATTTGAAAACTAATATATTTTTCTATTTATTTTTATAGGAATACTTCAAAGGTAAAGAAATACTATATAGAAAACAACAAAGACAAATGTCTATGACATCAGATACAAATTCTAGTAGTCTTGACAGATTGTCAAGATATTCAAATTTTTTGGTGGATCATTATGAGTTTCCAATGGATGCTCATGTTTGTGTACTTTTAATAATTGTGTGGATTCTGAAAGCTGATATCATGGAGCTTGTTACTGGAGATAAGTTGGGCATCAACGTAGTACAGATTTTTTACATGTAAGTCTTAACACCTTTTCCCTATGTTATATTTATTAAAAAAGTATACTTATGTCTGTTTTGTATTAGGTATCTTTATAACATTTGTGAGAAGAATGAGCGGACAGAAGTATATGGGTTCATGGACCTGCATTTGATTTCCCCTAAAGCATGTGCATTGGAGGAGGAACAAAGAATGGTTTATATTGCTAAAATAATTGAGCAGAATATAGTCACACAATGTTGGATGATGCCTTTTTGTGATAGGTATGAAACAAATCTCTCTCAAAGTGTTCGTTATATTTTAAAATAAAAAACCACTAACCTAAATTTTTTTTATGAGTCATCATTGGATGTTAAGGGTTTTTTTTCAAGGCAGAAGGAACTTTATTGGATATTCTTTATCCATGGTTATGTGCGGGAAAGTTATAAGAAAATTTTGGAAAAGTAAGTTTCAATTTCGCAATAGTTTTCTATATTATAATGAATTTTAAATTTATCCTATTCGTATTATTTTGTAACAGAGGATGGGTCTACTTTTGAAAAAACACAAAGAAAAGGAGTGTGAAGATAAAATATGTAAATGTAAAGTTAAATATAAATTTATAATTTGTACTATTTGATTTATTACATAAAAATAATATTTTGAATTTACACTCATTTAAACATAATTTTCATGAACAACAAAGCGTCATCGAATGTGGATATTATATGTTAAGATTTATGTATGAAATAATAACAACTGGGACAGTTGTGAACTTTGACCTGGTAGGATTTCCTTTTAAGCATTTTCATAATATTTCATTTGATTTATTCATTATACACATTAAATACTATCCTTTTAATTTGTAGCTATTTTATGACCCTCAATCCTATAGTGCGGAAGACGTAAAACACTTACAAGTGGAATGGTCCAATTATTTTACAGGTTTGATTGATTTTTAGTTGTTTGTAGTGTAAAATGTAATTTTATGTATTGTCATTGTAATTGTGTAGTTGGTAGTCATTTAGGTTTGATTTATTTTTTTTTTAAGTTGACATTGTTAGTTTTGAATGTTATATATTTGAATGTTTAATTTTTCCCAGCTTCTTTTTTTGGTCTAATTATGATGGTTAATCTGGTATGGATTCTGGTCTGGGGGGAGGGGTTCCTAGGGTGTGGTGGTGTTTAATGGGGTGGGGGTATCAAGGGTTGTGGGAGGGTTATCTGGTGGGGTGGGGGGTATCCTGGGTGTCCATGAGAGTGGGGGGGTATTCCAGGGGGTGGGAGCATTTCTCAGAGGGTGGAAGGGCTATCTAGGGAAGTGGGGCTGTCTAGGGGTGTGGGGGTGTCATGTGGGTGAGGGGGGTTTCCAGGGGTGTGGGAGGGCTGTCCAGTGGGGTGGGGTCTAGGGTGTCCATGGGGATGGGGGGGGCAGTCCAGGGGGTGGGAGAGGAGGCGCTGCCATCCCTTGGGGGGGATGAACGATGTTGGAAGGTACTCATCACTCCCACATGTGAAACATTTTGAGATCTCAAGCATCGCATGTAGGAGTGATGAGTACCTTCCAGCAGCATGCCCCCCGAGGGATGGCGGCACCTCCTCTCCCAACACCAGCTGTCCAAGGGTTGTCCAGGGGGTGGGGGCAGTCCAGGGTTGTGAGGGGTGTCCAGGAGGGTGGGGAGTTGTCCAGGGGTGTTGGGGGTTGTCCAGAGGGTAGGGTAGTCCATGGGTGTGTGGGTGTGGTGGGGTATGTCTAGTGGGGTGAGGGGTTCTGGTCTATTTTTTGTAACTTTTTCGTCTGTTTCAGGGGTGTGGGAGGGATATCCACGGGTATGGGAGTCTTTTTCAGGGGTTTGGGAGTGATGTCTAGGGAGTGGGGGATGTCCAGGGGTGGTAGTGATGTACAGGGGTGTGGGGGTGTCCAGGGTTGTGGTGGGGGCAGTCCAGTGGGGTGAGGGGGTTCTGGTCTGTTTTTGGTAACTTTTTGGTCCTGTTTCAGGGGTGTGGGAGGGTTGTCCAGGGGTGTGGGAGTGATGTCCAGGGGTGGGGGTATACATGAGGTTGGGGGGTTGTCCAGGGGTGTGGGGGATGTCCAAGGGGTGGTGGGGATGTCCAAGGGTGTTTGGGGCTATCCAGTGGGTCATGGGGCAGTCCAGGGGTGTGGGGGTGTCCAGGGGTGTGGTGGGGGAAGTCCAGTGGGGTGAGGAGGTTCTGGTCTGTTTTTGGTAAATTTTTGGTTCTGTTTCAGGGGTGTGGGAGGGAAGTCTAGGGGTGTGGGAGTGTTATCCAGGGGGTGTGGGGTATACATGAGGGTGGGGGTTTTCCAGGGGTGTGGGGGCTGTTCAGAGGGTGGTGGGGATGTCCAGGGGTGTTTGGGGCTGTCCATGGGGTTGGGGGAAGTCCAAGGGTGTGGGGGTGTCTCAGGGTGTGGTTGGGGCTATCTAGGTGTGTTGGGGGCTGTCTAGGGGGTGGGGGTAGTCCAGGGGTGTGTGGGTGTGGTGGGGGGAGTCTAGTGGGGTGAGGGGGTTCTGGTCTTTTTTTGGTAACTTTTTGGCCTGTTTCAGGGGTGTGGGAGTGCTTTCCAGGTGGTGGTGGTATAGAGGGGGTAGAGGATTTCTAGGAGGTGGTGGTAATGTCCAGGGGTGTGGTGGGGGGGGGGGGGGGGGCAGTCCATTGGGGTGAGGTGGTTCTCTTCTATTGTTGGTACCTTATTGGTCATGTTTCAGTGGTGTGGGAGGGTTGTCCAATGGTGTGGGAGTATTCTCTAGGGGATGGGGGTATACATGATGGTGGGGGGGTTTTCATGGGTTTGGGGGGCTGTCCAGGGGTGGTGGGGATGTACAGGGGTGTTTGGGGCAGTTCGGGGGTTCGGGGGGGGGGCATTCCGAGGGTGTGGGGGTGTCCAGGGGTGTGGTGGGGGTTGTCCAATGGGGTGAGGGGGATGTCCAAGGGGTGGTGGGGGCTACCCAGTGGGGTAAGTTTTAAATGTTATTAATGTAAATTATTAAATTTTTTTTGGTTCTTGTTTTGGTATACTTCTATTTTTCTGGTACGAATTCTTGGTTTGGTTTCTGGTTGTTTCTGGGGAGAGCAGAGGACTGCTTTCTATTTTTAAAAAAATGTTTTTCACGTCGGTTATTTAATAACCGACGTGATAAAAACCCCTTTCACTGGTTTATCACATCAGTTATTATATAAACGGCATGATAAACCATTTTCCAGGGGTTTATCATGTCGGTTATTAAATAACTAATGTGATAAACACCCCCCTGCACTAGCTTATCACATTAGTTATTTAATAACCGATGTGATAAACCTCCCCCTCTTGGTTTTTTCACATCATTTATTTAATAACCAATGTGATAAAAACCTACCACACTAGTTAATCATGTCAATTATTAAATAACTGACGTGATAAATGCCCCCCCCCCAGTTCATCAGGTGGGTTATTTAATAACGGATGGGATAAAATCCTGGGAAATGGTTTATGACGTCGGTTATTAAATAACCGATGTGATAAACCATTTTCCAGGGGTTTATCGTGTCGGTTATTTAATAACCGACGTGATGACCCCCCCCCCCCCGGCATTGATATATCATGTCGGTTATTAAATAACTGACGTGATAAACCCTCCCCCTCCTGGTTTTTTCATGTTGCTTATTAAATAATCGATGTGATAAACATCGTGATGTTATGTTTTTTATGCCGGTTTTTAAATAACCAATGTAAAAATCAATATTTATAACGTCGTCCATTTTAAAGTCTTCTAAAACCGATGTAAAAAATGAAAAATAACCGAAGTAAAAAACATTTTTTTCACTTGTGGCTCCTCTTGAGCCATGGTCACTAAATTTTTAAGAAACACTAGCCTTTAATCACACCCATACTGACCGTACCACTACACATGATCCCTTTCCATGATATCCTCTATAATTGAGTAAACTAAAAAAATATCACCCATGCCCCGGGTCTTCATTCCTAAAATCATTGTACCAAAACTCCTCAGCCATCGATCTACGCATTGGAATTCAACAATGTCGTATTTAATCAGGTAACAAGATCAACCAGAATGTACCATTATGACATCATCATAGGTAGTGATTGTATAATCTCATACCACCAATCTATTACCTGGCTAAGGCTCTTGTGATTAATAAATCATTGAAATTGGTAGTCTAGACTCCACAACAGTCCATCTTGTCAATACAACCACATGCTTAGCCACCATCAAGAATTGTTCTAACCCCACAAGCATCTAACCACACCCTCATCACACAACAAATGAACATATAAATTCAATAGGGTTAGTCACTTAAACCATCTTACCCATCATAGGAAACATCGATACTAAAGAATTTAAGGTACTCCCTCTTAAGAAAACTATGTAATTACTATACCTATAGTGTAAACCCCTAAGATCCTCACAAACACAAGTCTCAACATCCAAATACAACCATGGTCACCACCACTAAGGTCACCATGATTTTAGGTTGACATCTCAGTAAGGTTTCCCTTAAGTAGTACTAAACATGATCTCACAACGGTCCCTTGCCAAAACTAAGGGTCTCTAGGTCTCCCACCTATCCTAACTAGTTAGGTATCATGTCAGGGTCACTTGGTATAACCACCTAGCCCACAGTTCGAGCCATATTACTAATTCAATGTCATAGGGATTTACATAAATGCTCCCATCATAGAACCCATGTCATCAACATTCCAAAATACTCATCTCTTGTGCCTTAACATACACCATGCATCACATGAAAACTCATTTTCCAATAAGGGCACCAACTCTCACTATAATTACCACATGGGATTACCCTATAGGATATCTATCTCATTGATCATGGTTAATAAATATATACATATGACAACATAATCCTAAACAATGCATGTAGAATGACTATATCCATGCATTTTAGTTTAAAAAACATTATTTAAAGTTATATGGTAAAAAAATATCTATGTTGTTACTGACACATTAAATAACCAAGACTAAACAAAAAACCCACAATGGGTCCAATGATGAGGCACCTTGTGCATATACCTACCCATCAGGTTCACTACACCTCTTGTGTACATGGACTACATTTCCATCCACATCACAAAGCCTCTCATCATATATTCACATGAACTAGCAGCAAAATTAAATCCATATAAAAATAATTTAATCTCAGTAGAATGACACCTTATACATATATAGGTAAACATTTTAGTGGTATTTTTTGAAACCTTAAACAAATAATCCTCATTCTTTAATGAAATAACTTAATAATGGGCCTATTATGATATATGAGATGCCTATTTTATCCACTAGAGAAGTGACAAAATCAAAAAGTAATAATCATTCCAGACATCATGTTCATTTTTCATTATAAAAATCATATCCAACCATAATAATGTATATAAGAACAACAATCCCATAACCTAAGTAATGTGGAATTCATACTAGAATTGGTGTTCTTAACACTCCAACTCAATATCTTTCAAAAGCTCTGACACATTCCAAAATCGCTAGTCAACCAAATCCTAAAATAGTAATAAATAAAATAAAATCAATTCCCTATTACCAATTTTTATCCTCCTGGACCACCTCACTCTATAAACAATAATTGGACTGATTTTCTATGAGTCCTCAAGTACACCTCCCTAAATTTCAAAGGTTTTCTACTTGTACTGGGGGGTCAAATAGGTGTCATGGTGAGGCTATACCTTCTATATTAGTGTGAAAAATATATTATAAAATAGGTAAATGTAATCTATACTAAATAAATCGAATGTATAAACTAATAAATATCTATAGGGCGGTAATAATAAAATGTCGTAAAGGCCCAACCATTTATTCTATACATACAATTGACCTCCAACTAGGTCGGTTATGTATATAAACCAAAAATTAAAATAAAATTAGACACTAGAAACATTAAATCCCAAATCCATATCACATCTCATGATCCCAAAATTTTCTATGTTATCCAAGTGAATATCTAATATATAAGCCACAATCAACAGCCAAACCATCAACTGAAACTAGGTGAATGTCTGCTTGGGAATACATGTACAGGGTCACACAAATAAGGATATCTTCTGTTATGTTTATGTGATATTATCTACTAAAAATAAATATACGTTTAAATAATAAATAAAATAAACCATCATCAGTCCTTAGGTCTGTGACACTAATAGACAATACCTTCTTCAGGTTGATTCATGGTGTCTTTGAGAATATCGCAATAACCATGCCTCCCAATAACATGTGGGATCTAAATATAGGTCTGACCCTACCAAAAATCCTTATCTACGAGGAAACATCCAATAGAAATCCTAACATCAGAGCTCCAAATCCATGGTAACTCCTACACTAAACTCTAAAATCAAGGTGACTCCAACACCATGCTTCATCCTGGTGGAAAATCCAAACTTCAATATCTAAATACATGTAAGCTCCTATATCTATCCACAAAACATTTGGGACTAATCATTTGGTAGTCCAAATATCCAAAATACAAATTTATGTATGCTCTACCACAAACCTCTAATTCAGTTGTAGCGCTAATCATGAGTCTTTATCCAAATCATGGTATCCCAATAGTGTGTCTAATAACAAGTCATCTCCCATTAAAAAAATTCAACATAAAATAAAAATTGAATAATGGATAACCAAATGGCCACACCATCATCATAATTTATTCACCATTAAACTTACACATAGGTTTGGGCTCTCAGTGACACCAACTTTCATCTCTACCAATCCTCAAACACAACTGTCATGAAGCATCCCTGATACTCTAGTTCCCTGATACATGATTAGGAATTGAAATAGACCTAAAGGAGTTCTTGATATACATGGGATGGTGATTATAAAATCTTATTATACAATATAAAAGAGGGGGAAAATTCCATATAAATAGTGGAAGATAAACATACATATTCGTATGCTAAAAACTCCAAAAGGAGACAATACCAGAAAACCAATAGGTATATCAAAACCCAAAAAGGACAACATAATAGTAATAAGAATATAATATGATAAACTATGAAATGTAAAATAAATCAACACTCCAATCATAATGGATAAATAACATCCACCTCCTCCAAGAGGCCCTTTCCCTTTGCTCGGACCTAGTGGAAGGAAATCTAGAAATGGAAAATGTAAATGGTAGGGTGTAAGATAAAATCCCAATAGGGTCTCACCATGTGTTCCATATGAAGATAACATAACAATAAACCAAATATTGCTTCCAATTTTAAATAAAATAGAAATGGAAGTACATTTTCAAATTTAAGACAAAATTTTCTTTCATTTCAAGTGATGAAAAACATTTAAAACATGTATTAAAGAAAATTTTTATATAAAATAGTTTATATAAATCCTTTGGAATAAATAAAGCAGTTTCATAGTAAAAGAAATTTATAATTGAATTATTAACAATAATAACCATGTTCATTTGTTTTTTATTATGAAAGTTTCTAGTCATTGGATCCTCACACACTCGTATTAATGATCGTGGTATATGTATACATACGTCATTTAGGCTCAGGATGAATAGGACACCTCAACATCCCATTTTGGATGAGATTTATCTAAATAGGTTTTTATTAGAGGTTTCTTCATCAATAACATGCTAGGGAATTACCATCCTATCTTGATTTCCCCCAATAAACCACATACTAACCATGATTGCATGTGTTAAATCATTCAATCAATTGAAAATGGGATAATCATTTCATTTCAAATTCATAATCGTCCTTCACAATTCAATTATCCAAATTTCCTTTTCAATTTCCAATTCACTTTCAAACCCAAAATGGTTTTTTATTCAATTTTTGACTATTCAAAACAAAACCAATCATAGGTTTTCATCATTTAAAATTAAGACATTTTAAGAAAAAATTCTCTAATTTTTTTACAATTCAATAAATTTCCAAAATGTGCCGCCAATTCCAATTTCCATTGGAATTGGGTTTCATACCAAAATACCAACAAATTTAAATTCCAATTCAAATTTTCATCAAATTTTGATTTTATAAATTAATTGAAATAAATTTAAATAAATTTAAATATGTTTAAATAAAATCAAGAAAAGCATCTTTAATTATATAGAGAATCTCAAATAGAACCATATAACATTAATCACGGTATAAAATCTCAACACCTATAGAAATATTTCCCAACAAAGGAAAACTGAATTGGAGATCATGAAGTCCAATTTAGAATCAATATCAAAATAAATAGAGTTTAGATCCATCCAACAGTAGATGGTTTAACAAACCCTATAGAGTAAAGAAAGAGATAGAAAGATACAAAGAATGGGAAGAGAACCACATACTATAGAGAGATCAAATGGGATCTAACATGCTTCGATCTTCCTAGGAATGAGTTTGGAGGATCCAAAAAGGGTTCCTGATAGAATCCTAGAATAAGGAATTCATTCTAGGTCATATTAGGACTGAGAAAATTCTATAATGGAGGTTCATGAATTTTTAACTGAATTTTTTGAATAAAAAAGAATCATCTTAATAGTATGATGGAAAGGGACTTATGGTTAGACAAACTATGTGACCTAACCTTGTTCCCCACTACCGAGGTTCATGATTTCTACTAGGTGGGTACATGATTTCTCAAACAGTTCCCCAACAATGAAAGAGTTTCACAGTTTGCACAATTTGGGTGCATAGTTTTGGAAAATCATGCATTAACCATGCATCTATACTAAAATATTTACCTATACTAATGGTTAAAAGTTGTCGGTATAGCCCAGAAAACCAAGGGTATATTCTATACCCGCGTTTTTATGAAACATATGTCCTTAAGCCATCAAGATATACCTATATACATAGTTTGATAAAATTATGGGTAAAGGCTACCTATACCCATGGTTATTTAATGGTCGGGGTAAGAAATTCCAATGTAAATACATATACCTGCAATTTGAATAAACCATGGGTATATGTTTATACCCATAGTTTTTTCAAATAGTGGGTATAAGTCTTTTATTAAAAATCATTCATTGTGATTTAATCTCCGTAACATCCGCATATACTCTAATGACTTTTCCATTGTCCTATAACACATTTTTTATTCTTATATTCAAATATAAATATATATATATATATATATATTAATATCAAATTATTTATTACTATTATTATTATTACAAATAAATAATGGGCTAGTGTATACTCATGGTTTGGTCAAACCGTGGGTATAGGTTATTTATTAAAAAAATCATTCATTGTGAATTGATCCCAAAACATTATTCTTTTAATCTGATGACTTCACCACTATCCTATAACACATTTTGTGTTATTATATTCAAATATATATAGGTTTTTATAAATATATAAAAAAAATTATTTTTATAAATTATTTATTATTATTTTTTTCATTATGGATAAGATTGGGTCAACTTATACCCATGGTTTTTTCAATCCCTGGGTATAGGTGGCCAATACCAACAGTTTACCCAAACCGTTGGTATTGGTTCCCAGAAAAAATTCTTATACACAAGGATTGGTAAAACCATGGGTATAGGTTCTTCTTGTAAAATTTTATTTTTCCCCATGAAAACCTACTTTCATTGTGTAAAAAACCATGGGTATAGGGGTGACATATACCCATTGTTTTTTGAGGCACCACGGGTATAGTTCCTTCCCGTGAAAAATTTCCCCCAGGCAGACTATTCCCATATATTATGAAAAAACATGGGTATAGAGGTGACTTATAACCATGTTTTTTGGATAACTAGGGGCATAGGTCCTTCCCATAAAAATAAAATTCCCCAAGGATATATGGGTAACCTGTAGACATGTTTTTTCCAAAATCATGGGTATGGCCTTATTTTATAGTATTATACCACCCATAAACATCCATAAAATTTAACTTTCTCCCAAAAAACCCAAGAAAACCCCAACTAAAGGCATGATAAAAAATAAGGGTTGAGGATTACCTGAAAACTAGTAATAGGAGGTTATAACCTCCCCACCATATAAACTTTTTTACCCTAGAAAGTTGGTCAATAAGTTTTTATATCAAAAATATGAGATTATTTCTCTCTCATCAGTGTCTCCTTATCCCATGTCTTATATAAATCGGTCTCAAAATCAAGATAACTCCAGTTAAAAACATGATATGGATTAGAAAGCTGTTTTTATAGCTGAGATTCATAGAACATGTTATGTATCATCATCAAATAAGGTGTAAGGGATAAAGTGTAATCCAATTTTCCCATCATATCAATAACCTCAAAATGTACCACAAAAATGAGGAGAAATATTCCCTTTCCTTCCAATATGTTGATGACCTAGATAGGGTGAATCATTCCAAAAAACCCAGTTACCAACTGAGAAATCCAATGGTTTTTTATGAATATTAGCATAATATTTGTACCATCTCTATTACATCAAGATTATATGAATAAAAAATTGAATCCTTACTGCCTTTTCTTCAACTAAGATTAGTCTAATTGAGAAACATTGACTTATCTCTTACCAACATAATGAATATTTACAAGTCCATTCATAAAAGGCCTCAAAAGGGTCCATTCTGATCATGGATGGGTAACTATGGTTATAGGAAAATCCAACGAGTCTCAAATGGTCATTTCATACTCCACTAAAATTGAGGATTCATGCAGGTATCATATCATCGTGAATCTATATATCCTAATCTATTTGGACATTATTTTATAGATAGTATTCCATAATCAAACAAACCTAATATACCTGTGCCTCCTAGATGCCTCTCCAAAATCAAGAAGTAATATCAGGATCCCCATCGGTGACTATTAAAGATATAACTCTACGAAAATAAACATTCTCTCACACATATATATTTTCCAGAGCCTCAAATTTGATTACATCTTGGATGGGCATAATGTGAGCTGATTTTTCCTGCTTATCAATCACAACCCATATTACATTTTTCTTTCAATGGGTACATGGAAACCTAACTATAATAAAAATATCATCCCACATCTAATTCAGCATTTTAAGTGGGTGGATAAAACCTTAAGGTCTCTAATTCTTGGGTGTTGACCTATTAGAAAGTATAACAAAGAGTGATAAAATCATACATTCCCCATCTCATACTTGTCCACTAAAATTGACATTTCATATCATAAAGCATCATTGTGCTTCCTGGGTGCACAACCCATTGAAAGTTATGGTAATCACACATCACATTTTTCTCACAAGTAATGGCATAAAAAAATTATTCTAAAAAAAATAATGCCATCCATGTAGAAAAACCACGCATATAGGGTCTCCCCACTGTAAGAGAGTCTTTAATGCTACTAACATCATCATCAAGCTTCTATTATTGAATAATCTTCTCTATAAGAGAATAGGTAAATTGAAAGATACATAAAACATACTCATCCCTTTTTTCCCAAACTCCTATATGAAACTATGAAAAAAAGATCAATCAAGTTCCACTCTTCTGATGATTCTTTCATGACTTGAGTCATATGTTTCCTTCTCAAAGAATCAGTAGTGGGATTCCATTTCCCCATGGTATATGTGATGTTGGAACCAAATTATCACAAGTAATCCACCCAATTCCTCTGGCGTAGATTTCAAATATTTTTTAGAGAATATATAACTCAAGATCTTGTGGTCGTAATACATGGAAAACCATTCTCTAAAAAGGTAATGTTGCCAACTCTTAAGTGAATGAATCACACTTGTAAGTTCATGATCAAGCGTTGGATAATTATTCTAATGTGGAATAAGATTTTTTGATCCTTGTGGAATAAAGTGATCACCCTATATAAGAACACAATCTAAACCAAAACCTAATGTGTTATAGAAGATCACAGATCCCTACCATTCCTTTGGAATATTTAACACGAGAACAAATGTCAATATTCATTTTAGTTCAACAAAATAACTCTAAAATTTATAATCCCAAATAAACCCAACACCATTATGAGTAAAAGTGGTCATCAAAGAGGACAAATTTGGAAAATATTTAACGAATTGAAGATAAACTCCTTCTAAACATTAGGATCCTTGTGCCTCAAACACGTTACATGGTTTTCTCATCTTATTAAAGCTTTCTCCTTTTTAGGATTTACTAAAATACTATGTTCTAAGACCATATTCCTTATAACTTAACTTCAAAAATCCATAAATCACATTTATATATCTTTTCATAATGTTTGTGATCCCTCAAAAATTACAAAATGTCTCTCAGATGAAAAACATGGTCCCCTTTGAATATAGAGTAAACCAAAATTTTGTCCAAAAATACCACAAAAAATGTATCAAGATACTCATGGGAGGTACTATTCAACAAATCCATAATTTTTTCATGATAATTATTTAGGAAAAATTGTATTAAATGGTACTCTAAATGGTCATAATATCTCTAAAAGGAAAGTGTCTAAATGTCATCTTCTATTATTCTCAACTGGTGGTAACTAGGACGAAGATAAATCTTCGATAACCACTTTACCCCATTTAACAGATAAAATAGATCATCAATCCAAGGAAATGGATACTTTTTATTTACTGTAACTCTATTTAGTTTCTAGTAATCAACATATAGAATAAATTCTCCATCACCCTTCTTAGAAAAGAAAATTGGCACCTCCCAAGGTGACACACTTAGGCATATAAAGACTTTCTCTAACAGATCATCCAATTAAGTCTTCAAATCTTTAATTCCATCTTGTTATATATGGTAATAAGGTATAAACATTGGTTGAGTATCCATAACTAAATCAATAGAAAACTCTAAATCTATTACCTGTAGAAAACAATATAATTTAGAAGGAAAATTTTTAGGAAACTCGATGAAAAATGAATGGATATCATCACTAAAAGATTCCCACTTCAAATCAAAAGTGAAGGCAAATATTACATTCCCCATATCTAGATAAAAATGTATGGTTATACTCAACAATGTGTCCCATTATCCCAAAAATATATGGAACACCCCATTCGGTCAATTATAGGAGACCCATTGAAGATAATGGTGAATTAATGCCTTATTATCAATATTTCAATCCATCCCAAAAATGAAATCAAAATGTTTCATTTCGATAACTTGAAAATATCAATTTAAATCAATCTATGGTAAAGATAACTTTATTAAATGATAATGGAGACCCTACTCTCTCTTAATTATGATAGGTGTTGTAATATACATCACATTATATTAAATATCCATTGGAATATTTAGTAATTTTAAAATAACAGTCGATATAAATGAATCAGATGCACAAGTATCGAATAAGGATGTCACCAAAGATGAATCTATAGTGTTTCTACCTCTCACATTCATAGGACTCGTATCTGCTTCCACATGATACCCTTCCACTATGGGAAGAAGATTCATTCCAGACTCATGGGTCTAGAACCCCTTAGATCATGATGAATATGATGGAACCATAGTACTTTATAGTTTTGATGACCTTCTTTCACTACCTAGAGTAGAAAAAATATATCAAAATTTATGAAACTTTCTTAAAAATTGATAAGATATGAAAATATTGTTTGCGTCAATGGAAGCCTTCATCATATACCCAGGCTTTCCACACTAGAATAAATTCAAAGGGTCCTTTACATAAACTACATAAGGTCTAGAAGAACCCTACTGTCATGATCCACCCTGAGACTCGTCATTATTTCTCTTCCCATTATGGGAACTCATAGATATACCATTGGGATAAAAAGGAAATATCACCAACCCTGACCTACCTGCTAGATCATGTTCGACCATAAATTTCCTATCCAATACATCAGAATAAGAAGTGAGATTCTAAAAAAAACAAATAATAAATATCATATCTCATTACCAAATCAAACCATTGATTATTAATATTCTCATTCATTAAAATATTTGGTAAAAATTGTATAATCTCAGAAAATAAATTTGAATATTTTTTCAAGGTCCTGTTAGCTTACTCGATTTTTAAAAACATCATATCCTTTTCCATAATCGTAGACTCTAGATATAATAGATCAATGAAAATAAGTTTAGATTCCTTCTACTCTAAACCATTTTTCTTCTTCTCTATCACCATCAAGTCTCACCATATATATATAGGACCCTCCATCATAATGGTACCACACTTTACCATAATATATTTGAGGGTTTTAAAGAAATCAAACAAAATATCTATATTTCTTAACTAGTCCACATCCTCTTAAATATCATTAGATCCTTGGAAACTGGGTTGTCATGATGAAGAAACTTTTAATCATGATTCTAAGATTCATTCCTCAAATATTCCACAACTGAAGCCTAATAGGGAATGGGTAAAGATTCCTTTTCCATATCTTGGAGATCACATACAATAATCTGAATGATATTCTAGTCCATGAAAGGATTTTCTCTTTTTCTCATCAACATATTCCTCCTGGAACCTATTAACAAGTTATCTTGGATGCATTATGGAACACAACATCAACAATTATCATATAAGACATCAAAAGATTACTCAGATCAGAAATCAAACAAGAAAGACAAGGAAATCAGTCCCATCAAAATAAGGAAAAAATATTTGGATTTCAACAAGTCCAAATCAAAATTAGGTAAAACTATAAAATTATTTTTCAAGATTCCTTTCCCAAACTACCCATGGTGTATTAAGGGCCATTACCATGAGAGATTTCCATAAACTTACTTTAAAATATCTCCGAAGTCCCAAAAATATAATCTAAACTTCATAATGACATCAAGGAATAATGAATAACCTTATCCTTTAATATCACATTATCATGAACTATCTTAGATACCCCGGTACCATGATACCCAATCTATAACTAACATGGACTGAATGGAATTCTCAATCCCCATGGGTTTTCGACTACAACCCAGAAATATACAACATAAAAGAGGGAGCACATTTTTCTTTTCAAATAGTGGAAGATAAACATGATCATATGTATCATAGAAAAACTCTAAAATGAGACAGTACTAGAAACCAAACATGTAAATCCAAACATGAAAAACATCAAAGTAATCAGAATCTAACAAGATAAACTCAAACATTCCAAATGAATCAACATGCCACTCCCAATGAATATCTACCTCCATAAATAGGTTCTTTCCCTTTTCTCATACATGTATGAATTAAATATACAAACATCCAAAGGAAATGGTAGTGAGATGAAATCCCAAAAGGGTCTCACCAAGGGTTCCATAGTAATATACCTTAATAATAATAAAAAACATGATTTATATTTTAAATGAAACAAGCATGGAAACACGTTTGTCTATTTAATATAAAACATTATTTAATTTCAATGTATTTCAAACATTTCAAACATTGTTTAAATAAACATTTCACATAAAATAGATTGTATAAATCAACTGGCATGAATAAAGATGTTTCATATCCCATGGTATTTATAATTAATGTAATCACAATAAAAACCATTGTTATCTACCCTTCATTATGATATTTTCTATTTATAGTATCTTCACACACTCATATCAGTGATCATGGAGAATATACAAACATTTCCCTCAAGATGAGGTTGAATAGGACTCATTAACATCCCATTCAAGATAAGTTTTTCCTAACAAGGTTTTTCATAGTTTTAATTTTCAATATGTTTCTATTGAATAAATATCCTACTATATTTTTCCAAATAATCCACTAACAAACTATCCTTGTATGTGCTCAATCAATAAATCAATTCAAAAAGGAAAAATCATTTCATTTCAAATTCACTATAATTATTCAAAATTCAATTGCCTACTTTTCCTTTCCAAATTCCAATTCACATTCAAAAAAATTGGTTTTTAATCAATTAAATCCATTTAAAAACCAAACCAATCATATAAATTCATCAATTAAATTTGATCCAGATTGTAAAATCAATTCCCATATCATTTCACAATTCAATCAATTTCCAAAGTGCGCACCAAATTCCTATTTCCATTAGAATTGGTGTTTTCCCAAAATCCATACCAATTCAATTTTCAATTCAAATTTTTATAGAATTGTGTTTAAAAAAATTAATTTAAATCAATATATGTAAAATCCAGAAAATAAATGTTTAATTATATGAAAAAACTCTAACGGAACCACCTATCTTTAATCATGGTAACAAATACGAACACCCGTAGTGATATTTTCTAATGACGAATGACCAGAACTATGATCAAGAAACCCAACATAGTTTTAAGATCCAAATAAATAAATTTTATATCCATATAATATTTTTTGATCTAAAAAAACCCTATATAGGAAATAAAGAGCGACCAGGAGAGAAATAAAGAAAGGATAATCACTTATCGGATATGGATCCAATGAGATTAGCCACGCTTCAATATGCATCGGAATGAGTTTGGAGAATCCATAAAGTGTTCTTGAGGGCCTCCAAGACCTAGTAATTCGTTATATTTTTAGTTAGGGTTGATAAAATGTTAAAATGGGGGTTTAAGAATTTTTATAATTATTTTCAGAATAAAAAAGTGTCATTTTCAGGATTAGCTGGGCTTGGTCGCACTATTAGAAAAATATTAAACGCTAACCATGATCCCATATATTGAGGTTTATGGTTTTTACTCGGTGGGTGTATAGTTTTTGAAACCATTCACCGACCATGAAAATCCCTATTGTCTAGTGTAGAACGATTTTCATTGGATGGATGCACGGTTTGGGAAAACCATGCACCAACTACACACAGCCTAGAAACATTAAAAAAATTTAAAATTCCACATAAAACAACCCAATAAAAACCCAAAACAAATCATAATAAAAAAATTCTATCAAGGAGAACCTAAAAATTAGTAATGTGATGTTACACACCTATTCAGGATTGATCGGTCTACTACGAACCCTGGGTCTCATCATAGTAGTTGCACCCTCACATGGATCATTTGTCTCAAATGGGTCTCTGTTTAAAACCCAATTCTCTAAGGATGTCACCTCCCATGAAATCATAAAAATATTAGCATGTAACCAGGTTATATGTGGTTTTCAAAAAATAAAATAGTTAAAAGATGTCCCCTGACCCATCTTGATTATCAAGGTCTCACTGGTCGGTTCGATCACTTAACCCAGTCATAGTCAACCTATGTTCTATCCACCTAGGCTTGTATATGGATAACAAATCATGTTAGTTCTGACCTCACCTCTAAAGAGGTTTGTTAGCCACTGAGTACCTCAATTTCCCATTTGGACCTCTTGGGATGGTGGTCTCAAGTCACAAAACAATTATTTCAATAAAGAAGAAACTTCACTACACTAGGACTATGATATATCTTAAGTCCTAGTTACCCCGATCAATAGGTTCAAAGGTTAGGACATGCCAAAAATCAATACATAGAACATCAGTGGTTGAGGATTCATGTCAATGAATTAGGACCATCATGGCCTACATAATTCGATATGTTTCTCTATGAAAATCAAACTAATTCAACCATTTAATCGAATTTAATCATTTAATTTATATTTTAAACCCATTTAATATAAAAGTAATCTCCTAAAGTTGTTATATTTCACAATTCATGTCACTTAATCAAAGAATAAGTCCCAAGACCACCTATCATTATAGAAGACAATTCCATTTAATCTCTAGTCCTACCACTCTCACCAAGGGTCACCTAATTTGTCACTACTCAACTGGTCACCACCCATGCTCTCATCACCTACATCGCCCAAAGGAAATAAATATAATTAAATATATCCATTTAAAATCAATTAAAAAATTTATTCTAAAAGGAAGAATTCCAAAATTATCAATAAATGTTTTGTTTAAAAGGAATTACACCCAATGGATCTCCAAGGGACTATATCACACCACCAACCCTATGCTGAGTGGGATCTCAAATAGACAGTATCAAATTTAAAGGAATTAAAATTTAATTTTTACCAAAAACCAATGATAAATTGATGTGACAACATACCTCACCTCGAATGACTATCCACTACATAAATATGGTGTCTTAACTCACCCTCTTCCTAGGTAAAGTGAAATCACTACTGCATTCAATTGATTTTACCATTATTGGGTGGAATAAAAATCAAATACACACACTCAAAATTAAATTTTTTTCCATTTTCATGATAAACCAATTTGAAGAAAAGTGGGGAACCATATAATAAAAAGTTATAAATTGTGATAGTAAATGTTTTTGCGTGCCAATAAAACATTAGGGAATAAATATCCAGTACATGATGCATGATCTAGATGATATGAATTCTTTCCACCCTATGATCCTTAGGGATTTTCTCCTATAATTAATAAATCATCACTTTCCTTATTTTAATGAATTTGTCTAAAATAATTTTCACCCCTCTGAATCCCCAGAGTAGAATGTAGATATGATAATTTTACCAATCCTATTATTCCTTAGTACAGACTGTCTCATCAATAGATTTAATATAGTTTTGATCTTCCTCAGAATCTATGATCAAAATATTCCCTTCCAAACTCTTCTCCATATAATTCCAAAAGTGGATTTTTTTTCTAGTATACTTGGATGCCTCTAGTTTTTAAACTACTCCACATTCCTCTCCTCTCTCTAGGTTATGAAAAAAATCATTTTCTGGGATATTTCCTTCTAGTTAAATATCTATGATTTTAATACATTTTTTTGGGGATTTAGTATTCATCTTTTTTATAGGGTAAAAATAATCTTTTTAAACCTTGGTATTTTGACTTACATTCACCAGATAGTTAATATCATCAATGATCTTTTTATTTACTTTAATTGGAGAATTTTGGTAAACAAAAGTGGTTTTATAATCCTTCTCATACTCTAAAGGTTACTGAGGGGAATCAGCTATTATTGCCTCATTTTTTGATGTTTTCTCCACTAGGGATGGACCCATCTTCTTGTCCTTCCTATGTCTCCCCATTTTCCACCACCAGGTTCCTCTATCTCATCCAATAAATTTTTTATACTGGATAACTTGTTCTATATGAGGATTTGTGGGATATCTATTGGTGTTAGAATATTATTTATTGCCTTAGACTCTGAAGAGAAAATCTCTATCGAGCTAGGTGATACTAGTGGTATGATACCGTGTTTTGGCTACATAAAGAGGCCCCCAGAGCTCCCATCACACTTTCTATTGAAAAAAAATGATTCCATCTCTATCTGATTCAGAAGAACCATGCCTAAATCTCGAGGGTAAATAAGTCACAACAACATAATACCTCACTATATCACTACCTTCAATGTCAATATCATGAACCAGGGTATCCCTACTTTTCCATCCAACTAGATATTGGCATATAAATCATCATAAGCACATTAAAAAATAAAATTCCTTTGGAATAAAATACACAGTAATGGACTATGCCTTCTTATCTTGTCCCTTTTTATTTATGGTGGTTATAGGTTTTTTGGGGAGGTTTTTTCAGTTTTTAAAAGAGACTAGAGTAATAGAATAGGTACTCAAAGAAGTAAATGGTGTGTACTTGTTTTACAATACATTTATAGGTGATTCATAACTTGTATAGCCATATGGTTCCCAGATTGTACACAACTGAGGGGGAATCCCAAGTATTTATTCCACCTTGTATAAGTGGAATTCATGATGTTTATTAAAAAAATGTTGAGGTGACATGATTTCTGAAAAATTTCTATTTTGTAAATTATTATGGAATTCACAACTTTTTTATATATTTTACGATGTGATTATGGAGGTATCTAGGATTTTAATTCATTTTAATGGATTATTCTTATTATTATGTCATGGTTTTATTCACTATCATTTTGAATTATCCATAGGTTCCTTCAAAGGATCTTTTATACCCCTTAATTCTCTTTTAATTCATTAGATCTGGTGGATTCCCATCAAAGATCGGTAAAAAGACTATCGTTTTTCATGGTAAGTTTCATCTTATTATTGTCTTGGGGATTAATTTCATCAATGTTTTTCTGGTTTGGGGTATGATTTATGATTCTTTTAATGACATTTTTTCTGGTGTAGGCCGATCCCTGATTTTCTTTTAGTTTTTTAGTTTTCAAATAATTTCTTCTTTTCCCTCTAGTGTGCGATAATTTAGAAACGATTTCTTGAGGTACTAAATTTTTTATTTCACTATATTATGTATCATATATAAGTCACCTTCTCTCATTAAACTTTGTGATATGGTTCTCATGGATAAATCAAAGATAAAGAATTGGACAAATAAAATTTATTAGGGAATGGGGAATATTTCTCATACATTTACAACTCTAATATTATTTTGGATGTGGTGGATTTTATGGGCTTTATGAACCATTGAAAATTTTGGTCATTAGTGGAATTTTTTCACTAGAATATATGTTTTTTGACTACTATGAGTATTGTGATTATTGTTATATCATCATAAAATTAAAATTTTTTAACCACTTATATTTCGATAATGAAATATTTTCCATGGGATTATGGAATGTGAGATAACACCACTAAAATAATTTGGAATGTTATAAAAACCCCTTTGTTAAATCTATAACATGATCTTTAATGTCTTGTGATGTGTTTTCATTATATGGGTAATAAATTTATGTATAATATGTGACATGGGGTAGAGGGTTGAGATTTTTATTTGATTTTGGGGTATTGATATTTTGGTTTTCTGGTCATGATTTTGGGGGTGTGGTGGTAGTATGATCATGATTTTGGGGTGGTATGGTGGTGGTTTTTGTAATTGCTTTTTGGAAGGTGAGTTGGGGTGTTTTCCAATGAATTGGGGTTTTGGGTTTTTGTTTTTTTATTGTTCTTTTGGGGTGAAAAGGTGGTTTTTGTGTATCCATTCTTTTGGGCAAGAGATGTGGTAGCTATTTGGCCATGCTTTTAGGGTGATGATGTGGTGGTTATCTAGCCATAATTTTGGGGTTCTCATGTGGTGTTTTTAGCCATGTTTTGGTGTGGTAAGTTGGTGGTGTGATGGAGATTATGTGATGCTTGTAATTTCTCTTTTTTTGTGCTATATGTATTTTTATTGAGGGAATAACTTATTTAATAATGATTTATATTTATGGGGTTTATATTAGTTAATAAAAAAGAAATTATTAATGAAAAAATAAACGATGGGATGTGTGGTTAAATGTGGGTGATTCTTAATAATGAAATGAATGGTCAAGATAATGTAAATTGGTTGGAAATGAGAAATGTGCCTTGTGGCTTTTGGATTGTTGTGTGGTGTTATGAAATTAGAGATTACAAAAAAAATGAAGGTGTTGTGATTTGTTTAGTGTTTTATTGTGAACCCATAGGTCGATCTTGTGTGTGGTTACATGTATATACATTTATATTCAATAATATTTCTATATGAAACCCACCTATGTCAAGAACAATATTTCAATGCTCGTATATTCAAATGAATGATTTTTCCAACATCTCGATGATGGGGATGGATGGATGGATACCCCCACTTCCCCTCTCTCTATTCCACGTGAGTAGATATGCATAGGTTGTGTAGCCTAAAGTATTTTATTTAACTATGTGACAGGCAAGGTGTATTCTATGAGATGTGATGACCGGGTGGTGGGGCATTTGCCCGTGTGTTTTTGGGTAAAAGGTGAGGATTGTGTTGTGGGGTGATGGCCTAGGAGTCTTCGGGAGAGATGTGATATGATTGTTCTTTGGGGAGTCCTATAGGGGGGTTGTTCATGGTGGGAGTAGGGAACAATGTTTATGTACTTCATGTTAATGATACACTATTACTCTGGTTATAGTTATGATATGATGGACTAGGTTTTTGCGGGTCAGATGTGATATGACCGTGCTATGAGGAAGTGTCCCAGGTGTTTGTGGGAGTTCTGTGTTGTGGTTGTTCTATAAGGTGGTGGTATTTATTATTCAAAAGACATGGGAGCATCAAGATGTTCAACATTGTTGTGTGAGAGTGGAAAATAAGGGGAAAACTGTGTGGAATACCGCTAATAAATATGCTTATTATTATGTAATTATACATGGATTTCTTTATTTGGTGAGTGCGAATTGGTGAGATTATGATATAATGTTTACCACTTTAGGAGTTGCTGGTTCTATTATTTTATCATGGGTTAATTAGTATGCTTCTTTCATATGTGCACTGGAATCATTTTTTTCTTACTATGTATACTTATATGCCCAGCCTACATGTATAAAACATTTTTTAGTTTTCCAAGAGGATTACATGGAATGTTAAATACATTACTATCTTAGAAATTTGAATATTTGATCTTTTGTTACATTATCTTTATTTTTTGGTATTTACTTTGGATACTTTTATCTGTATTAGTTTTATTTATGCATGTATTTTGGAAAGATTATTGGTTTCTTTTTATATTATTTCATGAAATTTTTTTGTGATGATTTATAATATCTCTCAATCCTATATTATTATAAATGTCAATTCCTTCCATTTTATGATATTTTTATACCCTTAGTGATAGTCACCAACCAAGTTCCAACTGGAGGTAGGAATCTGAGTTCATTGTCCCTCTCCCCACATTGAGGTATCATTAGATGGAGGGGGTCATGATATAGTGGGATTATAGTTTCAAGATTGAGATATAGCATGGAGTTTTAGTGAGGTACATAGATACATTCATGTGTTGGTATATAAATAGTACTAGTTGACCTTGGTTCTTGACATCATCTTGGGATACTGGCTAAGACACGGGATTTTAGGGCACCCCATTATCAAGTTCAAAAAGAAATTCTTATTGAATGATCGGGTGTGGCGGACTTATTTTCATGGTTGAGAACTAGAATAGGTATATTAATTATGATGGTTTTTTCTTGGAATTGGTTTTCTATGGATAAAAGAATAAATACAATTAAAATGATTCTAAATAAAATAACATACTACTGAGCTTTGCAAATTTTTGTTTTATTTTCAGCTATTGATCATACACATCATCTGCATGTGATTTATGTAGTAGAGGTTTAGAATGTTGATCTGATTGAGGAGGATGATCAAGATATAAGGATGTTTCATGATTTACAGGTGAATTATTGGTGAAGTACATGGAAGTGTTTCAGATGTAGAGATAGAGAGCTACTTAGAGGAGCGAAAGACCACTATCAGATTGATCCAAGCCCCAGTGGATTATTGGATCCCTTGGGATGTCAGTTAGATGCCAGGAGGAACGCATCAGTAGTAGATGTTGTATTTGGGAGTGTGGAAGGAGGAAAATTTTTTATGGTTCATATTTCATAAGGAGTTCAGGTAAGAGTTCCATTCATTGACCATAAAGATAGTTAAGAGGTAGTAGTTTCTTTCTCTTTAGTAGGGGTATGTCATTGAGGGAATTGGGAATCATGTTCATGGAACTTATATAATTTTTTGAATGTCACTTTCTAGATGAGTAACCTCATGGGAGACATCTTGAGTTGGCACTCTATCCTTCTATTTATAATTCAGTCACCCATTTTATATTTCTAACGTATCTGAAGGTTCAAAAGAAGTTGGAGTTGATTGATTAGATGAACTCACAATGAGGTTGCTCATAAGAGGGTAACTATAATTATTCCTCAAGGAGTAGGGTTTATAGTGGAAGGTCTCAGGTTCTAGGACCTTCAAAGTTTCGACCAGTGTCTATTCATCCTTAGTAGTTTCCCATTCTGTATTTTGAGTCTAGTGGTTTCCCATATTTTCCTAGACATATCCGTCCAGTGTGTATTGGTTTTGGGGTTCATTGGCCATCACAAGAACAAGTTATTAATGGTTCTACAAGCTCAATTTCGTGGAGGTGGACAAGTTCAGCACCTGCCAAAGCCTCAATTTCTAGTGACACTAGTTTTTCAGAAAAGGCAGCAGGCATACGCTCCACCAAGGGGAGATGGATCAGGTAGAAGACGACCTCAGGATGTTCCTCATGTTTAGGGATATTTTCCCAAAAAATTCCATGGTGTTTTCTTTCAGAAGATAGGTAGAGGATCTGGTAATTTTTAGTTTCACATAGTAGAGGCAGCAGTTCCAGACTATTAAAAGACCATGTTAGGTATGATTAGTTTGATTAGCACCCTTGTTTGGGCCCTCTTTTGATCAGGTGTCTTCCACTCCTTTTTCTCACATTCTTATATTTTCTCTAGTATAATATATATAGTGGATTCTCAGGCCCCTGGTCTTTACTACACTATTCGGAGACCAAACTATCTTGTTGTATGTGTGTTGGGTATTTAGATTGATGATGCAGTAATATTTGTCCCATGGGGATCTTTTTTGCTATATACAGATCCATATGATGTTATCCTCCTCATAAATTGCTTGTATTCTATGGGTGATTTTATAGAATACATCCATGGATTGTCATTTCCTCATATGTGGATGTCTAGTGTGTTGTTTTTTATGGCAAGTAGGGTTGTTGTGTTAAAATCATGTGTGTGGATCCCCTTCTTTCTTTGATGTAAGATTTATTGGTGGAATCAGTGGATGCTTGGATAGTGGTGGTCCCCAGGGATGTGGAGGAGTTCCTTGAATTTTTACTAGAAGAGGTTGTTACACAAAAACATCAACATGAACCGAGGATCGCGATATACTTAATGCCCGATGCTTCTCCAATTTCAATGTCTCATTATTGTATAGTCCCTTTCATGTTATTAGTGTTGAGGGTTGAGATAGAAACTCTGATGAAAAAGGGATTTTTCTGGCCTAATTTTTCATCATGGGGTACTCCAGTGTTTTTCTCTAAGAATTAGGAAGGAAGTATGAGGTTTTGAATAGACTAATGTAAGTTGAATTAGTTGATGGTCAAGAACTGTAACCCTCTTAAAATGATTAATGGTATTTTAAACCAGTTGAGAGGGGTTAGTTGGTTTTCTAAGATCAGTCTATAGTTTAGATATCACTAGTTGTGGGTGAGGGAGAGTGATATATAGAAGAATACCTTTATGTAAAGATACCAGTAATTCAATTTTTCATTCATGACGTTTAGTGTTATAAATGTCCCAGCGAGGTTCATGGGGGTTATGAACACTGTGATTTAGAGTTCATGGACCAGTTCATTGTTTTATTAATTGAAAATATATTGATCTACTCAAAGTCATATTATAATCACTCTGATCATCTTAGTGATGTATTAAAGGTCTTTAGACACCACCTCCTTTTTGGTAAGTTGTCCACATGTGAGTTTTAGACATAATAGTTGAATTTTCTTATACATGTGGGGTCTCAATAGGGTGTTTTAG
This sequence comes from Viscum album, assembly GCA_963277665.1. Taxonomy (NCBI): domain Eukaryota; kingdom Viridiplantae; phylum Streptophyta; class Magnoliopsida; order Santalales; family Viscaceae; genus Viscum; species Viscum album. The sequence continues at coordinate 424,012,166 of OY728129.1, forward strand.
TAAACTAGTCGAATGTCAAAGAATTTGTTTCTTAAAAAGTACCCAAGATTACGGTAGATTTTCATATTTTTCTTGGTCTCACAGGATATTATTAGAGTTTTGTTTCTGATTTATCGCACATTGTGGCCCTATTGACGGTGTAGAAAAATTTACAAGGATTTTTTGTGGATTGTGTAGTTCCATGTAGCATTATATTACCTGAAGGGGATGTTGGTCAGTGATCCATTAATTCATTTTCTTGAGGATGGTGTGATGTTTATGGTGTTTTTTGACGCGTCCAACTGAGATTGGGATACATGTTGATGCAGTAGGGGTAGTGAACTCTTATTGTTATGGGTAGTTACATCCCCATGAGTGTAACTATGTCACCCATGATTTGAATCTAGCATTTTTCATGTTTTCATTGATGTTGTGGTGGCATTAATTCATTGGGAATTACATTGTGGTCCTTAAATATCACATGACCTTGAGTTATATCTTTACTCATCTTTAGATAAATTTGTGGTAGTAGAGTTTTATGAAGATTATTTGGTATTATGATTTTGAGATCTCATAAACCTTAAGAAAGTTATATTTTTTAACTAAAACATTAAAGAAGAAATACATGAAAGGATTTTGATCATAATTTTTGGGGTTATTAGAGAGAAATTGGGGATTTGATATCCTTTAACTTAGATTCAAAATTATATGATGATAGATGTTTTTTGTTTCAAATTATTGTATATTCTTCTCTGATGTCAAAATTTGAGGAGTCTCGGTGGAGAGACTTTGTGTAAGAGGTAATTCATGGCCATGTGATCTATGGTGATCCTCCAAATAAGTGTTCTAAGGATGCTCAAAACAATATTTTATTAATGGGAGGTATATTATTTTGTTAGTTATGTGTGAGGGAGTCATTCTTATGTTTTATAACTAATATTTGGTGGTACACCCGTTAGTTTATAATATGTATAATGGCTTGTGGACACTGTCTTGGTGGACTTGGATGAAATGAGTATTGGTGGAGTTTATGGTGAAATTTTTGGTTTTCTAGTAGGTGAAGGTTGATCATTATGTTCCTGAGAGTTTTTTACAGCCCTTGGATGTTCCCTAGTGGAAATGGTTTGAAATATAACTAGATTTCATCACAGGGTTTACCCTTAGATCATGGTGGTTATGATATTATTTGGGTGACTATGGATCGATTGATGAAATCAGCCAACTTATTATAAATCAAGGAGTCAGGTTCAGCGGATGCTTTGGCTAAGAGGAATGTGGTTGAGGTAGTGAAGTTTCATGGAGTTATGGTGTCCATTGTCTTGGATCTGGAATCATTTTTTACCTCAAGAGTTTATAAAGGATTATAAGATGATTTTGGTACCTAGTTAAACCCCAATACTACTTTCCACCCTCAGATAGATGATTAGATGGAGTGAACCATCCATATTTTTCGGGATATGTTGGGGGCATGCCTCTAGAACCATAGTGGATCTTGGGTATGGTCCTTTCCTTTGGTTTAGGTTTCTTATAATACAAAATATCAATCATCCATCAGTATGGCCCCCTTTGAGGCTTTGTACAAGTGACAATTTCTTTCTCTATTGTTTTGGATGGAGGTTTTAGAAGAATTAGTTCTTAGTCCTAATGTGGTGCATAGTAAGAAAGAGTATGTTCATCTTTTTAATGAGAGGATGAATATAGGGAATGCCTGATATAATTATTATGTTAATCATATGAGGATTCCCTTGGAGTTTCAGATTGGGGAACATGTGTTCTTGGAGGTTTCCCATCAATGTGATTAGTGGGGGATTGGCAGGGGATAAAGCTTTATCCTAGCTTTGTTGCAACCATTACAGTGTTAAGGTGGGTTGGTGACATTTCGTATCGGTTGGTGTTTTGACCATAGTTATAGAGGATCCATGAAATCTTATAATTCTCTCATATTCTTTAGTATATTCATCTTGACACCCATTTCACTTACTACGGGGGGTTTGAAATAAATGATGATGAAAAATTCATAGAGTATCCAGTATAGATCTGAGGTCATCCGGAGAAGATTTTGTGAGAACAAACGATTCCTTTGATTCGTGTCTTGTGGATACTTCCCATCTGGGATGAAAGTACATGGGACAGAGAGATGTAGATTCATACCTAGTACTCATTTTTGTTTTGATTTTTCATTTTCAATAGTTTTCTTTTTTATGTGATGTTTGGGCCCTTCTATTTTATGTGATGTTCTATTTTCCTTGATGTATGATGTGTGATAAAGTTATGGAATATGAAAAGGGGGGACCTAATTACTAATTGATACACATTATACAATGATGCAATTTAAATTGTGAGTGTGTTTCAGTGCCACCTATACATGATAGTATCTTGACATGAAAGATGCGATTCCCAGATTTGTATGTTCAAGATGATGTAGTTAGTTGGTTTTTGTAGTTATTGGTTTGGTGTGTGTAGAGGTTGGATGGTTACGGTGGTGTGGTTGTGTAACGATGAGGTTACATGATATGTTTTATGGAAATTTGGTTTGGAATTTTTTTCTAGTGTTATATTTTAAGGTAAGAAAATATCCTTGAGAGGAATCTCATGGGGTGGTTTTTCAGACCCTTTTCCTTCTTGACATGTTTTTGGATTCTTGAGGGAGAGAATCATATGATAGGTATCGGATGTAATAGACCATTCATTCATGGCCCATTTCTTTTCCATGTTTTTTAATGGTGTTTGGGGGTGGTTTTGGTAGGTTTTTGTGGATACTAAAGTTTTATTATATCTATTGTAGGTAGTTCACATCATGTATTTCTTTAACACGATGTGTAGAGGTGATTCATGGATTATATAGAAAGATGGTTCCAATCTTTTACATGGAAAAGGGGGAACCCATGATGTGTATTACACATCGTGTAAGTATAAATCCTGAAAAATTTTAAATAAAGTCTACGAAAAAATGATTTTAAAAAAAATTACATTTTTGGAATTCATGTAGAATTCACATTGTATATATATATTACATGAAAAAAAAATTGTGGGATCTAAAATTTTATGTATTTTTCACAGTTTATTATTTTTATTTGGATGTTTTTTTCTTCCCTTTTATTATGGAAAATCCCTTGGAGCCCTGGGAGGATATTCAATCCCACTTAATTCTACTTTTCTTTGTTGGATCTGGTGGATACCCATTTGTGATCAATGGAAATCCTATACTTATTTTTGGTTAGTTTTTTCTTCTTCATCCCTTGGAGATTACTATGGTGATGTTGTTTCAGTTTTGGGTTTGACTTGGGTTGTGTTTTGATGGTTCTTTTTTTCATTGAAGTTCAATCTATTGGTTTCTATGTGTAGTTATGGTTTTTGGGTGTTTCTTATTTTCCCTATTCTGTATAGAAAGTTGGAAATGCTTCTTTGAGGTAGTGATTACATCATTTACCTTTTATTGTATTTCATGTGGGATAGGTTTTCTATTTTTTATCTACGTGAGATGGTTGGAATAGATAAATAAAATATAAATAATTGAATGATTAAAATATAAGGTGTTTATAGGAATATTTCCCTTTATTTAATAGATTTTATATTATTTTGATATGGTGGATTATAATGTCTTGATGACCCACTAAAATATTTGTCTATTTAGGGAATTGTTTTCACTAGTTGATATGTTTTTCACATCTATGATTGTTTTTATAGTTTTGATATCATCCTAAACTGGAAATTGTTTAACCACTTATATTTAGAAAATGAAACGGTTTTCCCATGATTATACTGTGTGTGATAACGCCCCAAAAATAGAGTGGAATGTGAAAAAAGTTCCATTGTTAAATATTTTAAAAGATATTTGATGTGTTATTATGTGTAGACATACTATGGAGCAGTTATGGGTGTTTTTTGATGAAATATGGTACTTATGAGTAATTGGTGGATGTGTTTTAGGGTGGTGAGGTGGTGGTTGTATGTACATGATTTTGGGGTGGTGATGTGGTGGTTGTTTGGCCCTGATTTTTATATGGAACAGTGGTTATTGTTTGGACATTATTTTGGGGTGGTGAGGTGGTGGTTATTTTTTTATTCTTTTAAGGAGGTTAGGTGTAGGTTGTGTGGCCATGATTTTGGGGAAGTGTGGTGGTGTCTTTTTTCCATGTTGTTGGGGCACCAGGGTTGAGGTTTTTTGGACATGATTTTTGGGTAGTGTTGTGGTTTCAACTTTTTTTGTTCATTTGGGGTAGATAGGTGATGGTTTTTTTGGTTTTGATTTTTGGGTGGCAAGGTGATGGTCTGATGGAGATGATGGGCCACTTTTGATAAGGCATCCTGTTGTGCAACTTTCCCAGGTAGTGATGGAATAACATATTTAATAATAATTTAAATGTTTAGAGTTTGGTTTGGTTAATGGTATGAAATGATTAATTAAAAAATAAATGATGGGATGGATGGTTAATTGTGGTTGATTATTAATAATTAAATAAATGGTTTATATAATAAAAATTTGTTGTAAATGTGAAATGTGGCTTCAGTCTTGTTTCTTATTGTGTGGTGTTATGTATTTATAGGTGGCAGAGAAAGTGGAGGGGTTGTTAGTTGGTTAGTGTGTGTTTTTTTGTAAACCCATAGGTTGGTCAAGTTTGTGGCTATATGTATATAATTTTATATTCTTGATGATTTCTATATGCCCTCCACCTATATAGAGAAATATGTTCTGACACTCATATATTAAAATAGGGGGTGTTTTATCGACATCTCGGGGGGTGGCGAAGGATGGATGTCTACCCACTCCTCCCCACTCTCTCATATAGGTGAGTAGATATGCACAAGATGTGATATTCAGAGGTATGTTAGTGAACTAGGTGATGGAACATTAGTTTTTAGATGATATGTGATGATCAATCTATAGGGAATTAGACCAGGCGTTTTTGGGAAAGATGTGATGACCATGTTATTGGGAAGTTTCCTAGGTGTCGTTAGGAGAGATTTTATATGACCATTCTATGGGGTGTCTTATGGTAGGTATCATGCATGGTAGGAGGAGGGAATGAGTGATATATCTTTCATGTTTTTGATTCCCTACTACTCTAGTTATGATTGTGATGTGATGAACTGGGTGTTTTCATGCAAGATGTGATGTGATCATGCCATGGGGTGGTGAACCGGGTGTCCATGGGAATGATGGGATGTGAATGTGTTTTGGGATGGTGGTATATGTTATTTAGAAGAGATGGGATAACCAGGATGTATGATGTTGGGATGTGAGAATATGAAATTAGTGTGAAATTGGTGTGGTCAACCCTTTATCAATATGCTACTTACTATGTTATTATACATGGTTATCGTTATTTTGGGAGCATTGCATGATGGGTTTTTGTTGATATTTGTCCTATTTAGGTGTTTTCTGTTTTTTTATTTTCTCATAGGTGAATTAGTATGATTATTTTACAAGTTCTTAGGAAACATTAGTTTTCATAATGAGTTTACTTATATTCTCAACCAATATATATAAAACTATTTTTAGGTTTCTCAAAGTATTACATAGACCATTATGGACATTACACTCTTAGACCTTTGGATTGATGTTGTGTCGCTTCTTTAGCTTTTATTTTGGGTATTTGTTTTCGATAATTTTCCCTATATCGGTTTTATGTATACATGCATTTTCGGATAGTTATTGGATTTTTTTTTATGTTATTTCATGGAGTTTTGGTGGATGATTCATGTTATCTCTCAATCCAACAATATTATAGAGGGTAATTCCCCCCATTTTATGATAATTTTTATTTCCTTCATGCTAAATTCTAACATGGGGCCTACGGGAGGTGAGACTCAAGGTTTATTATCTCACTCCCCTCATTGCAGTATCATTGACGGGAGGAAATCATTACAGACACTATGGGTAATGATTTCCCATACCATCCTCTTAGTATCTAACACTTATTGGGAATATATTTCGATCATGTGAGTGGAATAACATATCTAGATCCCTCAGAAAGAACCACAGTATTGGTTAACATAATAATGTCCGCTCAATTTTCTTCCATCTATGTATATCATAATTAATACACACTATAGGTGCCTCATTATTAACCCTCATCTATTAAAATATGAGGAAACTTAATAATGAAACAATCAATGGGTTTTATGATTAAATATCATCCCACCTAAGAACAAATCACCACACTCAATGATCATCTCTTAGATAAAAATTTAGTTCATAGAAACAACCCATTAATTTCATACCTCGGATCTCAAGTTTTGATTTATAAAATAATTAATTAACCCATTTCATCTCAAATTTTTCATCCATTATAGTCGCTTATAACCTCACTCAATTCTTATTAAATCTCAAGAAATCATTACCAAGGTATGTCAAGATCCCTTTACCACATTACCAATTTATTACATTCATTAATACCATTGAAGATATTCTCACCAGGTTTCAACTCCATGGTCTACCTTTTTTTGAATAAAAATTATCTTTTTTATTATCAAAACACATTGAGGAAAAAGTGAGAAATCACAACATCCATCATTACAACCAACAAACCATTAAAAGGATAATTCAAATCGAGGCTACAGAATCTTCCCCTCCTAGTTATTACAACATTATGGAAAACTTTTACCATCACATGACCATTCATCTAGTAGTCCCATGCAGAGTTGAACGAGCATGGTACCGATGGCAGAGCCATACCCTCTCGAACATCCAGATCAAAATGCCATGTGCAAGTGAAAGCTTCTTACTCAGAACCTCATCTAGAGCAGATTCATGTAGAAATTCGGTTGCAAGCACTTCAAAACTTCACCTCAGATTCAAAAAGAATTCATCCACAAATAAATTACTAACAATAGAGGCCATAACCCGCCTTAACCGTACACACCAAATCACCAAAAAATCACAACCTCCACGAGATTCAAACAAATTCAAACCAAAACGGACCCAAAATCCAAATCTTTGCGAGTATAAAATTCCAACCAAATATCGCTAAAACCTTTACTGCCTCCATAGTCTTCAAAAAATTCAAAAAACAATGTGAACCCAAGTTCCAGAAACGACCACGATAGCAACCACAGCTGCTCCTAATCCAAAACCACAGACACCCCAAAAACCAAAACATGAACATCCAAGTCCATTCTCCACAACCAGAAAATACCAAAGCAAAATCTTTGAAAACAATAGAAAAATCATCCTAAAATAAAAATAAGGAAAAAGTTAAGAGCAAAAATACATTACTAGAACATTAGAAACTCAAGCATAAAAGATTTCTGGAAAAGGATGTCCCATCACCGCCATCCAAAATGCCTTCTGAGACAACCACAGACCACCCAATGAACCCACAGAAGCTGATGATGAAAACCTCAGTCGCGAAACTTTTATCTTTACCTCGGAACCATCTTCATGATGCTAGATGAAGCCTTATCCAGATGAAATGGAGTGAGGTGAGAACAGGCCAACAACGAAGCTAAAGGTCATGTTGGCCGAGTCCATCAGGTCATCAAGGCCTCCACAAAAGAGAACCTGCAGCCACAATCTCTTCGAGGAAACATCCAGGAGTTCTCCGACGCCTTCGTGAAATATTTTCATGATTAGTTCACATTATAGTACAATATTTATAAAATTACCTCAAACCAAATTTCACTATAATATACCCCTCTTAATAAAACCTATATTATATAATCCAATCATCTCTAATGTGGTGTCCATAGTCCTAAGAATATTCCACAACCCATACAGAGCCTCTAATAGGTTACTATGCATAGATTATTATTTAATATAAATAGAATAAGTACATAAAGAACCCATGAACATGATATCCATTTTCTAGAAATGAAAACCATGTGAAATTAAAATATAGAATATGTGTACCTTTCTCCTTTATGTGCTACTGTTACTTCTATGTTTGATAAAAATATCTAAATGAATGACTAAATAGTTTTTCCATCATATGTGTGTCCACAAGAATAGTTGAATCACCCAAAGTCTTTGGGTGCTATATTATGATTCCTTCACATTATACTATTAACTCAGAAATAAATAAGGAAGCAATATGGAGATTTTGGGAGGGGATAATTTTTCCTATGGGGATTGCACCCCATGACCAAAGGGTTGGAGTCCTCTATATAGGTAACATGTACATTACCTAATCCTTGTATCTACGTTATTAAATTAATTATCCATTTAATAAATGTGTGATTAATTGATTCAGTTATATTAAAAGTAACTTCGTACAATACCCCCATGTTTAATGATAATTTATATGTAGGTGCATTCAAAATGTAACACCATAATTTTCAAAAGTTGTGTGAGTTGTCATTAATAAAAACATGTAACCATTAGATACATAGAACTATGATTTTTGTATATTATATATTATGATATAAAAATTCATAATTATCCATAAAATATATTAATATAAAATATTATTACATGATTATAAGGATAAATATTAAACGTTTATTATCTGTATCGTACTCTATAACTCACAAAGTTATAAAATTTGACATCCCATAATTTTGGGGATATTATTAATAATCTTAAACTTTCAATAAATCCTAGAATACTTTTTCATCTCATTTCACCTTATATAATATAATTTACATCCCCTCATCAAAACACATCTAAAAAACTTTTGGACATCTTTCAAAACACTTTTGAAAATCTATTATTCACATCACCATGTATTTCATTGTATAAAACACCTTGTGAAAATCCTACACAAAACTAATTTGGATAAAACTCAAAAAACCTATTTAGAATATATCTATGATTAAAACTCAATCCCATTTTGATTAACTAAAAATTTGAAACCCATGGTACATTGTTGTATTTATAAAAAAAATGAATCACTTAACCCAAAAATGTAAGAGAATAACATCCTCTTGCAATGTACGAATGATTCTCAAGATATAAAGGGATTTGGCATTATCTTAATAAAACAAATGTATCTATATACATGTTTCCATTAACCACATAACATGATGGGGTAAATTTTAATACATTCCCTTTGTCTAATTCCTTGAGTGAACATGGAAAATGTAATTTTCCAATCTCATAGAGTCTCCTCAAATTTTTTTATTCTATGAGTATGGACTAACCATATCAGTTAATACATCAGAGGTCATTCATCTAGTTTATAGAACAATGTATTCCCAACATCTAGGTAGAAAATAAAATCATATTTTCATTCTATGTATGGATATATTTTTCCTCATTCAATATTAATCAATGTATTATATTTCATACTCATCAATACAGTGGAAAAATATCATCTTGGTTTAGCTCTAATTGATGACATGATTAACAACATTTCCAACCAACCCCTAATTATCTAAGACTCAAGGATTGTATAAGAAGAGTATAAAAGAATGAATTTTCTCATGATCAGTATCTCTCAAGACTTAGGTAATAGGGAAATTATATATAAACAATGCATCTATTGTATTCCAAAAAGAAATTTTATGACACTCTATATTGTATACATTGTGGGTAATCCAGTATATAAAATACTTTTTTACCTCATAAGAATATTATAAATCTCCATAAACTAATACTGCTCATTATAATATTTCCATTTCTTTATAACCTATGATACGCCCTGATGAACATCATTTAGTGATATCTCAATGTTTTACATTAAGAGTTTAATTATCATTACACTTCCTAAAATATAAATATACATATATATATATATCAAATATGATGGAATGATAATGTATAGATTACATTTTGTATGATCCATTTTATTTTTTTTAAACTCCTTCATGAATGCATAAAAAACTTACATTAGAACCTCTATAAAATATCATATCTGATGGGATTTTATACCCGTAATTTGTTTGTTTCACCTTCTAAGGTCTTGTTAACTTATTATAGCTATATTAAATGTACATCACATCTCCATGTGACCATACAATTCAAATATCTGACTAAAGCCTTTATCGATTAACATCTATAAAGTAAGATAGTTTTATTAATAAAAAATACTTATGAATCATGTTCCAAATGTTCATCCTATAAAATATATCCATACTCCTTCACCCCACTTCATCCAATTTTATGATGTTAATAACTCTTGTTGTCTATATAGAAATGTTATAAGGGAATCAAGATCATCCTTGAAACATTTTCAATTTATTTATTTCCCATAAAAATTAATGGTAATTGATGTAACTATTTACATCAAATCACTTTATATCCTAGAAACATTATTATATAAAGTGATTTTTTTATGTTATTAAGAGTAGTTAATCACATTGAATAGTATATATGATATAGAAATAATGGTTTAATAATTTATTAATATTAATAAATGTAAATTAATGTTATTTCATAAACAATGTTTTTTTCAAAATAGAAATAATATTTATTTCCAAGTACATAGGTGTTTTTGTTTCTTAGAAAACTTCAAGTATTTTGATGAGACCCTCTTCTAATATCATGGTTACACACAATAAAATAACTACTCTTAAACATTATTCTTTGGTTTAGATTATGTTTTGGGTACTCTACAACTTTTTTTCTCTCTCTATACAAAAATTTAACCCTTATCCTTATGAACCATTATAATGAAACTTGATCCCATAATATCCATGTCCTTATCATCTATCCTAAACTTATGTTGATGATCAGTTATTATTATTTGGAATTCATTCATATTTTAATATATAATAAACTATTACAAACATTCTATAAATGATTTCATGATGATGTTCATAGTAAGATCAAGCCTAAGAGTTAAACCCATATTTTCCAAATCATAGGAGTACCCTATTATATTGAGAACATGAATTTATATTGAGGTTACTTCCTCCATTTTACATAGAACTAAATCCTCTGAATCCTCTTACATCTCATAAATAGCTTGTTCTTGATAAAACATTTTCATGTTATCTATCATATTCAATGCATCCATGGTATCATGTTTCTTTTGAATCATAGATTCCATGTTCAAAATAAATAGGGTAGATTCTTCTAGTGAATCATTTATATGTATCTCTCCGACCCTTGAATCCTAGAGGTTATTTGTTATTTTATTACATTAGCATGATTATAAGGAACGAAATCTTGAAGGACCGATTAGTATAACGGTTTTGGAAAACCTAATTATATACATGATACCCATATTTCATTTAGAAATATAAAATGAAACATGATACCAAATTAAATGAATTAAACTACATCCTTGAAAGCTTATTCAGAGATTTCATCTTCATAACTCGGGAAAAGGAAACATTAAAAGGGTGAGCATAAATTTGTATTAAGGGTAAGAAAAGTGGAAGAAATAATTAATTGATGATAATAATAAACATGGAAAGGTAAATAATTGATGACACACTCCATTCCAATAAATAGATAAGGAATAGTCAATAGGGAAAGGAAAGAAACTGAAATACATGCCATTTAATTAATAAACTATGAATAGATTGCATTTATAGATAAGTAAAAAAAATATCATGAATAATTAAAAACTAATTCAAAATTAGGTAAATGATTAATTATTGGATTCTATTTTTTCTAGTAACTTGATACCTTTACCGAAAATACCTTTCATAATACAGTTTAGCATATTGGGTAAAACCTCACCTAATTTTTCAAATTGATTCATCTATTGAGATTACTGATACATCATGGGGATGCCTATAAACAGGCCCAACCCATTTCATTCCTATCCAAATAATTACTTATATATCAAATAATCATTTTAACTCAGGAACAATTTTCCTTATCAAATATATGTATTTAATAAAATATACATATTTATCATTAATTCCCCAATTAATCAAATAACTATCAAAGTAAACACAGTATGTAAAATGGAATACTATTTAGGAAATAATAATATCCATTACATGATAATTTAGATATTCAAGACAAATGTACCATAAAAATGGTCAAAATAAAGTTATTTTTTTAAGATAAATTTATCAATCATAACAAAAAATTGATATTTTAAGGGTAATCATTAAACAACTTCTTGAGGAAAAAATCATTAAACATTCCAAAGTATCCCATAACACACTAAAACAATAGAATCATAAAACTCATAAATGAATAACATTAAATTAATGTTATTAATGCCATTAAGATAAATTTCGTCATGATAAAATATATCAAAAGGGGTAGTAGATACGCCATATAAAATATGTGGTGAATATGACATTTATTTCACAGATTTAAAAAGTGAGATGAAAATACCTTTTTGTTATGTGGTATTTAACCTATAATATAGTGGATTAAAACATGTTAATAAATTATACTAGAACCATAATCATATTTATAATAACATTTATAATTTTCATAGGATACCTTATTACCCTTTTGTAGTCTTTCACTATTTTCACTATTTTGAGTGTTAATTGCCTAGTTTCTTGAGTAAGTTTTGAATCGTTATTTGTTATTCCTATTACTTAGATAATTATATAATAATATTGATAATTTAAACAATTAATTAATTATCATAAAAATTTATTATATATTTATTTAGAATAATCCATAACATTTAGAGATAATCAAAGAAATGCATCATTTATTGAGATAGTAGGTCGCACGTATGCATGAATGCTACTTCAATTTCCTTTTCATATTTGAAGAATTAAAAGTAAATGATATATATTTTTATATTATAATTTAAATAAAATATTTATGTTATATATTCTATATATTTTTATTAAAACCATCCTTTATACATTCCATGTATAAAGTGAACAAAACACATTACTTTGATGAGGCGACAGTCCACACTTCCATAAACAATGTAACTGTATTCCTAAAAATGGAATGAATAAAGGTATAATTTATAAAATAATTAAAGAAGAATAAATAAATTATAATTATCATTTATATTATATAAAAACAATTTTTCCAACATAATTATCACCATGATAGGGGATAAATGAAGAATGAACAATCATCTTTTCATGAGGCGGTATTTCACTATACATGAACTATGTTCATTACCCAGTGATTGGAAATGTGTGTAAGTGCAGGTAAGAACATTAATATAAAAATATATTAGTATATTTAGTATAATTTCATTCTTATTTAATCATGGAATAAGAATATTTTAGGGGATTGAGAATGAAAATAAAAAAAATAGTTTGAGGAGGGATGTTGCCTCTTCTTTGGATAACTCCTTTTGATTTTCCCTAAGGGACAACATGGATGGATTTCTATCCAATTTTATGATACTAGGATAAATATAAGGGTTTTGGTATATTATTTTAGATTATTTTGGTTGATAAAAAGGGATTTAGATTTTTTAATATGTGGGAGGGGTGATTTCTGTTTTATAGTGGATGAGGAGTGGCATTCTTGTAATTTTTTGAAAAGGGAATTTGGCACCCATTATTTCCATGTAATGTGGCTCCAATAATGGTCCAAATTATATAAAATGGAATATTAATTATAAATATGACTATCTAATGTCTTTTGAACATGTTTCTAAGTCATTTTGGGATTTAAGATTAAGGTTTTGTCTTTTGTTATGCTAATTTTTCTCTTAATTGTTGTAATTAATTTTAATCACTTTCACTAATATTTTTCATCAAAAACTATGTTGAACTAATTAAAAATTGTAAAATATGATTATTAAAAATATTAAATATATTTTTAGAAATTAAAATAACATAATTGGTAGAAATTAATTTAAAATTAATCCCACAGATAGCATAACATTGCAAGTTTTTGATGTAATAATATTCTAAAGTTTTCTAGGTTATTATATCCAATTTCAAAGTAAAATTGATTCCAATGAAATAAATTAGATTATTTTTGTATAATGGATAATATTATAAATTAAAAAAAATTAAACCTAATTTATCTATATAAATAAATTATATGAAAAATTATTTGTGAATTAAAATTCAGTATTTTTATTCATTTATCAATAAAAAAGAATTATTTTTGGAAAATACAAAAAATACTACAAAACCTAATATTGATGTTTTACTTTCAAAATTAAAGATTATTTTTTCATATTAAATTTATAAAACTATAATACTTATTATTTAAAATAGGTTCTCCTTTAGAAGGTCGTAAAAGTACATGTATAAAAATATAGGTTTTTATATAAAATATTGGGTTTCATCTTATCTTATGTCCATCAAATATATTAGATTGATGAAAAAACTATTTTATTGGTTATATAACATTTAAATTTACTATATAAATTTTATATAAATTTTGTAATTAAATAAACTATGAAAAATGTTGCCAAATGGTGTTTTTTTAATTGGGTGTTATGTGCATTGCAAACTAACTCAGTATTTCATGTTTTGAAAAATATCAAAATAAATAAATTTATTATAAAAGAAAAATATGGTAAAGTCTTGGGGAAATACATTCTTTCCTACTAAAAAAATTTAAACCTCAAAATGTTATGGGTATTTCCATCTAAAAATATGTGGGTATTTATCCTTCATAGAATTCTATGGTTCCCATTTGATTCTCCATTTTTGTTATTTCTCTAGAGTACCTTTTACCAAAAAAATCATCTGATTTCTAAATACTTACTCTCTGGTATCAAGAATTCGGATGGGTTCCTTATGGTATGAAAGTTTAGGTTCCATATCTATTTCATTATAGGTGAGAACATGCATTGGGTCAGGCATGTACTTCGATAGTAGAGATATATGAAACACAAGATGTACTTTCGAGATATTTGGAGGCATAACCAAAAAATAAATAAAAAATATAACCCTTTCAAGAATTTCAAAGGGTCTGATGTACCTGGGGATCAGTTTCCCTCTCTTAATAACCTTATAAACCCCTTGTATTGAGATACCGTCAAGAAAACAATATCTCCCACATGGAAATATGAATCTTTTCTAAGATTATCAGTATAACTCTTTTTACTTGTTTGAGTTTCTTTAATATGAGCCTGAATATCCTTTAATATTATTGTTATCTCTTCAACATGTTATGGAACTATGAGTTTCCTTTCACCAACTTCCTCCCAATAAGTTGGTGTATGAAATATATTTTCATATAATGCTTTATACAATGCAATTTGAATACTCTAATAGAAACTATTTTTATTAGAAAACACTAAAAAAGGTAGGAACTGATCCCACATACCTTGAAAGTCAAGTGATAAAGAACTCCACAAGATTTCATTGCTTGAATTTATCTTTTAGATATTCCATCAGTTTGAGGATGGTAGTCAGTGCTCAAATTAAGCTCAGTATCAAGATCCTTTTCAATACACATCCAGAATATTAAGGTAAAGAAGGGATCATGATCAGAAATAATTGATAGGGGTGTTCCAGGAAGACTTAAAAATTCATTAATACACAGCCTTGTGAGGTTCTCAAGAGGAATTGCTTCCCTTCAAGAAGGGTAATGTGAATATTTGGTAAGGCGGTCAATAATAAACCATATTTCATCATTATTTCTTGAAATCTTTGGTACTTCCATGACAAAGTCCATAGTAATTTAATCCCATCTATACATAGTTCTAAGAATAGGTCATAGGAATCATTTAGGTTGCTTCCTTGCATCTTTAACTTGTTGAAAAACCAAACATATGGACACATAAATTTCAATTTACCGCTTTATGGTATCCCACCAAAAATGTTTCTTTAAGTCCTAATACATCATTGTGTTGCCTGAGCGTATATAGAAATTTGAGATATGGGTTTCATCCAATAATTATTTTTATCTCAGGTATATATAGAACACATAACCTCTTTTTAAATTTCTTAAAACAATCTTCATTAATAAATTAGACTAATTTTCAATCGTTCATAGCTATGATTTTCCTCTATAAGTCATCATAATCATATTGATAATTCTTTATCTTCTCTAATAAATTTTGGTTTTCAACCATTTTAAAACATATTGATTCCTACCCTTCCTTAAAAATTCTCGTGTCCTTATTTATTAATTCCATGAACATAGGATCCTTCTTAATCCTCATTTGGTTAAAACTCCTTGATTCTTCATCCTCAATGCATCTACTACCATATATGATTTCCATGGGTGGTAGTGTATTGATAAATCAAAATCATTTAGTATATAATGTCATTTCATTTGCCCCATATTAATATATTTCTATAAGAAGATATATTTTACACTTTTATAATCTATATATATCTCACATCTTTCACCATAGAGATAATTTCTCTATATTTTTAATGTGAAGATCATAGTCTCTAACTAAATATCATGGGTTAGATAGTATTGTTCATGAGTATTAAATTTCCTTCATGGATAGACAATAATATTTCTGTTTTATCATTAAGAAACAACTATATCATTTCTTTGATGGATCAATATATATGAGAAACCCATCACATCTAGATGGTGGAGTTCAAATAAGACCACTAAATAATTTCCTCATCAGTTCATTTAATCCTTCATCACATTCCTTTGTATAAATAAACATAACCCTTTCACCTGTAATCATGGTTAATAGGTTATCCAATTAGGAAAAATTATGAATGAATCACAGATAGTAACTTACCAAACCAATGAAACAATGTGCCTATGTTTGTGTCTTCCATTCTATGACAACCTTTTTCTTTATTGGATCAACTGATATTCCATCCCTAGAGATAATATGGTGATGAAAAGAAACTTATTGAATACATAAATCACAATTAATAATTATCACATATAACTCTTCCCTTCTAATATTCTTAAGAGTGATCTTCTACTGATCATCATGTTCCTCGTAGATTTTTGAATACACCTGAATATAATCAATGAATACCAACATGAAATCATCATGATATTACTTTAATACTCATTTTATTATTTCAACAAAAACATATGTTGAATTATTCAATATAAATGTAATTATTATAAACTGATAATGTACATACCTCACTTGAAAATTTATCTTCGTAATATCTTCTTTCTTTACTCATAGTTAGTGAAATCTATAACAAATATCTATCTTTGAAAAATATGAGGCTCCATGAATTTGATCAAATAGATCATAAATGTGAGCAAGAGTATACTTTTTATTTATGGAAATATAATTTATTTCCCTATAATAAATTCACAAACTCCTGGATCCATCTTTATTCTTAATGAAGATAATAGGGGCTCCCCATTGTGAAACACCCTAGTGAATAAATCCATTACAACCCAAATCCTCATGTTTTTTCTTCAATAACACTAATTATAGTGGTTATTATATAGGGATTATTTGATATTATCATTGAATTAGGGATTAAATAATTTTAAAATTCAACCTCATGCTCTAAGTGGTTTCTAGGTAATTCCTTAAGAAATTCATCAATGTATTCCTACACAATAGGTATAACCTCAATTTCAAAATATATTTCTTTTTCACTAGATGTTGTTTTCTCTTCCATGAAAAGAATTTAATTCAATAAATCTGTTGGGGTGGATATAGATAAGAATCATGTGAGTAACCTTCTAATATAAATATGAGGGATTCTACAACTTCCCCACAAATCATAATTTCCTTTCTCTTGAAAAAAGTTATGTCCTTGAGATCCAGCCTATATCGAGCATTATATCCTAGTCAACCATAGGTATAATAAAATGATTATCAAGTAAATCAATTTTATGTGTCATAATTTGGACTTCTCGATACATCATTGTTATAATGAGACTTACCATATGAGTTTTTACTAATAATTATCTTATTAAATCAAAAGGTAAATTTCAATTTTTTTGGAAAACTGAGTAGATATAAAAGTGTGAGATGATCTAGAATCATATAATGCATTGGATAAATATAAATAAAGGATTAATGTATATTCCACCACATCATTTGGAAATTCTACCTTCATTGTAGTGATCTCATAAGAATGGTTGTCTCCCCTTGTCCTATTTTGCGGTAGATTCCCTTGATGCTTTGGGAATTCATTTTCATAGTTACCCATATACTTGTTGTTATAACACTTAATATAAATTTCTTCCTTCTTCCCTTTTAATTATTTTACATGATGACCCCTTTATCCACACTTATATAAAATTATCATTCCTTGAATTCATTTTCCATTGTGATTCTTTCCATACTTTTCACCTGATGGAAATTTTTTCATCTTCTTTTTCTTGATGGATGAATTCCCTTTGTCTTGATGCTCATTCAAACTATTATTACATGGGTTTACCTTGTACATATATGATCTTGATAATTCAATATCCTTTTTATCACACATAAAATTTTCTCCTAGTATGGTGAAAAATTTCATGATACCATTTCCCTTAAGATACTTGGCTTAATCCATTCAAAAAAGTGGTAAATTATGCACTCCATATTATGTATATAATTTTTAGCATACTAGATAGCCTTGTAAAGGTATCCTAATAATCTACAACACTTTCTTCATCAATTTTATTTAATCTATAAATATTTCTCTTTATCTAAATATTTTGATCAAGTGATAATTATTTATTAAATAATTTTTTTATTTTAAGCCCTCCATTACATTAGTTTTACTTCTTCATCCCCAGAATTCTGGATCAATGTCCACTATTGATCAACATCACCATTGAGGAAATAGAACGCAAGTGAAAACATTTCCATTTCACTACATCCTAAGGCCGTAAATATATTTTCATGAGAATGAATACATTTCTCAACTATAATTGGATTAGTAGTCTAACTGAACGATGGCGGATTCTGTCACGTAAATCAATCCAGTATGAGATATTCATAATTTTGAATAGGTTTCTCCATAGGGTAAAGGTTATTTTTCATATCCTAATTATGTTTCCCTATTATATCCAAAATTTTCTTCATTCCAATACTAGATTTATTGCTTTCTATAACAAGAAAATATCTACATTTTCCATGAGTATTGATATCATTCATCCTTCTAGGATTCATTTAAAAAAATGGAATACACCAGAATATTTTATAAAATCACAATGAATATTTATAAATATGGAATATCACATAACATATATTTATGCTATATAAATCTAAGAATCATACACTTTAGTTACATTGTGGATTTATTTACTTCTAAATTGTTCATAATGATTTTTAAATAGAATGTTAATTAACTAATGAATATCCCCTAGGAGTGACTAGTTGAGTGTGCAGTTATGCTCATTATCATGTACAAGTTTATGCTCAAGTCTTTCCCGATGCACCTTGTTGGAGTTTTTACCCCTAGGTAAATCTATCTCATAACAACATCCACTTTTAATATCAAGATATGGATGTATTTCTAAGAATATGTGCATATTCTTTATCTTATAAAATATCTAGGATGTTCTTAAATACTTATCCTTAAAGTAAATCTTCGGGTTATGTTTTGTAATATATGTTTTCTAAATCTAGTTTCCAATGTTTCTTCTAAATGTCCTTTGATACCAACTATATCTCTCTGACCACAGAATCTCAAATATGGTTCATTATATTATTACATTGTTATGATTACAAGGGAAAACCTCAGAAGGAATTATCAGTTTAACAGTTTTAGAAGACTAGATTACATACATGATAACAATATTACATTAGGAAATAGAACATGAATCATGATACATAATAAAATAAAATAAACAACATCCTTGAAAGCTTATTCAATGATTTCTTCTTCATAAATCAGGGAAAGGAAACATAATAATGGTGATCTCAAATGCTCTGTAAGGTTAAGTCAAGAAGAATAAATAATTAATTTATGAGAATAATAAATATGGAAGGGTAAATAACTGATAAAACAATCCATTAGAATATCTACATAAGGAATAATCAATATGACCTGGCAAGAAACTTAAACAAATTACATTTAATCAATATATTGAGAATATATTTCATCCATAGATATTCCAAAGAAACAATCACATGGTCAAAAAAACAAGTCTAAATGAGGGAAATAATTATTTTTTGGAGTCCATGCTTCCTATGAACATGGTACCTTTACTGTTAAGACCTTTCACAAGATGTTTTTATATATTAGGAAAAATCCCCATCTAATTTGGCCAACTGATTCATCTAATGAGACACCTGATGCATCTAGGGTTATCAAAAAATAGGCCCCACCTATGTAGTACATTCCCAAAGAATTAATAATATATCAAATAATAGATTTACCTAATGAAAAATGTACCTTATCTAATATTATGTATGTAATAAAAGATACTGATTTATTACTAATTCCCTAGTTAATAAAATAATTATAAAATATAACATTGTATGTAAAATAGTATTTGTTTTAGGAAATAAAAATATCCATTTTATGAGAATATGGATATTTAAGACAAATGTACCATAAAAATTTTCAAATGAAATTTTTTTTCATGATAATGTTAAAAATCATGAAATAAACTCAGATTGAAAAGGTAATTTTTAAACAAATTCTTGAGGAAAATAATCATTACACATTCCAATGTGTCTAAAATGACTTGAAATCATTGGAATCAAATACTCTGTGAAGGAATAAAATTAATTTAATGATTGTAATTACATGAATATAAAATGATTAATGATATAATATAACAAAATTATCATTATAGACACCATAAAAAATAATTATGAGGTTAATATAACATTTATCTCACAAAGAGAAAAACTGAGATGAAAAATCTTTTATTGTATCCTTTCTTGATGTTATATGGTGTTTAACCTCTTTTATAGTGGTTTAAACCATGTTAATAACTTATACATGAACCATACACATATTTATAATATTTTTTATGATTTTATAAGGATACCTTATTACCCTTTTGTTAGTAATCGTTCATTATTGTCACTATTTTGGGTGTTAATTGCCAAGTTTCTTGAGTATGTTTCGTCTAGTTATTTATTGTTCCTTGTACATAGATTATAAGGAATCGGCCGAAAACCTTACATAATCTTGAATTAAATGAATAATTTACATTGAGGATCTTTTCAAGTTTCGAGTTTTAGAAAATTAGGCCATAACTAGTACATATCAACTTGAAAATTACATATAGACACTACTACTCAATATCCATTTTTTAAAAATATAAACTCTTTAAAAGAAACATGTCTAGATCCATGTTTTAGACAACATGACTTTTCATTGATCCCATCCTTGACCCTATTCATCTTTAAGTCATATGGAAAACATTTCAAAAACTTGGGATGAGCATAAAAAGCTCAGTAAGGGTTATAAAATAAGGAAAGGAAACATTAACCCATAAATAAATACAAATCAATGAATCCAATACTTTTCAATCATAACATACCTCATGAAATCATATGATTTATGAATAAAATACAAAAATTATAAATCATAAATCATAAAGGTAACTTATCGCATTTATAACATACTTACATTGTAGCTATCACAGATACATAGGGAGTAACATTTGGAATACCCATCACAGTATATTCCATAAATCCCTTAGGAGAAACATTAACATTTACCTACATTATGTTACCCAATGCATTCGAGAGCTATCTCGGGCTCACCTGCCCTAGGTTTATCATGAAACCACCCATATACAGAAACAATTCCCAATAATCAAAACATATTCATAACACGTAAATCAAGAGTAAAGGAAATATGACATTTTCACATTGCAATCACAACATACCATTTCAAGATATAAACATAATCAATGCTTTATAAACCCATTTTCAAAATCATTTAAAACATTTAATAAAGAGATTTTTGAACCAAAGTGTCCTATATGAATTTGAAGATTTTAAAAGAATTAAAATTTTAAAACATTAATGTTCATAAAAATAAATCCTTAAAACCATTTTGAAAACATTGATATTAATGAGAATTATTTAGAAGAATAAATCCTTAAAACAATATTTTAGTTAAGGAGTACATAACCAAATGAGAGATGATTGAATACAAATAATTGATTAATAACATTTAATCAAAACTTTATAATATCATGAGAATAAAGGTATTCATGATATAATATTTCAAATGACAGTATATATACCATTTAAAAGTGAATTGGTGCATAACAATAATGAAATCTCAATGGAATGTAAATTGAGATGAAATCCATTATAAAAACTATATCCATAGATTAAGCATAAATCAATTACATAATAATCCGTGAAAAATATAAATACACTCAATATGATTGGATATTCAGTTTAAATCAATCATATAACATTCACACGCATTCTTTTTAAGACAAAACCAATGATTTGGATGTTTAACTCAATGAATGGAAATTGAGTTAAAATTACTCTTATCAAGTTCATATCGATGACATGAGAATTTATCAATGGAGTGATTATGTGTATCAAAATTATACCCCCACAAAGGGGAGTTGAAATTACAACATTAATAAATAAATATTGATTCCACACATAATCATATCATGACATAATTAAATATTAGAAGATTAACCCAATGAATGGAAATTGGGTTAAAAGGATCCTTACCGATTTGGTAACTTAGGAAACATACAAACCATGAAAGAGGGATCATAAAATTAAGATATAAATACCAATAAATTTAGGTATATTACACAATAAATACAATCTTGGGCAGTACATACACCACAAAAAAAAAGGAAATAGATGCAAATATAGCATGAATCTCACGGGAATAACAAGTGAAATGAAAATATCTTACCACATTGTAATCAATCAAGTCATATGACCAAAAGTTAATAACCACAAAATGACTAAAAGAATAACATGAATATAAATATACTCATGATAATATATATCAATTGTTAGTACACAATATACCACATGTAATAAATTAGCGGCGAACAATGGAAATCTCACGAAATTAAAAGCGAGATAAGAAATCCCTTACCCCATGTCCAACTTGACTCGTTAGTTCCTTGTTATTCTTGAATAATAAAATGAAGTTAATTTATACTTGATTAAGAAAATTTTTAAATTTTATTAATCTTTTTATATCACTTATAACCATGTTATAAACATTATGTAATCATTTAATTTAATAACGTTCGTTTTGACGATATTTGGTACTTGAGTTGAAAATGGACTTCTTATAATTAGAAGTTGTTCACATAGTCAAAATTTCATTATATCAAGAATTTTCTTCATGATTTATATATCATATATATCATTTAAATCCATTATATAAATTTATTTATAATATTACATAACATTTGGAGGTATGAAATGAAATGTGCCATTCATGGAGACTGTAAGCCGTACATACACAAGAACGCTACGTTCATTTCTATTTTTTATTTTAATGTAATTAAAACATAATTATACCTAGGTATATTATAATTCCAGTATAATATAAAATATAATATCATTAACTCCCTCCTTTATACATCACACATATGGCATTAATGATTCATATCACTTTGAGGGGGCGGTAGTCCGTACTTCCTCAAATGAAATTATCGCATTTACCCATAATGGAAACCATAAAGGTATGCTATAAAAGAAAAATATATAAGAATAAAAAAAATTAACATAATATGTATCATATATAAATATAGTTTCATCTTAATGGCCATCATGAGAGGCGGTAGGAGATAATCGAACAATCAACGTTTCGTGAGGCGTTATTTTTCCATTCACAAAAACTGTATGTTCTTCACCCATTAGATAGAGGTTTAGTATGTGTAGTTCTAATAATTCTCATAAAAACATCCTAGTATATTTAGGGACTGTTTTTTCTATAAAATAAATGAATAAAAATATTTTAGTGGTTGGATAAGTAAAATAAAAGAAAATAAGTTAAGAGAAACAGTTACATTAAATTTGGGTAACTCTATTTGCTTTAAACCAAAAGGACTTCTTAAAGGAACTTATTTCTAAATTAAGGATTATTGGTGGAATATAGGGATATTTAGAGCTTATTTGGGTAGTTTTTGGACGAGACAAGGGGATTTAGAGGTGTTAAAATGAGTTAGAAGTGATGGCTTTTTATAAGGTGGGGAAGGGCTCTTTAAGAAAGTGTGAAAATATTATTTTATTATATAATGATATTCGGGTTCTAAAGGTCCAAAACTAATTAAAGTAGAAGATAATATTAATAATGGTCGAAATAATATTATCTAATAATAATTGGACAGGTTTTGGATGTTATTTTAATATTTATAGTCTTATTAATTTAAATCGTTTATTAATGAGGTATATACTGTATCATTTTTGTGTCATAAATAATTTTATTTATAGAATGTCAAAAAATTATAAAACAAATAACATTATGTAGGAAATATTTTTATCTTTCCAATGAATATTTATAGTAAAGGATATAACTTATATAACCCCATGTAAAAATTAATTTACTAAAAGATATTTGTTGTGTCATTTTTGTCTTCACATAAAATTAATTAATCTAAAGTGTCATTATCACTCCCAAGAGGCTCCATTTAGTCCCAAAATCGACCCAAGGATTCACATGGTCGCCCATGACTCATACAATAAGGTTAGGACAAGTGTTAAGGTAATTTTGTATTATTATAATATACTTTTTACCTTTAATTACCCTATTTACCATTAACTATGGTAAATAAAAGTCAAAAATTAATATTCACCAAAAATTATTTTCATCTTATTGAACCAATATTTTCTTAATAATAACAACCATATATGTCATATTTTCTAAATTCAATCCACAGAAGTGGTAAAATTTCATTTAAATGAAACTGTCAGTTTTTAACTACTACTTAGTGCTTTCACTATTTATCAAAAATTGAAGTTTTTCAGAAAACTAAAAAAATTCATCCTAATAAATATTTGATATTATGAATTATAAAATGATGTATATTTTAAAAAATTTAAAACATATAATTTTCATTTATTATTTTAAAATTAATTCCCGTTATCAAAACAGATAGCGTGTTTTTAAGAAACAATAACTATCAAAATATTGATACTTGTTTATGTCCAATTTCAAAGTAAAATTAATTATAATGACCAACATTGGATAAAATGGTAAAAACATAATATAATTAATCTTTAAATATTGTTATAAATATAATATAATCATATAAATAAATTAGATTAAAAGGAACTTTTGAATTAACATACAGTATTTTTCATTATTCATAAAAAAATGAATTTTATCAGAAAAAGAAACAAAATATACCCAACGTAAATTTTGATATCCTGATTCTAAAAAGTAATTTTAGATTTTCAAATAGAACATATAAAAGTGACCAAAACTATATTTAATGAGGGTTATCCATTAAAAGGCGGTAAATCATCCTTTTAATGTAAATTATGTTTAAAATTATATTCATTCACATTTTAAGCATTTAACTTTCATTGGATAAATGTAAAAACATTTAACAAACATGTATAATAATTTTTTAGTTAGTTGTTTTCATTCCTGCCATTACAATGGTTAGGTGATAACTACTATTTAAAATAATAATATTATATTATTAGTGTGCAACGTAAGATTTCAAAGAAACTCATTGTTGTGTATTGGGTAAGCCATCGAACATAGTGTCCCCTTTAAAATATAATTAATATTTTGTTAACAAATATAAATAAATATTAAAAATGTCATGTTCTTTATTTACCTGGGATGTAACATCCTTCCCCCCTTTTGGGAATTGTATCCTCACAATTTTAAAACTGGGCTTGGAAACATTATTAAAAGTCCCATATATGAAAAGAGTTAGTAAAACTATCACTTTCAAAGAAAGAAAAAGAAGTACAAAGGTCACCCAAGATAGCCCATACTAGGATTCCATGTAGGAAAACATAGATATGGAAGAGAGACCAAACGATCAAGTTCTGATGGAGAGTGACAGAAAACATGATTAGGATAAAGTTAACCACCAGAAAATCACAAACTTTTGATGTGTTAAATGGTCTTTGATTACCCAGTTGGTAACGTAAACCAACTACATTTTTTTACGTTTATTTTCATAATTTTGAGGAATTCATTTACTACATAGAATAATAACATAAAGAAATATACTTAACTTCAAATATAGTTTCATCCTTTAATAAGTTTCTACCAAAAACTAATCTTTTCTCCAAACAATGAGCATCCAAAAAGACTCAGTCACATAAAAATCACAAGAATCATCTTCTAGAGAATCACATAATCCACAATAGAATAACTATGTATTTACCTTGTCCTTAGACATAAACTAAAACCAAAATGGTTAGTCCCAGATCATATAATTCCCAAAAAGGGCAATCTTTTACAAAAATAAAAACTACTCTTAATCTCCAAAATTTGTCAAAAAAAATCCAAAGTTCAAAAAAGACTATTCAATAAACAACTGTCCATAAAATTCTTCAAAATTAATCCAAACTAAGATTTAAACCCAAATCTCGTAAGGATTTAATTACAAAGTCTTCCAAGATAAATTTTAACATTTATCTCTAAATAACATCAGTTACTCATAAAGTCTCATATTGAAAAGTAATTAATCAAATAACATATTCTCCATGATAGGTTAATAACTTTCATAAATAAACCAAATCGTTATATGTCCACAATAAAAACATATATTGTTTCAAACTAAAATTTCAACTATTATTACACAATTGAAATCCCATAGTATTCTATCTTCCTAAGGCATATAGTGTTTCCTCAAAAGAGAGAACGTTTTCCACAAAAACCTTTATCACTTAATCACAAAATCATTTTCCTATACTAATTATATCCATTTTATAAAACATAAGTTCCCAAAATTAACTTCTTATTGTTCCATAAAATTGTTTTACTTAAATAATAAGTCATACTGACTAGGGACTTAAAGTAGGCTAGTGGTAGGCGATGATCCCTTATCTCCCATCAGTTGTGGGTTCGATTCGTACGGCCTTTTTGGATGTGACAGGTTGTCACCCATCTTACGGGTTGTCCTTTTTATAAAACTCAAAAATAACCCTAACATGTTTTAACCTCAATGGTTTCATTATACCTATCATTTTCATACCAATTAATTATTATCTCAACATCGTAATTCTTGAAGTCTTATATATATTGTCATTTTTTTATTTCATCACCATATGATAAAATAAAATGATCCCCAAAATGAAGAACATCATACATTGATCATGGTGTCCATTTGGTTTCATCGTCATCTTGTTCACGTAGGTAGCAGGTCCATGCATTGCAAAAATGATTTAGAGATCCTTAAAATTCATTTTCTTCTTTCATCCAAATACACCTTGTATAACATGGGTCATATGGGTGTTCATAGAAAAACAGTTTTGGAAAATAATCATGTATGACATATAATTTAAAAACATCTGATAAAACATGATTTCTATAAAACAGTCTGATCGAATTTGAGTTGAAACTTTGAATTAATGGTCCGTTTAAAATACCATAGGTATGTGCTGAGAGACTATATTGTCAAAGAAAATATAAGTAGGTTGTACAAGGGTCTCCTTATTCAGCACCTTTTTCAAAATCATAATATGCTTCAAAATCTATTGATAAGGTAAAATATTTTAAAATGCCACGATAATATTTACCTTTCTTGAAAATATTAGAATATTGTAAAAATAGAATTTTTTTTAAATACAACCCATGATCCATGATGATAATGAGGTATAGTGGAGGTGTTTGATATCTCAAAATACATCTTACAAGTGAGTTGTATGCTAGAAAAAGTTTTACAATATTCTGAATATGACTTTGCAATAATTATTGCAAGAAAGACATCAAGAACAGATAGGAATCTCGTTTGAGATCCACCTCCTTACTTTTGTAACTAACTTTCCTTGATCTGAAAAAGTTATAAAACAAGTATTTAACTAAAATAATACACATAGGTACTAACCATGTGTCTAATGAAAACTCTTAATCCCTAAAGTTGTCTAAACCAACCTCCGATACCAACTATAAGGACTTGGCCATAAACATTACATAATCTTGAATTAAATGAATAATTCACATTGAGGATATTTTTAGGTTTAGAGTTTTAGAGAATTAGGACATAACTATTACATATCAACTTGAAAATTACATTTAGACACTTCTACTCAGTATCCATTTTTAAAAAATATAAACTCTTAAAAGGAAACATGTATAGTTCCATGTTTTAGACAACATGACTTTTCCTTGATCCCATCCTTGACCCTATTCATCTTTAAGTCATGTGGAAAACATTTCAAAAACATGGGATGATCATAAAAAGCTTAGTAATGGTTATAAAATTAGAAAAGGAAACATTAACCCATCAATAAATACAAATCAATGAAACCAATAATTTTCAATCATAACATACCTCATGAAATCATAATATTTATGAATAACATACAGAAATCATAAATCATAAAGGTAACTTATGGAATTCATAACATACTTACATTGTAGCTATCACAGCCACATAGGGTGTTGCATTTGGAATACCCATCATAGTATATTCCCTAAATCTCTTAGGATAAACATTAACGCTTACCTCTGTCACGTTACCCAATGCATTAGAGAGCTATCTCGGGCTCACCCGCCCTAGGTTTATCACAAAACCACCCATATAAATAAACAATACCCAATAATCATAACATATTCATAACACATAAATCAATAAAAAAAGAAATATAACATTTCCACATTACAATCACAACATACAATTTCAAGATATAGACATAATCAATGCTTTTTCAAACCATTTTCATTACCATTTAAAACATTTAATAAAGAGGTTTTTGAATCAATGTGTCCCATACCACTTTGAATATTTTAAAGGAATTAACATTTTAAAACATTAAAGTCCATAAAAGTAAATCCTTAAAACCATTTTGAAAACATGGACATTAATGGGAATGATTTAGAAGAATAAATCATTAAAACAATATTTTAGTTAAGGAGTTCTTTACCAAATGAGAGATGCTTTAATACAAATAATTTAGGACTAAAATTTAATAAAAACTTTATAATATCATGATAATAAAGGTATTAATGATATAATATTCCAAATGATAATATATAAACCATATAAAAGTGAATTGGTTCATAACAACAATGAAATCTCAATGGAATGTAAATTGAGATGATATCCCTTATAAAAAACGGTATCCTTATATTAATGATAAAGCAATTACATAATAATACGTGAAAAATATAAATACAGTCAATATGATTGGATATTCATTGTAAATCAATTAGAGAACATTCACACGCATTCTTTTTAAGACAAAACCAATAACTTGGATGTTTAACTCAATGAATGGAAATTGAGTTAAAATAACTCTTATCAAGTTCATATTGATGACTTGAGAATTTATCAATTGAGTGATTATGTGTATCAAAATTATATCCACACAAAGAGGAGTGTAAATTAAAACATAAATAAATAAATATTGATTCCACACATAATCATAGCATGATTTATTTAAGAATTAGAATATTAACCCAAGGAATGAAAATTGGGTTAAAAGGTTCCCTTACCGATTTGGTAACTTACGAAACATACAACCCGTGAATGATGGACCATAAAATAAAGATGTAAATACCCATAAATTTAATTATATTACACAATAAATACAATCATGGGCAGCACATGCACCACACAAAATGAAATAGTGGCAGATATAGCATGAATCTCATGGGAATAAAAATTGAGATGAAAATCCCTTACCACGTTGTAATCAATTGAGTCATATGACCAAAAGTTAATAACCACCATATAATTTATAAAATAAAATTAATATAAAGATAACCATGATAATATATATCAATTTTTAGTACACAATACACCACATGAAATAAATTAGCGATGAACCATGGAAATCTCACAGAATTAAAAGTGAGATAAGAAATCCCTTACCTTGTGTCCGACATAACTCATTTGTTCCTTGTTCTTCCTAAATAATAAAATAATGTTAATTTATACTTTCTTAAGAACATTTTTCAATTTTATTATTCCTTTTATATCACTTATTACCATTTTATAATCATTATGTGATCATTTAAGTTAATAACGTCCGTTTTGTTGATATTTGGTACTTGAGTCAAAAATGGACTTCTTATAATTACAAGTTATTCACATAGTGAAAATTTCGTTATATCCAAAATTATATTCATGATTTAGATGTCATATATATTATATATATCTATTATATACATGTATTTATAATACTACATAACATTTGGAGTTAATAAATGAAATGCACCGTTCGTGGAGATGGTAAGTCGTACGTACACATGAAAGCTACTTTCATTTCTATTTATTATTTTAATGGAATTAAAACATAATAATACAAAGGTATATTATAATTCCAGTATAATATAATATATAATATCATTGACTACATCCTTTATACATCCCATATATGGCATTAACGAGTCATATCACTTTGAGGGGGCGGTAATCTGTACATCCTCAAATTAAATTATCATGTTTACCCATAATGGAAACAATGAAGGTATGATATAAAATAAAAATACATAAGAATAAAGAAAACATAAACATAATATATATCATATATAAATATATTGTCATCTTAATGTCCACAATGAGAGGAGGTAGGAGATAATCGAACAATCATCATTTCATGAGGCGTCCGTTTTCCATTCACAAAAACAATATGTTATTCACCCATTAGATGGAGGTGTTTGTTAGTGTAGTTCCATTACATTTCATAAAAACATCCTATTATATTTAGGATACTGTTTTTGTTATAAAATAAAGTAATAAAAAGAGTTTAGGTGTTGGAGAAGTAAAATTAAATAAAAGAAGTTAAGAGAAACGGTTACCTTTAATTTAGGTAACTCCATTTGGTTTAAACCAAAAGGACTTCTTGAAGTGACTTACACCTAAGATAATTCATATAGGTGGAAGATATGTATATTGAGAGATTATTTGTGAAGGGTTTGGATGATCCTAGGGGCTTGAGATCTTTGAGTAATGAGTTATAAGTGAGGGATGTTTATAAGGGGGGAGGGGCTCTTTAGGAAAGTGAGAAAATATTATTTTATTATATAATCATATTCAGTTTATAAAGTTAAAAAACTAATTAAAGTCGAAGATAATATGACTAATGGTCGAAATATAATCATCCAATAATAATTGGATAGGTTTTGGATGTTATTTTAATATTTATAATCTTATTTATTTAAATCATTTATTAATGAGGTAAATACTACATCATTTTTGTGTCGTAAATAATTTTATATATTCAATGTATAAAAATTATAAAACAAATACCATTATGTAGGAAATAATTTTAGATTTCCAATTAATATTTATAGTTGAATATATAACTTATATAACCCCATGTAAAAATTAATTTACTGAAAGATATTAGTTTGTTTCATTTTTGTCTTTACTTTAAATTAATTAATCTTAAGTGACATTATCACTCCCAAGTGGCTCCATGGTGTCCCAAAATAGACCAAAGGATTCCCATGGTCTTACATGACTCGTCCAATAAGGTTAGGATAAGTTTTAATGTAATTTTTAATTGTTATAATATACTTTTTACCTTGAATTACCCTATTTACCTTTAACCGCGGTAAATAAAAGTCAAAAGTTACAATTCACCAAAAATTATTTTAATCTTATTGAACCAAATTTTACTTACTAATAACAACCATGTATGTCAGATTTTCAAAATTCAATCCACAGAAGTGGTAAAATTTTATTTAAATGAAAATTTCAGTTTTTAACTACAACTTAGTGGTTTCACTATTCATCAATAATTAATGTTTTTTAGAAAACTACCAACAATTAAGCCTAAGATATATTTGATATTCTGAATTAAAAATGATTTCCGTTTTACCAAATTCAAAACATAGAAGTTTCATTAATTAATTTACCAATAATTCCTATTATCAAAACAAATACTATGTTTTTAAGAAACAATAACTATCAAAAGATTGATACTTGTTTATGTCCAATTTCAATGTGAAATTAATTCCAATGACCAACATTGGATTAAATGGTAAATACATAATACAATTACACTTTAAAACCAAATAAAAAGGTAATATAACCATATAAATAAATTAGATTAAAATTCACTTTTGAATTAAAATACAGTATTTTTCACTATTCATAAAAAAATAAATTTTATCAGAAAAATACCAAAAATATACACAAAGTAAATTTTGATGTCCTGATTCTAAAGAAGAATTTTATTTCGTCAAATGGAACAAATAAAAGTGACCAGGACTAGGTTTAAATATGGTTCACCATTAAAAGGAATTAAATCAACATTTTAAAGTAAATTATGTTTAAAATTAGATTCATTCACATTTTAAGCCTCTAACTTTTATTGGATATATGTAAAAACATTTAAAAAACATGTATAATCATTTTGTAGTTAGTTATGCTCATTCCCTCCATTAAAATGGCTAGGCATTAACTACCATTTAAAATAATAATATTATATTATTATTGTGTAACGTATGATTTCAAAGAATCCCATTGTTGTGTATCGGGTAAGCCATCAAACATAGAGTCCCCTTTAAAGTAAAATTAATATTTAGTTTACAAATATTAATAAATATTAAAATTGTCATCTTATTTATTTACCTGGGATGTTACAGAGATAATGATTTAATAATACCTAGAACATAAACAATGACATTATTATCATATATATTCAGTATATATGGATTTATAATAACCCTTAATGTTTGTAGATAAGTAATTAAATGGACCGTTTATGGAGATGGAAGGTCATATGTACGCATGAATGATACTTCTATTTCTTTTTTGTATTATAATAAAGAAAATAATATATATATATATACATATATATTATTAAATTATCATATTTATTTAATATATTTCACATATTTTAATTAAAATCTCCCTTTATACATTCCATTTATAGCATGAATGAATCTCATCACTTTGTGGAGGTGGTAGTCCACACTTCCACAAATAATTTTATCATCTTCCCACAAAACAAATCAGGATGGTATGAGTTATATATTAATTATAGAAACATAAATACATTATAATTATCATATATATTATTTAAAAATATTTTTTCCATCTTAATTTTATCCATGAGAGGTGGTAAAGTAAGAATGAACCATCATCGTTTCACGAGGCGGTAGTTTGTCGTACATGAATGGTATGTTCATTGCCCATTTGGTGGAAGTGTGTGTATGTGTCGGTATAAGCATTAATATTAAAACATATAAATATATTTATTTTTCTTATTTTATTATTTAATATTTGATTAAGAATATTTTTGGGGTAGAGAATGTAAATAAAACTAAATATCTTGAGGAAGGATGTTACCTCTTCTTTGGGTAACTATATTTCGTTTGCACAAAAGGAAATTCTTGGATAGATTTATTCCTAATGTGAGTCTTAATGAATAAATTTACGGATTATGGGAGATTATTTGATTATATTTTTGGAAATAAAAATGGATTTAGATGTGTGAATATGTGATATGGGTAAGTACCTTTTTACAGTGGAGGAGGCTTGGCATTCTTGTAAATTTTTTAAAAGAGAATTTTGCCCACATTTTAGCCATCTAAAGTTGAAAACTAGTGTTAAACATTATATCCAATGGTGTATAGGTTATAAATATTAACATAAAATATCATTTTAATAAGTTTCTAGGTCATTTTTGGCCTTAAAATAAGGTTTACTTTTTTCTTAAGCTAGTTGTTCTCTTAATCACTGTAATTAATTTTAATCACTTTCACTAACATTTTTACTCAAAAACTAAGTTGAAATTATAATAATTTATAAATTATGATGATTAAACATATTAAATTATTTCTCCCAATTTTCAATCCAATAAGTGGAAGAAATTAATTTAAAAATAATCCTGCACACGGGATAATAATACGGGTTTTTAAAGTACGAACATTCCAATGTTTACTAAGTTTTTATATCCAATAAAAAAGTGAAATTGATTAAAATGACCTTAAATGCATTAATTTATTTATAGTGGATATTATTATTCTTTAAAAATAATTATAAATATAATTTAATTTTATAAATAAATTAGAAAAATGCAGTTTTGAATTAAAATTTGGTATTTTTCATTATTCATCTGAAAAACAAATTCTAAAAATAAAAAAATTCAACCATAACCTAATATTGATTATTATATATCAAAAATTAATTTTATTATTTCATATTAAATTTATAAAATTTTAATGATTCATATTTAATATTGGTTCTCCATTATAAGGTTATAAAATTGATTTTATGAAAATATATGTTTTTATGTGTAATATTGTGTTTGTTCTTATGTTCTGCCTCTAAAATATATTATATATAGGTAAAAAATATTTTATTGGATATATAACATATAAATTCAGTATATAAATTTTTTTTAAGTGTTATAATTTAATTTACTAGGAAAAATATGACTAAATAGTGTTTTGTATAACTCTGGTGTTGTGTACATTGAAAACTATCATAGTGTTACATGTTTTGTAAGATATCGAAAAAATTAAATTTATTATAAAAGGAACATATTTTAATGTATTGGAGTGATACATTATATTCTTATCATATAAATCTAGTTTTATTTCTTGAATGTATTCACCATTCTGTTTCTTATTAATGGGTTTCTACAACACATGTAATTTTCTCTCCTGCTTGAGAACTATTTACAAGTTTCTGTACCAGTGGAGTTAATTACTACCATTTAATTTTTCTGTTTCAAAAATGGATCTAAATTTCATGACAGACTATTATTATTACGATATTATATACAATATAGGTTTCTTATCATATGACTATCATGCTTTATATTAATTTAATATGGACTTTTATTAAAATTATACCCACTAAAATTGATGACCCCATACATAAAATATATTTGGTGATCCAAGATCCTTAAAATATAATGAATTACCCTAGTTATGAAATAAAAAACAATTAATATTAATGGAACAAAACTATTATTATTCATATCATATATTATTCCTGGAAATCATAGAGGATAACTCATTATCTAAATCTATCATATATTTGCATTCAACGTTATTTCTATAGTATCATAATAGTTATGGTTTCCTAATTAAGTGTACCCCAAATATATGTTCAATAACAAGTCATATAAAAATTATTGTTTTATTTCAACATAAGTTCCTTACAAAAGAAAATCCACATGAATCTAACAGTTATGGTCGGTCGTACAGAATAATTTTGTTCATAAAAAGTGTCACATTGGAAGGAATCTCACAGATAGTATTTTTAAAATGATTTAATATCACCATATTATATCATTGTATTCTCTTTATGTATGCATGTTTCTAATAATTTAGTTTTTTAATCCCTCTTCAAACCTCCAAATTATTATTTTCACACAATATTAAGGTGTAACTCCTTACATAACCCACAAGTTTTTGTATGTCACCCAAAAATTAAATCCAAACACAAGTATACATATACAAATGCATCCTAGGAATAAGGTTTGTAAACACATCATATAAATTATTAAAATTATATAATATTAATAACCACTATAAAAACAATCCTGGAGTGATGTATAACCAACCCCATCCTTTTTAAAACAAGTCATAAGCCTCTAGGTATATGGGAAATCCAACCCAAAGTCATTGTACTTGAAAATACATTACTCAAGATAGAATAAAATTCATTATAAATATAATACATAAAATATATATATTACTATTTAATAACTAAATTGAATATTATAACATTAATAAAAATTCAAGGTCATGGTAGATCAAAACTTTGTCTTTTGATGTTGTTCATAGTATGGTATCATAATATATAAGAATAATTTTATCTCATAAACTAAAGCATACATCATATTTCATAATATAATAATTATATCTATGAATCAAATGGGGATACTAAATACATGAACCATCCATAAATTTAACATTAGTAAAACATTTATAGAAAATCATAAATAAATAATTATAATCATTTTACAACTCATTGTGTATATTCCATAATAAAATAAATATAAACATGATTCATTAATTTCCATTATGAACACCTTCATATTATTAATTTTATGGAATTTTAATATATGATATTTAATTATATATAGTAATTTTATATTTAAATTTCTATTATGTAAACATTTTTTATATTTAAAATGTCACAAATAATTTAAAACATTTAATCACATCATTAATCAAATGTATTTTGGTAAGGTTAAAATAATTTCCACATAAATCCTCTTTTAATTTTAATATTTCAAATTAATCATTATTGAAAATTCATAATTATTTTAAAAATAAACACATTATATTTATCCCAACTCTTTATAAATTACTCTTATAATTTTTAATATAAACACATTATATTTAAATTATAATGTATTCCATATAAATTAGAAAACATAATATTTAGTCTAGAGTGATGTTGGACATGATTTAGTCACCCAAACCTTACCCATAGAAACATTATTTATGAAAAATAATGTTCCAATGAAAATATGAGGTGTAGTGAACATAAACCATCCAAAAATTGAAATATATTGTAGATTCACACACCTTCATACAAACATTAGTGAAAAATACCAAAGAATATGAATTTATGTAGTCATTGTCTATACAAAACAGTGTCAAATAATAACCAACATTCTTTAAGTTTATTATCATAAGTATTTACAGGATAATATAAATCTTATTCAGATCATTTTTCTTGAATTATTCATTGTATAATTATCAACCAATGAAATTTTCTACTATAAAAAAGGTATCACCCCTCCACTTTCTATTAACTAAAAGAAAATGCATCAAGTATCATATTGAAAATTGTATATAAATCCCTAATTTAATCAATGAGGTGTAATGATATAGTATCTTTATAAGATTCTATTCAGGATTATCCACATAATATCATCTCCATATAATCATGAGCATGAAAACATAAATCTACCAATCTGAACATCCAGTTCTATAATACCTATTTTTATTGAAATCTTTAAAATATCCTTTAATAGTTGATAAGTACCAAAAGCATCTTTCAAGATACCAACAAGACAAATTCAACACTTAAAAAACCTATCAACTTCCTAGATAGGTAGAAAAGATTTCATAAAATAAAATATGGATATAATAGATGTAGAAAAATTTAATATCTTGAGTATTATAGTCAATAAAAAATAATTAATTATCATATCGTTGTAATGTTGAGTCTATAAAAACTCCAATAATAGACATACTTGAATTAAAAACCTATAAATAAGTGAAAATTAAATATACCAGATAATATTTTAAACCCCTAAAACCAAAATAATTAAAATAAAGGCCAAAAATAAATCATTTCCATATAATATTGGAAAATTATTTTTTTCGTATCATGATCAAATTATATTTCAATCATAGTCATATTTTGTTAACTAACATGGAGGTTATCATTAACACTTATATGTCCCAAACTATATTTCACAAATAAAATTACATATTATTCATCAATCCAAGTATTCATCTCTTTAATGAGCCTTTTTTTAACCATACGAGCATTATTGAGCGTAGAACCATCCCCATTCTCTTCATTTTCCTTTTCCACTAGAGATTATCAATATTACACCACCCACTTTGAAGGAATTTTCTTTTCTTTTTATTTTTCTATGTTTTTACCTTCACCAATATGTATTTGTTTTCATGTCCTTCTTTGAGTGACCATGGTCCTTTTTAAAAAATAATTATTTGTAAATACCCAAAAATTCCGTATAATTTTTTTTAATTCTATGGAATTATTACATGATTGCGAAATTCAACGACAAGTGATTCCAAGGTCTGGAGATTCTAGAATGGAATTTTGAAATTTTTTTATGATATGTTCAGTCAATGTCAAAGCGGTTTTTTCTATCATTTGAACCGATTCTCGAATAGAAAATATGAGGTCACTGTTGAATTCACAGCGTCGGGATTCACTTAGGAAAAGATTAGCTACGACCGACAAGGGTTGGACAAAAAAGATAATTTTTGGACTTTTCGGAAAAATAATAAAATAACTCTTTGAGTTGTTTTATTCTTCTTCAACCATTAAGCGATGGTTGGCATGACCGCAGTGTAACAATGTTCATTAAATGAAGATCAATAAATTACATGTTACTTTGTTTGATTAACTGCAACACCCATGTTTTTAATAGGTTCATTAAGTAAGATTCATTAATGAACCATAAAAATGAACACAACATGGGGATTTATTCTTTTATTAATAAAAAAGTTGGTAAGTCAATTCACAAACCATTGGAGAAAGCTCTGATGAAATGCTGATGAAACCACCCTCCAACAAAGAATGGTGATCGATCAACAACCATTGGCGAACTAGAACCAGAAATCAACGAACAATGATGAACGACTTTGAATGCAAATTCCTTTCTTCATCTGCAGTGGATTCCACCATATCTAGGTACGGGATTTTTGTGTTTTATATCCCTCCTTTCTAGTTCTTGAATAATATGAATAACATGAAGCAACCGACCAATGGGTTGATCTATGATTCATTCTTAATTGTGGGAGGTTGTTGTAGAGTTATGCCTTTGGGTTTTACTTAATCTTATAATGATTATTATTCCACCCATATTATAAAAAGATAACATGGAAGGCGCGGGCCAATCCGAACAAGGCTCAGACCCTCCGCCGCTCTGGATTGTTGTGTGTTATTCATAGGTGATCGAGAAACGTGGCAAAAAGGGGATTTCATGGGCTACGCAGTGAAGTCGGAAACCCGGGAGGCCCGTAGGCATAGACAAGAAGGGAAACACACCACCAGAGCATCACTAGTGGCCTGCGGAAGGTGTCATCGATGCGGTAACACTAGAAGTGGAAGGTGTTCCGTGCCTACTGCGTGGAGAGATGGAACTTGCAGGAACTGCGGCATGTGGAAGGTGTGGCACTAACATGCTGCGTGGGAGACGGATTGGCCCGCTCAGGCCACTCAGCTGGCGCAATGGCCCGCTTATGCCGGCTATTTTAAGAGTAGGGGTGGTGGTCCGCTAGTGCCGCCAGCTGGAAGAACTGAACACATTGCATCTGGTCTAGAACAATTGGCCCACATGCATACCAGGTTTTCCAGGTGGTCCAGACCCACCTATCGGGATGGACCTACTAATCGGGCCAGACCCGCGAGCTAGGCCAGACCCGTTGACCGGGCTGAACCCCTACCGAACCCGGACCCAACTAGTCTCGTTTCACTAAATCAAACATAACCCACAAACCGGGCGTGTGATTGATGCACCGTCTATGGAATAAGGACCCTTACTATGTGGTGGTCCTTTTGAGATATTACACTTGGGTTTTGTCATAATTTGGAGTATGTTTGGGTTGGATTGGACTTGAATCCAACTGGGCCCTTTTTATATTTTTTCATATATCTTACAGACTGGGCGTCCGATTGATGCACCATCTGTCACATTAGAACCATTACTACGAGACAGTCATTTGGGTTACTTCTTTTTGGTACTTTGTGGAGGATGAGGTATGACCGATATCTTGAGGAACATAACCTACAAAACTCAAGCGCCCTACGTGCGGGAATCCAGTGGATGGTTTTCAAGTGTAGAGAAACCCTCTGTGGATCAGCATGAGAGTGACACTCTACAGACAGACAGTAGTGCGACCCTCTGTGGATCGGAAATGGTGTGACCCTTCATGGATCTACATGATAGAAACCCTATGTGGATCAGCAGTAGTGAAACCATCTTTGGATCTATAGTAGTATGACCCTTTGTGGATCAGCAGTAGCGCGACCCGATGTGGACCGGTCGTAGAGCGACCCATCGAGGATCAGTAGCAGAGAGACCCTTTGTTGATCAATAGTATAGAAACCATTCTCGGTTTAGTAGCCAACCTACCCAACATAATAAAATTATCTATCTTAAGACTAATCATCTTTATTCTTGTTCTCTAAGTTGTTTACCTTGTGTGAGCATTATTTTACTCTGCGCTTTGTAATTGAGATCATGCTTTGTGATTTTACCTTTGTTGAACTCTGGGAGACCGTCGAGGGTCTCAGGGTCCCTAATGTTTATTTTTATACTCACCCCTGCATGGGATTATCCTGCACCATGTTGTGTCTTTTGCAGAAGATAGACAGCTTGACTGAGACTTAGGGATCCAGGGCTAGACGGTGTTCAGAGGTGTTTGATAGATTTGGTGAGTGATAGAGGTGACACACGATGAGCTGTACCTACCATTCAGGTTTGATCCTTGTTGGATGACCTTCATTGCACGTTTTTTTTATTTTTCTATAATTAGTTTTTAGTGGGGTTTGTATACTGGACCTTTTTACATTTGGTTCACACTTTTACTATGAGTTGTTCTACTTTGGGGCTTTCTTTTTTGGTGTACCAAGTTTGTGTGTGTACAGGTTTAAAGGAAATGCCTTCCCTTTTGGGACAATCCATTTTTCTACTAGTCGAAAACCCCTGGCCAATGGAAGTTGGTTTTGGGGTAGTCTCGCCCCAAGCCCCAGGGGACGGGTTGTGAAATAGTGGTATCATAGGGGTTGGTTCTACTATAATAACTAAGAATATTTGTTTTCAATGGAACAGTAGTGTTAATTCTCTTGAGATAGGGTTATAGTTTGGGGAGTCTAGTTTTGGTGCGGCATTCGATGTATCCATACACCAAGACCCCTAGTTCTGATTTCTAACTAGATATACAAAAAACTGTTTGTGTGTGTTTTAAAAATATTTTTCTTTTGATCTCTTTTGAGTCAACTCACCAAGTATAACTTATTGAACGTGTCACATCTATTTCTTTATAGGATGCTACTTCATAGACAAACATCTATTATTCTAGTGACATATCACAATGTCATCCCTCTGAGTGATGAGGCATTGGCGCAAGGGCCTCTTACAGTGATAGAACCTTTGGGTGGTGTACCAGTAGCACCACCACCCGTAGGGCTGCAGTTTCCACCATCCCCGTCCGCAAACATTGTATGTTGATTGAGTGCATTTCATGAGTTCTAGAGACATAGGCCTCTGAATTTTTGAGGCAATACATATATGCAGGTATCTGAGGACTTGTTGGAGGTTGTGGCATAATTTTTTCGCTTGATTGAGACACCAGAAAGGCAAATGGTGATCCTAGTTTCTTGCCTCTTTCAACGCATTGCAAGGAGATGGTAGATCCTGATGCTCTAGACACATGAGGAGACAAATCTTTCCTGGTTGGACTTCAAGAGACTCTTTAGGGAGGATTTTTTACCATTGACTCTACACTTGGTGCGTATTTAAGAGCTACTGCACATAGAGTAGGGAATCCTAACAGTGGCCCAGTATTTGGGAAGATTTATTGACCTTACTTGCTACTCCACCGACATGGTACGATACCCATTATTAAGGTCCTAGACCATTGATCAGGGGCTCTGACGAGAGATCATATCATTGATGATATCGCTTAACATCCGGACGTAGGCTGAGTGCTAGAGTGAGCACTATTGGTGGAGAGATTCCATGCAAAGTAGGAACTGATTGTGAAAGCCACCACCAGACGACAAGCATCCGAGTCATCTGCAGAAGGCAGTGGGTAGATGACACAGAGGCCCAAGAGGTCCATACCATCTGGAGGAAGGCCCTGGGATATAGGGTTGGAGGTGAAAATCTCACAAGGTAGAGGAGGTCAGCGAAGGAGTAGATTGTGCTACTCACGTGGCGGGTAGGGTTACATGGCTCACGATTTTCTGACCTACTATACTGATGATCAGAAAAATGTTGAAGGAACACTGAGGTAGAGGTAGAGGTTCAATCAAGGAGCTATGTAGGGTGGAGGACGTGTTAGAGGAGTAGGTTGTGCAGTAGGCGGTGGGTGATGGTTTGAGGTACTACCACCACCCCCTGGTGGTCCACCCCGACCTCAAGGAGTAGGTGGAAAAGGACGAGCTCAGATTTTGGTGGTAGATACTTATGACCATGGTGATACATAGATGATTTGAGTTACATTATGTTTCTACTACACCCTAGCTACAATTATTATAGACACAGGTTCCAGCCACTCTTTTATTTCCATGTATCTTATTCAGATCTCGGAGATTCCGGTGGATCTATTGGTCGGATCCTTACTATTAGATTATTTTATGAGAGAGGATTATACAATTACACATTGGTTTCAATAGTGTTATCTTATTCTAGGAGTCAAGAGCTTCAGCTGGGATTTCCTAGTAGCAGTGTTGAGGCCTTACAATGTCATCTTCGTTATGGACTGGCTATCCATGAACCATGCTCAGATCGACTATTTTAGGTGAAAAGTGTGGTGTTTCCATGAATATGGGACTAGGTTTTCCTTCACTAGAGAAAAGGGATCCTTTTAGCATATGATGTACTTTCTCGGTGGAGGGTACATCCGATCGCTGATCAGTTGGCTAGCCTTACCCTCGGTGCAGTTGATAAGGGGAGTCCCAGCTATCTTGTAATGGTGGACCAGTATGCGGATGTCTTTCCTAAGGATCTTATGGGACAACCTTATTGCATATAGGTAGACTTATACATAGACATGTACCCTGGGATGACATTGATATCTGCACTAGCTTATCATATGGCTCCCGAAGAACTTCGTGAGTTGAGGGTACTGTTGGAGGACTTGAATAGGAAGGGGTTCTTAAGGCCTTGTGTTTCCCCATGGGTAGCCCCGATTTTGTTCTCCATGAAGGAATATGGGAGTTTGAGGATTTTTGTGGACTATCATGGAATGAACAAGGAGACCGTGAAGAACTAGTGTACTCTAATGAGAATTGATGATCTTTTTGATCAGCTGGAGGGAGCTCGATGGTTTTTGAGGATAGACCTGAGATCTGGCTATCATCACCTTCGGGTGCGGGATGAGGATGTACTGAAGACAGCCTTCAGATGATGGTATGGACACTATGAGTTCTTGGTGATGCCTTTTGGAATGACCAATGCCCAAGCAGTGTTCATGGGACTCTTGAACAGGATCTTCCAGCCTTACCTAGATCACTTTGTGGTGGTCTTTATTGATGACATTTTGGTGTACTCAGTGTCAGAGGAAGACCTTGACACACATCTGAAAATAGTACTGGAAACACTCTGAGAGAACTATCATTATGATAAGATCTCTATGTTTCAGTTCTAGATATGATAGGTCCACTTTCTAGGATACATTATCTCAGAGGCAAGAGTTGCAGTGGATCTGGCGAAGACAAAGGAATTTCTTGCTTGGCAGCCACCCAGGAGCACGACTGAGGTTTAGAGTTTCTTGGGGTTGGATGGATACTACCAAAGAATTTTACCTGACTTTTCTAGATTAGCATAACCCTTGTCACGTTTGAAAAAGGATGGGATACCCTTCGTATGGATGGAGATATTCCAGCAGAGTTTTGAGGAGCTAAGACAGAGACTGACAAGTGCCCCCATCTAGAGACTACCATAAGATGGATTTGGGTATGTAGTCTACTGTGACACATCAAGGATCGGACCGGGGTGTGTCCTAATGCAAATGTGAGTGTTCATCACCTAAGGCTCACGATAGTTGAGGTAACATGAGTATAAATATGTGACCCATGACCTAGAGTTTGCAGTGGTGGTCCTTGCGTTGAAGATGCGGTATCACTACTTGTTGGGTGAAGGGTTAACCGTCTACTCCAATCAAAAGAGTCTCAGTTATATATTCTCACAAAAGAACCTGAACCTCAAATAGTGGTGAATCCTTGAGTTCCACCAGGAATATGACTTTGATATAGTCTACACTCCTAGGAATGGAAACGTAGTGGAAGATGCACTCAGCAGGAGGTTGGGTCTACTGCTACTGAGTGAGGCAACAAAGCCGATAGTTACATTGCAAATATCCTTCATGGATAGGGATGGATCAGCATACCTCTTGTCTATGATTTTCAGTCCCCAAATCCTTCAGTGAGTTTGGAAGGCACAACATGGGTACATTGACTGCGAGGCTTGATGTGCTCATATATCCTCATGGAAGGCTCTATATAAATTTTTGATAGGTGGGGAGCATGTCATACTTTTTAGAGGATGCAACATGGTACCAATTATGTTTCGGGAGGATGTGGTAAAGGAGTTACATACATCCCCTTTAACATTACATCCTAGAGTGGAGAAGATGTATCGAGACCTCTGACATCAGTACTGGTGGCCAGGGACGAATAAAGTAGTGGCAGAGTTTGTTTCACAATATCTCACTTTTAAGTAAGTGAAGGTTGAGCATCAGGTTTCCACAGGATTAGCACATCCACTAGAGGTACCAAAATGGAAGTGGGATGGGGTCCCCATGGACTTTGTGACTGGGTTACCATGCACGTCTAGGGGACACGACTCTATCTGGGTGATTGTTGATCAACTCACCTATTCATTCCATTTTCTACCCATATGAGTGTAGGGATCAGTAGAGGGATTAAGATGATTCTACATCTAAGAGATAGTACGGCTTCACAGGGTACCAGTGATGATCATTTCAGATTTTGATACTTGTTTTAAATTATGATTAGGTAAGATATTACAGGATGCATTCGGGACTTAGCTACGCTTGAGCACCGCATTTCACCCTTAGAAAGATGGTCAGATGGAGTGGACCAGATAGACACATGAAGACAGGCTC
The DNA here is from genome assembly GCA_963277665.1 of Viscum album. NCBI lineage: Eukaryota > Viridiplantae > Streptophyta > Magnoliopsida > Santalales > Viscaceae > Viscum > Viscum album. The sequence continues at coordinate 424,056,401 of OY728129.1, forward strand.
CATGCTTGTGTCCTTGATTTTGTCCACAATTGGGAGGACCACCTGTTATTGGTGGAGTTCACATAAAACAACAGCCATCACTCCACCATTGGTATGGAATTGTTTTAGGCCCTATACGGACAACCTTGCAGATCACCTCTATACTAGAAAGACCCATGAGAGTCAGCACTTATTGGTCCAGAGATGGTACAAGATACCACTGAGAAGGTGAAAATCATCCAGGAGTGGATGAAGAATGCCCAGAGCAGGCATAAGTCTTATACTGATAGGAGATGTAGATCCTTGGATTACAAGGAGGGAGACCTTGTTTTCCGTTGGGTCTCACCCCAACAAAGATAGTGGAGATTCGGCCGGGGCAACCATCTATCTCCAAGTTTCATCAGCCCTTTTCAGATCTTAAGAAGAGTTTCCAAGGTGGCGTACTTCCTATCTCTTCCCCATGGATTCATAGGGTGCATAACGTTTTCCACATGACATAGATGATGAGATATATGCATGATCCATCACACGTCATCGACTGGGGTGAGTTGGACATTGACGATGGGGCAAATTTTACAGAGTTCCCAGTGGAGATAGAGGATCTACAAGAATGGGTCCTTCATGTACATTTGATCCCTCTGGTGCATATTTAGTGGCAGCATAGGAACCTACAGAAGAGTACATGGGAGCGGGAGGCCCAAATTGATGCTAAGTACCCCCATTTGTCCCCTTAGTTTTTGTTGCGGCTTTTGGGAACGTAAAGACCTAAGGTGGGGATAATGTAAAGAGTAGAAAATTTTGTAATGTTTTTTAATTATATGGAATTATTACGAGACTTTGAAATTCAATGGTACATGATTCTAAGGTCCGAAGAGCCCAGAACTGAATTCTGTACTTTTTTTAAGTTACGTTTAGTAAACGTGCAAGTGGGTTTTTCTATCATTTGAATTGGTGATTGGATTGAAAATCCTAATGCACCATTGAATTCACAGTGCTGGGATTATCTTAGCTTAATATTAACTTTGACTGGTAAGGTTCGAACAAAAAAGATAATTTTTGGACCTTTTGGAAAAATAATAAAATAACTCTTTGATTTTTTGTTTTCTTCTTCAACTATTGAGGGATTGTTGATGGGACTGTAGTATAATGACGTTCATTAAATGAAGATAAATAAATGACATGTTACTTTGTTTGGGTAACCTCAAATATCGTGTGCTTAATAACTTCATTAATTAAGATTCATTAATGAACCATAATAATGGACACAATGTGGGGAGTAATTCTTTTATTAATCACACCATTGGTAAGAGAATTGAAAAACCAAGAGGGAATGATCTGATGAAATGTCGATGATGTCACCCTCTATTGAACAATAGTGATCAATGAAAGATCATAGGATAAATTGAACTGGAAATCGATGAACAATGATGAATGACTTCAAAAACAGATTCCTTCCTTCGTCCGCAATGGATTCCACTGAATCCAGGTAGCAGATTTTTGTGTTTTATATTCCTCTTTTCTCATTCATGAATAATATGAAGAATGCGGATAAACTGACCAATAGGTTGATATGTGATTCATTCTTAATTTTAGTAGGTTTTTTCAGGGTTACACATTGGGGTTTTTCTTAATCTTATAATGATTTTTATTCCACCCTTATGATAAAATGCTGACACGGAGGGCGCGATCCAATCCAAACAAGGCTTGGACCCTCAGCCGATCATGAATTTTGTGTGTTCTTCATGGTCGATTGAGTAATCTAGATAAAAGGAAATTTTTTGGGATACTCAGAGAAGGTGGAGACTTGGGAGTCCCATAGGTGCATACGTGAAGGAAAACAGACCACCAGAGCATCACCAGTGGCCTGAAGAAGGTGCTGCTAGCGCAGCACCACCAGCGTAGCAGTGTCAGCAACCAGTAGTGGCGTCTAGCCCTTGCCAGCCACAGGGAGAGGCGGTTTCCATAGGCTCCACAGAGGCTGGAAGTTTTGGTGTCGACACACCACACGGGAGACAGAGTGGCCCACTTGGGCTGCTCAGCTTGCGCAAAGGCCAGCTCATGCCGGCTGTTTTGGGAGGAGGGGTAGTGCCGCCAGCTAGAGAAACTAGATGCATTGCGTCCGGTTCAGCACAACCAGCTCTAATGTAGGCCAGGTTTTCCAGGTGGGATGTACATGCATGTTGGGCCGAACATGCGATCTGGGCCAGTTTGGACCTGCGAGCCATGCCAAACCCACTGACCAGGATGGACCCCTACCAGCCCTGGATCTGACCAGTCCTGTTTCACTAAATCTAATGTTGTTAGGGCCAATAGTGGCCTATGTACCCTGAGAGGGGGGGTGAATCAGGGTATGGATATTCTTTTCAAAATACTTCCTGCCCCACTGGATCTTGACCTCTTTGTTACAAGGGTCACTTTGTTTGCTCTTGTGTGTATACTATGCTCAGTTCTTTTCAAGTTTATCTGATGATAATGCTTTGAGTGCAATGCAGAGAAGTGACCAGGCAGACACAGCGATTTTTACTTAGTTCACCACTAAGGGCTACGTCCAAGGAGCATACGCCGACAAGTTGCCGGTTCGTACCAAGATCTACTAACTTCACTAGCTGTGGTTTACAATGTTCGGACTAGATCACTTCTATGCCCAGGCTCACTGCCTATACAAGGTTTAGGGTCAGCTCACTGCTTTCCCAAGGGTCACTCCCTGTTTCTCTCTCTCTGGCTCACTGCCGGTGGAGAGGATCACCTTCTTCCTCTTCCTAAGCTCACTGCTCTTGGAAGGGATTCACTCACAGTTTATAGACCTGTAGGTCTCTTCATTTCCATTAAGGAATGCATCTTTCTCTGTATGTAGATGCTCTGTTGAAGTCCAACTTTCACCCGCAGATGAATCTCACTTTGCACCGGATGTACCGGGCAACCTCAAGTTTTACGCGCAACCCTCACGGTGCCTTGCGCACAATTTCTATGCTTTGCGCGAAATTCCTTTTTCGCGCAACTTCCAAATTTTACGCGCAGCCTGGAAACTGTCTTGCGCGCAATTCACTGCCTTTGCGCGAAATCCACTTTTCGCGCAACCTTCCTTTTACGCCCCAACTCAAACTTTCTGCGCAGCCTTTGCTTTTCGCGCAATCTGACTTTACGCGCAAACTTTAAGTTTACGCGCAACACCCTTTCAAACTTCAATTTCGCGCACCAGAGCTCGGGTATTTTCTATGTCTTGAACTCTACTGAATGGAGGAGGGTCACTTCATATTTATAGGAAAAATCGACCCCGCGCGAAAAACCCTCCTTGAGCGCGTAATCCGCTTTGATCGCGAAATACAAATCTTCCGCGCACAACCATTTTCCGCGCACTGCTCCATAATTTCGCGCACCTCATGCCTTTGCCATTTTCCGAGCTTTGGAGCTCGAAACATCTTTTGCGCGAAATACAATTTCGCGCAACCCGCTGTTTTGCGCGCCACACTTCAAGATTTCGCGCAACCCTCTAGTTTTGCGCGCCACACTTAATTTTTCCGCACACGTCCTTCATTTCTCTCTCCTCAACCTTCGCCAACAACATATCACTCCATTTTCCATTGGCGATTTTCAGGCCCAAACATTTGGCAAACACTGGAAAACGGCGCCACCTTGTACTGCTCTTTTGTACCGCCTCCAGATCGTCCTTTCCTTTGTCAAAGTTCTTTGTCAACATAGAATGTCAACAACTTCTCGGGAACTCGACAATTCTCCATGGAAACCTGCTTTGTCAACAAACACAATCAACCCAAAAATGCTGCAATGTTACCTTGAGGGGTTTTTGCCCAACAATCTCCCCCTTTGGGTTTGTTGACAACTCTTCACAACTCTGCTCAGAAATATTTTCTGCACTTTGATACCTCACTGAGTCTTCTTCCAGCTGCTACCACCATTCGCCTCTTGCGATTATGATAGCGTTCAAGGATTCACTTAACATGTACTCTAAGCCCACATGAGCAATGCTCGGCGTGAGAAGCAAGAGTAGTATGAAAAGTTCATCAATGAAACACTTCATGTCAGACCCCAATTGTCGATTCCACCCTGATACCAGTTCTTAAAATAAAACCAGTTGTTGAACCACACTGATACCAATTGGTGAATTCTTAAGTTGATACCAATTGTTGATAGCTGGAAACCGTCTCACACCATTCCAACACCACTGTTCTGCTTTTATCACGATCATTAGCTGTCGTGATTTCTATGATTTTATCGATCACGTCTAGCATCGTCAGATTTAATACACTCCCCCTTTCTCATTGCTCCCCCTTTCTGGCTGCTCCACCTGTCAGCTTCTCCCCGTTAACAAGTATGATTTATCAAATCTCCGCACTATTTTCTCCCTTGAACAAACACTTTTCTCCCCCTTTGTCAAGCACTTTTCAAGAACTTTTCTCCCCCTTTGTCAACGAACCCAAAGGTCACGCCTTTGTAGTCTGTAACATAGTAGAGAACACATATCAGCGCATTAGGGAAAAACACACCATACCTCGGGGAGAGGGGGGGGCCCACATCCACTCTATTTCAAGTGTGGGGAATTGACTGAACTCCCAGAGCCAGTCGATGCCTTTCAAAAGCTTCCTTGGGTAAGGCCTTTGTCAGAATGTCTGCAACCTGTAGTTCTGTAGGCACATACTCCAATTTCACGATCCCCTGCTCAACTTTCTCCTTGATAAAATGATACTTTATCTCAATGTGCTTTGTCCTAGAGTGATGGACGAGATTTTTGCTGAGATTTATAGCACTTGAGTTATCGCACTGGATTCCGATCGGAGACTTTACTTCAACTCCCATATCTTCAAGCTGCTGCTTCATCCACAATAACTGTGTGCATGCTTGAGTGGCCGTAATATACTCAGCTTCTGCAGTGCTTAATGAAATGCAGTCTTTCTTCTTGCTAAGCCAAGAAATACACAATCCATTATGATAAAAAGCACCACCTGACGTTGGTTTCCTATCATCCGCTGAACCGGCCCAGTCTTCATCAGTATATCCCAATAACTCTGTCTGAGATTTGTCATTGTATGTCAAGCCGAAGTCCACTGTGCCCTTGATATACTGAAGTATTCTTTTTTACTGCAAGCATGTGACTTTCCTTGGGATTACTCTGATATCTCGCTGCTTGGCATGTGGTGAAAACAATATCAGGCCTTGTTGCGGTTAAGTACAACGGACTTCCAATGATTTGCATGTATTCTGTGATATTAACTGCCCTGCCACTGTCATCTTTTGATGATTTCATCCGGGTAGAAACCGGAGTCTTCATCTCCTTGGAATTTTCCATTCCAAATCCTTTCAAAGCATCCTTGGCATACTCGGATTCAGAAATGAATGTTCCATTCCTGCCTTGTGTAACTATGCTTCATCTGATCTTCCAAATATTATGTCTTCTTCCTTGACCAGCCTCACCATCCTTTGATTACTATTGTTGTTGAAATAAAGATTGTAATCAAATCCCCCACACTGAAAGCCAATCTTCTTCAAATACTGATATAGCCTTCAGTACCATTCTCTTGGGGTGTATGCTTTGCACACCAGTCGTGCTTTGTTTCGAATAATTGTAACATCTTCGTTCATCTTGTCTAAATAGACCCATTTTTTCTTGATGACGTTTTTATCATCTGGCCTCGAAACAGTTTCCCAGGTCTGATTCTTCTCAATTCTGACCTATCGCTTCATTCATGGCATGATCCCAGTTTTCATCTTCAGCTGCCTCAGCAAAGCATTTCGAATCAACCTGAGATAGTAATGATGTCTGCTGTAGTGATTTCATTCTCTTTGTCTGAACTGGATCTCACTGATCACTGATGATAGTCTGCCTGTCAATTTCAGCTCGATTCTTTGTATTTTGTGCAGATAAGGATTTTACATCCTTGTACTCATCATCAGTATCTTATTCTGAGTCACTCTCAGCCACTTCTTCTCCCCCTGTGTTGCTTTCTTCCTCAGCACTTTCATCAGGAAATTGTTCACTGACTCATTTTTCAGTGGCTTCATTTCTTTCAGCTACTTTTTGCAGCTTCTTGGTATCCTGAAAAACAGTCAGCTGATACCACAATGTTAGATCAAAATAAATAAGCATGAAATGCTTGATCACTGCTGCTTCTCTCATAGTATGTCTTCTCTCGATAGACAACTCTTGAGCTGGGTCATCCAGTTATTTCCTTGATGGATCTGGCATCTGATTTTGTTGTTGAATGCTCCCCCTATGTTATGCAACACTTCCTGGGGTTAGGCCCAACAGTTTAGACCCATAACACGTATTTTCCTCCTGCATCATTCGTTCTCATCTTCCAATCAGATTTGAGCCACTAACAAAATCTCTAAGCCTACGGAGTTGAAACTCGGTGTAGGAAACAAGAGATAAAGTTAATAACACAATCACTTCCTATTGTGCTCTGTTGCTCTCCTTCTTCTTCAACTCTAGTATCTGATTTGAATTAATTGAAACTCTAGAGCATATCATTTCTCCACTTCGCATCCTTAGATGCCACTTCCCCTTGGATTGTATCTCCCTAAAACCTGAAACACAAGAATCATCAGTTAATAGCATTTATATAAATAGGGAGAGGGGTTTCTTCCAAATTCCTCAAGATGAGGATTGTGGTTGATCCTGATGGGTCAACCATTTGATTCTTTCTTGAAGAGTATCACACTCTTTCCTTGATTCTTCTAGCTGCCTAGCCAACTTCAACTGTTCTGGCCATATGACTAGGCATTCTTTTCTCACATTCTGAGGTTTAGACCAACTGGTACACATTTTGGTCTTTGATGTTCTACTGAAATTCCATTTCCCTTGATTGTTTCTCGGTGCAGGAATCTCCTTTCTTGTCATCTTCCCCGTCTTCTTTGTCCATTGCAGGGATCTGCCTTTTTCTTCCACTTCTCGTTGCGGGGCGAATTTTGCAATGCATTCTTTTCTTATCTGCCTTTTATCATATTTATGAGTCGCCACCCTATTTTGCATTGGTGGTGGGTCCTCCATTGAACGTTCATTCTTCTTTATCACAACTGGAGTAGATCTCCCCTTAATCTTCCAGGTTTGTTCACATTCTCTCCTTGAGAGTTGTTGTGAGCACGCTAGAGGAGGTGACTGATACAACTTTCGTTCAGCTCCATGTGATTTCCCCAAGGCTTTAAGCCTATTCTTCTCCTTACCACTTTGTCTCCCAGTACAGGCTTCTTTCTTGTACACTTCTTGTGGTGGAGATCTCTTTTCTTGTTCCTTTCCCTTTCCTGCTTTCTTCTTACTGCAATGTCTCGCCATGTGCCCATAGTGAGAACATATAAAACATTTTCCCTCAAAGACATAACTCATTTCATCATCTCTCTGCTGAGATGTTGATGCCCCTTGATTTCTTCTTTTGATATTGGGCTCCTGAGCTTCCTGACACATACTCATTGTGTGTCCCATTCTTCCGCAGTAATAGCATCTAACATATGCTTTCCTATGAGAGACTCCTCTCTCTGATTTCTCATGATGCTTCTTCTTATTATCAGATTTAGTAATGTCTCTATTTTCACACCCTAAGATGTATTCCAGAGCCTCTGAACAGAAGCTTGATGTGTGGCCATGAATCCCACAAAAATAGCACATGCCATCACTACTTTTTGTATCTGTCCTTTTAGGCCTATCTCCAGCACCTATAGGATTTATTTCCCATCTAGAACTGTTCATAGCTCTCTTTCTATCTTGCACGAGAGGGGATTCATCAAATCCGATACCAGCTTTTCCGAAACTTGCTGGTCTTTGAGCTGAGAAAATATTCTGTTGTTTCTCTTCAGAAATAGCATACCTATTCTTCATTTTATCATCACTTGTCGAAGGATGATCAAATAGCAAGTGTAAGGCATCCTTCATTTTTGGCATTCCTTTAGCATTAGATTTTTCCACATCCTTCTTTACTAATTCTAGATCCTCTTCCAACTTTTTAATCTTCGTCTCCCTTGATTCAAGTTGGACATCCAGTTCTTTCTTGAGAAGATTCCCATTACTCACCTCATCTTCTAGTTCCTGTGTGAGCTTTTCCACCATTGCACTTTTCTTCACTACTTTTAATTTTTCCTCAGAAACAGATTTAGAGACAGATTCATTCTCTTGTTGAAGGCTTCGATTGTTCTGAACTTCTTCAGACAACTGTGCTGCTAGATCATCATTTCTAGCTTTTAGATTCTGTACTTCATCTGACTTTTGATTCTCTTCATAATCATCAGCCTTTTGTTTTCCTTTCATTTTAGCCAGCTTCTGTAATACCTCACCTTGAGAATCATTCTTCTTTGTTAGGTCAGTAACTATATCGATAAGCCTTTGATTTAAGCCTCTTAGCTTGTTGACCTCAGTTTCCAGATCATTGATCTGTATGCCTTTAGATTTAATTTCTTCAGTGGATTTCTGATCCAATTCTTTAGTCCCATGGACAACTTCCACCTTTTTGTTCAGGCCATCGATCTCTCTTTTCTGTTCTTCAACATTCAGCTTATACTTACTAACGGATTCTGAGTTCTCTGATGTTGATAAATTAAGTTTCTGAATTTCTTCCATCAGCTCAGATTTCTCTTCTTCCTGCTGCTGTATATAGAGTTTGGCATCGTGAACAATTTTGTTAGCTTTCTTGGTTTTGGCCCTCCAAACATCTATCTCTTCCAGAGCAGCCTCCAACTCAGCTCGCATATCAATTCTTCCTTCAATTTCTTCTTCTTCATCGTCAGTGGTTCCAACGTCACTTGGAAAGTCAGGTTCTTCACTCATTCCGTCAACATCTTTGAATGAGTAAGTATTTTTGTTGTATGATTTATCCAAATCATTTTTCTGTTCACTACATGATTCCTTCAGTAAGCTATTTGATTCTTTTATTTGAATCACACTTTTTCCAAAAACACTTCCACACTGAGGGATACCACCTGACTTCTGATTCTTCTTTGAAGATTTTCTTTTTCCCATGGTAGACCGAGATAAGCGCAAACAATATCTTCAACAACACAGATCGACTTCACAAAGTTGAAGCAAACAAATCTGATAAAAGCAACCAGTCGCTCTGATACCAATTGTTAGGGCCAATAGGGGCCTATGTACCCTGAGAGGGGGGGTGAATCAGGGTATGGATATTCTTTTCAAAATACTTCCTGCCCCACTGGATCTTGACCTCTTTGTTACAAGGGTCACTTTGTTTGCTCTTGTGTGTATACTATGCTCAGTTCTTTTCAAGTTTATCTGATGATAATGCTTTGAGTGCAATGCAGAGAAGTGACCAGGCAGACACAGCGATTTTTACTTGGTTCACCACTAAGGGCTACGTCCAAGGAGCATACGCCGACAAGTTGCCGGTTCGTACCAAGATCTACTAACTTCACTAGCTGTGGTTTACAATGTTCGGACTAGATCACTTCTATGCCCAGGCTCACTGCCTATACAAGGTTTAGGGTCAGCTCACTGCTTTCCCAAGGGTCACTCCCTGTTTCTCTCTCTCTGGCTCACTGCCGGTGGAGAGGATCACCTTCTTCCTCTTCCTAAGCTCACTGCTCTTGGAAGGGATTCACTCACAGTTTATAGACCTGTAGGTCTCTTCATTTCCATTAAGGAATGCATCTTTCTCTGTATGTAGATGCTCTGTTGAAGTCCAACTTTCACCCGCAGATGAATCTCACTTTGCACCGGATGTACCGGGCAACCTCAAGTTTTACGCGCAACCCTCACGGTGCCTTGCGCGCAATTTCTATGCTTTGCGCGAAATTCCTTTTTCGCGCAACTTCCAAATTTTACGCGCAGCCTGGAAACTGTCTTGCGCGCAATTCACTGCCTTTGCGCGAAATCCACTTTTCGCGCAACCTTCCTTTTACGCCCCAACTCAAACTTTCTGCGCAGCCTTTGCTTTTCGCGCAATCTGACTTTACGCGCAAACTTTAAGTTTACGCGCAACACCCTTTCAAACTTCAATTTCGCGCACCAGAGCTCGGGTATTTTCTATGTCTTGAACTCTACTGAATGGAGGAGGGTCACTTCATATTTATAGGCCAAATCGACCCCGCGCGAAAAACCCTCCTTGAGCGCGTAATCCGCTTTGATCGCGAAATACAAATCTTCCGCGCACAACCATGTTCCGCGCACTGCTCCATAATTTCGCTCACCTCATGCCTTTTCCATTTTCCGAGCTTCGGAGCTCGAAACATCTTTTGCGCGAAATACAATTTCGCGCAACCCGCTGTTTTGCGCGCCACACTTCAAGATTTCGTGCAACCCTCTAGTTTTGCGCGCCACACTTAATTTTTCCGCACACGTCCTTCATTTCTCTCTCCTCAACCTTCGCCAACAACATATCACTCCATTTTCCATTGGCGATTTTCAGGCCCAAAAATTTGGCAAACACTGGAAAACGGCGCCACCTTGTACTGCTCTTTTGTACCGCCTCCAGATCGTCCTTTCCTTTGTCAAAGTTCTTTGTCAACATGGAATGTCAACAACTTCTCGGGAACTCGACAATTCTCCATGGAAACCTGCTTTGTCAACAAACACAATCAACCCAAAAATGCTGCAATGTTACCTTGAGGGATTTTTGCCCAACAAATGTATTTACAAATGGGCATCTGATTGATGTGTTGTCTATGGCATAAGGAACCTTACGATAATTTAGTCCTTTAAAGATAATCCACTTGGGTTTTGGAAGAATTTTGAGTATGGCAGGGTTGGATCGAACTCAAATCCAACCGGTCCCTTTTTACCTTTTTTCTTATATCTTACAGACCGATCGTCTGATTGACATGCAGTCTGTCATGTTGGAACCATTACGAAAATATGGTCCATTAGGTTACTTCTTCATGGGACTCTGTGTAGGTTTAGGTAAAACTGATATCTTGAATAGAATATCCTTTGGACCTCAAGCGCACTAAGTGAATGAATCTATTGGTTGGATATCATGTGAAGAGTGACCCTCTGTGGATTGGCATGAGGGAAACCCTATGTGGATCTGCAGTGGTGAGACCATCCAAGGATCGGGAATGGAATGGACCTTTGTGGATCGACATTAGAGAGACCCTTTGTTGATATAAAGCAGTGAAACTCTCTGTGGATCAACATTATTGAGACCCTTTATGGATCGGCAGTAGCGCGACCCAATGTGGATCGGTCGTAGAGCGACCCGTCAAGGATCAGCGGCAGAGCAACCCTTTGTGGATCGATAGTAGAGAAACCATTCTCGGTTCTATAGCTGATATACCCAAAAGAATAAAATGATTTATCTTAAGACTAATCATATTTATTCATGTTCTTTAAGATGCATACCTGGTGTGAGATGCCTTTTACTTTATGCTTTGTGATGGAGATCATGCTTTTTGGTTTTACCTTTGTGGAATTATGGGAGACTATCAGGTGTCTCAAGGTCCCTAATGGGTATTGATATACTCACCCCTACATGGGATTCACCCACACCTTGTTGAGTCTTGTGCTAATTATGGACTGCTTGACTGAGACATGGGGAGCTTGGGCTATATGGTACTCGGAGGTGATTGATAGATGTGGTGATTGATAGAGACGACAGACGATGAGATGTACCTAACCTTCAGGTAGTATCCTTGGTGGACTACCATCAGAGTACGTTTTTTCATTTTTTTGTAATAACTTTTCATTTGGGTATGTATAATAGCCATTTTTTCTATCGGTTCAAACTTTTACTATCAGGAGATCTACTTCGTGGTTTTATTTTGTTGTGTACCTAGTCTGTGTGTGTATAGGTTTACAGGAAATGCCTTTCCTTTTTAAAATATTCCTTTCACGTTCTAGTCACCAACCCATGTCCTATATAAGGTGGTCTTGGGGTAGTCGTGACACTGGCCCTAGGGGATGGGTCGTGACATTTTCCTTTATCTATCTTTTTGTAAGAACCTTTGTGAAACCATCAGAATCAGTAATGACCTTTTTCAATTTAGTTGGATATGAGGGAAGATAATGGTCTTATTCTTCATGAAACATTTAATACTCACTCTAAGAATCAAAATTTTCATAAGAAATCTCCTCACTTACTGTAAATCACTTATCCATCACTTGAGAATCCCTAACTTCTTTATATCTCATGATTTTTGAGGGTCCTACTTGATCATCTACTTTTTGTTTACCTTTTTAATCTATATGTATTTAATTTTAATTAACCAATTATAAACATTTTATAATGAATAATTTTGTATAAAAAAATTATAAATATAATAAATTTTCAAAAATAAATTTTCCCATTATTTATAAACAGTTCATAAATAAAAAAATTCAATTAATAATTGAAAATAACAAAAGGAAAATTTTCTTCAGCATATTGTATCTAATGACCTTGGATCAATCGCATGATTTGATTTATACCTTACAGTACCAAAAACATTTAAATTCTATTTTTCATATTTTATGATAGATAGATCAATTATTAAATTTTATGTGTAGTTATATTTTATGATATCTAGGGATGTTGTAAGAATGATATGACACTATTTTTTATCTCGTGATAATGTTATCATGGGGAATAAAATATCAGTATTGTATGTTATGACTAGTAAAAATTTATAGAATTTTTATATTATCATAATTTTTGATATCTCATATCAGAAGATGAAGTCTAAATTGATAAAAACAAAAACATATCATATTTTATGACCAATAATAAGATATGAATTACAATATAAAAAATATTCTTTTCTTAAATGATTTCATGATTCCAAATTCATTGGATAGATTTGATATCACTAATAGTTTTATAAGAATTTATTAATGTTTAATATAAATAGTGCATGTGCATAAAGAAACCATGAAAAAGTTCTCTGTGATATAGAAGATAAAACCCTGATAAGATAAAATAAATATTAAATTCACCCTTCCCCTTATAATGATATTATTACTTTTATGTTTGATAACAATCACAAAAGGAACAACTGAATAGTCCTTCCCTCTAAGGTTTATCCATGGGAAACATGAAAATACAGATACCCATTGGGTATGATCAAATGATTCCATCATGTTATGATAGTAACTCAGTAACACTGAAAGAAGAAAGATAGTGCTTCTGGGAGGGGAGAATTTTTTAGGAGGATTTAACCCCATCCCTATAGGCTTGGCCTCCATTACATTGGCTATAAGGACACTCCCCAATCCAAGTATTAGTATCACAACATTACTCATTAGTTTTATAAACATATGAGTAATTTATTTAGTCATATCATATGTAACTCATGGCCATAAATCCTATGTTTAATTACAATTAATGTATAACTTGTTTCAAATGATAAAACCTTGACATTTGGGAAGATATATGAGTCATGATAGTGAAAAAAGTATCAAACCATTCAATACGTAGTACTACTATTTGTTCCTATAAAATAGTACAATGATACAATGAATACTCCTCTATATAATATCTCCATATCATATAAACTGGTATACAAATGGTGTTAAATATTAGACTTCTTCTTATGTGTATCATTTTCTATAATCAAAAAAATCAAAAAATATGATATCATAAAATTAAGTGAATATTCATAATAACCACAATTTTCCCAAAAAATGAAATAAAAAGGCATCGATCACACAATATTCAGCTAAAAATACTCATGTTATGTAGCCACAAAGAATAACCTTGCCCCTCGTACTCAACCTCACACATGGAAACGCATTTTGATTCATTATCCTTCAACAAACCTCAAGATAATAATGTGATATGATCATCAAGTGAACATTAAAATATCCCACTCTTAGAAAAACATTTTTCTATAAATATCAGGATCTATCTATTTATCTTACATAATTGATCCTTCTCAATTTCTACTCATGTTTCCATGACCCAATTATCCCTTCATGCATATCAAAATTCACACCAAAATCATATCAAGAATGGATTAATAATTTAGAGACAACATACATTATCTCTAATAGTTAATCCTCTTAGCCTTATTTTTCTAATTCTATCGAAACACATTGCATCCATATTACCTGTCCAGGAGAACTTATCTCATCCATATGGTTGAAAAAACAATTGTAAAAATATATTATTAATCTAAATTATAAATCATGTTAGGAAAATATAATAAAACTCCCCAAGTGAAATTACAATACTAAAAAATAAACTAATGGAATATGAATATTTTAAACAATTAACTCAATACTACTATGATTGAAATATACTTTCATTGACACACAATTCTCAATCAATTTAAATCATACTCCATGAAATTGTTAGAAAAATAAAATGGTTGAATAAATACCATGACAACTATGAGAAATTATCCTTTTTCATTCCTCTTTTTTAAAATCTATTCCTTGCACACAAAATATATTTCATTAAATAAATTTTATCATGATCAGGAAAAATATCAACTTAATACCTAGAAAAAAACACATCTGACTAAATGAACAAAGAGATAAATAATTAAGGGGAGACAAAGAAACCTTCTCACCTTGATATTTTATAATTTGTTTCTATGTATTAGATCCAATTTAGGAGGAATAAAGGGAGGAAACAAATGAGAATTATTTGATAGATTTTCATTCCCTATATTCTCACAATTGTTTTAACTTTAGAGGGGTAAACCATGAAAATATGATCATAATATTCCTTTTTTAAAAGTCCATTGGGAAACATTAGATGTCTAGTGTCCCAAATCTGACTCCCAATGAGGCCATTCAGGTCATAGTATCTTTACACTAGGATTAAAATAGCCTATTGTTTCCACCCACCATACTTGAGAACTTATAAAATCCTCTATATGTATATTTTTATCATTTCTATTTTCCTTTACGCATATGATACCACTATAAAAACATCCAAAAAAATCAAAAACATTCTTTCGATTATCCTAATTCAAATATTTCAATTAACCTAGATCCCATCCAAAAAAAATCTTATCCTTTTTATGATACTAATATAACATGAAGGCGCAGATCAGTAAGAAAACCTCACTATTTAGTTTTTTATCCTCTAGAACCATCCTCATGCTCCAATTAACTGATCTAGCCATTGAGAACTGATGAATGCCTCCCACCATTTAATTATAGCTAAAAAAGTGAATGCCATCACTCCATGGATCCATACAAAATTTGTTATTTCACACACACTATTTCTTCATTAAATGGGACATCCAATTTTAATTTCTAATCACTTCCTTCAGTAATGTTAGAGAATCACAAATCAACACTCCTCCATAATGAATTCCTATAAAATATTCATATTCTATATATTATAGAACTAAAACTACCAACCTCCTCAACTAGTGACATCCTCTCCCAAGAGATATACATATAACCACCAAATCATAGACACTAATCCCTAATGATCAATTCTATTGGTCTATATAAGGAAACCCATTCAGAGATGAACTATTATATTTCCCAAAATACTCACTTAAATTTTCTACTATTAATTGGGACAAAATGTTCTTTATGAAATCCCAATTTTATAATCCTATCACAATACTCTTCTCATGATTACTAACATCCTCCCATTTGAGTCACTCTTTAGGAATTCACTAAAATTCACCCTCATCGGTTACCATGACTTTTGACTCATCATGACATCATAAATAAATTTCACATTTTTTTATTTTCATATGAACCATATTAATTTTATCTTCATAAAATCTAGTATCATAGATCCCACCAATGTTATTAATCATCCAATTAATTACCTATATCACCCACAACACACTTTATAAACTCTAAATAAAATGGGTAATACCATTGATAACATTCCACTATTAACTACTCAAATCATTGTAAAACAAACACTTACTCACATGAATTATTCCATGTCGTAAAGACCACTATTGACGATCCTCACTTGAAAAACCTTGATAGTATTATCCCATGCTCCATTTTTTATGGCTTGAAAATATCATGGTCTTGCAAACCACTAATATACCATAGTAAAAAACATTATTATATTTGTTCACAACTAATATATATTATACTAGAAAAACATGAAATTTTACCCAAGATAAAAATGACCCAAACGAACTTAATATTCACCATAGAACTCATATTAAAAAAAATTAATTGTGTATTTTAATAAAAAAAATTGAGCACCATGTTATCCTATAATGTTTTTTTATTAATTCCCTATAGTTTCTAAACAATTTTTCTCATTACCACTTCTCCCTCAGGAAACCCTTAATCAACAGTACAATCAATCTGCACCCCATTCAATATATAGGTTAGTTTTATATAGAACTGTGAAACACAAATTTCCTATCATTACCACTTAAGTGTCATTACATAATGATCCTTCTATCACATTGTTTCCAATTATATGTTATCAATCTCATTCTATATCAAATATATCCTAGATATTCATCTATTGTACCTACACATCCATAAAAAATAAAGAGTCCCATAAGACTAATCTATAAAAATATATTTCAATCCAATATATTTTAAAAAAAATCCATTTACCTTGGTAATGAATCAAACTAAAATTTATACTATGACTTTTCATCCTATATTTTCTATAAATTCTATGAGTCATGCCACTAGGTTTCCTCTCCTATTTGATCCAAAACTCAATTCCCTAGCCTTAACATCATTTATCCAAAATACGTTAAAACATTTTAGATATTATACCATATTTAATAGCTCATACCACTAGAAATATTATATTGTTACCTTTTGGCATCACCCATATGGTTTAGTTTTCATCAAGTCTTCCTCACTCAAAAATGCCTAATAATGGGGGAAGTTTCCACACCACCATAATAGGAGTATTTTGGGAACCTCCCCCAACTATTATGGTTTATTATAATTTACCACTTTTAGGGACCTATGATCTCATTGTAACACTTTTATAGGAATAGGCTATAAGTAATATCTATCTTGACATACCCAAACAATATTCAATCTTAGATTCAAAAATAATTTCTCTAGGAAATTTTCCTTATTGTGTATAACATTTTCTCTATGGTCCATGATCGTCAATAATTTACCTTATAATAGATATCATTTTTTTAGTTGTATCACCTCCAAATTAGGTACGTTTTAGGAATATGGTATGTAATTACACACGAGGGATACATGGGATACAAAAATGTACTTGAGACAAGGTTGGTGGTAGTTCAAGTTTATAGGCCCCAACTCTGATGTAATCAAGAATCATAAAGGGGTCAGTGTACCCAAGACATAGATTCCCCTTCTTCTTAAATCACAGGACACTCTTAAATAGATATATACATGGGAAAACTTTATCTCCAACCTCAAACTCAATGTCTCTTTGATGGTTATCAACATAGATATTTTTTTACTCTAATCTATTTGGATGTACTACTGAATGGTTGTAACATTTTCTATCATTTCTTCAACAACTGAAAGTCTCATTTATTTGAGTTTTCCTACTTCATCCCAACACACCAGAAATTTTCATCACTTCACATAATGGGATTCATATAGATCCATTTAGATACATGGGTGGAGACTATAATTGTATGATAACTCGACCTGAGAAATAATTTTATCCAATCATCCTTTGAAACCCATGAAGCATGATCTCAAAATGTATTCCAGTTTCTGGATAGTATAATCATATTTCCCAACATTTTTAGGGTGGTAATTTTTATGTATGTTCAACTCAATGTTTATATCAGATTGGAGACTTTAATAAAAAATAAAGGTAAACCTTGGATCCCGATCAGATACAATTGAAAATGGTATTCCATGTAACCTCACTTCTTTCCTTATGTATATCCTTGTGGGTTGATTTATTGGGAATTCCTCTCAAATTTCAATGAAATGGGCAATCTTTATATGTTTAAAAACCCAACCCATTTAGCATTTTTTCATATGGATGACTTCAAAAAAAATGAAAAAGTCCATTGTGATATTTTACCATTTCTCTGTAAGTGTGACTAATAAATTCATTATTTCATGGGAATGTTCCCATTAATCCTTCACTTCCTAACATACCAGTAAAATTTATTTATATTATGTGATCTTCTTCTTCATTTTATCCACTAATAGTGATCTAAAAGATCTCGATACATCTTCATGCTCCCTAGGTGGATAGAGAAGTTTGAGATTTATGAATCATTCTAAATCTCCTAATTTATCTCAATATTTCAGGGTACATATAGTCATGACCCAAAACATTCAAATCCTTTTTCAATTTTTAGCTTCTAGGATATCCCTTTTCTTATATATTCAAACTACTTCTGATTTTCAACATAATCTATTTGAGAATCCTTTATATTTCCTCTAAAGGATGCCGGAGTAATCATTTGATAAATGAGGGATTCTGTTCCTTTATTTATGAATCATATGTAAATCCTTTTCATGAATAAGTTGATTGCATCCATATGAATATTTATCAAGGATAATGTTATAGGATCCTTTATACTTACAAAATCTACATCTTTATTTTCCATCACAGTATAGTAATGGATTTAGAAGACATAGTTCTTTATTAGCTCTATAGATCTTGAATGGTTAATATTAATATCCTACTATGTGAATATATATTTGAGGCTCTTATGATCTATATATATTTCACACTTCTCTCTATAGAGATAATGGCATAAAATATTCTATGTTAAGATTACTACATCCAACTCTAAACCCTGAATTAGATAGTTCTTCTTATGAAATTTCAAATTCCTTGAGAAGTAAAATATCTAATTATCATTTTTCATCAACACACATCTCAATCCCTTCTTTCAATCATTGTTTTATATCATTAAAAATTCACCACTTTTGGTTATTGTAAATACCAGTGTGGTGATAAGCCTCTTTTTTCAATTCTTTTAATCTCTATTTTTATCCATTTTTATATAAAAAATATACACCCTTCTATTTTATAAGGTTAGTGGGTTTGAAAATCACTATAAGTTTTTTTAAAATAGTCAATAACAACAAGATTTTCTATGGAAATATAGATCTACATTACATATGTTAGTCTAGGACAATCTTTAATTACCTTTTTCTTAGAAGGGCCCTTAGATATCCCTTTTCTATTGATAAAATTACCAAATCATAGTACTTCCTCTGTCCTAAAATAATATTTACTATAATTTTCATATATGTCATCTTTTACAATTTTTTTAGAAAAATATTCAAATAATACTCATAATCCTCCCAAATTTGGAGTATATCATATTATCATCAATAAATACTACTGAAAAATATCCAAGGTAATTTCTAAAGACTCTATTCATCAAGTCCATGAAGATTTTAGAATCATTATTGAGATTGAAGAGAATAAATATGAACTCATTGTGTCCATACCTTTTTCAAAAGGTTGTATTTAGAATGTATTCCTTATTTAACTTTAATTAAGTATTTCCTAAATGAAGGTATATCTTAGGGATATATTAGGTCCCATATAGTCAATCAGACAATTCATCAATGTATGGAAAGGTACACATGTTCTTTATTGTAATTGTGTTGAGTTCAGAGCAAACAATGCAGAGGAGCATTAACTCCACCTTTTTTGATGAAGAGGACTATGGAACCCCATAGTGAAGCAATAAAATATATAAATCCCCTATCTAGATTCTCCTATAATTTATTCTTCAATTCCTCTCTATCATTGGTGGTCATTCTATAGGGAATCTTGGATATGGGAAAAGATCCAAGTATAATATCAAATGATAACTCAACCTATCAACCAGGATGAAGATAAGTAAATTATTATATAAATAAATCAATATAGTGCCTCAAAATGGGCATGTATAAACCCATGATTTTCTCCTCAATCTCAATCATTTGATACAGATATGATTTCTCATAATGAAATTAAATCCATGCTTGATAAAAAGATTTGTAAGGGGATTAACTCCCCTCCTAACACTTGAACAGAATTTGAGGATGAAAAGGGATGTGAAGAATATTCTCCCACTCCTGATATTTCATATTTTATTTATATAATGATAGCCATTACATTCCCAATATGGAATAAAATTACACTAATGGATGTAAGGCCAAATTTTCTTAGAGATTCAGTTCACAAACATTGACAATAGAGGAGTTATATACTTACGATGCAATGATTACTATTTTTTTCTGAAATATAACTTAACCTCAATTATTTGAGGATGGGTTTTAATAGTTATACTAAACTTTCAAGAAATTAAGGAGTTCATAGAACAATAATAAAATAGTAAGTTCTCTATTTAGGTATGAATAACTAGCATACTTGTCAGAACGTCATTATCGGGATCCACCTCAATAGTAGTGAATATATATTCCCTTCCTAACTCTCATGGATTTGGAGTTTGTTGTAATTTATTATCAATATAATCCCCTAGATTAGGGAATTATACTATACACTATTTAGGTTTCTTATAGTTTAAAAATTGGGCATTAATCTAATCATTGACTGGAAACTTATTCTGTTCTGCCTCATTAGTGGTCTACTTCATATCCCTTTGGTATTTATTATCATGATTCTTCTCTTTTATTCACTTGAATAATCTTTATGTTTCCTTGAGATAGTTTTTAGTATGCTTCTTAAACATTTTTGACACATGGGTAGTTAGGTTTTCTTTCTTCCATTGTATTTGTCCATTGATCCGCCAAAATAAAACTATATTTCCCTCTTTTTATCTCCAGTCACTCGAGACTACTGAGATTCACTAATAATAATCATAGCCTCAAGAAAATAATGTAAAATATCTTAATTTCTATTAATGTCTCAAATGATCAAATATTTTCATAAACATGGATTTAATTCACTAAAAAAGTATTCCACTTTTCTTTTAGTGTTGATGAAAAAGTAGGATCCTTGTTGTGAAATCTATATGATGTTTGTCTCACATGCCCTGATCAACTCATCTACATTTCTCATTAATCTATGGAACACCATATCCACATTATGATGGATATTTTGAAAAAAAATATTTATTGAAAAATATTTTCTTGAGTCCCACTCATTCAATGGAATCACATTCCTCTTTAGTCTTTATGTTCTTGTTCAGTGTCCACCACAGATCGGATTCACCTTCAAGACTATATACTACTAGTATGGATTTATCTTATTATATGAACTGGAGGATATGTAATATATTATATATGGAGTTAATCCAATGTTTTTTAATGATGGTATTATAAAAATTACTAAAGTTAGGATTCCTTTCTCGAATAAAGGACTCAACCATAACTTTATCTTTCTTTTGAGAATGAGGGATTTCAAAATGATTCAAGTTATTATTCATAACATGAGTTAGTTTAGTTAGTATATACATAAAGTTCTAAACTCCAACTCCTATCAGGTTAGTCATTTCATTAGGAAAGTCATCACATTGCTTACAACATTTTTTTTCAGCATGATTCCTCCTATTTCCAACAATTAACTATAATAAAAGAAAATTAGGGATAATAATACTTAAAATAATAAGCATATAAATCGGTAAAATATGAACCAAGAAGTAATAACTTATAAATTACACATATATCCCAACTTATTAGTCCATAGGTTTCGATCTATGATATTCATAGTAATTTTACTATTTAGTTTTCTAACCTTATTATCTATTCAGTCATTCATAATAGTTCATAAAGATTTTATGAATTTAAAAATTCACATCCCTTAGGATTTTCAAAATGGATATACAACAAAGCCTCCTTTTCATGCACTAGGTTTAGTTTGATTTAATTCCTAGTAAGCCTTTTTAGGGATATTACCACTAGGTACATCTATACTAAACCCAAGTCCAGTTGTAGTATCCATAATTAGATTCTAACTATCTATGGAGTAATAGGTATATAAAACATCAAAATGAAACTAATATAAAACATATATTTTAATCTCTATAATGATATCCTAAATCAATTTTAACTCCTAAAAGTACATAGGAAAACATGGTACATACATAAATAAAATTGGTGAGCAAAAAATCCCATTAAGGGAATAAACAAAATGAAGAAGCATAACATATGATTCAAAGGTGTAAACTTTTATCCTAAAATTTGAGTCTTGTGAATAATATTATGGGATAAAGACATAAATACTATTGAATTATAGAATCATGGAAAAATTGGAATTTGGAAACCACATAAAACATGACAAAGAATATGTCAGCGCTCACTACCAAGATAATATAACATGGTTGAAAAAATCCTATCCTGGACTAGGTTTACTCCATAATGTCAAACATATCATATCTGGGGGGAAAAATTACCAAATGAATTAAAGAGATATCAGGGATAAAAATAATTAAATTTTCATTTATATGACTTCTACATAAGGAAAACTTACAAAAATCATAATCAATAGAAAAAAACCCATGGAAAGAAAATGGGGAGCATAATCATGTCTCAAAACATAGACCAAAGGGCGTATCATAATGAAGTCTAGGAAATGAGGGATAAAATAATTATTGTATTTTCATAGAAATATAATTAATAATATTAGATATAAATATATTATAAGTTAATTTAATACATAAAAATATTGGATATATAATTTTGGAAATATAACTTTTAAGCAAGGTTTTAGAAAAAAGGTCAAAGAGTCATTAAAGAGGGAAAGGGATATTAATTTCTATAAAACCAAAAATTAACTCAAATAAAATCCTATAAAATGAGTGTTTTTATAATAAATTTAATTTTATAAAAATTTCATAAATTCGTACTTTCAAATACACAAACAAAAGTGTGAATTTCCCTTTAATCGACTTTTCTTAACAATTTAAATTATAAAGGGGTCCTTTAAAATAAGCATATCCATAGGAATGAAATGTGAATTGAGATTTTTATATATATATGGGACATATATTAAGAATATATAATAATTTTATAAGAATAATATATAGATAAAATATTTAAACAGAGAGAAAAAATATCATAAAGAAAATAGGGTGGTTCAAAGAGATCACATACCTTAGGTGTCATCATTTTGTACACGGACTTAAAATAATGAAAAATTATATTAGATTCATTAATTAGATGATTAAAGAAATTATAATTTTATATTTTATTTAAAATAATTATATTATTCTCATTGAAAAAAATCAACTATATATAAAGTTATATTTCACTGTTCTGAGGGTGTTCCTTTCATGGATCCAATTTATGATCAGTTACGGATTATAATTGGAGGTCATTTAAAATGGGACAAAAAATATAGAAGTGAAATGAAGTGATATTCATACCACTATATAAAATTAGATGTTACGAAATATCTATATTTTTCAGTTATAGGGATGATTCATTTAGTTTAAATGTTATCCTTATATCGTTAGTTCATTTATGTGGTTTTACCAGCCATCATAAACTACATTCATTTTAATTAATTAAATGATTATTAATATATTTAAAAACATTAAATAAGTTATAATATAGTAATTATAATAATATTTATCAATAATAATATTTCTATAACCATATTTTAATGCAGTGGAGAAAAATTAATTATGTTATTCATGAAGGAAATGAATCCACTATAATATGAACATCATTTTTTAATTTAGAATTAGAATATAGTATAGGAGTATTAATGGTAAATGTTATACTAACAAAATATTATTCCAGTTCATATATGATACAGTATTCATTATTCTATGTTAGGTAGATTTTTTTAGGATTAGGAGGAAGAAAAATGTAAAGGCCCAGTTGAGGGAATTACCTTCTCCTTTGGATTTCCCAACATGTGATTTCACTTAAGAAAACATGGATTCGTTTTTTATCATAAAAAGGATTATAGGAACTTGGGAGATATATTAGTATAGTTTTGGTTATAGTATGGGTTAGATTTAAGTCTTAGAATGTGTAAAGAAAAGGGGTGGTTTGAGGTGATATTTATAAGGGGTGGAGATGAGAGTATTTGAATATTATATTCATTAGTTTATTATTTTTCATCAAGAATAATAATTTTTAATAACCTTATGACAATATATTATAAATATTTTATGTTATTTTAAACTAATGGGTTCTTATATCATCCCATATTAAATATATCTTGTATTTAACTTTTAATGCTAAATACGGTATTGTGTCGTATGTCACTATTCACGAAAAATTCAACTATTTTCTAAAAAATACAAAAATAATCTCTAACCATTTTTCCATGTATATATTAAAAATAAAAAAATATGAATTAATTTTTCTATATATGAGAAATTTAATTTTTAAATATAATTCTTTTTTGAGAAATACCAATTTTAATATTATGATCACTTTTATGACCCTTTAAAATTTACTTATGGTATCATAAAATTAAATTATAATTATAATAACATTTAATATTTATTTATAAACCCATTTTAGGATAATATTATTTATTTTAAATCATTATATTTTTTATAAAAAATGAAAAAGAAAACATTTATGTTTTATAAGAAACAAAAACAGTCATTTTATCATTTTTAAAACAATTATTTACTTTTATTATGGTATAAATATGACATATAATTATTTTATAAGATACATAAATATTATTCTACACTTACATGGGATATAATAATATTTTAATGGTTATGTTACTATTTTTAATGGTCATATTACTATTTGAATGTTTAGATTACTATTTAAATTATCATATTTTTAATGATCATATGGGATTCCTTATTTCTGTAAATGTATCATATTTAATTCATTCATTACTAACTTCTATTTTTTATGAATGTTTTTTATATTTTAATTTTCAAAATGAATACTTCATTATTAATGTTCTGTCTCATTTCTATAGTTTTGTTATTGAGTGTAGTTATTTTGGTTTATCAAGAAGATCAAAATTTTCATATTATAGTTATCATATTCTATATTTATTATCCCATTGTAATTTTTTCAACTATTATGGATATATTTGTTCTATAAATTTAAGGTTAATATTTATATAATAATTTTTTTTGTTTTATCATATGGTGAATGTGATCTAAATAATACTTCATTACTAAATATGGAGTAATTAAATAATCAGAAGGGAAATTCCATTGATAAATTTTTTTGTCATTACAGTTCACACGAAACTTATTTCTCATAGATCCTACATCACTTTTTTATCATATTCTTCATTAATTATTCATTCCATTACTTAATAATTATGAAACAATTTTAGCATAAAAAGAAATAATTTAGAATATAGATAAACTAGATATGAAAAACATCCCTTCCCATTTATCCACCTTCTCAATTATTTATTTTCATTAAGTTAATTCATAATAAGTTACCAATGAACTAACCAAATGGTTATCCATTCTTTTAAAAAAAATAGGGTATTGAATCCCCTTCCTTTATTTGAAAGTTTTAAGGGCCACCATAAAATCTAGAACAATACAAAGATTAACCACCAAAAAAATCAAAGAGAAACTCTCTAAAACTCAACCATAGAAATTCACCATTAATTCATTCTCAAAAATAATATCCAAAATAGTGGAACCTTACTTCAAAAATATCATGAATAAAATAGAACATGTAAGGATATGATAAGAGATGAAATTAGTACCTTAAATAAAATTGATTTTCATCCCAATGATCCATGGAGTTAGAATCCTCAACAAGGGTGATTAGATATAAATATTTAGTAATTAGTTTTCACCATACTAGCTTGGTTTTGAGAGTTATTGTTGGTATTTAATCATATTAAACTTTTTGTGCATTACTTTGGTTGACAACTTGTATTTCAAATCATTAATTGTGGTATTTGTTTGTTGGATCTTGGTTTACATTATATTATTTGGTTTTTATTGGTGGTTCACATCTTATTTATAATCCTTAAAATCAATATATTGAGGGAAATTCCTACCATTTTATGTTATATACCCTTAAAATTAGTCTCTATCCCATTACCTATTATAATATGGCTTTGGGGGTAACTCTCTCTCTGAAATTAATGTAAAAATAGACTATTATGTAGTTTCAGCAACAAAAACTCTAGTGTTTTGAACCCTATGCTACACCAAATTCCCAAAATAGTTAGATCCATCAACATTAGATACAAAAAAAACAATCATACTATACATTTTTAAAATAGCCACCACCATGCCTACCATTATGTCATGTTTCACCCTTAAACGACTAAAATGTATCTTCATCCCAATGGAATGCCTCAAAAATCCATCTGAACACCTCCAACACCCGAAACACAAAATTTAATGGTCTGGGAAGGATAGGTTTGTTATAGATGTAATTTTTTCCACCCATAAAGAATTGTCACTTATATAAGGTTGTTCAAAAATTATATTATAAGTTTTATCTTCAGTTTATGAGCTCAAAAATGATTTTTCATATGATTTTAGATGTTTTCTTTTATATTTCAGTAATAGTACTATAGTGGGACACCACATGTATATTTTTTCCCACAAGACCCTAAAATTGGGATATGGGTCTTTTTAGCCATGATTTTGGATGTGGGTGTACATATTTGGAAGTTATATCCTAGACTAAAATCTTCCATTGTGGTTAATTGATCATTTATATTAGGTATAGAGTAGGTGTACCTTCGATTAACACTACCATTAATGGAGTTTTAGACCCTATCATGAGTGATGGTTCTAGGAACCCCCATATAAATCCTATTATTTTCCAAGGAATAGATCCCCCATTATGGTGTTAGGTATCCACCTGATCAAATAATATCCAGTAATGAGGCATGGGTCCTCCATCATTTCTCCATTATAAGTACAACTATACATTTACTTCATAATATTGATTATTCTGTAGAGATAATGATTTGATTAGTTTTAGAGACGTATTTGACATGTATATATTCACAAGATTTATTATTTATGGAGTCATGATAAACATTGGGAATGGGATACTCTGAAAATATAGACTTATGATATAATTCTTGTGGACTTCTAGCATGATCTAGATTCGTGTACATTATCTAATGAGGTTTTGGGGATGAAATAGTCTTTTGTATGACATCTAACAAAAATTACACCAAGATGGAATTGATATTTTTGTTTTGGATTATGTATTGTGGTTTTAGATATATTGATAATTTTGTTATGCACAACCTTCTCTATGGTGTTTCTCAGCACTAGGGATATCCTATTTTTTAAAAATACATACTCATTCCAGATAAATTATATAATTACAAACACATGGTTTCACATAAATTTTATTGTTTTTATGAATCCATGGTGGATAGATATAAATTTGTTTCTTGGTAAATGTGGATCATGAGTTTTTTGTTGGTAGTTTTTTTGATGGGGGAGTATGTATCCACTAATTGAGGTATCCCTTTGGGTTTTCATTTATAAATAAGTTTATTCCAATCCATGTTCATTTTTTTATATAAGTTATTTTAGAGAATTTATTACTAATTGTTTTATAAATGAATTACGGTATTATATAGTATTATGAAATTTACATTACTTATAGATTCATATTTCATATATTTATTTTTAATTTATTAGTGTTTATTGTCCATTTAATGTTTTATAGGTGAATACCTATATTTTTTTATACACCCCCTTATTGAAAAAATTAACCACTGAATCTATGTGAATATTAATAGTAGATCATGGAACCACTATTTTTTAAGATAGACAATACATATGTTAAGGAGTAATTGTTATCTAATTATATGTATTCCATTATAATGGTACTCCCTATTATATTATTGTGAAAAACCGATGGTTAAAATTATTGAAATACTTCTAAAGGAGTGTGTGTCAATCGGGATAGTTATTAATGACATAAAACGTCTTACAAATTTGAGCATGGATGAACTTATTGAAACATTGATGAAATGTGAGAATCAATTTAAAATATATGTTTATATGGATAAGTATATGAGCAAGGTTACTTTTGATACAATACCTAAAGCTAATACTTAGAAATAGAATTTACCAAAAAGAACATCAAAAATTTGTTTTTATAGTAGTAATGTGAAGTTTAGGAAACATGTGAGGAATATGACCAAGATTATCCGAAATAATAATTATTTTAATGATAGAACATATAAATATGTGATGTCTAAGAAATTATATGGGGATAAATATTTTTTATATGTTATAATCGTTGAATTACAAAAAACTACTACATATGAGACAAGATTTCCCTAGATTTAAGAAGAAGGATCTTGAATCTAGAATATACTCAAATGAAAATGGGAATATGTTTTTGAGAGATATTGGTTATGCACGGATTTCTTATGAAGATTCATCATTTGATAGTGTTGATATGGAATGTGATGATATATATAAGGTAACTAGTATTTATATAAAAGTTTCTCAAGATGAACCATTGTTTATTTATTTTATAATCAATGATTCACTTAATAATCTATATTTAGATTATAACTAACCTTCTACTTTATATGATGAAGATAAAACTATATGTTTTGAATAGATAGATTAATATGAGTCTTTCCTAGAGAAAAGTTATAAAAAAATAAAAAAACAATGATCAGACAACGGAAAATATTTCATAGCCTTGTGATAGAACTTTTAAACATAATTCTATGTCCAATGTTAAATTTAATTTTTCACTTTTTAATGATGTAATGAGGTTTTGGAACATGAATACAATTTTAGTAGTCTTCAATGGATTGTTTTATGTTTAAATTCAATGTGGTATAACTTTGAAAAGATTTTATGATAATTAAAAGAATAATGAACTTCTTCTGAGATTAGTTTTACTTTAAGAAGGACACACTTTCAATTAAATTATTTTATACTGAAGAGTGTTCCCTTTATTATTAATTTAAAAATGGGATTCACTAAAATATTTTTTACTCCTTTAATAAGGTTTAATCTTTTGTAAATTATTAATGTAAAATTTCTAGGGAACTAACAGCTTTTAAACAACATAATTTGAAAAGATATTTTTTCCAATTATTATTTTTCTCTAATATTTATAGACCAAAACAAGTATGAATACCATATTATTGATTTCTTTTTAGTATGGGATCTTAGTTACTAGTGGAAGAAACTATAGACACTACCTATTTTATAGAACTCGTTTCTCATTACTATATATTAAAAACTAAATCTCATGAAAATATCAGAACATACATGATATATAAAACACTCGTATATTAGTGGACCTTTTATTTTTATTTGTGATCTAGAAGGATCTACTTTGTAGAATAATGAAATCCTAGTACCATAATTATATATTTAAAACTTTCATATCATTTTTTCTTGTGAATCATTAGTTTAAACTAAAAGAAACAATGTTATTGAATTTATCATAACTGAAGATCATCTTTTTGATATTTTTACCAAACCATTACATTCTGATATATCTAAATATATTAATCCAAATATGGATATGATCATATTTAAGTAATAATTTTTTCATTCTTATTTTATATTCCCTTTACATTAAAACATTATTCAAGGAAGAAGAGGATATTATTTTTTAATATATAATTATTCTCAATCTTTTTGCATATACTTCATATTTTCTAGAAGAGGTATGAATACATTTTATTAATGTATTTTAATAATCTTCCAAGACTACACCATAAATATGTTTTCTTGATATACTTATCAATAGTTAATTTCGGGATGGTAACTTTTACTCCATGTGTCTTAATATTATGTGAAGACCCACTCTCTATAGTTCATTTCTACTCTTAAGTATGGTTTATATGGTATGATTTACTGATTTGAATACTAGTATTTTTCCATATAAACTCATAATGATTTTAATTTTTAAATTTTTTATTATTTGTTAATTTTTTATTTACTTTTAATTGATCTTTTGATTACCCTTATACAGCACCTATGATAATGGTTTGTTCTCACATGGTTCCCAACTTTACTCTCCAAAATTTATTTTAGATTATTTTCCCATTTTTCAAGTTTCTTTTTGATAATCCAAAATGAGGAGATTGTATTTATATTAATTTGGATCCCAAAATCAAGACAATTTTGAGGTCAATGGTAAGAAACTGTATATTTCATTAATTCAGGGAGAAGTGAACCCTAGGGGAGAATTGAAATAAAATATTTTTGGGGGAAAACATTTTTCTAGGGGAGAAATGTTTTTCTTATTATTAATTGAATGTATTAAAGGGTAGGTTTTATGTAAGTTCATAGAATTTTATAATTTTATTTATTTCATTTGAATTCAATATTTTTCTATTTTTCAGATTTTATGTTTTTCAAAAAGGATGATCATATTGATTTATTTCCTAAACGGATATGTTCTGGATCAATTGTTTTGATGAATCACTACACAATATATATTTTAATTGTAATAGCATTTTTGTTTTGTTATTTTACTTATTTTTTAAACATAACTTCTGATTCACATGTTCTATGGAGATTAATTAGATCTATGTAATTTCCATAGCATCATAAATTCATCGGAATAATTGTAATTGGACATAGTGTTGAACAATTGATCTGGTTATTAGTGATATTTGTACCATAAGAAGTCATATAATGTTGTTAAATAAACATATATAAATGGATATTGTGGTTTATTGGGATGGAAGAATATTATATTAATATAAATTCAATCTAATTTGTGATTTTAAATATATAAGTTCATTGTGGTCTTTTATTTTCACTATTTTCTAAGGAGTTTTCTTAGAAAATTCATGTGTGAGGGTTTTCATTGTAAAATTTAAAATATTTTCATTTGTACTTGTTTCTATTTCATATTATGTGATCAGTGAGATTCTAGGGAAATTAATTTATATCTTTCAAACTATTAGTTTGATAGAGTCATGTGTGAGGTCTGACTGCCAATCTGGGTGATCAATGAGGATCATAGAGACAGATCCAATACTTCTAAAGTTTTTCACAGAAGATCTATAGTTTCAAAATAATATATTCTAATGTTACGGGGTATCTAAATTTGTATCCCTTGGATATTAGTACTAATCCTCCTTCCAATTTGGACTAAAATTTAATATTTTATTCATGTAGAACTGGTAATATTATTTGAAATATATTTTAAATGAGTGTATGGATTTTCATCTTGAGATATTTGTATTATTATCCTTCTATATTTTTTTATTCTAATTAGTTTTTTATCTTAGTTGAGTGAGTGGATTAATTTTTAAATCATTTGTTTGTTGATTTACTCTGATCTATTTGGAATTTATAATTACTAGTCAATTAAAATTATCATGACATAAAATATTTCTTTTTTTTCAATATCTATTCTCTACAAACTCCTTTTGAAGCTACTATATTTTAGGACAAAGCATAAAATTATGTTTTTACTATTATGGATATCTATGATTTCATATCCCTCTAGTGTTATTATTTAACATCATCAATATTTTCATTTTTTATTATTTCATATCATCAATATCTTCATTTTTTCTGGTGATACCATTAATCCTTATTAATTCCTTGAACAATATTGGATATATTTTTATCTATAACACAGTTAGTGTTCTATCAATATTGTAGTTTATAGGAAATAACAAGTATTATATGGTGTATAATAATATATTCTCGTTTTTTTACCATTTTAGGTAAAAATGGATTTAAAACATTATAATATTATAAATATTCTAATTTCTAAGTCATACTGTATCTTATTGATATATGAAAAAATTATACTTCAAGAGGTTTATTACCATATCATGTTACTTTAATAATTATTCATATTACTCAATAATTTTAACATAAAATCTAAAAATATTTCTCATATTTAATTTGTCCTAAAATATATCAAACATATTACTTGTAATATTATACCAAAGAGAAAAGAAATATATAAGTTATTTTTGAAAATTTATAATATATAACAAATAATATTATTTATTTTATCCTAAAATAGATTCAATTTCCATGATTGGTGTTTCATGATATGACTCATAAATTATTTCATAAAAAATATAATAATTTTTATAGTGATAATTATATTTTATATAAAGTGACTAAAATGAAATGTAAAATGTTATGAATATAATTTTGTTTGTTATATTAATTGCAAAATCCATTTTTGACATATCATTATACTATATAATATCTCCCACTATATTCAAGATGACATTTCTTCATATATTTTTATATATTGATATGTAAAATATTTATGAAAATACATTAAAAACCAATATATATGAAACAAGAATAAATATAGAGTTGGTAATAGAAAAAAAATATAAAAGATATAATTCTTAATTAATTTTATAATAAATATCATAACATGAATAGTGATAATTTTATTCCATAGAGAGAGAAAGGAAAGAAATATATAAGTTCAATCATATAATAATTTTTTAAAATATAACATGAAAAACATTTTTTATATATCAAATTAAAATATAATATCATTTATTGTATTGAGGATTCTGTTTTCTCTATATATATATGTATAGTGATATGTCAAACAGTGATGAATACACATTAATACAAAAAACATCATATAAAATAAATTTGTACTTATCAAAACATGATTATTAGGATTAACAATCCAGTAATATTCTCCTTTTTGATAATAACAACCAAAATATTAAAACACTTTAATCATGTCTATATGAGAAGTTTAGAAAATACTCCCCCTAAATATAAAAGTTAATTTTCATTATTTTCTCCCCTTCAATTTAATAATTTAACTTCTTCGTTGAATTTATCAAAATTACACACATGGATTAATTAAAACATGAAGTAAAGAATTTCAAAAAACTATATTTTTTTAAAATAGAATAAAGTAAAAAATTAATCATCGAGTTTTTATAAAAAACTAATATGGGAATATAAATCAACATCAAAAAATCATTATAGTTTCTAAATTTTCTCAAGAATTTATTTTTTTCCCTCTTTATTATTATCATTATAAAACACTTTTCGTTATTTGAATGTTTTTTCATTTTGGAAACAAGGATTGATCTTGGACTCTAGGTGGTCTTTCTATATGAACTAATTCTGTTAATAGATTTAGATCACTAATTAGGACTCTTAGAATAAAAATTTTAACCCAAATCAATAAATGATAAAATTTAATAATAGGAAGTGATATTAACACTAATTTAAATGAAATTATTACCTTTTTACTCACAGTGGTTGTTCTTGTACCTAATCTCTTTTTAGTAAAATCCATTTCTTCATTCTAAAATAGATAAAGCTAAATATCCTTTTCAATTGTCATAATTATGTATTTTATATAATGTTTCATACTAAATAATTTTCTTTTCTCATGTAACTTGGCTATAGGTGGCGTTGTTTCAAAAAAATCCTTCTCTTTATTTTTTTATTTAATTTTTTAATTTCTTATTTATATTTGTTCATTAAATATTATTATTCCTTTTATTGTAAAATATTTATATTTTACTATGATTAAAGTATCCCAAAAATAATCCATTCATCAGTCATAAAATCATATTTTTCTGCATTTCTCTTAACATTCAAAAGGTAAACCTTACACCAAAACATTTGAAAGTAACCAAATTTTGAATTTTTTTAATAAATCTCATAAGATAGTTATTTAAATATGGGAATAATTTAAAAATCAATTACAATAAATTTTTTATTTTAAATTATACCTATGAATATTCAAAAATATTTTAGTCATTTCAAATAGATCGTGTAACACTCAGATGTTTTTATGAAATATTTTCTTTAAATAATTTTTATTCTTTAGTAGCTTGCATTACACACAGTCATGAGTTTAACCAAACCGTGATATTCCCTTATTATAAAATTTCCAATATAGCCTATCTGTTAGGTTAGAGAGGATAATTACAACGAACTTATGAAAATGCATTATGAACTCATTGGCTATAATTATTTATGAAAAATATAAATCAATTTGATATTTCTATTTTTGAGTGAATTGCTTTTGGTAATGAAATTAATGTGATATATGTGTGTTATATACTTAATAAAATATTTTTTATATTCGTCTAATCCATATTTTATTCAAAGGGTATGAATAAAATCCTATTATATGTATAAAAACCTATTTTTTACACCTTTGAATGGAGAACCCATTTAAAATTAAGATTTTGACACAGTAATAATTTTATATGAAAAAAAAATTTCTTTTAAATCAGGATATTAAAATTTACTTCATATAAATTTATGATATTTTTCTGATAACTTTCATGTTTTGATGAATAGTAAAAATACGCTAAATTTTAATTAAAAACAACTTTTTTCATCGAGATAATTTATATGGTTAAATTAAAATATTTAATGGTTTTAAAGTATAGATAGAATTTACTTTTATCATTAAATATAATATATTTCATTTTCATTAATTTTACATTTAATTCAAATGTAAAAACATTTCAATCTTTTGCAATGTTTTAACTTTTAAAATCTATTTTCTCATTTCAATAACCAGGTTAATTTTAAATTAATTATTGCAACTTATGTGTTTTGAATGTTGAAATTTTTTTCCCTATTTTGAATCCGTATGTCTAAATTATGTTAATAGGATCCTTTTAGTTTTTTCCATTATGAATAGTAACTTTGGTAATTATTTTTATTACCATGGTTAAAGGTAAATCTGGTAATTAAGGGTAAAAATAATAGTATAAAATTTCCTTAACACCCATAAAAATTTTATTGGATGAATTAATTCGACGCTTATCATCTAGTTTTAGAAATGTAATCACTTTAGGGATAATTACCTATGACTATGACATAAATGTAATAAAAACTAATGAATGTGACAAAATGTCACAATCTTATTTTATAAAAGTATATTAATTTTAATATATGGATACTTGGTTATAATATTGACTATAGATAACATATATAAATCTAAAATAATTATATGAATCATAGGAATTTATTTATGTTTTTTACAGATTAAATAATTACAATTAATTATGACACTATAGTGATGTAAAAAATGTATTATTAATAGAAATATCAAATAAATTGTTTAAAAAATATTAAAATAAATATCATATGAACTAATTAAAATTCTACATGACTTATTTAGGTGACTATGATATGTTAGGATTGTATTTAATATTATGGTTCGAATTTATCTCATGTGTGGAGTTTTTATAAAGTCAAATAAATGAATTGTGTCAAAATTGACACTTGATATTTTATGAAAATAAAATTTATTTAATTACTTAAAAATCATAAAAATATTTAAAAATTACAAAGTGATAATTATAAAAACTAAAATGTAATAAAATATCCATTTATGTTAAATTAAAAATATATAAGAATGTATTTATAACCATTAATTATTTTTAATGTTATTACACAATTAAAATTAAATAGAATAACTAAGTGTCAATTAAAGAGATATGGTTTAAATTAACAAACTAACTTGTCCAACATTTATTTTTTTATGCTATTAAAACCCTATATCATCTCATATTTTAAATTGAGGAATTTTGGAGGTTTTTTGGTTGGGTTTTATTTTATTATAAATTATTATTTATGGTGTTTCCAAAAGTTCCCCTCAACTCAACTATAAAAGGGCTCCTCCACTCTCACCTCTTCACTTCATTTTGGGCCTCAAATCTTGGTCATCCCCTACAATGTTTTCTTCTCAACTTCCCTATTTTCATTCTGGAGGTTCTATTCATCTTCAAGTATCAACTCTAGTGCTCTAAGTTGATATTTAGAGAAGGCACATTTAAGAGGAGGTAATATCATTTACTGATTCTTTCAAACTTATTTCTTCTTATACTTACTCTTCATTAGTTATTTAATTATAAATTAATAATATGAGTATAAATAATGTAATTATATTTTATTATAAATATGAAACAACCATAATCTACTTTATACCCATCCTATGAAAAATGAAATCACTACTCATGTGTATTTACGGCTTACCATCTCCACGTCATGGTGTAAGTTTCTTTTAACCACCACCTTACTAGAATGGGTATAATGATGGAAATAATAACTATATGTGATTATTATAACATGGTACTGATTCTGAAATATTATACACCACCACTTCAATACCATTCAACAATTTTGGGAATGATATCATCACTCATGTGTACGTATGGCCTACCGTCTCCATAGTGCGATGTGATTCATTCAACATGCGCTTCATTAAAAAAAGATTATATACATGAATTGAGTGAATAAATATGATATATATTATAATAATATCCTTAATTACATGATATAATGTAAAGACCTGTAAAATTCAACGGAAATTTTTTCTTAATTTTCTTTGGGATTTTACAAGAATGCAGTTTCTGACGGCACCTGATTCCGAGGCCCGGTGTGCCCGGAATCAATTTCCGAAGTTTGGCTCAGGTACGTTACGTGAACGAACGAGCGGGAATTTATAACTTTTGAACCGGTGCCCGGAATCGAATTCTGAGGGCACTGATGAATTCGCAGCACCGATATTCGCTTAAGCAGACCTTTTCTGAGGTTGTGTTTTATGCGGGTTGAGGGTTAGTTTTGGGGGAAATTAAATGAAGTTAAATAAATTATGGAAACACAATTTATTTTTATCCATGTTGGTTATTTCCTCCCAAAGGGAGTTAGAGGTGGGGCCCACATCCACTTAACCTCCCTTGAGAGGATTAAGTGTGGTGGGGCCCACACGAACCCTAACTCTTCAACTCCCCTTAAAACTCCCAATAACTCCTCTCTTATTAATTTGACAACTTGTGTTATTAAATAAGATGAGTGACTTAATTTCAAACTTTTTAAATTCAAAGTGGTTTAGTTGTGTAAATAAAATAAGCCTTAGACTTATTTTATTTTGGTTAGTTCCTTTTGCCACCTTGTGAAGTTTGGGAAGCTTTCTTCTTCTTCTTCAACCACGACGAAGAACTCAAAGAACACTTAGGCTCCGACGAAGAACGCTGTCACCATAAGAAGAGAAAGACGTGTCGTCTCTTCTCTTCTTCACAGCCGGTGTGTTTCCGAAGATCGACGACGCCGCTTCTATCGATCTTCTTCCCGTGTCAACGAAAGGAGACTCTGCTTTCTCCTCGGGCTTTCTCCGTCAGCTTACGAAGCTACTCCGTCGACGTACCTCTTCGGACGCACCTCGATGTCAATGGAATCGACGTACGATTACCGCGACGCCCGACCTCCACGACGCTTGTCTTCCGCGGTTTGTTGATGTGCTCTTCTCTTGAAACCGAGGTAGGGTAATTTTGTTATTTATTAAATGATTCTTTTCTTGATTCTATCATGTTGAACTTCGTGGTTAATCGAATAAATGTTATCGTTTAACGAGAGGGGGTCGGACCGCACAAACACGGCTTAACCCCCTCCTTTGTTCATATTTGTTTCTTGCGGATGGAACGGGATGGTGTGGTGTCATCGCACCACGCGGGTATCACACAGCAAGTATTGCGCGACGTCGTCGCGCCGCGCCGTGGAAAGAAATTCAAGAATGTGACGTCGTTGTGTCGCGTCGAAGGAAGTCGAAGGCGCCGCGGCCGGAGCAGGGCCACGGCGGAGGGGCGCGGTGTCATCGCACCGCACTGGACGGAAAAGGCCGTGGGCGGTTCCGGGCCGCGGCGGATCAAGTTGACCGGCGGCCATCCGGGCCGCCGGTGTCGGAAGCCGGAAGGGGACCGGCCTTTGCCGGTCCCGTTGAGAGGGAGCTGGACGGCCAGGTCGGGCCGGCTGGAAGGAAGCAACCCGGGGTAATTAAATTCCCCCGTCCAGTTGAACGGCCCCGCATAATGAGGGGGGTCCGCGGTTTCCCAAAGGGGGTCAGGCGCCCCCCGTTTGTTTTTTCAATCAGCTCGGCCGAAGCCGAGCTGGCAGCGCGCCCAGCGCGCTGCGCTGAGCCGGACTGGCGCCTGGCCGGGCCGAGCCCAGCCGGGCCGGGCCACGCCAGGCCGAGTCGCACCGGGCCAGGCTGAGCCGACCCTGTCCGGGGCGGGTCGACCCGGTTCGGGCCAGCCGGGGGGTCTTAGGTCGGGTCGGCCCGGGCCCGAAACCCCCGATACCGAACTGTTTAGGTTCAAATGCCCATAACTCGGCCTACGGACCTCCAAAGGACGCGCCTTCAGCGGTGATGTGATCCTTGGATCAATAAGGTCGTTTTGGTATATCTCACTCAAGGTTTCGGAATACTTTGAGTTCGGCAGGGTTGGTTCGTACACGCAACCAACCGGGCCCTCGGAGCGGAACGCACATATCTTGAGCTACGGATGTCCGATTGACGTGACGTCAGCTTTGTTGAGTTCCTCTTAGTGAGACGGATCTTTTTGAAAACTCCTCCCGAGGTTTGGATGCAGGTGGAGTATGGCTGGGTTGGTTTTTCCTTAAAAACCAACCGGGCCCCTAGGACGAAAAAGCCAATAACTCTCAGACCGGGCGTACGATCGACGTGTCATCTGCGACGTTGAGTTCCTGTTGATGATACGGAACTTTTGGATACATCAAACCTATACTTTGTGACAGTTGATGTATCAGCTTCTCGGCTCGTGGAGCGGACCCTCCCGAAACAAGCTTGCTGTGTGCGGGAACCCTAGAGCTGGCTGCGACTGCTACTTCGATGACGATGTTTGTGCAGAGATCCTCAGTGGACTGCGACAATGAAGACAGCTGGTCTTGTATACTATGTGGGTCCCAGCTTAGATGATTCAATACTGGTCTTGTATCCTATGTGGGTCCCAGTATAGATGAATCGATGAAGACAGCTGGTCTTGTATTCTATGTGGGTCCTAGCTGTGCTGGTCTTGTATCCTATGTGGGTCCCAGCTTAGATGATTCAATACTGGTCTTGTATCCTATGTGGGTCCCAGTATAGATGAATCGATGAAGACAGTTATTCTTGTATCCTATGTTGGTCCTAGCTGTGCTGGTCTTGTATCCTATGTGGATCCCAGCTTAGATGATTCAATACTGGTCTTGTAACCTATGTGGGTCCCAGTATAGATGAATCGATGAAGACAGCTGGTCTTGTATCCTATGTGGGTCCTAGCTGTGCTGGTCTTGTATCCTATGTGGGTCCCAGCTTAAATGATTCAATACTGGTCTTGTATCCTATGCGGGTCCCAATATAGATGAATCGATGAAGACAGCTGGTCTTGTATCCTATGTGGGTCCTAGCTGTGCTGGTCTTGTATCCTATGTGGGTCTCATCTTAGATGATTCAATACTGGTCTTGTATGTTATGTGGGTCCCAGTATAGATGAATCAATGAAGACAACTGGTCTTGTATCCTATGTGGGTCCCATCTTAGATGATTTAGTATCTGTATCTGATCATCCCTTTCACCTTTAGACGAAGTATACCTGTGTGAGCTAAATCCTGTTGCTTTCCTGTGTGGATTGTGTTGTGCTATCCTGTGTGGATTACGTTTGTTTTCCTGTGTGGAATACATATACTTTCCTGTGTGGACTGAGTTGTGCTTGGGCTCGGAGGTTGGAGCGTATTGAAATGATGACTTAGGTATATGTATGGGAATATACCTAAGTAGTGTCGGTTGTTACTTCGTGATTGTATCTTTCCTTTGTGGTTTATCCTATGTGGATTTTGGGAGACCTTTGGGGGTCTCGGGAGCCCTATTGAGTAGATTATACTCACCCCTGCACGGGATATGCCCACACTACATTGTGTTGGTTACAGACGACGAACAACGTTGATCGTGGTTGAGGCTTGCAGAGTAGGACGGTACCTGGAGGTGGACCACTAGGCGGGACGTGCTCGGAGCGGACGGCGGGACCCGAGGAGCAGAGGAGCTATCTGTACCTACCCTTCAGGTGGGATTTCCAGTTTACAACTCGGTGTAGCGGCTTTACTTTACTGTTGCTATTTTCCCTTTCGAGTTGTACTTTACAGTTGGGCTTGTATTTCCGGCCCCTTTTTCCTTCCGTACTTACTGCTGTACTCAGTTTTTACTTAGTGTTTACTTCTTCTGCTTGTACTCTGTAGAGCTTGTTTACTTTACAAAGGCAATGCCTTCCCTTTTTACCAGGACTTACACCTTTGTGCTAGTTGCCAGCCCCTGGCCTATGGAAGGCGGGCTTGGGGTAGTCACGGCACGGGCCCTGAGGACGGGTCGTGACAAATTGGTATCAGAGGAGTTTGGTTCTACCGCGAACTCTCATCTTTTCTATGTGAAGCAATAGTGTTTTGCGTATTGAGTGTGGTTATCAGTCCAGGGAGTCCAGTGTTGGTGCGACGGCCGACGTATCTGTACACAAGGACCCTGACTTCTGATTTCTGACTTAATATACGAAAACATTGATGGCATGTGTGTTTCAAGTTTTCTTTGTGATTACTTGTGTCAGCTCACCTGGTATACTGTTTGATCGTGGCGCACCTGATTCCTTTTCAGGATGGCCCCACGACGGTAGTCAGCTAGGGTTCCGAGATTTGAGCGTGACGACAGCCCACCGAGTGATGAGGCCTCGTTGCATGGCTCCTTATCAGCAGAGGCACCGGCGGTACCTTTACCCACCGAGCCACCGATGCTACCAGCCCCAGACGCTGACGATGCACGTCGCCTTAGCGCGCTGCACGAGTTCCAGCGCCAGCGACCACCCAGGTTTTGTGGGGAGACAGACCCCCAAGCAGTCGAGGACTGGCTGGAGGCAGTCGTGCGAGTTTTCAGGCTAGTGAAGACACCAGCATACCTCATGGTGATCCTCGCGGCGATCCTACTGCACACAACAGCAAAACGATGGTGGAGCTTGATGCTCCAGGTGCACGATAAGGCATATCTACTCTGGACAGACTTTGATAGCCTCTTCCGCTCAGAGTTCGTCCCAACCACCCTCCGAGCGGTGCGCATCCAGAAGCTACTAAAGCTGCGGCAGGGCAGCATGACAGTAGCCCAGTACTCGGCAAGATTTACTGATCTCTCGCGCTACTCCACAGATATGGTACGGGACCCGTTCTTCCGGGCCCGGACCTTCGAGCAGGGACTGAGGCATGAGATCAGGGCTTCGATGATCTCCCTCAACATTCCGACACAGGTAGAGATGTTAGAGAGAGCCCTTCTAGTGGAGAGATTTCTCGCCGAGCAGGCTCCAGTGACAGGGCCCTCCGCAGGATGGCCCATAGCAGGGTCTTCGACA
The DNA here is from genome assembly GCA_963277665.1 of Viscum album. Lineage (NCBI taxonomy): Eukaryota > Viridiplantae > Streptophyta > Magnoliopsida > Santalales > Viscaceae > Viscum > Viscum album. The sequence goes on from OY728129.1 coordinate 424,097,188, forward strand.
GTTGGCAGTAGACAGGTGACGCAGAGGTCCAAACGGGCCAGACCATCAGATGGGCAGTCTCTGGATGAAGATTCGGTTGTGCGGGGCACACGAAGGAGAGCCAGATACACGAGGGGCAGGCATTGCTACGCATGCGGCGGGCAAGGTCACATGGCTCGAGACTGCCCGACTCGTCCTACAGATGAGCAGAAGGTGGAAGAGGGACCTCCCAGACAGAGGTTCGGCCATGGAGGTCCGCAGAGTGCAGGCGGACGAGGCAGAGGAGCTGGCCGAGTAGCAGATGGTGTGCGACACTTTGAGGTGTTTCCACCACCACCACCCGGAGGTTCGCCCCGACCGCAGGAAGTTGGTGGACATGGGAGAGCTTAACTTTAGGCAGCTGAGGCCTTCAATCATGGAGCTCTGGAAGTAAACGGACAGGAGCGGAACTAGTGGATACGTCCTTTGTACTTCTAGTTCCTTGTTGCTATTGTGTAGCGTCTTTATTTTATAAGCTGTAATAATAAAAGATGCATACTCTTGAGATGTTTTCATTCATGTCCTCTTTTGTGTTGTTACTAAGAGGTTCCAGTTTTGACTGTTGACTTGACCCTCACTTGTGAGACATCTACTGGAGGAGACCTAGTTACCACACACTGATGCCGACAGTGTGACTCGACCCTTGGAGGCGAGAGTAACGGTTGGATCTCTTGGTAGTAGCGTTGAGGCCTTACGACGTCATCCTTGGTATGGATTAGTATCATCCATGTCAGGATTGACTGTATTAAACAAAGAACATGGTTCATCCAAGGGATGAGACCAGATTTCACTTATCGGCGAAGAAGAAATCTCAGCAGCTCTTGCAGGACCAGGAAGGTCCAAGTCATCCATGAGCAGATGGGGACAGCTCTTAACCGGCAGTAGTCTTGTGCTGATAGGAGGCGGAGGACACTAGAGTTCGAGGATGGCGACCACGTCTTCATGCGGGTCTCACCTCGACGTGGATTGCGGAGATTTGGCCAAGGTGGCAAGTTATCTCCATGCTTCATCGGACCCTTCCAGGTCCTCAGCAGGATTGGCGAGGTGGCTTACCGCCTAGCTCTACCGCCTTTGTATCCCTAGTTGGTGTTGAAGCTTTACGGGGACGTAAAGCCTTGTGGTGGGAGTAATGTAAAGACCCGTAAAATTCAAGGGAAATTTTTTCTTAATTTTATTAGAGATTTTACAAGAACGTAGTTTCTGACGGCACCTGATTCCGAGGCCCGGTGTTCCCGGAATCAATTTCCGAAGTTTGGCTAGGGTACGTTCAGTGAACGAATGAGCGGGAATTTATAACTTTTTAACCGGTGCCCGGAATCGAATTCCGAGGGCACCGATGAACTCGCAGCACCGATATTCGCTTAAGGAGACCTTTTCCGAGGTTGCGTTTTATGTGGGTTGAGAGTTAGTTTTGGGGGAAATTAAATGAAGTTAAATAAATTGTGGAAACACAATTTATTTTTATCCATGTTTGTTATTTCCTCCCAAAGGGAGTTAGAGGTGGGACCCACATCCACTTAACCTCCCTTGAGAGGATTAAGTGTGGTGGGGCCCACACAAACCCTAACTCTTCAACTCCCCTTAAAACTCCCAATAACTCCTCTCTTATTAATTTGACAACTTGTGTTATTAAATAAGATGAGTGACTTAATTTCAAACTTTTGAAATTCAAAGTGGTTTAGTTGTGTAAATAAAATAAGCATTAGACTTATTTTATTTTGGTTAGTTCATTTTTCCACCTTGTGAAGTTTGGGAAGCTTTCTTATTCTTCTTCAACCGCGACGAAGAACTCGAAGAACACTTAGGCTCCGACGAAGAACGCCGTCACCATAAGAAGAGAAAGATGTGTCGTCTCTTCTCTTCTTCGCAGCCGGTGTGTTTCCGAAGATCGACGACGCCGCTTCTATCGATCTTCTTCCCGTGTCAACGAAAGGAGACGCCGCTTCCTCCTCGGGCTTTCTCCGTCATCTTACGAAGCTACTCCATCGACGTACCTCTTCGGACGCACCTCGACGTCAATGAAATCGACGTACGATTACCGCGACGCCCGACCTCCGCGACGCTTGTCTTCCGCGGTTTGTTGACGTGCTCCGCTCTTGAATCCGAGGTAGGGGAATTTTGTTATTTATTAAATTATTCCGTTCTTGATTCTAGCATGTTGAACTTCGTGGTTAATCGAATAAATGTTATCGTTTAATGAGAGGGGGCCGGACCGCACAAACACGGCTTAACCCCCTCCTTTGTTCATATTTGTTTCTTGTGGATGGAACTGGATGGCGTGGTGTCGTCGCACCACGTGGGTATCACACGGAAAGTATTGTGCGGCGTCGTCGCGCCGCGCCGTGGAAATAAATTCAAGAACGTGACGCCGCTGCATCGCGTCGAAGGAAGTCGAAGGCGCCGCGGCCGGAGCGGGGTCGCGGCGGATCAAGTTGACCGGTGGCCAGCAGGGCCACCGGTGTCGATAGCCGGAAGGGGACCGGCCTTTTCCGGTCCCGTTGAGAGGCAGCCGGCCGGCCAGGTCGGGCCGGCCGGAAGGGAGCAACCCGGGGGAATTAAATTCCCCCATCCAGTTGAACGGACCCCCATAATGAGGGGGGCCGCGGTTTCACAAAGGGGGGCAGGCGCCCCCCCGTTTTTTTTTCAATCAGCTCGGCCGAAGCCGAGCTGGCAGCGCGCCCAGCGCGCTGCGCTGAGCCGGTCCGGCGCCTGGCCTATCTGCCAGGCCGGGCCGCGGCGGGCCAGGCCGGGCCGACCCTGTCCGGGGTGGGACGACCCGGTTCGGGCCAGCCGGGGGGTCTCGGGCCGGGTCGGCCCGGGCCCGAAACCCCCGATACCGAACTGTTTAGGTTAAAATGCCCATAACTCGGGCTACGGACATCCAAACGATGTGCCGTCAGTGGAGATCCGATCCTTGGATCAAGAAGGTCATTTTGGTATATCGCACTCAAGGTTTCGGAATACTTTGAGTTCGGCCGGGTTGGTTCGTACACGAAACCAACCGGGCCCTCAGAGTGGAAATGCTCATATCTTGAGCTACGGACGTCCGATTGATGTGTCGTCAGCTTTGTTGAGTTCCTCTTAGTGAGACGGATCTTTTGGCATACTCCGCCCGAGGTTTGGACGCAGGTGGAGTACGGTCGGGTTGGTTTTGCCTTAAAAACCAACCGGGCCCCTGGGACGAAAAAGTCAATAACTCTCAGACCGGGCGTCCGATCGACGCGCCGTCTGCGACGTTGCGTTCCTGTTGATGATACGGAACTTTTGGATACATCAACCCTAGACTTTGTGACAGTTGATGTATCAGCTTCTCGGCTCGTGGAGCGGACCCTCCCGAACGAGCTTGCTGTGTGCGGGAACCCTAGAGCTGGCTGCGACTGCTACTTCGACGATGACGTTTGTGCAGAGATCCTCAGTGGACTACGACAATGAAGACACCTGGTCTTGTATCCTATGTGGGTCCCAGCTGAGATGATTCAATACTGGTCTTGTATCCTATGTGGGTCCCCGTATAGATGAATCGATGAAGACAGCTGGTCTTGTATCCTATGTGGGTCCTAACTGTGCTGGTCTTGTATCCTATGTGGGTCCCAGCTTAGATGATTCAATACTGGTCTTGTATCCTATGTGGGTCCCAGTATAGATAAATCGATGAAGGCAGCTGGTCTTGTATCCTATGTGGGTCCTAGATGTGCTGGTCTTGTATCCTATGTGGGTCCCAGCTTAGATGATCCAATACTGGTCTTGTATCCTATGTGGGTCCCAGTATAGATGAATCGATGAAGACAGCTGCTCTTGTATCCTATGTGGGTCCTAGCTGTGCTGGTCTTGTATCCTATGTGGGTCTCAGCTTAGATGATTCAATACTGGTCTTGTATCCTATGTGGGTCCCAGTATAGATGAATCGATGAAGACAGCTGGTCTTGTATCCTATGTGGGTCCTAGTTGTGCTGGTCTTGTATCCTATGTGTGTCCCAGCATAGATGATTCAATACTGGTCTTGTATCCTATGTGGGTCCCAGTATAGATGAATCAATGAAGACAGCTGGTCTTGTATCCTATGTGGGTCCCAGCTTAGATGATTCAGTATCTATATCTGATCATCCCTTTCACCTTTAGACGAAGTATACCTGTGTGAGCTGAATCCTGTTGCTTTCCTGTGTGGACTGAGTTGTGCTTGGTCTCGGAGGTTGGAGCGTGTTGAAATGATGACTCAGGTATATGTATGGGAATATACCTAAGCAGTGTCGGTTGTTACTTCGTGATTGTATCTTTCCTTTGTGGTTTATCCTATGTGGATTTTGGGAGACCTTCGGGGGTCTCGGGGTCCCTACTGAGTAGCTTATACTCACCCCTGCACGGGTTATGCTCGCACTACATTGTGTTGGTTGCAGACGACGGATAGCATTGATCGTGGTTGAGTCTTGCTGAGCAGGACGGTACCTGGAGGTGGACCACTGGGCGGGACGTGCTCGGAGCGGACGGCGGGACCCGAGGAGCAGAGGAGCTCTCTGTACCTACCCTTCAGGTGGGATTTCCAGTGGACAGCTCGGTGTAGCAGCTTTACTTTACTGTTGTTGTTTTCCCTTTCGAGTTGTACTTTACAGTTGGGCTTGTATTTCCGGCCCCTTTTTCCTTCAGTACTTACTGTTGTACTCAGTTTTTACTTAGTGTTTACTTCTTCCGCTTGTACTCTGTGGAGCTTGTTTTCTTTACAAAGGAAATGCCTTCCCATTTTACCGGGATTTACGCCTTGGTGCTAGTCGCCAGCCCCTGGCCTATGGAAGGCGGGCTTGGGGTAGTCACGGCACGGGCCCCGAGGACGGTTCGTGACATATAACTATAAACTAAAATTAATAATAAGAAATTATCTGACAAAACATGCATAAGAACATAAAGTAGTTAATACCCTAATAACAAGTAACAATTAAATGTTTCAAACAAACTGATAAAAATATGATCATAGATGTTATCATAAAAATTATTATGATTCTAGAATAAATTAGTATCATTATTAAAATCATTATACATTAGTTTCAGAAACATATGAATAATATCAGAACTAAGGTAATGGATAACTTTGCGAATATCATTTTTATCTGAGATTGTTTATTCTTAAGTATTTACTGGGGTATAATTATAATCAACATCCATGTTTCCTAAATATATATTTCAAAATATTATTTATATACTTCTATAATTTTTTAAATTAAATTTTAACCATTTATTAATTTTTACTTAATGGTATGGATGGAATATTTTTTTCATTTTTGGTACGAGGTACTTTTTGACTTTTCTGAGAAAAGTATGAGAAGAATGTTTTTTAACTTGTTCGGCATGAACAGATTTTTACACTTTCAAAATTACTTATTTCCTTGAATCTTACCCTACACTATTACATGGTTATTTTCACATAAAAATATTTCATCAAAAATTTTGGGGCGTTTTGAGGAAGTAAAACGTTTTTGCACAAGAAAGGATATTTTTTTAGGAATTTATTTCAAGTGTTTTCTCAAAATTATTTTCCCTCAAAGATGGAACTCTTTAAATAGGGTTATATTTTTATACCTATTATTACTAATATTTTATTATGTTTTTAATATAATTTTATTTAGGAAATCCATTTGTTTTATATCAATTATAAGGGAATGATGTTTAAAAACCCATTTTATTTCATGTGTTATGCTATGGCGAATGTTGTTATGTATTTTTCGAAAACATAATAATGGTTTCATTATGAGATGGGTGGGACCTATATCTTCCTCCAATTATTTATTTAAAGACTTATATCTCATGATATAAACATGACTAGAACAACAATTAAAAATAATTCAGTGATATAGGGATGGAACGAGGAGTGAACTGAGTTTAGTAATGGGCTTTGTCCTCTATGATGGTCTTGGCAATGATCCCTGACTAATATGAAAGGATTTTCTATGCATATGTGTGTATGCCACGAAATTTTATGTCTTATTCTATGACTATTGGGATTAAATTTCACTTTCATTATTTATCCCATGCCATGATATTATGATATTTTATATACAGTAAATGATTTTAAAATGTTTCATTCTTATTATAATGATATGATTGATATTTCACCCGTTTACCCTTACTGGTCATTTGAGCTCACCCTTTCATATATTTATTTTTACCAGGTCATGAATATGGGTATTAAGTAAGATATGTCGAAAGGGAGTCTATTTATTAAGAAATAAGTGGGAGACAATGTGGATGTTTTATGAAATAGTTGTTTATGTTTCCCAATTTCTAATGAAACTAAACCTATACAGTCCTGGAATAGTTTTTTTATGTTATGTAACAAATATTCTTCAATATTGTAGTAATATCTATATTTAATGTATGGGTTGTTGTAGTTAGTATCATATCAAAGGTATAGTTAACATTTGGAAACTAGGATGAGAGAACCTAAGTAAGAACCCTAATGATATGTCTAACTATAAGTTACAATCCTATCTTAATGTTTAATATATGTTTAAGAATAACCTTGAATAAAACCAAAAGTGTCTTAAATTGAAATTTTATTCATTATTATGTTGTTTTCCAATTATGATTAGTGTTTCTCACACAATGCTTCTTATTTTTAGTAAATATATGGAACCTAAAGGAACCATGTTAATGTCTAATGTGATGGGAAATGTAATGATTTTTCCCCTGATCAACCAAATGTTATAGGGGATGAAATTAAATATATTTTAGCCAAGATCACACAATATTCTCAAGATATGAATCATGAAGTATATCAAAACAAGAAAATTAAAGAGAAACATTATGTTGAGTACTTCATGAGACAACGTCGACCTTCATCTAACCAGTCTTCTGAGCCATTAGTGGTTCAACAACAGATCAGTACCACTAAAAATATATTTTCAGTTCTACAATGTTCTGAAAATAATAAAGTCATCTTAGCAGTCTATCATTTGTAAGGTGATGATGATAAATGGTGGAATCTTATCAAGAATACTAGCCAAAGAGATGAAATTGAGTCTAGGGAATGTGATGAGTTCGCGGACTTATTATTCAATAATTAATTTACTCATATTATTTTAAAAAAGATGGATACAGAGTTCCTTGAACTTAAGATAAAGGATGATAAATCTGTGAGTACCTATGAAGTAAATTTTACCAAACATGAAATGTACGCTTCTGTAATTATTATCCAACCTGAGAGTAAAATTGATTTATTCTTTAGTGGTTTAAAACCAAGTATCTAGAGGGAATTATCCATAAGGGAATTAAGTATCTATGAATAAATTGTTTGATGTGTTCACAAGGTTGATATGGATATTGGAGTAACCCATTAGTCGTATGGGTTTGATAAGAAGAGAAAAATGTAATTCAAAAGAAAATATAAAGACAACACTGAAGAGAAGATGTGTTTTCCCATATGCTCAAAGTGTGGTAGGAAACATGGAGAGAATTGTCTTAAAGGGACTAGTACATGTTTTAAGAGTGGAAAAGAAGGTCATCAAGCAGTTCAATGTCAAATATATGGGAAAAATATGTCAAATTATGTGAACAAAGAAAATGCTACATAGAATGACCCTTCTACACATCAATTTTATTAGTGAAAGGAAATAGGGAATTATGTCAATCAGTTCCCTAGTCCAAGGGTTATTGATGATGATCGACCTCAAAAAACTCTTAAGGCTAAAGAAAAAGGAAATTCACATGAAATCACTATCAATGATTTGGAGTACGATAATGAAGTGGTGAAAGGTACACCTACAATCCATTACAAAGTAGAAAATGTTTTATTTTATTATGGATCCACCCACTCTTTTATTTTTGAAGAATTTTATAAGGGTATCATTGTATTACCTCAACAATTAGATGTTTAGTTAGCCATGAAAACTCCTAATTCCAAAAAAGTTGCATCAAAAGTTTATAATTATTCTATGGTTGAAGTTTATTGGAATGTGACTTCGAAAAATCTTGTGATCCTTCTTATGGTGGAATTTTATTCTTGGCATGGATTGGATTTATCTACATGGAGATTATATCAATTTCCAAGTAATGTAAGTGATATATCATATTCTAGATCAATCTATGATCATCTATTGATGTAAGGATGAATATAACCTTATAGTAGAAATTTCTTCCATATTATGGGTCTTGATTCCAATAAATGAAGGTTGTTTATCTCAAATAGTAGGGGAGAAACCCATGATTAAGAATATTCCCATTTTATGGTAGTTTAATGATGTCTTTCCATTGGAATTTTCAGGTCTTCCACCAAATCATGAAGTTTATTTTTCAATATAACTCATACTAGTTTTTATGCCTATTTTAAAGACACCTTATAGAATTGCCTCAATTGAGTTGAAAGAGTTGAAGAAAAAAATCCAATAGAATCTTGATAAATGATTCATATATCCTAGTGCGCCACCGTAGGGATCACCTGTTCTATTTTTTAAGAAGAAAGATGGATCAATGAAACTATTCATTGATTATCTAGAACTTAACAATGTCACTATCAAATAACAAATATCATCATCACCACATTGATGGCTTATTTGACCAACTATGCAGATCTCAATTCATTTCCAAGATTGATCTCCATTCATGATATCATTAATTGATGGTCAAAGGAGGATATACCAAAGATGGAATTACACACAAAGTATAGACACTATTAATTTATAGTGATGCATTTTTGTCTTACTAATTCCCCCACTATCATCATGGATCTAATGAATTTAGTCATTAGATACTATTATGAATAGTTTCTAGTAGTCATTATAGATGATATTGTTATCTATTCAAAGATCAAGGAAGAACATAAATATCACTTGAGATTTGTACTGAAGACCCTGATAAAGGAGAATATTAATGAGAAATTTACCAATTTTGAATTTTCGCAATGTTTTAACTTTTAAAACACATATTCTCATTTCATCAATAGGATTAATTTTAAATTAATTACTGAAACTTCTGTTTTTTGAATTTTAAAAAATGGATTCCATATTTTTAATCAGTGGGTCTAAATTATGTCAGTAGAATATTTTTATTTTTTGTAATTATGAATAGAAACTTTGGTAATTATTTTTAATACCATGGTTAAAGGTAAATCGGATAATTAAGGTTAAACATGATAGTATAAAATTACCTTAACACCATTAAAAATCCTATTGGATGAATAAATTAAACCCTTATCATCAATTTTCAAAATCGAATTACTTTATGGCCACTTACCTATGAATATGACATGAAAGTAATAAAAACTAATGAATGTGACAAAATGTCACAATCTCATTTCATATAAGTATATTAATTTTAATATAAGGATAACTATGAGATAATATCGACTATAGATAGTATATATAAATCTAAAATAATTAAATACATCATAGGAAATTATTTATAATTTTTAGATATTAAATAATTACCATTACTAATGACACAATATTGATGTAAAATTTATTTTATTAATAGAAATATCAAATAAATGGTTTTAAAAAAATTAAAATAAATATAATATGAATTAACTAAATGTGATACACAAATTTTTTAGGTTCCTATGACATGTTAGTATTTTATTAAATATTTTTTTTAAAGTTATCTCCTGTGTGTATTTTTATTAATATCAAATAAATCAATAGTGCCCAAATTGACACTATTGATATTTTATGAAAAAAAATTATTAAATTATTTAAAATCATTAAAATAATAAAATATTACAAAGTGATAAATATAATATCTAAAATTCCATAAAATATCCATTTATAGTCAATTAAAACCATATAATTAAATATTTATAACCATTAAATATGTAAAATGTTATTACCACAATTAAAATTATATAGAATAACTAAGTGTCAATTAAAAAGATATGGTTTAAATTAACACAATAAAATGTCAATAAGTTATTTATTGATGATATTACAAACCTATCTCATGTCATATTATAAATTGGGACATTTTTAGGCTTTTGGGTATGGTTTGATTTTATTATAAATTATTATTTATGGAGTTTCCAAAAGTACCCCTCACCTTAATTATAAAAGGGTACCTCATCCCTCACCTCTTCACTTCATTTTGAGACTTAAATCTCATACATAAACTGAAATTTTTCTTTCTAATCTTCCCTATTTTTATTCTATTGTTTCTCGTCATCTTAAAATACCAACTCTAGTTCTCTAAGAGGAGATTTTGATGAGCCACATCGAAGAAGAGGTAATATTATTTACTGATTCGTTCATGATTTATTCTTATTTTGATTACTATGAATTAGTTTTTTAATTATAAATTAATAACATAAGTATCACTCATGTACTGATATGATATTATAAATATGAAACAACTGTATTCCACCTTTAACCCATCCTATGAAAAATGAAATCACTACGCGTGTGTACGTACGGATTACTCTCTCCACGCCGTGTTGTAATCTATTTTTCACCACCTCCTTAATTGGATGGTTATAATGATGGAAATAATATGTATATATTATTATTATAGCATTATACTAATTCTAAAATATTATACACCACCCACTCCAATACCTTCCAATAATTTTGGGAATAATATCATCGCTTGTGCATACGTACAGCCTACCGTCTCCATAATGCAATGTGATTCATTCAACATAATCTTCATTAAAAAATTATTATATACATGAATTTAATGAATTAATTTGATATATATTATAATAATATCATTTTTTAAATGATATAACTATAACCTAAAAAGAGTAATAATAACTTATCTGATAAAACATGCATAAGAACATAAAGTAGTTAATACCAAAATAACGAGTAACAATGAAATGTTACTAACAAACTGATAAAAATATGATCATAAATGTTATTATAAAAAATATTATGATTCTGTAATAAATCAGTGACGTTATTTAAATCATTATACAGAAGTTTCAAATAGATACAAATCATATCAGACCTAAGGTAAGCGATAACTTTTCAAATGTCATTTTTATCTGAGACTGTTTATTCGTAAGTATTTACTGGGGTATAATTATCATCCACATACATGTTTCTTAAATATGTATTTCCAAATATTGTCTATATCCTTATATAAATTTTTAGAGTCACTTTTACCCATTGATGAATTTTTACTAAATGGTTTGAATGGAATATCTTTTCATTTTCGGTACGAGGTACTTTTTGACTTTTCCATCAAAAGTACGAGAAATTTGTTTTTTTACTATTAGTGCATGAACAAATTTTTACACATTCACAATAACTTATTTACTTGAATCTTCCCAACAATATTATAAGGTTATTTTTACATAAAATGATTTTTTTTAAAATTTCTTGTCATTTTGATAAAGGAAAACATTTTTGAAGAAGAAAGGATATTTTCCTCAGGAATTAATTTCAAGTGTTTTCTTAAAATTATTTTCCAAATAATATGACACTCTTTAAATAGGGTTGTATTTTTTTCCTATTACTAGTATGATTTCATTATGTTTATTATGTAATATTCTTTAGGAAATACATTTGTTTTATATCAATTATGATGAAATTATTTTTAAGAAACCAATTTTATTTCTTGGGTTATCCTATGGTGAAAGTTTTTATGTTTTTGTGGCATACATAAGAATGGTATCATTATGAGATGGTTGGGACTTATATCTCCCTTAAATTCATTGGGTAAATATTTATATATCATGCAATAGAAATTACTGTAATGGCATGTAATTATGGTTTAGTAATACAGGGCTAGAATGAGGAGTGAACTCAGCTTAGTAATAGACTTTTTCCACTATGATGGTCTCGTAAATGAGCCTTGACTAATATGAAAGGATTTTCTATGCTTATGTGTGTATGCCAAAAAATTTCTTGTCTTATGTTATAACTATTGGGATTAGATTTCACTTTTATGATTTATCCCATGACATGATATTATGATCTTTTATATGGAGGATAATTTTTTCAAATGTTGTGTTCTTATGATTATGTTATGATTGATATTTACAACATTTACCCTTACTGAGCATTTGATCTCACCCTTTCATATGTTTCTTTTCCTCATGTGATGAAGAATATTATTAAGTATGATATGTCAAAAATGAGTCTAGTTATGAATAAATAACTACACTACTAAAAATACAATATATACCAATGGTTTTAAACCATTGGTATACTATATACCAATAGTTTTGAAAACCGTTAGTTAGTAAGTTGTTGTGAAGTACCTATACCAGCTGTTATTCTCAAACCATTGGTATATGGCAGTGTAACCTTCAGTATGCCAACGGTATTATAGAAACTATTGGTATATATTTATACCAATGGTTAATAAACCATTGGGATATATAGTTTACATATAGTTTACCAATGGTTTAGAAACCTTTAGTATATAGTATTACCAATGGTTCTTTAAAATGATTGGTAAAAATATTCTGGAAATAAACTTTACCAATGATTTTGACCCGTTGGTATAGTGTATTACCAACGGTTTATTCAAAATTTTGGAAAAACTATTCTCAAAATACACTTTACTAACGGTTTTAAACCGTTGGTATAGTGTATTTCCAGAAAATAGCACAGTATCCACTCATACCCTCCATTTCATACACCAATAAACACACCTGCAAAGAACAAATAAAATAGAATAAAAAACTTGCAATAGAACCTAAAAATAGTAGACTACTCCAACCATGACATGTACCACAACATAGTTTTCCCCATTTCAATCTTCACATGACAACCACACTTCCAACTAACCCATTTCAATTTCTTTGGTGCAGACATCTCATAATGGTGAGAGGACACTCACATTTCAGAAATCACATGATAGTAAGAGTAACATTTTGAGCATCTGACCACGGGGGTGGGGGTGTCCAAGTGGTGGGGTGGTGTCCAGGGGAGTGGGGGCCGTCCAAGGGGTGGGGGTGTCCACAGGGGGTGCGGGGGGTGTCCAGGTGGTGGGGTGGTGTCCAGGGGGTGGGGGTGTCCACAGGGGTGGGGTCTAGAGGGTGGGGGGTGTCCATGGGGGTGGGGGGCTGTCCACGGGGGTGGGGGACTGTCCAAGGGGTACGGGGTTTCTAGGGGGTGGGCGGGATGTCCACAAGGTTGGGGGATGTCCCGGGGGAGGGGTGTCAAAGGGGGTGGGCGGGCTCTTCAAAGGGGTGGGGGATGTCCAGGGGTAGGGGTATCTAGGGTGGTGAGCGGGCTATCCATAGGGGTGAAGGGGATGTCCAGGGGGTACAGGGTGTCTATGGGGTGGGTGGGTTGTCCACAAGGGTGGTGGGGTTGTCCACAGTGGTGGCGGGGCTATTCAGTGGGGTAGGGGGTGTCCAGGGGGGTAGGTGGGCTGTCCATAGGGGTGGGAGCTATCCAGGGGGTACGGGGTGTCCACAGGGGTGGGGGCTATCCACGGGGGGAGAGGGTGTCCAGGGGGTGGGTGGGCTGTCCACGAGGGTGGTGGGGCTGTCAAGGGGGGTAGGGGTTTCCAGGGGGTGGGAAGGTTGTCCACAGGGGTGGGAGGGTTGTCCACGGGAGTTGGGGGGCACTCTAGGGGTACAGGGTGTCCAAGGGGTGGGTGGGCTGTCCACGAGGGGTGGTGGGGCTATCCACGGGGGTGGGCGGGCTGTCCATCTGGGTGGGCGGGTTGTCCATGGTGGTGGGAGGGCTATCTATAGATGTGAGGTGGATATCTAAGGGGGCACGGGGTGGGAGGGGGTGAGAGGGGTAGTCCAGGGGGTACGTGGTGTCCAGGGGTGGGTCGGCTGTCCACGGGGGTGGTGGGGCTATTCAGGGGGGTAGGGGATGTCCAAGTGTGGTCAGAATATCCACAGGGTTGGGGGTGTGTCCACGGGGGGAGGAGATGTCCACGGGGGTGGGCGGGCTATCCACAGGGGTGGAGGGGTTGTCCAGGGGGTCAGGGTGTCCAAGGGTGGGTGATTTCCATGGGGCACAATGTTTCCTTGGGGTGGGTGGCCTATCCAGGGGAGTGGGAGGGGTTTTCCAGGGGGTATGGGGAGTCTAGGGGGTGGGCGGGCTGTCCACAGGGGTAGCGGGGCTATCCAAGGGGGTAGGAGTGTTCAAGGGGGTGGGAGGACTGTCCACGGGGGTGGGGGCTATCCACAAGAGGAGGGGCCATCCAAGGGGTGGGAGGACTGTCCATGGGGTGGGTAGGGATATCCAGGGGGTACAGGGTGTCCAAGGGGTGGGCGGGCTGTCCATGGGCGTGGAGGGGATGTTCAGAAGGTAGGGGTTGAACACGGGGGGTGGGTGGGTTGTCCACGTTGGTGGGGGCTATCCACAGGTGGAGGGGATGTCCAGGGGTGGGTGGGATGTCCAGGGGTGGGCGGGCTATCCATGGGGGTGGGCGGGCTGTCCACGGGGGTGGTGGGGCTATCTGCATGGGTGGTGGGGCTCTCTAGGAGGGTGGACGGGCAGTCCATGAGGATGGGGGGCTGTACAGGGGGGTATGGGGTGTTCAGAGTTTGGGCGGGCTGTCTAGGGGGTGGGCAGGCTGTCCACGGGGGTGGGGGCTGTCTATGAGGGGAGGGGGTGTCCAGGGGGTTGGTGGGCTATCCACGGGGTTAACAGAGTTGTCGAGGGGGGTAGGAGGAGTCCAGGGTGGTAGACGGGCTGTCTATGAGGGAGGGAAGGTTGTCCATGTGGGTGGGGGTTGTCAAAGGGGTACGAGGTGTCTAGGGGTTGGGTGGGCGGTCCACCAGAGTGGAGGGGCTTTCCAGGGTGACATGGTGTCCATGTAATGCCTTGAACCTAGTTACCCAGAGTCAGTGCATTATTACATAAAATTGGCATGATAACAAGGAATCATGTCCCAAAGGACTGATCAGTTTAGTAGTCTTGGAATATAGACTACATACATGAATTCCAACATTACAACATGAAAACAAAAACAACAGTAATGTATTCCATTAGAAATATCCAAGACTCCAAGATTATTCCTGCAAGTCACTCATAACTAAATTCTTCATATCCTGGGAAAATAAAACATAATAAAGGGGTGAGATCAAATGCTCAGTAAGGGTAAATAATTTAGTAGAAGCTATAAACATTTAAGGTAATATGTGTAATAAAACAACAGCCTTTTAAATATAAACTTGAACATAATCTGGAAAAAATAAATCAAACATTACCATATAAACATGCACATGGATATTCTAATAGTCAAATAATCACATGTAATAACTAATTTCATAATGAGGTAATGTATAGTACCGAGCATTAAATTCTATTTCAAGGACTTGTATCAAGACCTAGGGGCTAATTGTAACCGGACCTCAACCCAGAGAGCCTCTATAACCAGACTCCAACCCAGAGAGCCTCTGTAACCAAACTCTAACCCAGAGGGTCTACTGTAACCGGTCCCCAACCCAGAGGGCTTAATTTTACCGGTCCCCAACCCGGAACATACTATTCCAATATATTCATCAAAATAAAAGGTTGAAATATAACATAAAAAATCGTATTAAAACTACTATACGAAATGCCAATACTTTATCCATAAACCATAAATGGTATAAAAATAACACAACCACATTCAAACATATCACAAAAAATTCTATACAATATGGAAGTTATGTATCATAATAAATCAACTTCAAAAAAGTTGAAAATTCATTAAAGGAAGTTGACATAGATGAAAATGATCAGTAAAATTCTTTGAGAGAAATACCCCTTTTCATGAAATCGTTTAAAAATCTCACAATTTATAAAGGTGGTCATTTAAAAGAGATTTTTCAATCAAAGTGTATCATACCACTTTGAAACTTTTTAAAAGAATTATTATTTCAAAAAATTCATGTCCATATAAATAAATCCTTAAAATCATTTTGAAAATATGTGAATTAATTAAAAGGGTTTAGAAAGATAAATCATTAAAAAATTTAAAATGATGATATAGTTAAATAAACCCTCCCATAAAACCTTAAAATATTCCTTTAAAAAAATATAAATTCAAATAAGGGTATAAATTACTTTTACCCATTGTATAGTAAATTGTAAAAATGTTTTGAAATACATTTTTAAAAAACTTGTATGTGGATGATAAAGAGGTCCCTATGGGTAATTACGTATAAACAACCTCAGATAATGAAGATATTTTTAAAATAACCCTTAACTCGTTGTAATCAACCGAGTCATATGAAAAATAGTCAATAACCAAAAAATTAATCACAGAATATCATGAATATAAATATAATCATGATAATATATATCAAATGGTAGTACAAAATACACCACATGCAATAAATAAGTGGTGAACAATGGAAATCTCATTGAATTAAAAGTGAGATAAGAAGCCCCTTACCATGTTGTAATCAATCGAGTCGTATGGAAAAAAGTTAATTACCACCAAATGATTCACAGAATACCATGAATATAAAGAGAATCATGATAATATATATCAAATGTCTGTACACAATACACCACATGAAATAAGTGGTTAACAATGTAAATCTCGCGGAATTAAAAGTGAGATAAGAAACCCCTTACCACGTGTCCGACTTAACTTGTTCGTATGTTCCTTATTCTTCTTGAATAATAAACATAAGTTAATTTATAATTGATTAATAATATTTTCATGTTTATTATTAATTTTATATCACTTATTACCTTTCTATAATAATTAGTTAATTATTTGAATTCATATAGGACATTTTGTCGGTGTTCGGAACTTGAGTCCCAAATGAACTTGTTAAAATTATAAATTGTCCATGTGGTAAAAATTAAATTATCTATTGAATGATATTACTAATTTATATTTAATATATATCATATATTTCCAGTATATATATGTATTTATAACAGTGCATAACATTTGTAGACAAAAATGAAATGCACTGTTCATGGAGATGGTAAGTCGTACGTACGCATGAACGCTACTTTCATTTCTATTTTGTATTTTAATGGAATTAAAATATAATTATACATAGGTATATTATAATTAAAGTATAATATCATATTTAATATCATTAACTACATACTTTATATGTCCCACATAAGTCATTAACGAGTCATATCACTTTGAGGGGGCGGTAGTCCACACTTCCTCAAATGAAATTATCGCGTTTTACCCATAATGGAAACCATAAAGTTATGAAATAAATGGAAAATATATAAGCAAAAAGAAAACATAAAAATAATATATATATCATATATAAATACAGTTTCATCTTAATGTCCACCATGAGAGGTGGTAGGATAAAATCGAGCAATAATCGTTTCGTGAGGCGTTAGTTTTTCAACCACAGAAACAGTATGTTCTTTTCCCATTAGATGGAGGTGTGTGTAAGTGTACTTCTAATTATTCTCATAAAAACATCCTATTATATTGAGGAAACTGGTTTTTTCATAAGATAATGGAATAAAAAGAGTTTATGGGGGTTTTAGAAGTAAAATAAAACAAAATAAAAGAAAATAATTTAAGAGAAATGGTTACCTTTAATTTGGGTAACTTGCTTTGGTTTGAACCAAAAGTACTTTTTGAAGTGACTTTTGCCTAAAGTAAGGCTTCTAGGTGTAATATAGGGATATTTATAGGTTATTGGGGTAGGGTATGGACGAGCCAATGGGCTTTAGAGGAGTGTAGAATGGGTTAGAAGTGGTGTCCCTATATAAGGGGGAGGAGGGTATGTTTAGGAAAGTGTGAAAATATTATTTTATTATAGAGTGCTATTCGGTTTCTAAATGTCCAAATCTAATTAAAGTCGAAGATAAGTTAACTCATCGTCGAAATAAAATCATCCAATAAATATTGGAAAGGTTTTGGATATAGTTTTAATATTAATAATCTTATTTATTTAAATCATTTATTAACGAGGTAAATACTACATCATTATTGTGTCATTAATAATTTAATTTATTTGATGTCTAAAAATTATAAAAAAATACCATAATGTATGAAATAGGTTTATCTTTCTAATTAATATTTATAGTTGAAACAATGACTTATATAACCCCATGTAAAACTTAATTTACTAAAAAATATTTGTTTCTGTCATTTTGGCCTTTACTTTAAGTTAATTAAAATAAAGTGTCATTATCATTCATAAGTGGCTCCATGGGGTCACAGAATTGACCCAAGGATTACCATGGTTGTCCATGACTCATAAAATAAGGTTAGGACAACTGTTAAGGTAATTTTGTCTTATTATAATATTATTTTTACCTTTAATTATGATATTTACCTTTAACTGCGGTAAATAAAAGTCAAAAATTACTATTCACCAAAAATTATTTTCAACTTATTGAAACACGTTTTACTTACTAAGTTTAACCGTGTCTCTTATATTTCTGAAATTGAACTCACATAAGAGGTAAAATTATGTTTAATGCAAATTTTCAAATTCTATTAGGAGGTGGGTAAAAGACGGTAAAAAGTTCAATAAAATTTTTAAATATCTAAAATTATTATAAAATGACTCCATTGAATTATATTTAACATATATAGGTATAATGTATCTATTTGGACATAAAATAAATTTAAATAAAATAAATAATTATTTAAATAAAAAGTCTGTTTTAACCAATAACTCAGTGTTTTTCACTATTCATCAAAAATTAAGAGTTTTCAAAAAAATACCAAAATTTCACCCTAAGATAATTTTGATATTATGAATTCAAAAATTAAGTCTATATTACCAAATTAAAAACATAGAAGTTTACTTTATTAATTTAAAATTATTTCCCATTGTCAAAACCAAAAAACATGTTTTTAAGAAATATTAACTAACAAAAGATTGATACTTGTTTATGTTCAATTTCAAAGTGAAATTATTTCCAATGAATAACATTTTATTAAATGGTAAATATATAATCTATTTATACTTAAAACCCATTAAAATTTATAATTTAATACTGCAAATTATTTTGATTAAAAAAAAGTTTTTTTCAGTTAAAATATAGTATTTTTCACTATTCACCCAAATATGAAAGTTATCAGAAAAACACCAAAAATTTATTGAAAATAATTCTTCTTTCCCGATTCTAAAGAAGAAGTTTATTTTATCAAATTTAATATATAAAAGTTTCAAATATTGGATTTAAAAAGGGTTCTCCATTAGAAGGTGGTAAAATTACATTTTTTAAAAAATACTTCTTTTATCTGAAAAAAAAAGAATTTATTTTTTCATTATGTCTATGAAACTAATAATATGGATTCTAAAATTAAAAGAATTATATAAAGTTCAAAATTTATTTAATACTTTTTATAACCTCCTTTGAATGGCTAGTTTGGTAAGTCGTGGTAGGCTTGAACTCAGTGTTGTGTGTAGTGCAAGTTATTGAATTAATTTGACGAAATAGCGTACTATGAAATCTTGGGGTGTTACATTCTTCCCTAATTCAATAAATTTCATCCTCATAGATTGAAATTGTTCTTCAAAAATAAAAGGTTGAAAATAGAAAATAGCTTTGTGGAAAAATCCAAATCAGAAATTGGGTTAATAAAATTTAGTCTTAATAAGAGGAAAAGGGGAATGAAAAAGTCACCACCAAATTATGATCTCGATTAGCAGAACATTGGTGGAAATTAGAGACACATAACTGGAGGAAAAATGTAAATATTTATAGGGAGTGATTGAGGTCATCAATCACAAACAATTGTATAATTGAGGGCCTCAAAGCCATCAATCTATGATGATTTAAAATATCATCAGTTCAACAAAACATAAGGTATTAAGATAACACATTTTTATTTTTAATATACCTTACCTAAAGTATAAGAATTATTTTCTTCATAGAATAATAGAATAAAATATTTATATACTTGACAAGTAGAGTTCCATCCTTTAACTAATTTCTACCACAAATTCATCTTTCACTCTAAAAGATAATAGAACTTAAAAAATATATTTTATTTATCCTATTCGTATAGGGTTCCAAAAAAATGAATTTATAATTCATCTACCAGACTTTTAAAAACTAAATTATTCAATCTAGGACATCACGTGGTCCAGTGGTAGGTGATACACCCTTGTCACGCTTCGGTTGAAGGTTCAAGTCTTGCGGCCTTTCCGAACATGACGGGTTGCCGCCCGACCTCCGGGTTGTCCTTTTTATGGCAATCCAAAAATAATCTCAAACTAGAATTATCCAAAATACTTCTGTCCAAACTCACAATCCAAAATTTATAAAAAAGGTAAACACAGGGAAGATCCCTTTTTCCACGTAATAACATGTGAACACCTTCATTATGTATTCTTTTAAAACACTACAACATCCTAAATTACCATAAAACCATATTGATTACATTCATGCTCCCTTATTCCTTATAGAACACTAGATATACTCCTTCTATACAAAAATGTTGTAAATTCCAAAAATGATGGAAATACAAATCATTAATCAGTTACAAGGTAGTCAAGAATATCCAATATAATTTATCCAAATCAATCATGTATTATTCCAAAATCACTACCTCAGTATCAAAACCATATTATAGTTTATCTTTCTCTCAACCATATATTTTCCAAAAAAATAACCTGTTATTGAGTCACTTTTCCAGGTTCCACACAATCTCAAGTCATTAATGAAATAGTACTGTAGTAAAATCCTTATATACTCTATAATTCATATAACATGTACATCATTAATACAATACTCAGATGACACAATACTTTAATAACAATGTAAGAAATCTAATAATTCCTCTTTATCTTCGGTAGTATCATAACTTTATTATTATCCAATAGAAGCATTTGGGTTATACTCTGATGATTTGAACATTGATTCGTGTAGTGTCCCAACTCCTTATAGATGAAGCATTGTACATTTGAAACTTTTTTCTTACCCTTGCAATCACGTACTTGGTGTCCTTTTTCTCCACACTTATAACAAACTTCTATTATCTTCAAGCATTTACCAAGGTGATTCTTTCCACAGTTATCACATATGGGAAAATTCTTATTTTCCCTCTTCCCTTTATCCATCTTTCTATCTTATATCCTTTTCTTCTATTGGTTCCCTTCAAATCCATAGGACTCATAGAATTCTTTACTTATCTTATTAACACATGATATTATTTCTTCATATGTTAAGAATACACAGGATACTCTTTCCCTTCTAAATGTTGGCTTAATACCGTGAAAGATATGATCTTTCTTACTCTTTCGATCATACATATTTATGGAGTTCACATTCCTTCTACTAGGCGCCATTTCTATACAATGGCATACACTAGGAAAGTTTTTGAATTGCAATGAATAATTGTAAACTTGTAAAATACCTAATGTAAACTGAATAGTTTATGGATATAATCCATAATCATAAAAATATTTTCTTTGAGGAGGTATATACTCATAAATCCTTTATAATTATTTGTAACTAATATGAGAATTATACTAAGCATATCCCCCAGGAGTGTCGTAACCAAGAGTGTAGCAAAGCCCATTGTCCAGCACCAGTTCACATTCAAGTCTAGCTCAAAGCGGTGTTTTCAGGTTTTTCCCCTAGGTTCATATGTTCCAGAGCTGCCTCTACCTGCTCGTATCCAAATAGGGATTTATTTTCTTGGAAAACTCACAAAATCTCTACATTACCAAAAATCTAGGAAGTTCTTCTATAATAATCCTCCAAGTCTATCATAGGGTAATGTGATCTAATCAAAGTTTATCTAAATCTAGTTTCTAATTTTATTGCTAAACTTCATATGATACCAACTGTAATGCCCAAACCCCAGTTACCCATAGTGGGTTCATTATTACATCACATTGGCATGATTACAAGGAATCAAGTCCTAAAGGACTGATCAGTTTAGCAGTCTTGGAAAATAGGTTACATACATGATGTTCAACATTACAACTTGAAAATAAAAACAACAGTAATTAATTCCATTATAAATTTTCAAGCCTCTTAGATTATGCCTACAAGTCACTCATAACTAACTTCTTCATATCCTGGGAAAATAAAACATAAGAAATGGGTGATCTCAGAGGCTCAGTAAGGGTAAATAATTTAGCGGAAGCTATAAACATTTAAGGAAAGATGTGTAATAAAACAATAGCCTTTTAAACATAAACTTGAACACAATATAGCAAAAATAAATCAAAAATTACCATATAAACATGCACATTGATATTCTACTAGTTGAATAATCACATGTAATAACTAATTTCATAATGAGGGAATGTATAGTAATAGACTTTAAATTCTATGTCAAGGACTTGTGCCAGGACCTAGGGGCTAACTGTAACCGGACCTCAACCCAGAGAGCCTCTGTAACCGGACTCCAACCCGGAGAGCCTCTGTAACCGGACGCCAACCTGGAGGGTTTCCTGTAATCAGACCCTAACCCAGAGGGCTTACTTTTACTCGTACCCAACCCAGAACATACTAGTCCAATACATTCATCATAAGAATACGTTGAAATATAACATAAATATTCGTATTAAAACTAGCATACAAAATGTCAATACTTTATCCATAAACCATGAATGGTATAAAAATAACACATCCACAGTCAAACATATCACAAAACATTCAATAAAATATGGAAGATTTTTATCATAATAAATCAATATAAAACAAGTTTTAAATCCATTAAAGTATGTTGACATATATGAAAATGATTAGTAAAATGTGTTGAGAGAAATTCCCATTTTTCATGAAATCGTTTAAAATTCTCATAATTTAAAAAGGTAGTAATTTAAAAGGGATTTTTAAATCAAAGTGTCCCAAACCACTTTAAAACTTTTTAAAATAATTTTCATTTAAAAACATTCATGTCCATATAAATAAATCCTTAAAATCATTTTGAAAACATGGACATTAATTAAAATGGTTTAGAAAGATAAATCTTTAAATCATTTAAAATGATGATCTAGTTAAATAGACACTCCCATAAAACCTTAAAATATTCCTTTAAAAAACATATAAGGTCAAATAATGGTATAAATGTCTTTAACCCATTGTATATTAAATAGTAAAAATGTTTTCAAATACATTTTTAATAAACATGGATGTGGATGATAAAGAGGTCCCAGTGGGTAATTATGTATAAACAACCTCGGATAATGAAGAGATTGTGAAATAACCCTTACCATGTTGTAATAAATCGAGTCGTATGAACAATAGTCAATAACCACCAAAGTAATTACAAAATATCATGAATATAAAGATAATCATGACAATATATATCAAATGGTAGAACACAATACACCATGTGCAATAAATAAGTGGTGAATAATGGAAATCACATTGAATTAAAAGTGAGATAAGAAACCACTTACCACATTGTAATCAATCGAGTCGTATGACCAAAAGTTAATAACCACCAAATAATTCACATAATACCATGAATATGAAGATAATAATCATAATATATATCAAATTGCAGTACACAATACACCACATTCAATAAGTGGAAAAAATGGAAATCTCGCGGAATTAAAAGTGAGATAAGATACCCCTTACAACGTGTCCGACATGACTCACTCTTATGTTCCTTATTCTTCCTTAATAATAAACTTAAGGTAATTTATAATTGTTTGAAAATATTTTCAAGTTTATTATTCATTTTATATCACTTATTACCTTTCAATAACAATTAATTAATTATTTGAGTTCATATCGTATATTTTGTTGATGTTCGGAACTTGAGTCAAAATTGAACTTGTTATAATTATAAATTGTCCATCTGGTCAAAAGTACATTATATATAGAATGGTATTACTCATTTAAATTTCATATATATCATATATGTACAGTATATATATGTATTTATAACAGTACATAACATTTGGAGATAAGAAATGAAATGCATCGTTCATGGAGATGGTAAGTCGTACGTACGCAAGAACGATACTTTCATTTCTACTTTTCATTTTAATTAAATTAAAACAAAATTATACATAGGTATATTATAAATCCAGTATAATATCATATATAATAGCATTAACTTCATACTTTATACATCCCACATAAGTCATTAACGAGTCATATCACTTTGAAGAAATGGTAGTCCGCACTTCCTCAAATGAAATTATCGCGTTTTAACCATAATGGAAACCATAAAGGTATGATATAAATGGAAAATATAGAATCACAAAGAAAAAATAAACATAATATATAAATATCATATATAAATACAGTTCCATCTTAATTTCCACCATGAGAGGAGGTAGGAGATAATCGAATAATCATCGTTTCGTGAGGTGTTAGTTTTTCAACCACAAAAACAGTATGTTCTTCACCCATTAGATGGAGGTGTGTGTACTTTTAGCTCACATTATTCCCATAAAAACATACTAATATATTGAGGATACTTGTTTTATCATAAAATAAAGGAATAAAAAGATTTTACGGGGTTTGGAGAAGTAAAATTAAACAAAAGTAAAGAAAAGAATTTAAGAGAAATATTTACCTTTAATTTGGATAAATTCTTTTGGTTTAAACCAAAAGGACTTTTTGAAGTGATTTCTACCTAAGGTAAGGCTTATAGGTGTAATATAGGGATCTTGAGAGCTTATTTGGTCCGGAGTTGGATGATCCAAGGGGCTAGAGAGGTGTGGGGAATGGGTTATAAGTGGTGTCCTTTTATAAGGGGGAGGAGAGTCTCTTTAGGAAAGTGTAAAAATATTATTTTATTATATTGTGATATTTGGTTTCTAAAGGTCCAAAACTAATTAAAGTAGAAGATATAATGACTCATGGTCGAAATAAAATAATCCAATAAAAATTGGATAGGTTTTTGGATATAGTTTTAATATTAATAATCTTATTTATTTAAATCATTTATTAATGGGGTAAATACTACATCATTATTGTGTCATAAATAATTTAAATTATTTGATTTATAAAAATTATAAAAAAAACTACCATAATATAGGAAATATTTTTAGATTTATAATGAATATTTATAGTCGAAACGATGACTTATATAACCCCATGTAAAAATTGATTTATTAAAGATATTTGTTTTTGTCATTTTTGCCTTTACTTTATGTTAATTAAAATAAAGTGTCATTATCATTTATAAGTGGCTCCATGGGGTCCCAAAATCAACCCAAGGATTCCCATGGTTTTCCATGACTCATCTAATAAGGTTAAGACAAGTGTTAATCCAATTTTGTATTATTATAATATTCTTTTTACGTTGAATTACCCTATTTACTTTTAACAGCGGTAAATAAAAGTCAAGAGTTACTATTCACCAAAAATTATTTTAATCTTATTAAACAACATTTTACTTACTAAGGTTAACCATGTCTCTCGGATTTTTGAAATTTAACTCACAGAAGTGGTAATATTATGTTTTATGCAAATTTGCAAATTCTCCTAAGAGGTGGGTAAAAGACGGTAAAAAGTTCAATAAAATTTTTATATATCTAAACTTATTATAAAATGACTATAATGAATTATATTTAACTTTTTTAGGTATTATGTATCTATTTTTACCTAAAATAAATTTAAATAAAATAAATAATTATTTAAATAAAAATTTGGTTATAACCAATAACTCAGCGTTTTTCACTATTCATCAAAAATTGGAAATTTTCAGAAATATACCAAAATTTCACCCCAAGCTAATTTTGATATTATGAATTCAAAAATTAAGTCTATTTTACCAAATTCAAAACATAGAAGTTTAATTTATTAATTTAAAATTAATTCCTGTTGCCAAAACCCAAAAGTGTGTTTTAAGAAATAATAACTAACAAAAGATTGATACTTGTTAATGTTCAATTTCAAAGTGAAATTATTTCCAATGAATAACATTTGATTAAATGGTAAAAATATAATCTATTTATACTTCCAAACAATTAAAATTTATAATTTAACACTATAAATTATTTTGATTAAAAAAAGTTGTTTTTAGTTAGAATATAGTATTTTTCACTATTCACCCCAAATATGATAGTTATCAGAAAAACACCAAAAAATTATTGGAACAAAATTTTTATGTCACGATTATAAAGAAGAAGTTTATTTTGTCAAATTAAATATATAAAAGTTTCAAATATTTGATTTAAAAAGGGTTCTCCATTAAAAGGCAGTAAAATTTCATTTCTTAAAAAATACTTCTCTTATCTGAAAAAAAATGAATTTTTTTTAATTATGTCTACGAAACTCATAATATGGATTCTAAAATTATAAGGATTAAATAAAGTTAAAAATTTAGTTAATACTATTCATAACCTCTTTTGAACGGCTAGTTTGGTTAGTCGTGGTGCGCTTGAATTCGGTGTTGCGTGTCGTGCAAGTTATTCAATTACTTTGAAGAAATAACGTACTATGAAATCTTGGGGTGTTATAGTCCAAGGGGGTTGGCGGGCTGTCCATGGGGGTGGTCGGGCTATCCACGGGGTTGGGGGCTGTCCAGGGGGGCACGGGGTGTCCAGGTGGGTGGGTGGGGCTGTCCTGGGGGGGTACGGGGTGTCCATGGGGTGGGCCGGCTATCCATGAGGGTGGAAGGGCTATCCTGGGGGTAGGGGTTTCCAAGGGGGTTGGCAGACTGTCCATGGGGATGGGGGTCCTCCACGAGGGGAGGGGCTGTCCAAGGGGGTGGGTGGGCTGTCCACGGGGGGTGGCAGGGCTGTCTAGGGGGTCAGGGTGTCCAGGGGGTCTTTCTAGGGGGTGGGGGGCTATCTATGGGGTACGAGGAGTCTAGGGATGGTAGGGTAGTCTAGGGGGTGGTCAAGGATTTCCAGGGGCACGGGGTGTCCAGGGGGGGTGGGCAGGCTCTCCACAGGGGTGGTAGGGCTATTCAGGGGGTAGGGGTGTCCAAGGGGGGGTGGGCGGCCTATCCACGGGTGTGGGTGCTGTCCACGGGGGGAGGGGTGGTCCAGGGGTGGACGAGCTGTCCATGCTGGTGGGCGGGGCTGTCCAGGGGTACGAGGTGTCAAAGGGGTGGGCGGGCTGTCCACGGGGGTGGCGGGGGCAGTTGAGGGGGTACGTGTGTCCAGGGGGTGGGTGGGTTGTCCACGGGGGTGGGAGGGCTGTCCATAGGGGTTGCGGCGTTGTCCAGTGGGTTCAGGGGTGTTCAGGGGGTGGGGGGCTTTCTACGGGGTGGGGGAGTCTGGGGGATGGGGGTGTCTGGGGGGTAGGGGGCGGGTGTCCAAGGGGGTGTTCGGGTTGTCCTTGGGGGTGGCGGGGCTGTCCAGGGGTGTCGGGGGTGTCCATGGGGGGCTTTCCAAGGGTGGGGGATTTCTAGGTGGTACGAGGTGTCTAGGGGGTGGGCGGGCTGTCCAGGGGGGTACGACGTGGATGGGAGGGAATTCCACAAGGGTGTCAGGGTTGTCTAGGGGGTACGAGGTGTTTAGAGAGATGGGCGGGCAATCCAAGGGGGGTGGGCGGGCTGTCCATGGAAGCGGTGGGGCAGTCCAGGGTAGTGGTGGTGTCCACCCCCCAACTAGGGTCATAAAATCCTATCTTTATCCAATTGTATCATGATTTTAAGCCTATTATAGATGACTAAGAATACTGTTGGTGTAAACCATGAATATCATACATATAAATCACAACACACCCTATTGTAAATAGAAAACCAAATACCATTCCTCGATTCGATTTTATGAGCCTTGTTTTGATGGGACACTACTCAGAGTAGTATGAGCCTTGTTATATCATTTGGTGATATAGAGTTTTGTGAATGTTAAATTTGTATGAGATTAATATGGATAGTGGATAAGAACCTGGGTGAGATTTATTTTCAGAGATCACTTCTTCTTGGAAGGGTAATATTGAGTGTTGGTATAGAACTTCAAGAAAATTCTTAATGTATGAAAGCAACTATATATTTATTGTATGTGATTTCTATTTTTTGTAGAGTATCGGAGTGGAAAACTCACCCCCCTCCTTGTACATCCCCCCCCCCCCACACACACCCCTGAATCCCCCTACCCCCCCCCCCCTACAGCCCCCTCCCCACCCAGATAGCCCCCCCCACTGGGACACCCCTCAACCACACCTGGACAGTCCACCCCCCCTCCTCCCTAGAAAACCCACACCCCCCTCCCCCACCCTACCCCCCTATGACACCCCCCCCCCCCCCCTCAGCAGCCTCTTTAGATACCCACCCCCCCTTCTTGGATAGCCCATACCCCCCTCCCCCACCTGGATAGCCCACCCACCCAAACACCCACCCAGGACACCCCCCCCCCCCCCCCGGACCGCCCACAACCCCTGCACCCCCCCCCCCCCCCGCCACCCCCCGGGATAGCCCCCCCCCCCCCCTCCCACCTGGATAGCCCACCCCCACCCCCACCTAGACATCCCCCCCACCCCCACCTAGACATCCCCCCCACCCCCACTAGGATATCCCACCCCCCCCCCCCCCACCAGCACCCACTAGGACACCCCCCCCCCACCCACCCACCCACCGCCACCTGGATAACCCTCCCCCCTCCCTAGACACTCCACACCCTCCTTCCCCACCTGGATAGCCCACCCCCAATGTTGTCAAAGGCGTGTGACGCAATAAGGTGAAAAGGTCGCTTCTAGATGCGGCATGAGGCACGACGCGAGATGCAATTAAGGAGCAAGTGAACATAATTAAATATTTACAATTTTACAGAATATTTTAAATTAAAAAAATTAAATTCAATCAAAATAATATAAATTAAAATACATCCTGATAATTTCTAACCAAATTATAATCAAATAATTAATCATTAAGAACATAAACTTTAAAATCATCATGTTATGTTATATGTCTTCTCTAATGTTAAATGTGTTTCTGTTATTCTCTACTATGTTAAATGAGTTTGTGAACCTAAAAATTAAAATCATCATGTTATGTTAAATGTGTTTAATGGTATTCTTTTATTTCTTTCGTTTGAGATATGGTTCTATTTTTATAGAGTTTTATTTAGTTATTCTTTTATTAATATATTACATGTTATGTTGTATTTAGGGATGTACATCTCACTTTTGAGAAAATATCCCCAATTTCCAGCATCCCCTCTAAGAACGATCTATATTACATGCACCCACGATTTACACTGTATCCCCCATGATTTCCCTTGATTTCCCCGATTTCCACCTACCTATGATTTTTTTTGGCACTACCAATTTCCATCGGTCTCTTGATTTCTGCCACCCCTCTAAGCACGATATCTTCTGCCTTATTCCTCCCGATTTCAGAGGCTACTGGTTCACATTTCCTAAGCCTCACTCCATAGCACCTCTCAGGTAGGCGCACAAGGTGTTCCTTGGTTAGGTTGCCTCGCCTCACCGATGGTGAGGTGCACCGGGTGTGCCTCGTCGTGCCTCACATCAAGGCGCGCTGAGGTGCAAGTCTTTGACAATAGTGCCCACCCCCACCCCCCACCCCCATGGACATCCCACACCACCTATCCCACCTAAACACCCAACCCTGGACCCCTAGACAGCCCACACCCCTCCTTGGGTAGAACATACCCCCCCCCCCCTCACACCCCTGTAGCCCCCCCCACCCCACCCCTACAGCCCCCCCAAACCCCTGGACAACCCACCCCACACCTGGACACCCCCCCACCTATACATCCCCTACCTCTCCTGCATCCCCCATTAGGGTAATTTTATTTAAAATTATTATGTTCATTAAGAAAGGTAAACCATCATGCATTATCCATTTCATTCTAAATAACCCATTCAATTTATCAAAACATGACAAATTCAATTTTTTAAAACATAAAAAATTCAATTTATCAAAACATGAAAAATTCAATTTATAAGGCTTTATGGGTCACTTAGAAAACATCATTGGAGAAATTGGAAATCAACTACAATGTTAATTCCAATTTAAAAATTGGGTCAAACACTTAGGAGGTGTGGTGGTGTCTAGGAGGTGTGGCGGTGTCCAGGGGGGCAGTCTAGGGGGGTTGTCCAAAAGGGAGGAGGGTATCCAGGTGGGATGGGTGTCTAGGGGGGTGGGGTGGGGGGATGTACATGGGGTGAGGGTGTCCAGGTAGGGTGGGGTGGGGGTGTCCAGGGGGTGGGGGAGGGGGCTGTCTAAATGGTGGGGGTGTCCAATGGGTGGGGGGATTTAGAGGGGTGGGGGTGGGGGCTGTCCATGGGTGTGAGGGGTGTTCAGGGAGGGTGGGGTGGGGGGAGGGAGATGTCTAAGGTTTGGGGTGTCCAAGGGGGTTTAGGGGTGGGGGTTTTCCAATGGGGGGTGTCCAAGGGGGTGGGGGTCCAGGGGGTAGGTGTCCACGGGTGGTTGGGGTGGGGGTGTTCACAATTCCAATCAATCACCTAACCAACAGATAATTCATCCTAAATATCAATACCCCTCCCATTATTCCTTGAACAAAAACTATAAATACAAAATCCAAATCCAATTTTCAATGAAACTAAAGACCACATAAACTACCATATCACCCCACTAAACAAACCCTTTACCATGTTTCAAGTATAGAATAAAAAAAAGAAAACAAATCAAAGGGTTCGCTACTCCATAGACCGCCAAAACTCTAATTTATCCCAAATAAAAACAGAAAAGTTAAAAAAATAGAGGGAAAACATTAAAACTAAGGTAACACTTACTAATTTGAAGATGGATCCATGGATGGAAGGATTTTCTCTTCTGAGAAAAATTTGGGTGGAGCTTTGGATTAGGGTCTACTATCAGGATGAGTGGGAGCTGGGGGGATGGGTATTTGGGGGAAAAACTTTCCCAATGGTTTTTAAAATCTGTTGGGAAATAATCTCTTTACTAGTGGTTTGTTAAAATATTGGTATATCTTTGAAGAAATTATTATTTCCCAATAGTTTTTTCAAATATTTGGGAAATATTAACTATATTAAAACATTTCCAATGTTTTGAACAAACCGTTGGAAAATGTTGCCTTTTTTTAAAGTATACCAATGCTTTGAAGAAATCGTTGGTATATATAGGTTGGGAAAACAACCAATTCTTATAGTGTTGGGAGACAATGTGGATGTTTTATGAACTAGTTTTTTATGTTTCCCAGTTTCTAAAGACACTAAACATGTACAGTCCTAGCGTGGTTTTGTTATGTTATGTAATAAAAAATCTTTAATGTTGAATTAATATTTATATTTAATGTATGGGAAGTTATAGATAATTTAATTTTGAACCATGTTATATTATTTAAATTGTGAAATGGTTTCAAGCTTTTGTGATAATAAGTTAACCTAGCTGGATCTATTATTGAAATCAATAATAACACATTTATATTTTTTACTCCAAGTATAATAATAATATTTGGCCGAAAAATTAAATATAAACACATTGTAAATTATTTCAAGTGATAATTGGATTTTTGTTTCAAAAAAAAATTATAGTTGTTTCCCTTGTGGAAAGAATCATAGAAAAGGTAATTATTTCTTTTAAGATCACATAGTTGTAAGTGATTATGATTCATCGATAACATTTATATTAATTTAAAAATGTTGTGGACAAATATTTTTTACCCTAAAGATATATTATTATTCATAACATTAATTAAATTAAACATATATATATATAATTCATCATGATTAATCATATAGAAATCTTCCTTCTTTAATATAGAAAACAATAATTTAACAAAATAATTGGGGACTAAATATTTATCATTTTCAAATTAGATATTAACATCACGTCATATAATTATTATATTATTATTATAATGTTCGATAATCCTTATAAACATGAACCTTTTTTGATAATATTCTATCCATTTATATCGATATCACTATATCCTTTAATATTTTATTTGGAACTATCTCCAAATGTTACATGACATCTATCATATTTTTTAAATAATTTAAAATGGTATGGATTTAATATCATATACCCTAAGAACCTACTATACATATAACATAAATATTTTTTGATTGTTTCAAGGTATTTATTATAAAATTTTCATTAAAATAAGGTTTTATTACTCATGAAATTTTGTCTCTTAAATGACCAATAATTATGCCTCTAAGAAACCATATCGGTTTAATGGTAAAAAGATGGATTTTTATTGGATAATTTTTTGTAAATTAACTCTTTCTTATTACCCAAATATTTTTTTAGTCCTAATTTAAATTCGTCCATAATATCCACTCATGCCACATGTGAACCAAATTATGATAGAAAACTTTCCAAGAGTTCAATTCACAAATTATTTTTTTGTAAATCTTAGGTTCATGTATACTATACTCAATATAATTTCATCATTTTTTAATCCTTTAAAATGTAATAAATTCATCCATATTAATTTTATCTTCTATAAATTTTAATATTTTCACTTTTAATATATTATTTTCAATTTTAAGGTTATCAATCTTAGTTAATTTAGTTAGCTTGCTAGAGGTAGTAAGATTCCACGTATTTTCAAGCCTAAAATTTAATATTGTTGTTTGTTTTAATAAGTTGTATTTAAAAGGGGTTTCAAAGTTCAAAATCATATTCAAAGAATAATTATTTGTATTAATTATGATTTAATAGTACTTTGGATGCGCCTAGAACTTCATATCTCCCTTAATTCATTGATGGTTACACACCTCTTGTTAAAGGTGGAAATTTTGAACCCAAAATGGATTAAAATGAGATAAATGGGTTTGGTAAAATCATAAATGAGATTTAAATATAATATTATTGAGTATTATGATGGAAATAATATTCTGGTGGGGTTTGGTTTGACAATTCTTGACCCATATAATGTTTTCAACACAATTAAAAATATAATTATATCATAAAAAATTTAAAAAAAATAATAAATAATTTTATTTTTTATTTTATCCTTATAATAGACTTAACTGGAAATAATTCAACAAGTTTATAGCATATTATTTATTTCTAATTTTTTAAGTAGGTTGATTTGTAACATGAATAACATATCATTCATATTAATTTATTTTATTCAAATTCTAAATAGTATAATTTAATTTTTGATATGTCATTGAGTTAATCTGATATTAAGTAGTTGGTAATGGCATGAGGTATTCTTATTTATATATTTAATGTTAAAAAGGTTAAAGTATTGGGTTAAGGATGACCCCCATAATAAATGGGTTAGGTCAAGTCAACCCATATAATTAAATGGTTCATATCACAGTTGTGATTAAGTTTGTTTACTATAAGAATGGATACATGAATATGATAAATAAAAATCTTATTAAAATATCCATTATATAACATAATCCCTAATAATATATCATCATAACACAACTCAATAAATAATATTACATTAAAAATAATTGTTGCAACTAGTACAATAAAACTCATAACAACACAGGGTATTTCCATAATCTTAAACTCGTAAGGGTCAAACTCTAAATAAAAGGAAAAAATCTAATATATTCATTGATATTATGAAAAAAACAATCAACTTAATAAAAATGATATATAAATTATAGAATGGTATAAATTATTTTAGAACATAGAGTTTGGTGTATTTATAAGGGGTAATATAACTGTTGGAAATGTAAGGTGACCATTGGAATAGTAACTTCTAAATATGACTATTTTAATATAAATTTTTATCTTTAACATATAAGTTTCCAATAAAATACATAAACTAATTTTTTAATAATATAAATAATAATTATTAAAAATGAATCTTTATCAATGAAAAACAATATAATTATATTCATATGTCATAAAATGACTTCAAATTTATTATAGAGGTATTTTTAAAATTTTAGCACCAAAATGTTGTATACTAAAAACATGATGAGTTTTATTAAATAATTAAATTTCTCATATATATATATAATGACCATAAATTTGTATCTAACATGTTTGAATTAGATATTCATGAACTTTCTATAATTTTCTCAGGTATTTGACTTTTTAGGTACATTGTAAACTAAGATATGAATATAAAATAAGTATTATGAATCCATTCTGATTCAAAAATGATGTAGTAATTAATATAAGATAATAATCAACTAAAAATATGTTAATTTATTCAAATAATATATTTTAAAGTATTAAATTAAATTTTTAAACATATAATACTCTTTTTAATGTCTAAAATGGGGAATAGGGTTTAAGAATCAAATATTTGGGAATAAATGACTATTCTTTGGAGAAATAAAATTAAAAAAATGTATTTGAGTTCTTAAATGAAAAAATTTCAAAACAATAGAGTCATAAATGTAAAAAAACCATGTGTAAACCAATGTTTTTTCATTTTCCACAACCCAAATTTCAAAATCCTATTTCCCAAAATTAATAAAAAAAATACATGATTTTATATAAATATCCACTCATCCTTCCCATTATAAATACCTAAGTAGTTATCATGTTAGTCTTATATCAATTTTGAGTTATCGGGATCTCAGGACCACCCCCGAGGGGGGGATAGTAACTTTATCCATGAAAAAAACCTTGGAAAAAATTTCTTGTGGTTCTGTTGGTTCTGATAGTGGTGTTTACCTATAGTAAAGTTGTCATGGAAAAGTGATTGTCACAAATGTTCCAAAATAATATAATAAAAATTATATTATTTATATAATACATGAATGCCTTTTTAAAATTTTATTATATCTCATTAATGGGTCCTTGTATAGAAATACCAAAATCATGAATGAGTCTGACGTAATGTGTTTACCCAAGGACCGAGGTTAGTTTAGTTCCCATTAAGACTCTCAAGTGTTCACTTTTAATAT
This sequence comes from Viscum album, assembly GCA_963277665.1. Taxonomy (NCBI): domain Eukaryota; kingdom Viridiplantae; phylum Streptophyta; class Magnoliopsida; order Santalales; family Viscaceae; genus Viscum; species Viscum album. The sequence goes on from OY728129.1 coordinate 424,131,699, forward strand.
GGTATTAATTGATTAATTAAATTAAATAATTTCTTTGTCTAATTAATATTAAATCCTACAAATACTCTATTAAATCCCATTTATGTTTATCATCTAGGGTTAGTTGTTTCAACCATTGGCACAACCATATAGAGGATATAGGAGAGTGGGAGAGTTGAAAATATGGATCTTGATACCGTTGAATATGAAAAAAGGATCGAGAGTAGATATGTAGTGATATAAAAGAATTGACCATGCATCTATAATAGTATAATTGAAGCTTTGTCAATACACCATTAGGGTAGGGATTCTGCCTTTTAATTTATGCATCATTCTTCATGATGTGTAATTTTTATAAATTCTTTTTTGAATCTATTTCTACACTGTTGCTTATTTTTTAATTTCTACCCAACTTTTTTTGATCATTTTAATGAACCTTACTTCCATGATATTTCTCCTAAATTCCATTATTATGATCCTTCTCAGTTATTTGAGTTAGTATACCCCTTCATAGTTCCTTATGTTCTCTAATTTTCCACAAAAAAAATTGATCGGATGGGTTTTCGGTAACTGGACTTTCCACTGTTTTCTGTTATACCCACCATCAAGTGGTCAAAGATCATCATTGACTAAATATTTTGTCTAATGGTTTGACCATGGGATGATGCATATCAGTGTGATGATTATTTTTGCAGTGGATGATGGTGATTCATGGTAGGTAGTGGGGAATAATGTCCTCAAGAAACCCTTTAGAGTTTTGACATGATGGGTTCACACTTGATTTGTTAGGGATGAAAAAATATAATGGATTTCACACTGAGGAGAACCTATAGAGGTCCTAGATGATGGAAATTGAGGAAAAAGTGTAGTGACTTGGTCTTTTTAAATGATATTTATTTCTTAATAAAATGTGTCTTTTGTTATATTATATTATACACATAATAAATATAGAGGGACCACCAAAACCTTATCACATTAATAATGATCATTAAATTATTTAACAATGAGAAAAATTAAAATTCCAAACATTATAATTGAAAAAATAAATAGAAAATAGAAAATAGAAAATTGTAAAATAAGGATAACCCTAATCCTTTAGAATCGTCATCCCCGTGGAAAATTCTATATAAGTAAAAAAATATTATAAAAGGAATCAATATCATATGTAAATTTAAATATAACCTTAATAGTAATTATAGTGAATATTGAGTGAAATAATGAAGTTTTATTTATAGGGTATAAAAGGAAATGTGACCATTGGTATTTTACTACTATAATACCAATGGTAAAATATGAATAGTTTTCAATATAACCATTCATAAATTTGAAAATTGGGAACTATACCCATTGGTAAAAATTTTATTGTTATAATTAGTGTTAAAAAGTTATAATGGAAGATGATTATTGATGCATAAAGGAGAATTGACGGCCTCAACAAGTAGATTTATTCCATATGAAGACCATTTTTCAGATCATGGGAGGTAGGTAGCATCATTGGATTTCTCCCTTGACCATGCCCAATATGAGATTAAACAAGTGAACCTAGAAAGAAATCGTTTATGAGAGAAGTTCATGTAATTGGATATTACCACTCATCTTATGTTATCCATGCCACCATAAGAAACTACCACCAAGGAAGATCTCACCTATAGGGAGTATGCAGGTTTAATAATGGGCTACATCTCTAGGCCTTAGTTTTTGAAGGTGTAATTTACTTTGTATAAATAAAATGTTTATTCCATAATTTCTATTTTAAGAATATTTATTCTCAAAAAAATAGATGTTTAATTTAGTTGAATTTTTTAGATTGATTTTTTGTGATGAAAATAAAACATAATTATATTTTTTTAGAAAATATATACACTATTATAATAAAGTTTGGTATTCTAAATAATATTTTATTAGTTAAATAGTATTTGAAAACACTCTAATTTAACTTTAAATGAAAAAATAATTTTATAATGGACTAGGATAATTTTTTTAAGTGTCATAAATGACATACCCGAGAAATTTAACCTCATGGATCTATAAATGGAACTCAATGTATTATCATAAATCTGGTGCTCCTGAAGAAAATTTAGGAACATCCTCAAGTTCTCTACATTCTCTTCCTCTGACACATAGTATAGTATTATATTTTCAATTAAGATAAAAACAAATAATTCTATGTACCACTAGAAGATCTGGTCCATCAAGTCCATAAAAATATTAGTAGAATTTTTCACACCAAAAATAATCATCAACAACTCATAGTGTCAATAATAATATCAAAATTTCAGCATCAGAATATTAGCCTTGAGAACACTCAATTGGTGGTAGTCAGACCAGATATCAATATTTGAGAATCAAGTTGCACCTAAGAATTGATCAATGAGTTCATAAATCTTAACCAAGGGAACTTTATTTATCATGGAATGGTTCAAGAGATTATAATCCACACAAATTCACAATCTATCATCCAAATATTTCAGGAATAACACCAAATCTGCCTAGGGGACACACTGGGTTAGATAAAGACCTTATCTAAAAGGTCCTCCAATTACAATCCCAAACCCTAGAGCTTATTAGGGGCCATATGATATGCCACATAAGATATCATTATGGTACCAGGGTTCAATTAAATGAAAAAATCCATCTCCCACCATAGAGGTAGTCCTAGAATGTCCTCGGGGAAGACATCTATAAAATAATTCATGACTGGAGGAATTCAGATGCCTGAACAGACTTTTTCACCAAGTGATATACTTGAAAACCTATTTATAATGGGTTTAATATACCTAATCACAAATTTTTTCCCCTACCATAATATCTCTCTCAACCATAAAGGAAAATGGCATCCCATTAGTGCGAAGTCATCTGACTCATCTATAGTTCCAGTAAATATGTTATCGGGCTGTGGAAAACAAATCCATACCTAATATTACATGATAACATTCTATAATGATGAAAAAAATGTCCAATTATAACCTCTCTTTACCAAGTTATATCTCCCACTTTTAGAAAATAAAATATATAGAAGAAGGGTTCCTCGTTGAAAACTCATGAAAAAGATGCTAGTATAAATCCTCGATTGGGAACTCCAACTCTCAAAAAAATAGTAAAGAGATGAAGTAATTACTCACACATATGTCTACTAATAATTAATATAGAGTATAATAAGTATATATCACACATATAATCATCTTCTGCGCTGCTATATCATATACATCTATATAGTTCCATTTTCTGTTGCCCAAACTGTGATATCCCAAATCCTAATGTGTATTGTATATTGGTGGTGGTGGAATAATATAATAGTATTTCCCACAACCCATATATACTCCTCCTAGATCCCTACATGCTTATCTACCAACTCTACAGCCCTGGGGGACACCTGACGAAGCATTGTCATGCGCGCTCTCAAAGATATTTTCTAACTAAGTGCAGCATAGGGGCTGACCTAGGTCGTTCTCCTGAGGAGGTTTTGTGGTTAATAAATAACTACTTATAATTCAATTTTTTTAAAAAATTTATTATTTATAATACAAAACTAAATGAAATTGTGATTTAAGAGATGAGAATTCAAGATAAAGGAAATTAAACATGCAATGCATAATGCAGACATAATAAATGCAGACAAAACAATGTTAGACAGAAAGGAGATATTCCCGAGAGAATCACCCAGATTGAACCTTCATCATCTCATTATTAGTTTAAAATCTAATTAATAGACACACTCCAAAGTTTTTGTGAATATCCTCTTCTATATGTGGTTGTGAATATACAATTCTCTCAATGATCGTCGAGAGATTGCACATCCACCTCCTCGATCGAGGGAAAATATTATAGAAGAGAAAGTCAAGCCTCCGGTAGAAAGTGGATACACAAAGTAACCTTACCCAATAATACCCCCCTTGAACTAACTATAATAAAATAAGAAACAATAAACATTAATATCCAATGACTTGGGTTCAACACTGGATTTATCCCATGGAAATTTCCTCGGGTTAGTTACTCATGATCACGAGTATAAGAGATAACAGTGGAGAAGAATGGGGTGGAAGAACAAAACATAAAAAAATGAGAAGGAGATGAATAAGAGAATAATATATTAAAAATTCATAATACTATTACAATGGAAAGAAACAAAAAAATGGAAAATGGCCACACAGAAGTGCCAATGCTTTGAGAAGGGGTGAGGATACATATTTATAGGGAGATGAGGTGAAAGAATTCTCTCCAAAATCATCCTCCAAATTATTCCACGTGGATGTCCCATTAAATGTAATAATTTGTAAATTTTTATTCATAAAATATGTTACATAATGTATTCTCCGTTAACCATCAAAATATGAGATTTATTTTCCCTCAGATGTAGGAGTTATGGCCGATTTAATCAAAGACATTTAATATGTCCATTTGACTAGGCAAATTCAAATGCTTCAACTTCACTTGCCCTTATGACCCTCCAAAATGCCGGTTAACACGTTGGAACCTTAATAAAATTTGTTCCCCACTTTATTTCCTGTGTCTCCACAAAATATGATCCATTTGGGATTAATTTTCACGATGTTATGAATTTATTACCCAATGGAACCATTTCTACTGGTGAGACGTTTTATCTTCCACATGTTTTGAGACTTCCCATAATGCCTTAATGAAGGTATTTTGACTTTAAATTCATCATGGAAATGACTTATTTAATTATTTTTCTTTTCTATCTAGAATCGATTCATTTGGAGGTGTTTTCTTCGAGTTATGCTTCTGTTACATCGGTGGGTCCCATTCTATCCTGGAAACTTTCCAAATTAAATGATTTATTCAGGACTCCAAATGATCGAATCATACTTTCCACATGAATAAAAAGATTTAGTAAATACATCCTAGAGTTTTAAAAAAAATAATCATACAATTTGGAATTATAATGTAAATTTTATGATGAAAACAACCCTATCATAAAAATCTTTCAAATTTCGAGATTTAACCATTTTTTGCATTTGAGATCAAAATACCACTAAAATTTAAAAACGTGAAAGTTTATCATACAGTAACACTATGGTGGGACCATAAAAAATGATTTACAGTATAAAATGTTTGAAAATTTGAGCTTCATCACTCACCCACACTTAAACATTGCACTCCTAGGCAATCACCTTACATCCAAATCAAATTTGACACAACAATCAAAAATGAGAAAATATCAATGATCTTGTCCAAAATAGAAGTCCATAATGTATCTTATATGAAAAACAATACTCTATCAATTTCATTTCAATAATTAAAATTTTTTCAACCTCATAAATCAATCCATGGCCCAATCACAACCTAACTCACATTGAAATTTATATCACTCTTCACTCAAAAGAAATTGAATCTAGAGTTATACTCATATTTGAAAATCGCATGTATCACCCTAGGTTTGTGAAAATTCTCATTTCTCCACAACATGAAACATGAAAGTTAATTTAATCATACGGGATTTAATTAAAGGTTAAAATAATTTTGTGGCTTAGGGTTGGTGGGAAAATGATTTAAAAAGTTTTCATCCTAGAAAGTGGAGGTTGGAATTTTAAGTTCAATGCATGATTAAATCAAGTGAAAAAACAGGAAATTCTACTCTCAATCCCACTTGAAAATGTGAAAAAAAAACACCACACCCTTTTATGACATGGTACATGAGCTAATAATTTATTTTAATGAATGATGTCATCTAAGTTCACTTTTTTTCAAAGAACCTGAAAGGAACATCTTTTTTTCATTCATTTTTTTATGGAGGATGAGCTGAAAATTGAATACAATGAATGAATGAAAATTCATGCCCTTGATTTTTGAGAGGTAAATGAGTCATAAAATAATGTACAATGATGAATTCAAGATCATATCCATTTTTTTCATTTTTTTGAAGTAGAAATTGATGAAACAAATAAATCACAATGAAATGACGACACATGACCAATTATCTTATTATACACTGCACAAAGTATTGACACACACCCAACACCACCCATAAATGATACACTTCCCAATTAATGCACATGAAAGGCCCTTCCCCCACACCCAAACTTGAAATAACCATGCAAAAATACTAAAAGTGTGGGTAAGTAAGGAAAAATTGGCTTGTAATGTGGCTTAAACCTATAAGGAAATTCATGGTATCTAAGGGATTACAAAGGATAAATGTAAAGGTGGGTCTAAAGATAAAATGTGGCTAGACAAAGAGATTCCTAAATAATTTCAAATAAATTTCATGAAATCCAAAGCTTCGAAATAAAATATTCAAAAATTATGGTTCTCACACAAAATTCAAGTTTCCCTCAAAAAAGTGTCGGTATTAAGAAGAATATGTAAAAGTGGTTTAGAATACCTCACAGGATTGGAAAAATATTTTGAGTCAGTTTTTCATGGGCATGGATTTCAAAAATTAGTCAAACTCATTAAAATTCATGAAAATCTATTTCAAGGGAAAAGAATTCATATCAACAATCATTTAAAATCAATTATTTCAAAAATAATTTCAACTCTTTCAAAATCAATTGATGTGTGAGAAATGATAAGAAGATTCATTAATGCTCAAAAATCATAAAAATAAGATAAATAAAAATGAAAATCACGAAATACTAACTAAGTAGGTTGACACTCTCCCACGCTTAAATTTTAATACCCTTCATTTCAACTCAAAAAAAATAAATATAAAGGTAGAAAATCCAAGGGAAGTAAAGATACAACCTAACATTATTTTAGAAGTGTATGCCTTGAGTTATGCTCCTTGAAGCTACCACATTAAGATTGAAAGAAAGTAATGAAAATACATAAGAAAAATAAATAAAAAGAATGATAAAGGGAAAATAAAAGATATAATTCTTGGTTTAGACCCCCAAGCGGGTGCTAGGTTTTTACTTCCCCTAGTCAGACAATTTTAGTGGATTATCCCCTATCAGAAGGTGGGTTTGGTTTCTTTAAGATGAACCACTACATGTGATTTTTACCAATATCCATGAGTAAAACCTGAAAGTAGAGAACCCCAAAGAAGAAAAGAAAGTTCCAAACCCTTATGAAAGAATAAATAGAGAAATTAAGGTTCAGAGTGGGATGGAATATAAGATAAAGGTGCTCTATTTGTGCTCTATCAGAAATTTCAAAGAAAGAGAAGTCAGAAAACAATTCAGTTTGAATAAGATTAAAACATGATGAATCCATAAAGAAATATTCACTTTAAAGTAAGTCATCTTGGAAATTGATCTCTTCAGGCATGACTATTGGAAACTCAATCTCAACAGGTCTATCTTCTTCATTATCATCTGATGCAAGAGAGAGGTAGAAAGTTTCTGATATCTTGTCATCAATTATGGGAAGATCATGTTTCAAGTTATCTTCGACAATGTTATTCCAGGATTCTTCCAAAAAATGTTGATCTCCCAGGAGTGTATCAGTGTGAATGTGTACTTTTGGGACCTCCTAGAGTAATTTTTGAGTGCGGGATAATGTTATTAGTTCCTTTAGAAGTTCTTTCTAACCATCCTTAGGTTATTTAACATAAAAATGATTGGAAAAATCTCTTCCACCACTCATTCTAGTTTAGGTTCCAGCTCAGGTTCTGTCTTAGGTTCATGTAGCTCTTGGGATGTGCATAGATATTCTGCAATCAATTCTATTTGGCTCTCCAGGTTTTGCACTTTATCACTAATCCTATGAAACTGAGCATCAAGTTCATTGTAAAAATTTTCTTGCACTTGAGATTGGTCAGTCCATGCATAATAATCATAATTTGAATACCTCATGAACAAAGAAGATTTTTTTTAGTTTTTGAAATTTATGATTTTTTTTTGTTGTTTGTTTTAAATGAAAGGAATATTATTTACAAAATGTGAATAAAAATAGTGAATTAAAACAACTTGTCTTCCTAACAGCAGTTCCAATTTTTGACGAAGCGTTGTCGTGCGCGCTCTAAAAAATATTTTCTAACTGAGTGCAGCATAGGGGCTGACCTAGGTCGTTCTATTGAGGAGATTTTGTGGTTAATAAATCACTACTTCTAATTCACTTTTTTTTTAATTTTTATTATTTATAATACAAAACTAAATGAAATTGTGATTTAAGAAATGAGAATGTAAGATAAAGGAAAGTAAACATCCAATGCATAATGCAGACAGAACGAATGCCGACAAAATGATGTTAAACAGAAAAAGAGATATTCCCGAGAGAATCACCCAGATTGAACCTTCATCGTCTCATTATTAGTTTAAAATATAATTAATATACACAATACATCATATGTGTTAATATACTCTATTATATGTGGTTGTGAATATACAATGCTCTCAATGATCGCTGAGAGAATGCACATCCACCTCCTCGATCGAGGGAAAATACTATAGAAGAGAAAGTTAAGCCTCGGGTGGAAAGTGGAGAAACAGAGGCACCTTACCCACTAATATACATTTGATATAACTCTAATAAAATAATAAATAATTAACTTTAATATGTAATGACTTGGGTTCAACACTGGATTGATCCCCCTGAAATTTCCTCGGGTTAGTTACTCATGATCACGAGTATAAGAGATAATGGTGGAGAAGAATAGGGTGGAAGAACAAAAGATAAAAAATGAGAATGAGATGAATAATAGAAAAATATACTAAAAATGCATAATACTATTATAATGTAAAGAAAATACGAAACAATGGAAAATGGGCACACAAAGGTGCTAATGCTTTGAGAATAGGTGAGGATACATATTTATAGGTAGATGAGGTGAAACAATTTTCTCCAAAATCCTCCTCCAAATGATTCCATGTAGATGTCCCATTAAATGGCATAATTTTTAAATTGTTTCTTCATAAAATATGTTCTATAATGTCTTCTCCGTTCACCCTCAAAATATGATATTTATTTTCCCTTGGTTATAGGATTTAGGGCTGATTTAATCAGAGACATTTAATCTGTCCATTTGACTAGGAAAATTCAAATGCTTCAACTTACCTGGCCATTATGACCCTCCAAAATGTCAGTTAATGAATTTTAACCTTAATAAAAAAATTTCCCCACTTGATTTATCGTATCTCCACAAAATATGGTCCATTTTGGATGAATTTTTATGATGTTATGAATTTATTATTCAATAGAACTATTTCTTCCAGGTGAGACGTTTCGTCTTCCACATGTTTTGAGCATTACAATAATGCCTTACTGAAGGTAGTTTGACTTTAAATTCATCATGGACCCTCATTATTTAATATTTTTTCTTTCCCATCTGGAATCAACTCATTTGGAGGTGTTTGCATCAAGTTATGCTTCTGTTACATCGGTGGGTCCCATTCTGTCCTCCTGGAAACATTCCAAATTAAATGATTTTTTCGGGCGTCCAAATGATCGAATCATACTTTACACCTAAATACAAAGTTGTATTAAATACATCATATAGTTTAATAAAAAAATAATCACACAATTTGGAATTATAATGTAAATTTTATGACGAAAATACCCCTATCATAAAAATATGTCAAATTTTTAGATTTTACCATTTTTTATATTTGAGCTCAAAATACCACTAAAATCTAAAAACATGACAATTGTGCGTACAATAACACTATGTTGGGATTATAAATAATGATTTATAGTATAAAATGTATGAAAATGTGAGCCTTATCAATACCCTTCTCTCTCCTGGTAGATCTGTGATCATAGTGTTGCCTCTGTCATAACGGTCTATATTCTATCTCTCAGACCTCCTCAACACATATGGTTGGGAAATCAGGCACCTTGTGACCACTCCCATAACATACATTGTAATTACCCTCTACTGGAAACCCTGGTCCTATACACTATCCCTAGCTATAGGCCTGAGTCTGATCTTGGGAAGATTTCCTGGTTTAAGATATTGTCGACTGGTGCCTACTAGAAAATGCAGATGACTCAATCCTCTAACAACAACTTTCATCTCCATATTCTTGATATACCTTTGATAAGAATTTATCTATAATCATTTCACACTCTAATTCCATATAATTGTTGGGAATGCAAAATGGTACTACAATGGAATGTATATCTCTACAAATTCTCTCCTCAAACTTCAATGCCTGGAAGTAGATATCCTAAATCATGTAGAGGAAGTGTCATGTATAGTTTGAGAACCTCCTAGAATACTCAACCACTTTAATCCCTCCCTAAAGTAGCTATAGAATCTCCGGAATCCAAACTGATCTCAAGTATGAGGGGTAGTGATCTTGATTAAATAGATTCTGGAAGTCGGTTCATAAGAGTGTTGACTCATCATGCATATGTGTAACTAGACTCCACAACAACCCATGTTCTCTAGAAAAAAGATTTTATTCCAATGAAACAACCTAATTAGTTAGTTTTTGGATAATATTAAAGACATCTATAACCAACTCTATCCAATCCTTCACCTCCAGGGGATCTTGATCACTATGGAACCTCATCGGCCTCTAGTGTTGGAACTTGAAGAGTGTAATTAGCATGTGTGGATCCTTATCATACTCTAATGGTATGATTTTCTACTCTACGGGTGGGGGTATTACTACATATCCACTTTTAGGAAGGATATCATGGGATTACACATGAATTGAGGCATCATTACTCATCAAATCATCATCATGATCTGGAATAAGTAACATGAATAGCTATTTTAGGGAAGAATCTAGAAATTTTAATCAAGATATAACATAGTTAGATGAGCATATATATATGGGTTTTTAACTCAATAATGATTTTAAAAGGTCTAGATATTATACAATGAATATACTTTTGATCCCTATAACCAATTTATTGATATAAAAAGTTAACAAGAATGTAGTACAAGACCTTGTGTATGGATATGTCAACCACCACACCAACATTGGGCTCCCTAAACTGAGAGTTGTACTCAAGAATCATTGACATTGTTTCCCGAAATCCTAACCAAATCCTCTTAAGGGGACTAATATATACACTATCCTAGGTAATGAACTTATCTAATACCAATCTGTCATGAACCGAACCAACTGATCTTGAGATGCACCTACCCCAAGCATTCCTCCATAGGCTATGAGGTGGCAACAAGAGCTGAAAAGAATAACTAATATGGGATTCCTTTTCATAATGTACCTATATAAACATAATAGACCATATCCATGAAGAAGTTCATAAGAATATTAAAAAAAGATGAAACATCTAGATAATAAACCATGCATGTGAAAACTCTAAGGAGTAAAATAGTAAGACTGTGTAAACTAAAAAGTAAAAGGGAAAAATACATTCCCAACCAGGAATATTTCCACACCTAAAACACAAGAAAAGTTAAATGCTGAGATATCCCGCCTCTAGATATCTTATCTCAAACCTCCAAAAATGGTCTGGTTCACCATGGTATCTATATGCTCTAAAATAATTATTATTGACCACTATATCATTTGTATAAGAAAAGACACATACGGGAAAATCCAATTCAGGGGTGAGAATATACATACCCAATAGTAAACCTTTAATGCTGAAGGGGGTAATTAAAAGATACAATAATAAATTGACAATTCAACCCATAGAAAGAGAATAAAAATCCAATGACATGGATACATATGTATATATATATATATATTCTCAAAAAACAAGCTGAAATAAGAGATAAATGTGATCTTCATCTCAAATTCTAGCCTATTAAAGAGTTCCCTCAACTCCAAATGGTCCATCAAAAATGCACAATATCTTGCATGTCTATCGTATGAAACATCCATGTTAAGTCACACCTCACCACCATGCTGCACAGTTGAGGGGAATACTACCCTGAGATTATATAAGAAAATGATGCATCACTAGTATTATCCAGAGGCTCATCATCCATATACATTCAAGTATCTTATTTATTACACCAAGGATTAACCTAATGTCATATTAATTCATTCAATTGTAAAAAAAGTGGAGGACCTCTCGAGTCGTCCAGTATTGAAAAGGAATGAGAGTAAGGGTCATGTGACCTACTAAGTGGTTGACCATTCCATAGGCATGTTTTCCCCACTGAAATCGATAATTATGCAATGATAATTCCTATAATAAGGATCAACTTATTTAATGATCACACATCAATTCAAGGGTGTGAATTTTAAAAGTTAATAAACCTAACGAGGGACAACAGCACTCGAACAGTACCACACAGGAGAAAATTCTCGTCAGAAATTAACAATTGATTTTAAGATTTTGAGGAAACTACCTACAATGGTTATCCCTTTATAGAAATACAAATTTACCACACTACAAGGGGTCATTCCTGAAAAGGTTATTAGGTTAAAGAGCTTATCACTTAGGATTGAACTAAATGAGAAGGGGCCTATAGGAAACATCCATGCCCCCCTTTCAAGGAAAAACTCTAGGGAAACATAGAAAGTATTTAAACTACCTATACATGAGGTTTAAAACTAGAAGAAACAAACCATAAGGTTTCATTGAGCTATTTCATTTATTTACATTTTAACCCAAAACATTTAATTTCTTGGTTTTAAAACATCAAATACCGATCATAAGGCAATATGATTTGGTATTATATTTAGCTAATGCCACAAGGAAAAGAAGGAAAGTTACATTATATTCCTTTTAAACATTATAATTTATATACATCCCATTATAATTGTGAAATTTTATTACATAACCCAATTTTAAACACCATTCGTTTATTTATAAGGCCTCACACATTTACATCTTAAATTAAACAGAAGGTCTTCTACTAATTTAAATGGGTATTAGTCAAAAATAAATCCACTTTATTTTTACATTCCAAACCTTATAGATTCCTACAAAACTTTAAAAATACCTAAAAACAACATGATAACACCCCACTGGGTTAAGTAGTATGACATACGAAAGAATGGGTGATATACGAGGGTCCCACTAATCCATTTTGGGTTAAATTAAAAGTTACATGAAAATTTATAAACAATAATTATCTAAAAATTCCTGATAATTTTATTACTAAATCAATGTTCTACAACTAACCTACTTGGTTCCAGTTGTGCACTTATATATTTAATCGTAAAGGTTATTATTCCCATGTAATATAAGAAAAATCCCTTATAAAAGCTATTATTTCATCTCAGGTCAAATTAAATAGCATTCAAATTTAACAAAAAAATTCTAAATATATAAGACTCATAATATATAGTTTAGTTATATGGGTTAAAACTACTTGATTTATAAATATCCCATACACTTTACAAATTGAAGGTGTCTCCCATCTAATCAGAACCCTAATGTTTCATCCCATGAAACCAATGGTTCATGGATCAAACATGTCATAATTGATTAGTGAGGTTTCACCATCAATAGCCAATTGCACATTTTAAAATTTATTAGGAATTATAAACATAACAATTTAAAATGGTTCAACATGGTAAAAAAATAGGAAAGAATGAAAATTAATCATGTAAGGATACTACATAACCAAGGAAGCACAAACAACATGCTAATCACAACACCCAAATCATGGAAGCATGGTATAACACTAAAGGTAATCATATTAATTAACCTCTCAAACGTGTTATACAACGACATGTAGTGAAATGCCTAAATAGGGTAAATCTATCCATGTTACCCTAAGAACCAATCATGTCATATAACAGATAGTAAAATAACACACTAATCATAGAAACAATTTCAAATAACCTAAAAAAAACATCCTACTTGAAATGGGATATGTATGGCTTGTGAATTCTTATGTACCTATCATGAAACATGTAATGTTACCTCCTTTTTATAGTAGGACAAGGGATACTATAATAAATCTCATAAATCAATAATCAGTGGAAATTACACCAATCACTGATGGTGAAATCATAATTAGATGTAATAAAAAATAGCATTAACAACAATCCTACCCCTGGCCACTTTGACTTTTCCCCATATGGGGGTTGATCACTCCCAGTAAAGGCTATTTACCAGGAACTAGAAACTTCCTAGTCACATATATACCATCTCAAAATAGAAACATAAAGGAAAATAAGCTATGATACCACTTTAGAACATCCCTACCTAGTTTACCACTAAACAGGTAGTAGGGTTGGTCTCCACATGGCCTCAAGTGTGCCTCTCCGTATGCTAGAGGTTGTCGACTAGCAGCAAGGGTCTAATGATGGTATGGTGGAAAGACTATACCCTTGAGATCATAGTGTAAAAGTGCTATAATAATAATTAAATCAATAGACATTATAATAAATAGTAATATAATATAAACAACTATGGAAGAATAAATATAATAACTAATTAAATACAAAAAATTCCAAAACAACTATGCATGCATGTCTTAGTAGAGATACATAAACAGAAAAAATATTACAACTATAATATCAATACAATACATAAATAAGAAAAGAAAAAAACCCTTTTAGGTGATCCCCATGAGTATCTAGAGTACTATTTTAGTCTTATGCTCATAAATATTAATTATAAGTGTACTATAACAAGCAATCAACCAAGGACCGTCGAACATGAAGATATTTTAGGGTGTCCCAATTTAATGGTGTCCCGAATAGGTTGTGATAAAAACTTATTAGTCCACCACCGATGGTGTGTAAATCATTATCCATTTCATGATTATAAAATAGATAGTGTAAATGTATACAAAAATTAAATAAAACATGTGAAATAAATAAATTACCAAGTCATGCTCGGGTCCCTCCAGGACACTTGACCCAACCATACCTACCTCAGCAGAATCCAAAATGTTTGAACCAAAGGTAACATATATCAAGAGATAAGGGGGAGGTGATAAAAAAATGGCATGACATAGGTATCATGATATAGACCGTCCGTAATCATGTGGTTTGTCTTCGTGGATGCATCTCATATATAAAAAAGTTTCATTTAGCGTTTTCTTTAAAGCAACAACCAAATTTCTAAATAGGAAGTATTCTGGGACTGTCCATGGAAGACCTTGATAAGGAACCTATGTATTGCACTAAGAGCACTGTAATGCTTACTTTTATCTGATTCTATCCAATGCAACCCATGGAATTCTTCAAAGGTATCACTCTCAGCCAAATGTAAGACAACAACATCTTATATCATACCTGGTATCTCACGTATGGGACCAAGTATCACTTTTGGCCTGGTAAGACCCTGTCTCCAGTGGGGAACCTGTATCACTCATAATGAGGTAAGAAGAATGAATGGTGATCCCATCCTGGCATACTAGTATCACCCACATCATTTACACAATCCTTTAGTGAACTAATCACAAGAATGATGAGCCATTCCATATAATTCCTTAAAAGTAAACCCATTTATCACTCATGGAATTTATAATTCATTTAATAATTTAATTAAACAATAAAAAAGATAAATTAGTGATCAAGTCATGACATAGAACAAAGAAACCATAAGAGGTCCTGGCTCATTTCCCATTTCATTTAGAAGTAAAAAATGGAATACACATAAAAACCCACCACACATCTCAAAAAAATCATTGAGAATTCCATAAAACCCAATTGTAATTTAAAATAAATACTTAATAGCTAAAAGTTAAGGTTCATGTAAAAACACCCATGCCATAAGGCCAATCTGTTGAAATAGTGGGTGCCCTAGACCCAACTATTCAGTGCTTTTGATTACCATATCGTGTATATAGTAAGCTATGCAGGATTTCATCTTACCATTATAGTGTAAGACATTTCTATGTCTACTATTGAAATGGTAATGTCTAAATATTAATTGTTGTATCGAAAGGTTATAGAAGTTCCCAGGCTATAATGAGAACCTCTAGATACTATGACATTAATCTTAAATATATGTTCTATAGTCTAGATACATCTTACTGATTGGACACAGTAGATGTCTGACCATCAGGTTTTGGGATCTCATAATCATTGAGACTTCTTCTTATGAAGTTCACAATTGGTGATCTCTAGTAATGAGATCATGAGAACTGACCCTCCAATATGAACAGCACATGTTTCATGTGTCATTGTATGTTCCTATATACAATAATGTGTAATGGTCTCCTGACTTGAGATCATTACCAATGTATGTTACTTGTTTACGTACTTTGATGAAAGATGAAAACCATGGCGATGAAGTCGTGGCGAGGTAGTTTGTGTCGGGTGCGTCATTGGTGGCATGACATTGGTTGAATGGTCAAGAAAGGATTTGTTTCTTCCGGGTTATGGAAGTAATATATCTCAGGCCATGTTGATATGGATGGCAGTACCTTTATAAGAATATGGCCATGGTAGTCAAGGTTAAATCCGTCTAGTTACATTAAAAAACAATAAAGTAAGAAAAATGGTGATGACAAGTGAGTGCGTCCTTCTTTATGAGATATTACAGATAAAGAGATTATATTAAAAAGTGTGTGTTCATAGGTTGGTTGTCACTACTGTGACAATCTTTATTTCTTCAGGGGTCATGATGGGTTTCTAGATCCCGCTCTTGGTCTGTGAATACTATTCACGGCTGTCGAAATAAGGGCCTAGAGGGTCACACACAATAGCGTATTCATGAATCTCCCCTTTTCAGTTGAATAAGAGTTTTGGACATGGCGGGCCCCACCACAGGGGTCCGGGATTTGTCCAAAGATAAAAGATCACCAATGAAATAAATAAATTCATATTATTCGAGTTTAGAATAATGTGTATTGAATTTATTTATTAAATTTATTTATAAGTTTTAATTAAATACATGAAAAATATTAATTTACAAATATTAAATTATTCAAGGTTCATTTAATATTTATGGCAGCGATGCGTCGAGTTAATGACTCAATTATTATCGTGTAATATATTTTAGTGTATTACATGTGAGTGATAATAATACTTATGACTCAGAAAAGTAGTCATAAAATTTCATTGATAGTACGTTAAGTATTCAAGTTCGACGAGGCGATACCAGGTATTTAAATTAAGCACTATAAATATAAGAGGAGGATCATTTTCCAAAGACTATTCCGGGCGCTTCTCTATATTCTCTTCTCTCCCATAAACTAGAGAGAGGCTCTGGATCCAACGACCTCGGATGGAGATCCCTCTCAGGCATCGCTAGTGAAGCGATGCGGTGATAGTTGGAATGTCGAAGGAATCATCGGTATTCCACGCTAGCACCTAGACTATGATGAACGACGCTCCTGTGAATTCCTTGAAGTGCGTGTGGACGATCT
Organism: Viscum album; assembly: GCA_963277665.1. Classification (NCBI taxonomy): domain Eukaryota; kingdom Viridiplantae; phylum Streptophyta; class Magnoliopsida; order Santalales; family Viscaceae; genus Viscum; species Viscum album. The sequence goes on from OY728129.1 coordinate 424,148,785, forward strand.
AGAGGAATTCGGCTTCAGATTCATCAAGAAGTGATCACCAATGACGAGCAGACATCATGCGCGGATTCAAATCTAAACCAGGTATTTTATGGTTTATGTTTGTGCTTAAAATCCTACATGTGTGGTCCTCGGCTAAGACCGGGCTGCTCTTCTCTAACTTCGACAAGTTTACGTTGACCGTCGGTGGAAAATTTTAAAAACCCACCTGTTTAGGGCTTCCGCTACATGCCCGGTTCCAACAAGTGGTATCAGAGGGAGCGCGTGTCAATTTTAAGCCAAGAAAAATTAAATTTGCATTAATTTATGATGATGGCATCGTTACGGTCCCAACGCCACAAACCATGTTCGAATCCAATGTTAGATGACCCATTTTCAATCATCTGAAATTTTAAATCGGAGTTGAACCAGTTGTTTTATAAATGTTCACCAGGTAAAAATCTGGTTACCGGAATAGTATTTTCTAGTGAACCATATTGATTATTATTATTATAACAATTTAATTATAATAATAATAGTTTAGTTATAATAATAATTTTATTATTATAATATTCTATTATAATAATATTTTATTATTATATCTTTTTAAAATTTCTAGTCTAAGAATAGACTTAAAGAAAAACTGTAAATAAAAAAAAGAAAGGGGAGACCTACTTTGCAGGTCTCCAACAACATAAAATAAATAAATTGCATGTAGACCTATAAAGTAAGTCTTAGTAATTTTATAAAAAAATGGAAAGGAGGGGGAACCGCCTGGAAAAATCAAAAAAAAAATTGGTTTGGATGATGAATCGCCGCACACAACAGTGCGTCCCCCTACTTTCAGCAAGTTCCCCAACCGCGGATCCATGGACTTTCAGCCAGTGCCCCAACCATGGATCCCTATGTGTTTTTCCTTTCTAAGTCGTGAGGCGCAGCACGACACCCTGGACAGCCTCTTGTAAGAGCCAGCCTAGGTGGTCGGACCACCTGGCCGCCTGCCTCCTCCCTCGCGGAGATCCCATGCAGCAGGCACCACCTCCTGCTGGTCTTCCTTATGGAGATTCACTACAGCACGCAGCAGAGTCACGACGCACCGCACCTGGACACACCACACACTTGCGCCAGAGCTACCCCATGCCACCCCAAAAACCCCGGTCTCCCCTCCTCTGGTCTTCCCTGTCGCACTGCAGCGTACCAGGAAGGCACCTCCTTGGTTTCCAGAGGCTAACCAGTAGCACACATCCTGGCGCAGCAGACCACCTCAGCCAGGCACACCCCGGCCAGAAGCAGCCCTGCGAACTCCCCCCTCCCTTCGCGTAGCCCCACGCTAGGTCAGCCAGCCCACTCTCGACACTCTCCTGGACTGCTGCCTTGATGCCCTGCGGTGCCCCTTACAACCACGGACATCCCCACCAGGATACCATCATCCACCGACGTCCTCCCGCTTCATCATCCCTCCGCAGAGGTAGAACCGACGTGGCACCCTGTCGTGGGTTCCATCTCCCACGGGTCTGCTCACAACTCTCAGTGCTTGTCTGAACCCGTGGCATCTTTGTTCAGTCCAGTGCACCGGCTGGCAACAAACCCCGGCCACCGCCCGATCTTCCTAGTAGATGGGTAACAATCTACACATACTGGGTTTGCCTCGAAACAGGATCGGATGGGTATGCCTAGCCCAGAATGAACTAAGGAGGACCTACCCATCACGAAACACCCATGCACTGGGTCATTATCGCCTGGATTGGGCCTACGCAGGTTTTCCCCAACCTGCACAGGCCCTGCCCAAGGTTTTATGGGGCTGAGTGATTTAATTTAATAAAAAATTAATTAAAATAATTAATTTAATTACAGTTGATAATTAAATTAATTTAATATTAATTTTTGGTTATTAAATATTTCATGCATCATAATTAATTTAATTGGGAGATTAATTAAATTAATTAATTAATTTAATTTTTAGTTCTAAAATTAAATTAATTAACTGGGACCGAATGATGTTAAATTGATTTAAAAACAAGAGTAATGTTTTTAATTCAATTAAATATCCTCAAGTTTTTATTTAATACAAGTTTAATTTTTATTCTTCATTTAATTAATATACGCGTGTTGAATGTGTATGTTGATCATGGGTTGAGTCCAACCTATGCCTGTTTGGTGTGTTTTATTTAATTATTTATTTAATTATTTCATGTGTTTTTGTAATAATTATTTTAATTAATTAAAAAGATGATTTGTGTGTCATCTCAAGTCATTATATGTTTAAGGGCATGCGCGCACATTCTTAGAGTTGTTTATTTATACCCCGAGACCCCCTCACCTGTGTACGAGTACAATTGTATAATGACGAGACGACTAGTGACTCATTTCATGCCAAGTGACGGTGACTCACCAGACAGAATTTGGATGCATTGGATGAGAAAACATTACTATTCAAGTTGCAAGACATGCGACTAAAGGTATTTACCCCTAGGGTTTTGGTTGGTCCTTTATTCACTCAATGAATCAACCAATAGTACCGGCTCATGATCAGATGTTCATTCTATTTTTGCATGGTTTATTATTTTTTATGCATGTGTAATTTATTGTGCGATCACAATAGTGTAATAATAAACAAGCATGCAAGATAAAATGAACATGTGATGTGATGAAATTTCTATTTCTTGCATGGTTAGTTGTGAGTGTGATCACATATTACATGCTTATAAAAATAAAAAATGATTGCATTCGTCACAATTAAAATTAATAAAACCCTCAAAATATATATTAAGTCATAACCACCTTCTGTCATTCAAGTTTGGACAAAACCAGCTATTTGAGGTGCCGGTCATGCCCTAGATGAGAGTGTCTCTTACTACTAGGGAGTCCTTATAAGAATGATGGGTTAACTTAACTAGAATTGTAGCAATGAAATATCCATAGCTAGCTTGTTTTAATTTTAGAGGCAAGCATTGAGTAAATCAAGTACTGATTTTAAGAAGCTGGGACTTCACTCAACAGATCATGGAACTGCAAGTTTAAGCAGTCGGCCAGCCAAAACCCTACCTAGAACCCTCCAAGTAGTGGCGTAGCCATAGCTTGTAGACTATGAGGGGTGGTTCCGGGATCCTTTCCACTAGAATACTCAAGCGATAGATTATTCTGATTCTAGCACAGAGGGTTCCTAGAATTCGATAAAATAGTGGGAGACATTAAATGATTTAAGTAATTAATCAAGAAAAATGTCTAAACTGGTAATTCAGATAAAAGGCACTAATCTGCTAAAATTCATTTTTGTAGAAAAATGGAAAGTTGTACCACAAGATTAAAACTGTGATATTATAATTGACAAAGTAAATGTCCACACTAACACGAGTGTCAATGAATAGTACAGGCATGTGCGCATAGTAATATGATATAGGAATCTCAAGGTGTCAGTGTCCCCAACACTGCTAAACTACCTCATGAAGCGAGAGTGAAAATTGATTACAGGAGACTAATGTACAACGAATATGATATTTATATCATTATGCTTTCATAAAAGTCTGGTGTCAGTTGAGGTCATTACACCAAGACATAGATGATATAACATAAAGTCTCATCTCTAAGAAGTTTGCAAGGAGAAAGCGAAGCAATGATACGAATAAGGTGAAGTTTACACTGTAATGTGTAAATTTAAATATTGATCATGATATTTAATTGGATACCTTTCTCATATCAATTTCACCACATTACACATGCTTCGTTTTAATTTACAAAACTAACAAGTATTGAGTAAATGCTTCATTACCAATTTAGGTTGGGTTCGCCAAGTGAATAAGAATAAAATACAATTAAGCTATAGTTCTTATGGAGGATAAATTGAAAGACGATGTGAAATGGTCAAAGGAATTTAATTTCAATGACATATTCGCAATTTCCTTCAGTTAATGATGTATTAATAGAGGTTATTTTCAGTGCATATTATAAAATAATACTATGGAAGATTAAAATCAATAACCTGATTTAAAAGAGCAAGTTACCGCTTATACATCAGGTGTATTCATCAATGTAATGTTTCCCTTTTACTACTTGGGTATTAAATACAATATGCTGGTAACATATGTGTATTCTAATATGATAAAAAAGTTAGTATAGAAACCTTACTAGAAGTCAGGTGTATTCTCCAAGTGGCTATGAAAGGGTGATACCTAGGCCGGTGGTGAGAACTACACAACTTATTTAATTTCCAATTGAAAGAATAATGTTGAAATATTGTTGAGTATTACCACAAACATTAATCTCATGTTTCCTTGGACTCAAGGAGACATTCTTTCAGTTTCTGGAATGAATGTTGTTTTTGGTAAACTCAATCACTAGTTCAGTAATACATGAATCATAGGCAATTAGTGATGAATATAAATGTAATACTTATACCCAATAGTGACAGGATAATTCTTTGCCAGGTAATACTAAAAATGGACTTCATGAATATACCAATTATTCTATTTAGGCTTGGCACAACTAAATAATTTTTGTATTATCGATGTCTTTAGTTTGGAAAAAAGATCCTTCAGAAATAAAGGTTCGTCACAAAGCTTTTATAAATAGTTCAACACATAAGCGTGAACTATTCCAAGTATATGCTAGAGGTATATATGATTCATAATATTCCTTTAAGTAATTAAGGAATAAAAAAGTGAAGTATTTTCATGGTCAGGAGATATGAGTTGCTTCGGGTTGGGATACCAAAGAATATATCAACCAAGCATTCATCAATCATGATAATGTAGCATGGAGTATTTCCTAAATGCACATTACCTTATCGACATCATGACATTTATGTTAATGAGGATGATTGATGATCAAGTATAACATATCAACATTGACTAATAAACATATAGAGTGGATAAATTCCTAAACGTATATGTTATATATCAAAATTTTGATGTAAGTAAAATCAATGTTGCAACTAGAATAAACTTCCATTATATTTCATGAAATTCTTGGCAAATAACAATGATATCCCACAACCATATTCCAACTATAATGACAAATGGATATCATACGATTCAACGTATTATATAAATCCATTATGTCATAAGGACATTTTTTTGGATGAAAATAGTTTATTCATATACAAACAAACTTACATCAATATAAACACATTGTGCATCTAAGGTACTTATCCTAATGATTTCTTTAGATATTACATAAATCCCTAAGATAGAAAGGTTGTAGTCGGGTAAGGGACTACATATATATATATATAAGGGTACACATCTCTATTAGAGATAGTGGGAGCTATATTGACTTGTGTTTAGTCAATGCTCAAGATGCACAAAATAGTGGCATAGGAACTAGTTCCACAAGCGCATATTGAACAATGTATGTTCCAGAGACACATACTACGTAGGAAGGATAAAACCATAGTGATGGTTTTTATATTCACCACGGTTGGTGATCTATTATTCAATGTGAATAATATTTCCTACAAGTAAGTAGTGTATGGCAATAAGCTAAAATTGATAAGACCAGCTAAAATTCAATTAATGGATTCCTTGTATCAGAGTGAAAAGAGGGTATTATTTTGAATATTGTGGTGGGTATTCAAGTGAGTTGATACATGGGTGGTACAAGATTAGTACCAATAAGGCCCAATTGGTTTCACCAAGTTGTTATGCCTAAATCCATTAGAATGTTACTTATCGTAGATAATATCTGTGATAAATTTATTTAGCATTGGATGTCATGACCACCAATTGTGGATGGTGTCTATACGACACAACCAGTAAGGGATTGTCATGTCACAGAATGCTAATAAAGGTGTTGAGATACTGAAATATTCTTTAGGATTAAAGTAAGCAACATGATCATATTATATACATTTGAAACAAATGATTTCTATGTGTCTACCAGAGGTTAGTGGGAGAGCCAATGTTTTCCAAGAAAAAATATGTTCGGCAACATATGTAAAACAGACATTGGTCTCACAGTTAGTTAAGACCAAAATGAAATTTACTCTCCAATGGTTGACTTAAAGTAGCAACCTAAGCTCTAGGGAACAGAATCTACTATGGTAGATTTATAGGTTTATTGGTCCTAGTCAATCGTACATATAGTGAAATTGTATTGAAAAATACATGTTGGAACAATTCAAGAGATGAGTTGTTGCCTATGTCACGGGGCATAATCTCTCCATGTTGACATGTCCATGACATGGGAAGAGATAAATGTGGTGAGTTGAAATCCATACGTCGGAGCAATGGATCAATCACGTATTCCATGATATGTACAAGAACCAATATTTCCAAGGTATATTTTACAATAGGAAAATATCAGATATATCCAGGAGCACTGAAAGGGATGTAGTCAGAACAATCTAATTGTACTTTGGCAAGTACAAAAGATATGTACCTGGTAAGTGGAGAAGAAAGGATACTAGTTTTCGGGCATATAAACTAGTCTTCCATAGATCAAGATATCTACTATTGTAGTTAGAGATGATGAGCGAGAAAAGATCATATAATCTAGTGGTAGCCATACCTATAAAGACCAAGTATGTTGTAGCTTCTTAGGTAGCCATGAAGCCAATATGCAACAATTTGTTCCGGTTCCTGGAATTGCACCTGGTGAGAAAAGTATTATCATAATGTAGATTATGATATTCTTACTAGCCAAGATGTTAAGTTATGATAGTGGGAAAAAGTGAGATATACTCGGGATACCATCTCTTGAGTATTTTTACTCTAAAAGATGAGGTCGCTATAGTATAATAGCCACGTGGAGGAACCGTGGCGGGCCTAGTATCTAAGGTCGTTACTTAGCAGGAACATGATGCTGATCATGTGAGTAGATAACATGTTTGGTTAGTAAGTTGGATCTTTTGTAAGTGGGAGTGTTGAAATATTAGGTTCCCTAAACCCAACTATTCTGTTCTTTTGATTACCATATCATGTATACAGTAAGCTATGCATGATGTAATCTTACCATTATAGTGTAATACTTTTTTGCATCCACTATTGAAATGGTAATGTCCAAAGAATAATTGTTGTATCGAAAGGTTATAACAGTTCCCAGGATATAATGAAAACCTCTAGATACAATGACATTAATCTTAAATATATGTTCTATGGTCTAGATACATCTTACTGATTGGACACAATAGATGTTTTACCATCGGGTGTTAGGGCTCATAAGCATTGAAACTTCTTCTCATGAAGTTCACACATGGTGATCTCTAGTAGTGAGATCGTGAGGAATGACCCACCAATAGAAACACCACATGTTTCGGGTGTCATTGGATGTTTCTATCTACAATCATGTGTAATGGTCTCCTGACTTTAGATCATTTCCAATGTATGTAACTTGACTACGTACATTGATGCAAGATGAAAACCATGTCATTCAAGTCATGGCGAGGTAGTTTGTGTTGGTTGTGTCATTGGTGGCATGACATTGGTTGAATGGTCAAGAAAGGATTTGTCACTTCCAGGTTATGGAAGTAATATATCTCAGGCCATGTTGATATGGATGGAAGTACCTTTATAAGACCATTTCCATGGTAGTCAAGGGTAAATCCATCCAGTTACATCAAAAAATAATAAATCAAGAAGAAGGGTGATGACACGTGAGTGCATCCTAATTTATGAGATATTACAGACAAAGAGATTATATTAAACAGTGTGTGTTCGTAGGTTGGTTTTCGCTGCTGTGAAAATTCTTATTTCTTCAGGGGTCATGATGGGTTGCTAGATCCCGCTCTTGGTCTACGAATACTATTCACGGCTATCGAAATAAGGGCCGAGAGGGTCACACACAATAGCGTATTCAAGAATCTGCCCTATTCAGTTGAATAGGAGTTTTGGACATGGTAGGCCCTGCCACAGGGGTCCGGGATTTGTCCAAATTTAAACGATCACCAATGAAATAAATAAATTCATATTATTCTAGTTTAGAATAATGAGTATTGAATTTATTTATTAAATGTATTTATGAGTTTTAAGTAAATACATTAAAAAATATTAATTGGAAAATATTAAATTATTCAAGGTTCAATTAATATTTATGGGAGTGAAAAGTCGAGTTAATGACTCAATTATTATCGCATAATATATTTTAATATATTACAAGTAAGTGATAATAAAATTTATGACTTAGACAAGTAGTCGTAAAATATCATTGATAGTGCGTTAAGTATTCGGGGTCGGTGAGGTGATACCGGGTATTTTAATTAAGCACTATAAATAGAAGAGGAGGGGCATTTGCCAAAGGCTATTCATGGAGCTTCTCTCTCTTATCTTATCTCTCATAATCTAGAGAGAGAGGCTATGTATATAACAACCTTGGATGGATCTCTCTCTCGGGCTTCGCTAGTGAAGCGATGCGGTGATCGTTGGAACGTCGAAGGCATCGTCAGTATTCCGCGTTAGCACCCAGACTACAATGAACGACGCTCCCACGAATTTCTTGAAGCAAGTGTGGATGATATAGAGGAATTTGTATTCGGATTCTTCAAGCAGTGATCACCAACGACAAGCAGATGTCGTGTGCGGCTTTAGATTTAAACTAGGTATTTTATGGTTTATGTTTGTGCTTAAATCCTCCACGTGTGGTCCTCGACTAAGAAAGGGCTACTCTTCTCGGTCGTCGACAAGTTTACGTCGATCGTCGGTGGAAAATTTTTAAAAACCCACCTGTTTAGGGCTTCCACTACAAGCCTAGTTCTAGGAAAATCAAGGTATAAAAAATAATATATCACATTTCTAATTTGATGACTGCGCACCTTGTCGAGGTGTTTAATTAGAAAAAATGACATTTTTATCAAAAAAATTCATTTTATTTCATTTAAATAATTCAATATCATCATAATACATAAGGTAAGCCACTACAGTGGAGTTTTTTTATCAAAAACGCATCACAGTTTAACATATAATTTAAAATCACACCCAAATTGGTGGATCTAACAAAGGCATACAATATTTAAAAGGTATGGATAAACATGGCCACCCTAACAAGGTGGTTTGGGTTGAGTTCAAAGCCTACACCCATACCAAGGAGGGTTCAAACATGAAATATGGTGGTCTAATCAATTTAGTTAAACCAATTTTTGAATTAGAGGAGACACCGAGTAAGTCCATCAGGCGGCACATGGAAATATTTCTTAAAAATAATGTAACTTAAGGGGAAATATATTAAACACCAACCTCGTGCTTAAGAAAACCCACATGTCTTTTATCAAGATTTTATTTGGTTTGCTTCCAGAGAAATCAATGAAATTGACATCTGTAGTAAAAATAGGTAAAAATAGGTCTCACTGAAATAACACATTGAGAGGGATGATAAAAGTATAATGAAATAAAGAGGAATTTTGATATTAATAAGAGGAATATATAGGGACTGGTGGTGATAGAAACTGAAAATTTATGGAGGAGATACCACCATGCATGGAGGAGAATAAATAGTGGAGCTTGATCAAAAGAGATTGTTGCATGCAGTTGGGAATAAAGGTAGAGGATAATATAGGTTTTTAAATTTTATTAAGGTAGAAATAGTCATTTCACCCAAATAGAACAGGGCGTAGGGTTTCACTTCATGGTTTTACAAATCGTGTTCCAATCGTGCAGTAAGGCTCTACGTAAGGAGAACCTTCCATGGTTAAGTCGCATGGTTTCCTTAACCATTCCCAACCCATGAAAAAATCCACTGTAAAAAACATGTAGTTGATCACATGGCCATGCATATCCTCCCACATGGTTTTACAAAACCTTATGTCACTTCATCATATTTTGTATAAGGTCTCACAATTTTTCCTAGGGGCTTCATGATTTCCGGAAAATCTTGAACCCCTAACAATACCTCTAAAATTTGAGGTCATTCAATCCCCGACACTCTTAAAACACCACAGAACACCTAAGGTACCACTCAAGTCTTGAACTAAATCTAAAAACAACACATTTAAGTGTTACAACTCTGGTAATTTCATTCAAATGCTCGGTTCACCAAAAAGACCATCCACCAAATGACAAAATTCAAATTTCTTAGGAATTTCATCCATTCCAAAAACACAGGATGCAAAAGAAACAATATATTATTTAAATATTTTATTTGTTCTATTTGTTCTTTATTTAAATTATGATAAGTGTATGTTTACTTTGTATTTTAAATGTGAACGCGCAAGGTAGGCCGCGCAAGCCTCGAATGTTAAAACATATTCGGTGGATTCCAGCCATTGCGTCTTGTCCCAAGGTGAACGTTGATGGGGCTGCGTCAGGCGCACCAGGTATGTCGGGGTGTGGTGGAGTGTTCCGGACCTACCAAGGGTTTGTCAAAGGGTGATTCCGCTAGGCTATTGGAATTGGAAATGCATTCGAAGATGAATTCTGGGTCATGATATATGTTGTCAGGTACGCTGTCTGGTTTAATTGGAGGTGCGTATAGATTGAATCTGACTCCCAGTCTGCGGTTAATGCTTTGAAGACTAAGACACATAATGTGCCTTGGTGTGTGCTGCCTCAATGGGTTGATTGTCTTAACAAGGTAACTCAAATGCATCTGGAGGTCTCACATGTCTATCGGGAGGCCAATCAGGTGGCGGACGCTCTGGAAAAGCGGGCACTTATTGATCCTGGTGGAATGTGGTCTTTCACGATGCCTGATTTTTGTGCCCCACTTGTGGAGGCGGATATATGTGGGATGTTGTACACTCGACTATGTAATAACTCCTTGTATGCCCAACTCTACCACTTTTATTTTAATTTTATTAGGGCCGGCTTCCACCGGTTCCTGGTCTTTTTGTTAAACATGCACGCTATCTCTTGTAATTTAACTAAAAGATACTTGATATCTTCTTACTCCCTTAATATCTATTTTTTCACATGTTGTGGAAGATGTTCCTGAGTGGCATGTTGTTTTTTTCCCGTGTTTTATGTGGATGAGGTCTATAAGTGTCCTATAGTTGTTTATTCCCACAATTTTTGTGGAATTGTTCATGTGTATCATGGATATCTAGTTTTTTCTTGTATACCTAAACCAGGATATAGATCAAATATTATTTAATATAATATTCTTAAAAATTAATGATTTTCAAGTGGTTAGGATTATGTCTTTTGTAGTGATTGAACCTCTTGTTTTTATTCTACTGTGTGTGTGAGTTTTTGTTTTTTTTTCTTTACTTCAAAATTAATTTATTTGAAACTATTAACAAAACCACTACTTTTATAGTTAGTATTAATTAGTGTTTATATAAGTTTTTGATTAAGTAAATTGATTTCAAAAGTTAAGTTATTTTTCATAAATATTTTAACTTATACTTAATCAATCATTTAGAAATGTTTTAAAAGATCAGAACTTATATCAATTTTTTATTTTTATTAACTGTGATGTTTTAATTAAACTAAGGGGTTTTATTTAAACATATTTTAGATAGAAATTTTTATTGGATACTCAATTCACCCCCCCCCCCCCTCTTGAGATACTCACTCCAACCAATATATTTAAACTGCTTATTTCACTACATTAGGAATGATTTGTACATGTACTATACATGTTGGGAACCGGTTAATGTAGGCCCCTCGATGCATCGTCAATCACATGGGAAGAATTCATTGGTTGATAAACCCTTTTTGTTTGTTTCTAAGAAGTTTTAAATTTTATTGTGAAAGGTATTGATAGTAAATTTATGGTTTCCAAACCAAATCGATTTGTACCCAGTATGTTTTAAACTATCTTGAAGATAGATCTAGATGGTAGAGTTATCATGTTCCTGGGAAACATGAAATCTAATAATTAGGAATTTCCATCATTCAATATTCTATGATTATTATCCATGATATTTTTTATTCAACATTATTTATGGATTCATTTCATTCTCATTTCATTAATTTTATGGCATGTGTTTTAGTTATTTTCAATACCATACTAATTATGCCTTATCCAATTATATGAATGTCATGTGTTTCTAGTTATTACCTTTAAATATTTTTTATCCACTTCCTTCTTAGTTTATTTATTATATGTAATGTGTGTTTATTTATTTACCTTTCCATATATATTATTTCTAGTGTTGTTCTAATTCTAAGGAGGGGTCCATCCGTCATATGTTCTTTGCGAAACAATGGGAAAGATTAATTTGGCACACGTTTGGGAGGTTCACAGGTACTTCCTCCAAGTATTTCTCATCCAATTACTTTCTAAACCTTTGGTTTTAAGGGTCTTCTACTAATTTCATGGAAATCCAAGCCAAAGCATGTATCATGGTGGTAGGGTTTTGGGGTATCTGGAAAGCAAGAAATAGAGCCCGGCTTGAGGGAATTTCAATCTCATGTGTGGCCATCTCTACTAGGATTCAAAAAATATTTATTGAACTGGGGCATACCTTCAAGAACTAGGAGTAAGATCCATCTCTCATATCGATCATGGGGAACAACTCAATCACACCTGCTCCACCCAGACTCCCTACTGGAAGATAGGTTAAGCGGAATCCTTCTGTTTTAGGGATTAAACTAAATATTGATGATCCTTGTAGCTCTAGAGTCATGAGGGGAGGAGGTTTAGTCCATGATAATAGATGATCTTCTATATTTTCATGCTCGACCCACTTTAGGACTGAATTCAGTCTTCAAGATGAAGCCAATACATTACTTTCATGCCTAGAATTCTGCAATAGGAGAAACATTTACATGGATACACAAGAGATGGACTCTTAGGTTCCTTTTAAGTCTGTTCAAGTCCACTAATATACCCTATAGTCAATTATATACCAAGTCCAAAAAATCAGAAATTTGATTCATGAAGGAATGGAAATTTCTCACATGTTGTAAGAAGGAAAAAGAGTAGCTGACTATCTCACATCAAAATTTCCCTTAGATGACAGTCTATTATCTTTTGATAACATAGGGTACTTTCATTATAAATGTATGAACATTGTTATAGGGGACGCACTTGGTCTACACTTATTTATTCCCCCATAGACCTGTATGTACTCGGTTCTCTAATCAAGGGGAACCTCCGTTTCAATAAAATTTATTAAGATGATGATGATCTATTTTTCTAAGACTACTAAATTGATTAATCCTCTGTGCTATACTTCCATGTAATCATGCCAATGTAATGGTGGTAGACACTATTCTGGGCTTACTGGGGTCATGTCACTACACTCATGAAGGAATAATATTAATTAAAAATTTAAATATAATGAAAATAATTAGATTTTTGATATAACATTTCAAATGTACAATACATACACCAAACAAACTAAATTAGTAATTAATATGTCATATGTCTCCTAGAAGTAAAAGAGAGACGAAAATCTCTTACCTCAAGTCTTAAAATTATTTATACACATTAGAACCACCTATATAAAAAAATATATGTATATTATTCATATTTTATGGAATAATAATCATATATATCATTCCAAATATTATTCACATATAATATTTTATCACCCATTTATTAATAATTCTTTGTTAAAATCTTTGTTTCAAGCAATAACTACTTTGTTTTTCATGTATATTTTGGTTTGGTGGTTTTTTCCCTTATACATTGATAATGGTACCATAATATATACATTGTTAATCATGATTTAAATACCATATATAATTCTTATATACATATCTATATTCATCCATACAAGTTACAGATAGAAAAATGAATTACATTGTTCATGGAGATGGTAGGTCATATATATGCATGAATGGAGCTTTCATTTTTTGATGGATGGAATGAAATAATGGTAAATAATAATTCAAATTTAAAGAAAATTTATTATATCATATAAATTATATATATTTATAAAATATGTAATTATTACCATCCATGTAAATATAAAATGAAAAATGATTCACATCACTTAATAGAGGTAGTATCTACATGTATGCACGAGTGACGTTATCATTTTCTAATAGATGTGAAAGTGAAAAAGGTATATTTGATATTATAATTTAAATATTCTGATTATTTGATAAATATTAACTATAAATATTAAATCCATCATTATATCTATCCATGATAGGTGGTGATAGAAAATGAATTTCATCGGTTCATGAGGCGGTAGTCCTCCTTAAACACGATTGACAGTTCTGTTTCCCATTAATGGAAGAGGATATGTATATAGGTTATTAAATTGACATAATAACATATAATTATATTAAAGATAATGGTGTTATTATTTAATTATAATTTAATAAGTTTTAAAGGATTTAGAAGAATAAATGAAATGAAATTTCTTGGTTAAGAATGATACCTCTTCTTGGGATAACCCCTTTAGGTTTGAACCAAAAGCCTACCTAGAAGTGTTTAATAATAAAAGTGGACTATATGGGATTTAAAGAAGTTTTTTGTAAGTTTTTTCATAAAAAGGGGGTTTAAAGCATTGGGAATAGAGGAGAAGAGGTACCCTTTTATAATTGAGGTTTGTGGTATACTTGTAATTTTTTAAAGTTTCTCAATAATTTCAAGTCCCTTTCTGAGACACAAGGATCAAAAATGAACCATTCCTAAGACATGAATGTTATAAGAACAAAATATGGTCATTAAATATAATTTAGACAATTTTGTAGTCCATTTTAACCATTATATATTTAGTTTGACCACCAGTAAACCTATTTAAACCTTAACAGTGGAAAATGATTTTTACTGTTTTCACTATTCACTATGTCAAAAAATTAATTTGGCCTTATTATATAATATAAATTATTATAATCCAAAATATATAATACATTTATCAAATTAAATTCATATAATTGGAATAATTTTATATAAATCAAAACTTGTAGATGTGATAAAAAGTTGTTTTCCAAAGAAAATGTTTTCGTAAGTATAAAATTTTTTAGATCAAAATTAAACATAAAATTGATTAAAATGACCTAAATTGTATTAATTATAATATAACTGGACTAATTTTAAATTTAAACTATTTTAAAATATTACCTTACTCTTTAAATACTTTAAATGAAAAGGCAGTTTTCAATAAAAAATAGTATTCTCACTATTCATTGAAAAATAAATCTATTAAAGAAATTATAAAAAATTAGCTATAAGATAATTTTGATATTATTATTTAAAAAAATTATTTAATATTTTCAAATAAATTTTATGAAATTGGAAAAAAAAATTAAAATAAGTGTACAGAACACAAAAAAACTGTTTTTTTATGAAGATACAATTTGTAAGCATAAAAATGTATTTATTCTTATCCCATGAATAGTAAAAATCTTACATGAATGATAAAAAATTATTTATTGTAATATATATAATTCATTAAAATAATTCAAAATAGTGATTAATTATATTTTTTAAGATAAAAATATATTTCCTATATAAAACAGTTTTTCAGTAGAAGAAAACTTCTTTTACTTTCAAATGATTTTTATATTCATTTAAAATCAATTAATAACCAATAGATTCATTTTTTAAATGTTTAAACCATATAATTTTCATAATTTATTTATTATTATTTATACCCTCTAATTTTAGATCTATGAGGTAATAGTATAATCTATTACAGTTTATTTAGAGTCAGGGTTGCGTGTATCACAAGCTATCAAAGAAATTAAATTTATTCAAAAAATATTTCATAAAATCAGGGATTGTTAAACTCGTGCTCCCTAAATATTATCTCATGAGATAAAAAATTTCCTAATTCCTTAGAGTTATATATAATTATATTCCCACCTGTTACATATTATGTACATGCATTTTTGAGCCACATAGATCATACAACATAAGAATGTATATCATCACTTTTAATCACATGATTAAAGAGTGTTGGTAAAATAAATTAAAGTACAAAATCAATAAAGGAAGGGTATGTCTTGGTGAATTCCCTTAAGTGGAAATATGGATTGGTATTCAATAAAAAAAATTAATATGTAAAAATCATAGGATAATTTTGGATGCATAAAAAGTGGGCATAATGATTCATGAAAGGGTTTAATTAGGGTGAAAGGTGGTCTATAATAACTTGTACATAATAATTATGGTAAAATGGATGTGTAAAAACCCATTCCAATATGAATAATTGTAAATCAAATTCTATAATGCAAATAAAGTGCTTGAATAAATAAGAAGACGTGAGAATCTTCTTACCTTAAGATGGATCTTATAAAACCTTAAGAGATGATTTTTAAGTTCTTTGGAAAACATTAAGAAGGATTTAGATAGGGGTAGGTATGGTAAATTAATTCTCAATAGGTTTCTAGTGAATATGATTAGGTGGTTGTGTGGTTATTTATAGAAAAATATATGGTAATTATTTATTAATTTCTAAACTTAGGTTTTTGAGACTATATGATAAAATAATCAAAACCATAAATCCTCTCATGGTTTCTTCCAAATAAGAGTGGTTTCCAATATTTTATAAGTATAATTACTGGACATATTAAAATAATACCATTAGTTATGTGAAAGTTATTCATGTTCATAAATAATTGATTTTAAATCCATAAAATATAATATAGTCATTTGAGGATTCATTAAAGGATTAAAAAATTATTCAACTAACTTTAAAAACTCATTATTTTAAGAAGGAAATCAATATTTGGTCATGTATTTCTTTTATTTAATTTATTACATAACTTTTGGGATATTATAATGTCATAATATAGACCATTTATTTATACTGAATTTAATCTTCACCCAAAAACATCAGTGTACTGATATCAAAAATAGTATTTATATCATCAAAATAATTTTATAAATATGATAATTTCCACTTTTTAATAAAAAATCATTATTTACTGAAAATACTAGTTTTATAACACTAACAACTTTATGAACCTTATATAAATTACATTGGACTTTAATAAATTAAATTATCATTTATATATTAATAATTATTATTTAATAAGAATATTTTATTAAAATAACTTTTATTTCAAAAATTCTTGAATTTATCAAAAGAGTGTCTTAATTGAAAATATATATTTCCCAAAAATAAAATTTTCATTCTTTAACATAAAAATCTATTTTTTTATCAAACTCATTATATAATCATTTATAAAGTAATAATAAAATGGTATAAATATAATAATTAGTTTGTTAAAAATAAAATATAAAAATTCACATTACCAGGGTTTAGATACATAACCCATTATTTCACCATCATACTCCAGAGGGGTAAAGTGTGTGATGGTGGTTCTTTCTTGGGGTTATTTGGTAAACATGGCTTGGGTTAAGATCAAAATAAGCTAAAACTTATACCATAAAAGGTTTTTATCAAGGTTCGATTTTTGAATCTTGGATTATTCTTGATAATGGTAAAATATAAGTGATTTTATATCCCCCATAAGCTCAGATAAATGGGCTTGATAGGGTACGATCTTACTGATTGAGTTCATCACTTCTTCCATCTATATCCATTGGACATTATCAAAACCCTTAAGATATTTTAATCTTAGCAATCATTGTATAATAGCTATATTATCACTATTTAATATTCTTAATAGTATTTCAAATATAAAAAGATATATTTTATAATGGTCCAAAATAACAAAAGTTGTGTATGTGTTGTATATAAATACATTACATAATAACGAATTTATTCATTCAAAAAGGGAGTTTCATTATAAAATTTTAGGTTGTTACATTATTCCCCCTTTCATAAATTTCACCCTCAAATTTTCAATTCATACACTAAAATATGTGAGAGTGCCTTTGTTTCATTATCTTTTTTGGTTCCCATGTTGCTTACCTAAACTTGTGGTTCCACCACAACACTTTGACTAGGTGATTTTTCTTATTTCTTAGAAATTTTTTCCTATAATCTAATATCATCATTGGATTCTCCTCGTATGAATGATTTTTCTCCAAGGATATCACCTCTAGATTCAATACATGTGAGGGTTCTGGTATGTAATTCCTAAAGAGGGATATATGAAACACATCATATACTTGAGATAGGTTAAACGGGAGTGATAATAGATAGGTCAAAAATATGATGCGATCAAGGATCTCAAAAGGGTCAGTGTATCTTAGACTAAACATTCCTTCCTTCCCAAACCTCATGACTTCATTCCATGGAAATATACAAAGGAACGTCTTGTCTCTAATATCAATCTCTAGTTCTTGTTGACTATTGTTAGCATTTATTTTTTCAAATTTGTGTGGATTTCATATAACATTGAATGTTTTGAACCTTCTCTATCATCTCAAAGATAATATCAGGTTTCATAATCTTTCTCTCTCTAACTTCATCTCAGCATGTTGGATTCTGACACCTCTTCCCATATAGATCCTCATAAGGTGTCACTTTAATGAAAAAAAGGAAACTATTGTTGTATAAGAACTCAACTAGGGGATGGTGTTGATCCCAACATACTTGGATATACATGGAACATGATGTCAGCGTATCCTATAGATTTTTAATGGTTCTCTAATATTAACCGTCTATTTGAGAGTGAGAAATCGTACTGAAAATATTCTCTTTATCCAATACTTATTGAAGGATTATCCAAAAAATTGAGTTAAACCTCATATCTTGATTAGATACAATGGAGAGTGTTACTCCATGTAGTTTTTCCACATACCTTATTTATATATTGGTGACTTGATCAATAGATAAATCTGCCTTGATATAAATGAAATGTGTAGACTTTTTAAGGTGATCTACTACCACCCAGATGGAGTTATTGCATTTATATTTCCTGGGGATTCATATTATAAAACTCGTGGTTATTCTTTCCCATTTCAATAATGGTATGTGAAATGGTTGTATCATACCCCTATAAATTTGGCGTTCATCCTTGACTTGTTTTCATACCAAGCATCATATACAAATTATGCAACCTCCCTTTCCATGTTATCCTACCAAAAAGATTTCATCAGATATCTATACATCTTATTTCTTCCTAGATTAATAGATAAAGACAAGCTATGTAAATAATCAATTATTTTCGTCTTCAATTATTGATTTTATGGGATGTTTATTCAGGTTACAAAACTTATGAGTCTATCTTTAGAAAATTTGATCTTTAGGATTTTATTATCCATATATATGTTACACTTCTCCCCCATGAAGATAATACCACCAAATCATTAATACTAATATCACTATTTCAATTTCCATATCATGGTTCTATTAGTTCTACTTAAGGACTATTAATTGCTGGGAGGAATGGGCTATCAATTTTTCATCTTGAATGAGTATAAAACCCCATCCATTTTTGAATGAATTATTATAGATCATAAATCCTTCCCTAATAATGGGTAATGTGAGCACAGGTGTAGTGATTACCCTCTTATTTAACTCCTTAAATATCTATCATATTCATCATTCTAGAAAAATGTCACCCCCTTACTAGTTAGATTGGTTATTTGGATTGAAAATTGTGAGAATTTTCTCACAAATTGATGATATCACCAAGCTAATCCAAGGAAACTATGGATCTCCATCATAGATGTTGGTCTAGCCCATCCTTAAATTGACTATGTTTTTTTATCCATATATATTCCTTTTTCAGGGATAACATACCCTTGTAATGTTACTTTCTCTATCCAAAACTCAAATTTACTATACTTTTCATATAAGTTTTCCTTTTGAAAGGTCTTTAGTACTTCATTCAAAAGCTCCTCATGTTCCTCCTTGCTTTTGGAGTAGATAATAATATCACCTATAAAGACTACCATAAATTTTTTTAGGTAATCCCTAAATCTTTGTTGATTATTTCCATAAAGGTAGTTGGGCTGTTATTGATTCAAGATGGAATCACTGTGAACTTTTAGTGCTCGTACCTTATAAGAAAAGTATTCTTTGGGATATCCCCTCTCTTCACCTTTACTTGATAATATTCTAACAGAAGATACACCTTAGATAAGTATTGGGCTCCACATAGTATATCGAACAAGTAATCAATCTGAGAGAGAGGATACATGATATTTATCATGATCTTGTTATATTCATGATAATCAATGTAGATGCACATTGACCTATACGTCTTCTTGCCGAAAAATATTGGCACACCCCATGGTAAAAAACATGGGAATATAAACCCTTTATATATATTCTCATGTAGTTTCTCATTAATCTCTTCAAGTTCAATAGTGGTCATTCCATATAGAGTATTGGATATTAGAAAATATCTTGTTTAATCTCAACTAAGAACTCAACCTTTCGATTTAGATGAAGTCTAAGAAATTATTTGTAAAACACATAATAATATTCCCTTATAATTTTAATGTCATCAAGGATGATATTTTCCTTAGTATCAATCATTTGAGATTGATATTCTTACTTATAAGGAAATAATATCTAAGATTGATCTACGATTCCAAAGGGGATTTATCCTCATCCTATCACTTGTATAGAATCAGGATTGATTCAAAATTAAAAGGGTTATTTCCTTTGTTCAACAATTTATTTTGTCTCTATATAAGGAAATATAATCCATACCTAGAATTACATTGAATTATGGTAAAGGGAGTTCCAAAAGGTTCCTTGGGAATCTTAGCCTGCAAATATAGATATGGGAGAAGTTATATACTAGGGATGTAATAATTACTCCATTTTTAATTTTCATATATAGATCCACTTTCATGTTTTGAGGTGGTGTATGAATAATTATAATAAAATTTCATAATAAAAAATAATGTTTAGAATCAGAATCAAATAGTATGTTTTATATCCTTGACTAGTACACTTTCCCCCATATCATTTTTGGGATCCACCACACAAACTGTGATGGAATAAGCTCACTCTTTATCTCTATGAATTGGAGGTTATTATAATATATTATCATCAATAACCCTTTTTATTAGTGCATGGGTTCACATAGTGTCTGTGTTCCTTATAGTTGAAACCATGTATAGTAGTAGACTTAGGGTTGACAAGTGGATTCAATTATTCAATCACATTGATGGTTTTCTCCCATCAACATACACTAGCTTGGTTCCCTTCCTTCCCACACCTAAAGAATTTATTTTTCCCATTTATCCAATTATAAAGATGATTCTTCTAACACTTTTGAAAAGTTGGATGTTAGACTTTCTTGCCACCATGATATTTCTTCATCGCTTCTCCAAAATTTAAATACATTATATGCTTTATATCTTCTGACCTATGAAACCCTTAAGATTATATAATCTTTATTTTTTAATTTGAGGGGGAAACAAAAAATTTATGCATGGCTTTCAAAGTCTCAAATCACAAAATATTTTCATAGACTCATCTTTATCCCACCAAATAAGTGGTAAAAATTATTTTTGGGGTGAATAGAAAATCCATAGAAAAATCAAGAAAGTTACATAAAGTTTCCCTCACATACCCCTATTTATTATCGACCATTTTTCTTGAGGCTAAGAAACACCCTCTATAGTTTTTTGTCAAATAATGTGAGACAAATATTTAATAAAAAAACATGTTCATATTTTTTTATGCTCCATCACATGGATCTCTACTTCGGGGTTTGTATTTTTTATCAAAGTTGACCATTGATAAACTTCACCCCTTATATGATAAATATCCAATATGACCTTCTTTTTCTCATAGCATCAAATTATAGATAATATATTTTCAATGGATTGGATCCATTTCTCAATAATTAAAGGATCATAAGATTGAAGGAATTTTCCACATAAAGGTCTCAATTGTGACTTAATATTTCTTAGGTGGGTGTAGGTTTTCCCCTGATTCATGTTTTTGTTCAAAACTTGAGTTAATTTTTTTTATATTGTCATGAAGATCTTGAATATTTCTCCTACAAAATTGGGAATCTTATCACATTTCCCATCACATTGGTTTTTGATTCGATTCCTCTTATTTTAACCATTTACAGAAATAAAGGGAAAATTTGGGATGATGATTTTCAAACTATTAATCATATAATAGGAAAACTATGAACATTTAAGGGATAACTCATAAATATCATACATTCCTTAACCTATTAATTACTGGGTTTCAATTTAAGTTATCCACGGTCTATTTTCTAACATAAAATTTTATGGTCATTTTTGTTCTGTTCATAATGGTTCATAAAGAGATTAAAATTTTACCAAATCATATCCCTCAGGAGTGTCAAACCAGGTTTGAATTGAGGAAACATTATCATGCACCATGTGTCAATGAAGTTAATACCAAATACACCCTTTTTTTATTACCCCTAAGTACAATTTTTCTATATCCACGTTCACTTATAGTATCCCGATAGGGTTTGGTTTCTTGTAAATAGCATACTCTATAATTTTAAATAATTTAGGAATTTTTACATATGTTTAGTCTTATACATAAGGTTTTCAATAAGGTTTTATAATCATAATCCACAAAAAAATAACTATACCTTTCTCTAATGCCAACTATGAAAACACAAATCTTTAATATACCTTAGTTAGTGATTTAATATATAAACATGCACTTAATACAATCACAAAATATTCTGAGAACTAGTGTATTTGGGTAATTAGATACATACCACAATGAATTGAAACATTGGTACATAAAAAATATTTAAAAAATCTCAAATATACCCTTATATTCCATCAATCTTATAATATTGTACACGATAAACTTGGGATGTACATATGAAAGGGGTGAGCTATAAAACCCAGTGAGGGAATAATCAAATAATAACATGATTAAAGTAATAAATTTTAGTTAATACTCATGTAAAATTTATATAAAAGTGGTGATAATCATAAACATAAACATAAAATCATGATATAAGATGACAACATCAAAGCAACATAATAATGTGGTAACAACTTAAAACATGAAATCATTATCATAATTCAAGGCTAACCAACAAGACATAATAACATAGTCTTTTTAGGATAACATATTATGCACCATACATGGTATATCATGAAATAAAAAACATTACCCAATGCATTAGAGGGATATATAATTCTAGGCCCACCTATCACATTCATATTATGTGAATGTATCAATGTTCTATATATATCATACAACATAAGAATGTATATAATGTGTTTTAATCCCATGAATAAGGATTGTGGGTTACATACATGGAAATCCCAAAAAATAATGTATAGGTACATCTTGGTAAACCCCCTTGTGTGAAAATTTGGATGGGTATTCAGTATACAAATGTTTACCATGGAAAAATCACAGGATAATTTCAGCAGCATAACGGGTCTGAATAACGATTCATTGAAGGGTTTAATAAGAATTAAAGTTGGTCTAAAATTACTTTGAAATAATAATTACAGTAAATGAAATGTGTAAAACCACATTCAAAAATGAGTAATTGGAAATAAAATGGAATAATACAAGGAAAGTTCTTGAATAAATAGGTGGATGAGAGAATCCCCTTACCTAGAGAGGGTGCTTCTAAAATATTGGTTTGATCTTATTAAGAGATTAGGAACACATTTGGATGGATTTAGAGAGAGATAATTAGAGTAAATTTATGATAAATAGGTTTTGAGTGAAGTGTAGTGGGATTTTGGGTGGGTATTTATAGAAAAAGATGTGGGAATTCTTTATTAATTTCTAAACTAACGTTTTTCACTCCATATAAAAAATAATTAAAACCAAAAAAATTCCCATGGGTTTCCACCAATGGTTTCATCCAAGATTAGTGGTTTTCATTATTTTATGATTAAAATAACCAAACATATAAAAATAATATCATTAGTGATGTGAGTCATGTTTATTACGAATTGGTTTTAAAACCATAAAATGTTATATAGGTTTTGGAGGATTCATTAAAGGATTAAAAAATTAATAAAATAACTTTAAAAACTACTTATTTTAAAGGGGAAATCAATACTTGTTCATGGATTATTTTTATATAATTAATTACAACACTCATGTGCTAATATGATGTCTTAATACCACTGTATATTTATACCGTATTTAATTTTTACCTAAAAATTAAAATGTCTCAAAAAATTATGAAAAAATATACTTTAAATAATTTAAATATTCTGATTGCAAAAATAATTTTTATTTTATAAAAATAATTTTCATAATATGATAATTTTCACTTTTTAATATATATAATTATTTATTTAAAGATAATAGTATTTACAGCACTATCAACCATATAAAACATATCAAAATTACATTTAACTTTGTTAATTTACATTATCATTTATATTTTAATAAATATTATTTTATAATAATATTTTATTAAAAAATATTTATTTCAAAAAATCTTGAATTCATTAAAAAAATTGTTAATTGTGATAATATATTTCCCAAAAATACAATTTTGATTTCATCATATGAAAATCTAATTTTCATCAAACTCGTTATATAATTATTTATAAAGTAATAATAAAAAATGGATAAATATAATAATTATTTTATTAAAAAGAAAATATATAAATTCATATTACTAGGGTCTAGACACATAACCCCTTATTACACTAGTGTGCACCCTAAGGGTAAGGTGTGTGATGCTAGTGCTTTCTTAGGGTAGTTCGGTGAACTTTGATTGGTTCATGATCTCAGTAAGATTTAAATTCTCTCATAAATGGTTTTAATTGAGTTTTTGTTGTTTAATATTGTCTTGGGATTGTTCAAGGGAAAATCCCAAATATTTTTTCTCCATTGGAAGCTATGATAAATAGGCTTTATAGGGTACGATACTACTAGTCAAGGTCATCACTTCTTCCATCAGTATCAATTGAACTTTATCATAACCCATAATGTATAATAATATTAATGGTCAATTTTAGATGGTTATATAATAAATGGTTAATATTATTACTAGCCTTTTAAATCTGATAGGTTATATTTTATAACGTTCTCAAATAACAAAAGTATTTCATGTGTTTTCTATAACTACTTTAATTAATAAGGAATTTATTAATTCAAAAAAGTAATTTCATTTATAAAATTTCAAGTCATTACACATTACCATTTTATATATTTCATTTATCAGAAATTTTATGTGAATATATTAGTTAGTTATCACTTATTTTTACCATCGCGTGTTCGTAAATTTATTTTCCTCACACATGGTTTATGATGTTGATTTCAGTACCCATTCATTGATATCAATTTTATCATTCCTAGGTCATATAAGATACTGTAATTAATATTTTATAATTAAATATAATTTTATAATCTAATTATATTATATTCTTATCGCGTTTTATGAACATAAAATCAGTGATGAATATGTTCTTGGTTGTTTATCTATATTGATGGATTACCAAATAATGATCATTAATTTTTTTTATCCATAAATAATAACATTCATGATATTTATTACTAATAAATATCATATATACTCATCAATTATAATTTATACCCATACATGAAGGTGATATTAAAAATGGAATATATCGTTCCACAGAGGTACTAGTATGCACGTACGCATGGATAATGATTTCGTTTCTCATAGTACGACATAAAGGATTAATATGAATTATTATTTTAATAACCTAAAATAAGTTTTAAATATCCAAATTATATATTAAATTCCTTATTAGAACCATCATTTTAATATGGTGAAGGAAAACAAAACATGTTAGGTCATGGAGGTAGTATTCGGCACATATGTACGATTGATGTTTTCGCTTTTCATAGGGAAATTGGATAGGTGGTTAATGTTTATTATGACAATATACCAAAATATATTATTTTTTAAATAATTAATTAATAATATAATATTAAGAAAAATATATTTTAACTGTAAGGATAAAAGGAAAATATGTTATCCAAAAGATTTAACTTATGTTGAGAACTTTGGGTTTCTCTTATAGAATTCCTTGGAAATGAAGTGATTAGGAAAATATATTTTAAATATAAACTTATGATATTGAAATAGGAATATAGGGTAAGGAAATAGGGACAATTTTTATGAAAAAATGTAATTTTTATATTGGTATTGAAGGGGTTTGAGAGGCCTCATTTATAATTGGTGATAATGGTTTGTAAATATTTCTACTTAATATAAAGGAAGCACATGTTAAACATTAAAAGTGGTCCAAATATATAAAATAATTGATTTGAGGGTGATATAAGTTTCATTATATCTTAATAAATCAATTTTAAATATGTTTTTAACATTTATCAACCCTTTTTTCACTTGAACTGTTACTTTTTTCATTCATGATTTTATCACGGTAGCTAGTTTTAACATATGGTAAATTGATATTTATGCCTAAAAATAAAGTGGTTAATATTAGATAATTTGTACCAAATTTTAAATTTTAAATACATTTCAATTTATTTGATTTTTGAAAGTGTTCTAATTTATTTTTTAATATAATAAATTTATAATGTTTTAGAAAATTTAATGAGAAAAATATTACTTAATTTCAAAAATATCAAATATATGTTTTTAAACTATAATAAATATGTTAAAATGAACAATTAAAATTATAAAATACATATATTTTCAATAAATAGGTTTGATAAATTTCTATGTCATACTTATATACTAATAAGGGCATAAATGTTGCGGTATTAATAAAAACGCCATATTTTACAATTCACCTAACAATCAATTTTTTAGAAAAAAAAACTCAAAATTTTATCTTAATTTAATATTTTAATGATAAATATAAAAAATAAGTTAATTATGTCATATTCACATCTACGAATTTATAAATTTTATTTTTAGTTAATAACATAAAATATAGTAAAAATATGTTTTTATAGAAAAATGACTTTTGGTATATTAAATATTATTCCCCCTTTAAATTGATAATTAATCTAGTTTTAACTTACTGTTTATAAAATCAATATATATTTTTGTTATTTAATAATAATAAAATTATTTCCTTGAAATAAAATTCTAATTTCTGGAAAATACATTTTTCTTATAATGGGAATTCATAAAAAATGATCTTTTGAAAGGTATAAAAAAGCATCATATATTTATACATATAAATGTTTTCATTTATGTTGATATAATTCTAATTTCTAATTTCATAACCCCTTATGATATTTTTTTATGATCTTAGAATCAGATAGCACCTCTTTTTAGTTTTGAGTGGGATTCAACAATAATGGATATTTTGGAAATATCTACAAGCTTAACTCTTCTCATATACATTTTTTATCAAACCGTAATTTCTCAAGTTAAGTTGATCTTAGTCTAGGTTAAACTCTAGTGAATATACATCCCATATAATCTCATAAAAAATGGAATTTTTTTAATAATACTTAAACTTCTCTATTTCATTTCTTTCTACTTTGTTTATTTATTTTTCAATATGGTTATATAAATTTATATCAGTTAATTTAATATCTATAGTAGAATGGAAAAATTTTATTTTACCATATCATGGTTTCATTTTAGTTTGGTTTTTCATGTGAAACATGCTATTAACTTAATATTTATTTAATGATAATATATAGTAAAATCATAGGGCATTACATTCTCCCCCCTAAATAAATTGTGTCCTCATAATTTTAATTATTAATCGCTATTGAAAATGGATAAGGGTTTTCATAAGGTAATCAAGCCTCAATATAAAATATCAAATTTAATAATATAGGTAAGACTATAAATAACCACTTATTCATCAGGGTAGGTATAATCCCAATATTGATTTTCACTTAAATTGTTTGAGCAAAATTGCCTTATTTCAATCATTAATATGAGTCTATGTGTGGATATCTAATTAATTTCAAAATAAAATAAAATTTAACTAATGGGAGTATGATATTATTTTTAGGATGTATATTCCCATAAAAATATATTAGATAAGGGATATAAATTTGGTATTTAATTTTCACACCAATAGGATATTTTTATTCATAACGTGATATTTCATCATTAATATTTACTAGATATAAACAAGTAGGTTGGACATTAACCAAATAGGACACTTGTAGTTTTTTAGTTGGTGATGAGTGTATCATTTATCCCTCATTTTCACTTATAACTTCTGTATTTGTGATTTCATAGGATTCCCCTTTTTCTCTTGATGTAGGTGGATGTTAACATTCATTATCCTCTTCATTCCTTAGGTTAGGGAACTAATTTTCATACTTCCAAAACTCTTTTCATTTTAGGCATTGGACATTATTCTCTTCCATTTTATCACTTATCCTATTAATCTCACATCTATAATAATGTTTTCAATTTCTAATACTTACACAATTAAAAAATTATATATTTCTTTTTTGAAATGTTCCTCAATGCTTCCTCTCACATTTTTAACATGTAGGTAGTTGAAATTTCCTTCCTCCAATAGTTGTTTCACAAAATTTTCCTTGAAACTCCATCTTCCTTTTCGTTTCTCTAGAGTCCCCAACTTCCATTTTCACCTAAAGTACTCATTAAACAACCAATTTATTGTTTTACAAGTCTCTCATAGCTAATTAATTTTTCGTACATGGTTTTAGACTATTAAAGGTCTGTTCAATCATACACTCAGGGTCAGTAATAAAATTAGAGGCATAGCTTGATAGTTTTTAAATCTTTCTTTAATGGTACTCATTGATTCATGCTCTTTTTTTTTTGAAATTTAGGAATTATACATCCATTTTTTAAAAAATATTTCAGGGAAAATATTTATTAAATAATAAATTTTTAAATTCTTCTCATTTCAGAGATTCAACTTATTCTTTATTTGTTTTATTCTTGATAAGATTTCATCATTGGTAAACCTCACCTTCTTGACAATAAATAACTAAAATTACCTTCTCATTCTCTAAGAATTTGAGAACTGAAAATAAATTATCCATTTAATGGATATGTTTCTCATCCACTAAAGGATGGTGGACGTTGTCACATGAAATACTTGATATCAATTTTCTCCTTTCTGGGTGTGTTTGGGAACTCAAGATTTCATGTTATTTATCATAAACTAGGATAGAATTTTTAGGAAGTTTGGCGCTTCATTTACCATCCCACATGGTTAAACATTGTGAAATTCCTTACATTTTCCTTTTCATCCATTATTAACATGGTTTATACTTCGAGATTTAGACATTACTAAAAAAATAGGTTTCAACCATTAATAAAACCAAATAAGGTTAACATGAGTGATGAATAATTGACATCATAATAGAATTATCATAAAGATTCTCATGAAAATTAAAAAATGAAATTTATTACTCTTAAAACCCATCAAATTATCTTTCAGTTAAACCTGAATCACTCTCAGTTAAATATAGGTTTCTTTAGGATAGGTTTATCCATGATAATAATTCTAAAATCTAAATATGATAAATTCTTTATAAATTATTATAAAGAGAATGTGATTAACTAAATCATATACCTTGGGAGTTTCAACCCAAGTGTATAGATAAGCCTCTTTTTTATACACCAGGTGAAGATTAATTTAATACCCAACACACCTTTTGGGGGGTATTTACCATTGGTGCATCTATTTCAAAGTCTATATTCACTCTCAGTATCAGGATCGGGATATTATTGCTATTAAAACCGTATAATCTCTACTTTATCAAAATTTTAGGATGTTATTTTATACATATACTTTTCCATTTTACTATTACCTAGGTATTTCACTAATTTTCTATAATCCTAATCCCCTAAAAATAACTAAACTAGTCTACAAAAACAGATACACCTGACTCTAATACCAACTATGATGACCTAAGAAAAACACATATTTATTTTAAATTATTTATATAATCTAAAAATTGTATCTCAAAAAAATCAATCAAATACAAGAATGTGATGTTTAGTGTCTTTGAGGGCTAGTTAGATATGAAACTTATTTTACACAATTATTTAACATTTCTCCATAATTAAACCACACTATATCTTTTTTAGACTTCTCATATGGCACACTCATAATCATAATGTAGTCTATGGAAACATAAGAAATGGGTGAGCTCAGAATTTTGGTAAGGGTAAACATAAGTGATAACAATAAAAGATCATAAGTGAGTATAAGATGAGTATATGTGTATAATCAAGATACATAATAAAATCAAACCCAACAAATAATAGAACTTAAATCATGAGTCATGGATTAAGGCTTGGTATTAGGCATCAATTAAATGAGTGTGGAAACATTAGTCAATAAATATGATCCATCATAGCATAACATAGGAGTAAGAATTTTTATAAGAGTGTGGTATGAACATAGGCATAATAAAATATATCATTTTGAAAATATATTAACCACAATTCCAATGAACAGAATTTTGAGCATAGAATAACTGCAATTATACACATGCACAGCCATATGAGCATATATCAACTACAATTATACCCATGTACAATCTTATGAGCATATCTAAACCGAAATTGTACCCAAAAAAACCTTGTGTGCATAAATAAACCATAATTATTCCCACACACAACCTTGTGATCATAGTTAAACTGTAATTATACCCACGCATAACCTTGTGATCGTAATTAAACCACAATTATACCAATGAAAAAAATCATCATCTCATGTGATATAAAACCTTAAATACTGATTTTTAGGGTAATATTTTACCCCACCCATAATTATCCATACATATGAGTGTTACTTAAAATCAAATCATCCATATTATCATAAATAACCCATGGAAGTAAAATGGGTTTCATAAATTTTCTAAGTGGTATCACATAAAAAACATGATCATTTGTTACCAAAAACATAATAGCATAAAATAATTATTAAAAAATAGAAAACTTGTAGGGTTATTAGAAAACCATTACTTCATTGGAGAATAATTCTTAAAAATTTGAAGATAAATCATAAAAAGGGTTTTTCTTAAAAATAATATTTTAATATCACCTTAAAAAAGTGATTTTAAAGTCACTTTCCAAAAACCATTTTTTTAATATGAAGAGAAAATTTATTAAAACATTACTTCAAAAAAATTCAATAAATTTTCATTTACAAGAAATAAAACATATGTCAAAATGAAATGTATATGGGAAGAATATAATATTCAAGTAAGGAAAATCTATTTAAATAATTTAAAACATCTTTATTGTGAACCCACGTCGTTAAAAGGTTAAAAAACCTTTATTTTCAAATGAATAAATGGTAATATAAGAAACATTAGAGATAAAAACAATTTGAATTTCCACTAGGTAATGGATAATAATGTGATAATTACAAAACATATATAGAGGGAAAAATCCATTTATAGATATAGGAATTACTCTAAACAAAACTACATTTTTTATAAAACAATAGATTGATCATAGAAAAAAAATACATCAACTAAAAACATTATTTTCATATAAAATAATATGTAAATATAACATAACATCATTATATATTAAGATAATTCAATATTGGAAGATTATAATCAATTTTAATTGATTATGAGTGAAGAAAAAGATTTAATTCAAGAAAACCCCTTACCATTATTCCCCTATAGTTGAACATGCACTAATCACCTATAAAAAATATAAATAGCTTAATACTATATTTCATAACCTTATTCATATTCATTAACATTGTATATAATTAATTTATGATCATTTATTATTAATATATAAGTCATGTATCAGTTATTTTTACCATCAGGTGTTTTTAACGTTGTTGTTTGGCATATTATTTATGTTTTTGATTTCGATACCCATTATTTGATACCAATTTTATCATTACTAGATCATATAAGCTGAAAGAATTTATTTTTTATAATTACCTAAAATTTTTTAATCCCATTATATAAGATTTTCATCACGTTTCATGAAGACAAAATCAGTAATGAATTAGTTTTAGGTTATTTATCGATATCGATGGATTACTTAATAAAGATCATTAGTTTCTATGTTATCCATCAAGAATAATATTCATGAAATTTATTACTCCTATATATCATATATACTCATCAATTATAATTTATATCCAACCATGAATGTGGTAGTTAAAATCGAATATACTATTCTATAGAGGCGGTAGTCTGCACATATGAATTGATGATGATTTCATTCCCCATGGTATGAGAGAAATAATTAATATGGTTTGTTATTTTTAGAACCTAAAACATGTTATAAATATCATAACTATATATTATATTCCTTATTTGGACCATCCTTTTAAGGTGGTAAAGGAAAGTAAAACACTATATAGTGAAGGCAGTAGTCCGCACATATACACAATTGATGTTTTCACTTTTATTACGACCAAGGGGAGAGGTGGTTAATTTCATGAACCCATCCCCATAAAAGTATCACTTCTAGACTAGTAATGAAGTGGGGGAGATAAGGAATTTTGAATCAATCTTCTAATAGGACACACGATGGAGATAAGTGCCAAGGGTATATCATACACACAAATAGGAGGAATTACCCTCTAAGAAGATTAAGTAAAGAGAGACAAGGCAATCCCAACCAACAATTAATAATTAGAATAGATAAAATATACTAATATGTATATGTAATTTCATACAAATAGAATAAATAAAAATAGAACATACAAGTAAAAAAATAAGAAACCTCATCAATGACCTCGAAGCCCAAAAAACTATTGAACAACTATATGAGAAAGTAATTTTGATCCCGAACACCAACAAGCATCATCGGAACTAAAAAATAGGTTATATAGAGGTAGGGTGATAATAAAATGTATACTCAGTAGAATCCCCCATATATCCTCTCAATAAAATGTGAAGAAATCATACTAAATCCTAGTGAATAAATAATGAACCTAACCTACCACCTAATTCAGTATACTATGTTCCTAGCCTCTCCAACTATCTCTCACCAAGTATCACATATAGGTAATAATATAATATTTATCATAATATAAAAGTTAAGGTACCCTTCTGGTTTCCTACTCTCACCCCAACATCTCACATCATGATCCATCCCTCCTTAAATAAGCCACATGTGTCGAATAAAACTATATGATAACATTCACCTCATATATCACATAACCACATCAACAATATCCCCATCCCCATATTATAATTTAGCATTTTATGGGATCCACCATATCCGGTACACCATGCACTACTCCTCAGTCCATCACAACCCATAAACCATGTACCTATAATAATCCTTAGGATGCTATATCTAGATATACATGAGTGTGAACTAACCTCAATCCATTACATCCCTCTACACACATATAATATAAGGAAAACTCTATGCATACCAACATGTAATAATAATCCCAGGACAAGAGGGTTGGGGAGAGGATTAATTTATCCATCCATCCTCTCCAACCTATATATTGGTGAAAACACCACCCCCCCCCCCCACCCCACCCCACCAGAGTCAATTGGGTGTCGGTTTCCCTACTGACATGGGTAGGGTAGTGTATGAAATCACAAAATATAAGGAATATGTCTATATAGATCACAAAAATACTAAGGGAAATTACTTATCCTTAACCTCAACTGTATCTATCACCTCTTAGACACTAAACTTCCAATGTTAAGGACTAGATATCCTATAGGAATACAAACTTTTCAAGAGTCTTTAATAAATATTTGAGTTTAAAATTCTATATTTACCTAATTATCATCAAAATATCAAATTCAACCATTGAAATCCTAACCCCATGGGTCAAATCATTTAATACTCATCAACATTCTACTATTCTAGGTAATCTAGGATTCATCCTAAGGTACCATAAATGATTAATAGACTAAGCACAAACAGATTCATTAAGTAGTGGGGAAAGGAATGCAGATACATGAAACCCATCTATTTGGACTCCCAAGACAAACAATTAACACGCAAGAAGATAATCCTTCATTTCATCAAACATGGGTAAACCCATATTCAACTTGCTTCATCATCCCTAGTGTCATCCCCAACATGACTATTCATATCATTATTCATCCCACCATCACTGGCACCAACTATTGCCAAAAATTTGGTTACTAATTCCCATTTCTCACCAACCAATCAACCATCCCATTCTCACATCATGTATCATATAAAATCACCACATCCATAGAAACATGGAAGTAAATAATCAAATAACAACCAATTAATAAGGCCTCTAGGCCCTAGAACCAAGGCATCTAACCTTCAAAAGGAATTGGATTTGTCACACACAAGTTCTTCATTAAAGGTAATTATATTTCATATATTTTTATCCTAAAATACCCCCCTAAGTTCCCCTAAGCCCCCACAAATTTTGGTGTATTTGAAAGATGTTTTGATGGGAGAAAGGAGGTTTCACGGTTTAGGTGCACGGTTTTCCAAACTGTGAACACAAACTATGCGCCTATGTCCAGGTCATAAAAAGGTTAAATGACTCATTTTCCCTCCCATGATTTATCCAAAATCGGCCCATTCTTCCCCCACTTGACCATTTCATCCATGTAATCCTCCCAAGCACTTCAAACCTTCATTTGAGCTCTATTTTGAAGGGGGTTTGGAGGAGGAACTTCACATAACCAGAAGTAAGTGAATCTCCCTCTTAGTTCCTCCCCTTTCCATTACTTTTCTTCAATTATTATTGAATACCTAAATGAACATAGTCTAGGGTTTCTAACCTTGGGTTTTCTTGGTCCAATATTCTGTTTTTAGGCTTGATCTACCCTCCTTGAGGTGTGGCGGTGGTGCGATTGAGTTTTCACACAAAGGATTCATGGTTTTAACAAATTTGGAAGGTGATTCCATTTTTTATGAAATAATTGTGACTAGATTTATGTTTTTATGGTATTTTAATGTTTATTTAATTTTATTATTGGTGAAAAAATTGGTTTTAGAGGTGTTTATAAAGAAAATGAATTTTTAGTTCCATTTTTATGTGAAATTGGGGGTTTTTAAAAGAAATATTCTATTGATTAATTTGGGGATACCCTATAATTATGTAGTTTATTTTATTGAAATGTCTTAGGTATGAAAATAATGTTTTTAAAGTTTATATCCATTGGTTATTTCAGTGAAAAATTGTGTTATTGGTGTTTGTATAATATATGAATTTTTAAGTGCCATGTTTCAGTGAAAATGGAGGTTTTATAAAGATATCACTTGTTGGTTCATATGGGGTTGCCCTATAACTGAGTTTTTGGTTTCATTGAAGGGTATTGAACTGAAATTTTTGTTTTGGTGACTTACTAGTGTGCACATAGTGTGAAAAGTGGATATTTCAATAAGTTTTGGGTATAAAACAAGGCAAGATTTGAGAAGTTGTTTTATTAAAAATCAAAATGTTTTGTTGTGTGTTTTAAGTGGTATAAAGTGTGTATAGATATTGTATTGTTTGTATGTTAATAGTACTGATGTTTTCATATGAAATGGGATGTGTGTTTCATGGTGAAATTTTTTGAGCACAAAGGGGGAAGCCTGGGCACCTAGGTGGGTGGATATGTACTAGTACGGCTAGTGATTCAGATGGGTTTTGTCCCTGTTTCACTGAAAAAATGGATAATGACAACTCTAATTAAACTATGTGGATGATTTTTTGGGAAAAATAGGTTATATTTATGTTCCCTACTAGTGTCTCATGCATGGTAAAAGATTGTGACTTGGATACATTACACTAAGGTACGAGGTACATAGGGCCCGAGACTATCTAGTTGTCTAGGGGTGTTCCCGGTTTTGGTGCTCATTGGATTTGTGGAATTTACCCTTGTATTAGGGTTTCTTTTATATAATTTATAGTATATAACATGTCTTATTTAAATGTTTTAACATTCTGAAAGTTTTAGTTTGAAAACTATTTTCAATTGAAAGTTTCATTTCTTGGAATTTATCACGGCTTTTCTTTACTTATTAAAACCGCTTGCTTTTTCACCTTGTATTGCATAATATTTGGAATATTTGGGTGGTATCCTATTGGTCTTAGGATCACACCACACTTAAACCCCTTGGTATTAAGTAGACTTCAATATGTTTGAAACAGGTAAAGATAAAGCCTCAGGTGAAGGCGATTCAGGTTGTCAGTCTCCTCCTATGGTGCGGTGTTGTGGAGACGGCTCAGGGGTGATGACCCCTTGTCATGTAGAATCATTTTGGATAAATTGTTGTTATTTTTATTATTATTTGGACCTATTTTACTTTATTTGAAACCATGTATTGAGTTCTAGTTTTCTCTTAAGTCTTTTTTGGTGTGGAAATTTCATATTCTTATTATTGATTATTTTAATGTTTTATGCTTTCATACTCAGGTAAATTTCTCCCAAACCAAATTTAATGATACCTGGTCACTTATTCCAGCTAGTGGGGATAAGGACCACCCTTTTTGAATTTTCATGGTAGGTATTTGGTTCCAGTATTAGTGGCTACCAGATTCGGTTTGTGACAAAATGGTATCAAATGAGGTTAATGTTTTTGGGTTATATTACTATTTTGGGATGAGTCGGGATAGAGAGGATCTAGTACTATCAGGGCTTAGGGTTTTGGTCTTGAGTGGGTTTTATGTCCCACAACTCTTGTGGTAGACCTTGAGTCACCATGGGACACTGTAATTATCTGATTGACTTCACTTCTAGGTGAGACGTGTGGGATGCAAACCACACGTAAACATTAGGAGGGGTTGTAGTAGTTGTTTATTTTATTACATTAATGCATTTAGATTATTTATATTTACTGTATTTGATTAAAAAAATTCATAATTTTGGTACTGAATATTTTTTTGTGACTATTTCATTTTTTTAGGAACATGCCTCCCCGGAAAGCTCCCATACGCCCACAAGAGGAAGCTGGGGAGAGTTCTCCCACACCAATTTATCAGAGGCTAGTTGAGGACATGGTTTAGGTTTTTCAGGATCTAGGATAGGGACTGGATCCTTTTCCATCTCCTATTATAGATGATGATACTAGTATTAGAAATTACAGGGCCCAAAAGTTCCTAATAAATAGGCCTCCTACCTTCTGAGGTAGCATAGAACCCCAGGAAGCATATGAATGGATTGAGAAGATTGAGTGCATGTTTGAGTTCCTAGATACACCCAAGGATCTTAGGATGAAATGTGCCTCCTTTATTTTGGAGGGTCCCAGCCACAGGTGGTGGGAATCAGTACTTCAGACTAGGTGGAATGAGCAGTTACATTGGGGAGATTTTAAGGTTGCTTCAATAAGTAGTACGACCCTAAGGTATTGGCATATTCCAGGTCCTAAGAGTTCATGGATCTTGTTTAGGGGAATCTATATGTGGTGGATTACACCAACTATTTCACTGAGTTGTTATGGTATGCTCTTGAAATTGTCTCCAATGAGAAAGTGAAGGCCTAGAGGTTGGAGAAAAGCTTGCGACCAGAGATATACTCCTAGGTTTTATTGTTCAAGTTGAGGACCTATGTTGAGGTCATTTAACGGGCATGTATGATTTAGATTGACCATAAAGGTAGGTCTAGTTTATATGGGTCACTATCAGTAGTGGGAAGTGGCATCTCTTTAAAAAAGAAAAGGAAGCGGGATGAATAGTTGAAGAAGAGAGGTGGTAGTTCAGACCACTCTTCCAGGCAGTTTTCATCTATGGTGACTGATGCGATATCGGCTGTGTGCCACTATTGTGGGAATCTGGGGTACATCCAACCAACGTGCCCACTTTCTCTTAATCCCTATTACTAATGTAGTGTTATGGGTCATTTTCATTACTTATGTGGGGTGGCACGTCCACTTCTGAGTGGGGCAAGGTCGGTGGCTTCAAGAGGAGTGCCAACACAGTTCGAGCCATCGAGGATTGGGGGATCTCTATTTGGTGGCCATGGTGGTAGGGTGGGGTCATATTATGGGAAGATCTATTTCAGGTAATATCCATAGACTAGTGGTCATCCTCAGGCAGAGACAAGACATCTCCATGCGGTGGATCAGGCACCAACAGGATTAGAGGTGCGACCGTCGACAGTTAGAGGTAAAGTTTTGATCTCATATTCTATAGCTACTTCTCTTATTGATACAGGTGCATCTTTTTCATTCATTTATTCCCATTTTGTGGACACTGTTAATTTTCCAATAGATTTGTTGTCTTTTATAATGGAGTTGGTGATGCCGGTGGGAACGAAAAAGGAGCAGGTTCTCAGGTGCCCGTCGTGTGAGCTCTCCGTGTTAGGGATTGAGATGGAGTGGAACCTATTGGTATTAGATATGGGTATTTTTAATATGATACTTGACATTTATTTTCTGGTACACTTATAGGCACAAATTGATTGCTACATGTAGTTAGTAAGTTTCATGACACCTGATGGGAGTCATCAGGTTTTTTGTGGAGAATGGGATCCTCGGTCGAGTCACGCAGGACATCTACTCCCAGTGTTAGGTTGTCTTATCTTCTAGTTATCATCTTTATCACTAGATGACGATGGTATTTTCCCTGAAGTTTCACTACCTCATGTAGGGAATGAGTTTCTAGAGGTATTCTAGGATGATTTTTCAGGTTTTCCCCAGAGCGGGATGTTGAGTTCTCGATTGATCTGGCACCGAGAACGCAAACGATATCTCTTCCTTCATATCATATGTCCCCCAACAAGCTAATGGAATTAATTATATATTTTTATGACTTATAATCCAAAGTATTCATTTGGTTGAGAATCTCTCCTTGGGCCACTTCTGGGTTGTTCGCGAAAAAGGATGACGGATCCCTCCGGTTGTGCATTGACTACCGAAAGCTGAATAAGGTAAAAATTAAGAACAAATGCCCTTTCCCCAGAATAGATGATTTGTTAGATAATTTTAAGGGTTAAAATTGGTTCTCAAAAATATACTTTTTTTTATACCATCAACTAGTGGTGAAAGAGGCAGATATCCCGAAGATAGCCTTCTGAAGCAGGTACGCCCACTTTGAGAGCATAGTCATGCCCTTTGGATTGACCAATTCTCCATAAGTCTTTATGGAACTCATGATTAGGGTGTTTCATTAGTATCTATATTCCTTAATTATGGTGTTCTTGGATGACATTCTAGTATACTCTGGCTCTGAAGAGGAACACGAACATCACTTGAGGATCTTCATGGGCACTTTGCGGGATCGCCGCCTCTATGAAAAGTTGTCAAAGTGATCTTTCTGGATCAGGGAGGTGAAATTTCTAGGCTATTTGATCTTTAAACAGGGGGTTTTGGTGGACCCTAATAAAATTAGTATGGTTATGACATGGAAGAAGCTGAAGAAAGTTTTTGAGATCAGCAGTTTCCTTGGCATGGCTAGTTATTATAGGCGATTCGTTCGGGATTTCTCTCAGCTTGCTTCACTGATGACCGCGCTCACCCAAAAAGGGGTGAGGTTTGTATGTGGCCCATAATGTAAGTCATCATTCTATGAGATAAATTGGTGGTTGACTACCACCCCTGTCCTAATTTTTTCTAAGTCCAGAAAGGGGTATGTGGTCTATTGTGATGCTTCAGGTATGGGTCTTGGGTGTGTGCTTATGTTGGATGATCATGTGGTGGTGTATGGCTCTCGCTAAATTCAACCACATAAAAAGAACTAACCAACCCATGAAATGGAGTTAGAATCTATGATTCTTGCTTTGAAGACTTGGTATCACTATCTCTTTGGGGAGAAGTTTTTGGTATACTCTGATCACAAAATATTGGCCTATATCTTCTTGTAGAAGGACCTCAACTTGAGGCAGCGTCGCTGGTCGAGTACTTGCAGGGGTTCGACTTTGACATTGTATATAACCTAGGAAAGGGTAATTTGGTGGCCGAATCCTAGAGAAGAAGAGTTTCAGTGAAGGCTTTGAGGAAGTCTAGTGATGAGTGGACTTTTATAGGACTCTTTACTCAGATGCATGTGGAGACCAGGGAGCACTGTGGAGGTGCATTCTTGGTGAGTGTTCAGTTGAATTCTTCTCTCTTGGAGCTGATTCAGCAGGAAAAGCCTAATGATTATATTTTTCAGTGGTCGAGGAAGTTTCTTCCTAGTGGGGAGACATCCTCTAATTGGTCATTGTCTCTAGAGGGTATCTTGTGCTTCAACGGTCGCTCAGTGGTGTCGTTATCTCTGTGAAATGTGGTGATGCAGGATAACCACCAGTCTTAGTGGGATGTCCATCTAGGATCCACCAAGATGTATTATTATGTTCTAAGATAGTTTAAGTGGATGGGTATGCAACATGACATATCAGACATAGTTTCAAGATGCTACATATGCTAGCAGGTGAAATCAGAGCATCAAAGGCCCTCTGGTTTGCTTCAACCGTTACCCATTCCTACCTAGAAGTGGTATGAGGTTTCCATGGACATCATTTTTGTCTTACCTTGTACACCTTGGGGTAAGAATTTCATTTTCTATTTATTTATCATTTAACCAATTAATCCCACTCCAATATGATAAGAGATACACCTAAAGCGGATGAGTTAGGCCGTTTGTATCTTCAAGAGGTGGTGAGACTCAATGGAATTCCATCAACAGTTGTCTTAGATAGAGAACCCTATTTCACTTCTCCTTTTTGGGGAGGCCTTATAAAGGCCTTGGGGTCTCAGATTAAGATTAGAATGGCATACCACCCTCAAACGGATGGTCAGTAAAAGTGGGAAAATAAGATTTTAGAGGACATGCTCTGTGAATGTGTCCTGGATTTTGGAGGGTCTTCGGATAGCCATTTTGGATTGGTTGAGTTTTATTATAATAACACTTACCAATCCTCAATTATAATTGCTCCTTTTGAGGCACTCTATTGTCAGCCTTGTCGGTCCCCCCTATGTTGGACTAAGGTTAGTGAGACCTCACTACTGGGGCAGAGTTTGGTGTAGGAGACGTCTGAGAAGGTCAAGTTGATCAGACATAGTTTATTTATATCTCAGAGTTTTCATAAATCATATTTTGACTAGAGGCATTTAGACTTAGAGTTTTCTTTGGGTTATAGGTTATTCTTGAAAGTGGCCCCTCATCTGGGCCATCGTCGATTTGGAAAGCAAGGAAAGCAGACGTCGCGGTATGTCAGACCTTTTGAGATCACCGAGCACATTGGGAAGGTGGAATACATGTTGGCTTTACCTTATCAGTTG
Organism: Viscum album; assembly: GCA_963277665.1. NCBI lineage: Eukaryota > Viridiplantae > Streptophyta > Magnoliopsida > Santalales > Viscaceae > Viscum > Viscum album. Next base: position 424,189,416 of record OY728129.1, read on the forward strand.
AAATCAATCCATGATGTATTCCATGTCTCCCAATTGAATAAATACAACCTGGATTTGTCCCATGTGTTGAGTTGGGAAGAAATGGAGATCGAGCTTGACTTGTCAGTTTTTGAGCAGCCAGTGCAAATAGTGGACTACTAGGAGAAGGTTCTTCGAGGTAAGTCTATTCTAATAGTTTGGGATAATTGGAAGAATGGTATTGATACACATGATACCTGGGAGTACAATTCATGGGTTGAGGATGAGTACCCATTCTTGTTTTCTGATCAAGCCTCTAGTCGACTTTTAGGGATGGAACGTTTTCATTTTGGGGAGAATTGTCACTCCCAAGTTGTTAATTAAAGGTAATTATATTTCATATATTTTTACCCTAACATAACCCCCTAAGTTCCCCCTAATCCCAAACAAATTTGTGTGGCTTTTGAATAATATTTGAGGGGAGAAAGGAGGGTGCATGGTTTAGGTGCACGGTTTTCCAAACCATACACACAAATTGTGCGCCTATGTCTAGGTCATAAAAAATGTTAAATGACTCTTTTTCCCTCTCGAGATTTATCCAAACTCTTCCCTTTCTTCCCCAATTTGACCATTTTATCCATGGAAGCCTCCCAATCCCTTCAAACCTTTATTTGAACGTCATTTTTAAGGGGGGTTTTGTGGGGGAACATCCCACAACAAAAAGTAAGTGTCTCTCCCTCTTAGTTCCTCCCCTTTCTATTAAGTTTCTTCCATTTTTCATGAATCACTAAATGACCATAGGTCAGGGTTTTGAAACTAGGGTTTAAAATTAGGTTTTCCTGGTCTAATATTCTATTTTTAGACATGATCTACCCTCTTTAAGGAGCAGCGGTGGTGCGATTGAGTTTTCACACAAAGGATTCAAGGTTTTATCAAATTTGGTAGGTGATTCCATTGTGTGTGAAATCCTTGTGATTATTTTTCTATGTTTATGGAAATTTCATGTTTATTTAATTTTATTATTGGTGCAAAAATGGTTTTATAGGTGTTTGTAAATCAAATTAATTTTTTGTGCCATTTTTATGTGAAATTGGGGGTTTTCAAGGAAATATTCTATTGATTCATATGGGGATACCCTATAACTACATAGTTTATTTTATTGAAATTTTTTAGGTCTGAAAATATTTTTTTGAGTTTTTATCTCCATTGGTTGTTTCTGTAAAAACTTTTTTTAATGGTGTTTTTAAAACATATGAATTTTTAAGTGCCATGTTTGTGTGAAAATGGAGGTTTTATAAAGATATCACTTGTTGGTTCATATGAGGGTACCCTATAACTCATTTTTTGGTTTAATTGAAGGGTATTGAACTGAAATTTCTATTTTGGTGAGTTAATAGTGTGCACATTGTGTGTTAAGTGGATATTTCAATAAGTTTTGGGTATAAAACAAGGATAGATTTGAGAAGTTGTTTTATTAAAAATCAAAATGTTTTGTTGTGTGTTTTAAGTGGTATAAAGTGTGTATAGATACTTTATTGTTTTTATTTGACCAATAGTGGTGTTTTTATATGAAATGGTATGTGTGTTTAATGCTGAAATTTTTTTATCACAAAGGTGGAAGCCCGAGTACCTAGGTGGGCGGATATGTACTCATACGGCTAGTGATCTGGATGGGTTTTGTCCCTGTTTTAGTGAGCAAATGGATAACGAAAAATCTGACTAAACTATGTGGATGATGTTTGAGGACCACTAGGTTATGGGTATGTTACCTACTAGTGTATTTTTCATGGGAAAGGATTGTGACTTGGATACTTTACACTGAGGTACGAGGTACATAGGGCCCGAGACTATCTAGTTGCCTAGGGGTGTTCCCAGTTTTGGTGCTCATTGGATTTGTGTTACTTACCATTGTATTTGGGTGTGTTTGGCTGTACTTTATAGTAGATAACAACTCTTATTTAAATGTATTAACGTTCTGAATGTTTTATTTTGAAAACTATTTTCAATTGAATGTTGCATTTCTTATAATTTATCACCGCTTTTCTTTACTTAATAAAATTGATTTCTTTTTTACCTTATATTGCATACTCTTTGGAATCTTTGGGAGGTATACTATTGGGCCTAGGATCAAACCCTAATTACACCCATTGGGTGTAAGTAGAATTAATTATGTTTGACATAGGTAAAGGTAAATCCTCGGGTGAAGGTAGTTCAGGTTGTCAGTCCCCTCCTATGGTACGGTGTTGTGGAGAAGGCTCGGGGGTGATGACCCCTTGTCGTGTGGAGTCATTGTGGCTGAATTTATGCTGTTTTTATTATTATTTGGACCTCTTGTACTTTATTTAAAACCATTTATTCAGTTTTATTTCTTTCTTGAGTCTTTTTTGTCATTGAAATTTAAGATTATTATTATTGATTGTTTTAATGTTTTATTATTTCATACTCAGGTAAATCATTCCCAAACAAAATTTAGTGATACTCGGGCACTTTTGCTAGCCTATGGAAATAGGGAACTCCCTTAAGGCCTTATAATTGGTTGGATTTGTTGCCAGTATTTGTGGCGACCAAATTCGGTTCATGACATGCTTTCTCAGACCCAAACAACTATCATTATAGAACAATCAATTTAGTACCATATTGAATTAACCAATTTATTTAGCACAGGTTACAACCATGAGAAACTTAATGCCTCATCTATCAATAGATAATAAAATTTCCAAACATCCTTCACGCATAACTTCACTATCTATTAATTTTAAGGAACAATGATAAAAATTTAACATGCCTCTTTATTATTTAATAATCATACATTACTTGATTTATGTTATTCATCCAATTACCATGAATAAAAATTAATAAAGTGTTGCACAAATAAGAGATAAAACATTATCAAGAAAATTAAGAGGAATAAAATCAACACAACATATACATAGGTGATCACTACAACCCAAAACAAAAAACCATTCTTTTTTTTAGTTTAATCTTTATTAAGGTTAATTACCCCCATTACCCAAAGAGATAAATCATGGTAACCTCAAAATTTAACTTAATATGGGAGAAACAACGAATACCCTACGTCATTGGTTGATTGAAATAGAACCACACTCATAATGATGGAACAAAGGGATCAAACTCCACTGATCTTGAAGAGAAAAAATTCTAAAACATAACCATAACAATCCACACCCACCCATTATTAGAATATATCCCAAACATTAGAGTTATCCATAATGAACATCCATAAAAAAAAGTTAATAAAAAAAAGGCAGAAACAGGAGGGAAAGGTAACTTTAGTCAAGAGCACTAGATTCTCCATGATTTAAGAGGTTATAATCCTTAATGTATATGGTTAAAGGGTGAAAATAGGGTTTGGAATCATCCAAATATCAAAAGAGAAGAAAGGGAACCAAGATGAGGGAGTTTAGTCCCTCTATTTATAGATTAATCCAAAATCGCCTCACCATAGTGTCCTGACATCCCACTATGTCATGGTCCCCCTCAGTCACAAGATATTTAAATCTCTCGAAATAGTTTCCCCTTTCTCACTCATTTTAAAAACAGGTTTCTCCATCATGGTAACCAAGTCCATAGAATGGTTTGAGTTGTGGTGGCCCCTCTGATTCCCACCATGACCAACCACTAAATCATAAAACAAATGATTTTTTTTGTTTCCTCACCACCACACATAGAACCATATCATGGTGATATTTGGCTCCCCATTTCATAGAGGTAGTTCCCTAAAACACCACACTTATAGCCACACCCTCCACTGGGAATTTTAAAGCTACCTGTTTCACACTGGGAAACCACTCAAACGCCACACCCAACACCAAATCCAATTAGATAATTTCATTAACTATTGAAGATCCTAGCAATACACATCCAACATCCAAGAATCCACCACCCAAAATAGACATAACTACACCCTCCACCATGGTGTGGTGACCCTCTAAATGTCCAGAACAGTTCCCTAGCCTATAAAACACTTCCAAAATCCTACCATGGAACCATTGAGCCTTGGAAAATCATAAAGGGTGTATTTTAGAATCTAGGACCTCACATTAGATACTTATTATACAATTATCATCCTTGATAATAAAAACCAAACCTGAAGAGATGAAAAGAAAACAATGTTCATCCAAACAACCACCCTATGAGATACCTCTCAATAATATCATCATCACAGGAGCACAACCATCTCACTTATAGGGTCATTTCAAAAAACTATGAAACACTCTTCTATGGGAAAAAATCATAAAGAAGGAGTATGTCCATAAATAAGTAATAAAGGAAGATAGAACTATTTTATAATCCTAAAAAATATCAAAAACATAAAAACATCATTATAAAATAAGAATCAACTATAAAAAAATTCTTAATACTGAGTGTGCATATGTGATCACATTCTTAGGTTCTCTCTTCCACGTCATCATGTAAACCTAGGACATGAACTAAAGAAATATAATCCCTATGAAATACCTTCTCCTAGTGTTCCTAGATCTCAATAAGATTCTACTCAAAGGTTATAACATCATCAAAATCAATATCACCCAAATAGATGATGTGAAAAATTTCATGAAGATAGAATAAATTTTTGACATGTGAAATACATCATTAATCTAGATCATATGTGGGAGAAATCATAAACAATATGAAATAGATCCAACAAGCGCCAAAACATCAAAATTCCAAATAAACTAGGGAGAAATCCTACTCCCATGACCAAACCTTCACTTCCCATGATAAGGAGTCACCTTGGAGAACACATGATGTCTAAATTCAAACTCCATAAAACTCTTCATATGGTCAGAATAGGACTTCTAATGATATTTTCCACCATTATCCACTCTCAAATCACCTTCACCATCTCTGTCATGCACTTAACTAGTTTCGTCTCAATAACTAATAACTCTCTAACCCCAATCCAACACAACATATAATGGAAAGGTTATTTATACAAATATTCAAATGGTTCCATAATAATGGTGGATTAAAAACTATAATTATAAGTAAACTCAACTAAAGTTAGGTTCTTCACCCATGAAACTCCAAAATTTAGGGCACAATCATGCACCATGTCATAAAGAGTTTAGATGGAATTCTATGTATAATCGTATATCTATGTATGAAAATAATATTTGAGGAATAACTAAGATCCAAAATGATGTTAAAGACCTCTCCACACCCTGGAGGTGAAATGAGGGTCGAGATCAGATATAATCATCTTAGGGACTCCATAAAGCCTCACCACCTCCTCCAAATACTGCCTTAATGCAACATAAATAGTGATCGAATCCTTGATCACCAAGAAGTGAGAATTTTTTTTTAAAATGGTCTATGATTACCCAAATCACATCATGACCTCCTTGATCTTGAGGTATACCAGTGAAGAAGTCCATAGATATGTCTTTACACTTTCATCGAGGAACATCTAATGACTGGAGTAATCTAAAACGAACATGGTGTTCATCCTTCACCTTCTAGAAGATTAAACATATAAACATGGACTCTGAAACAAAACACTATAACCAAGCCCACTAAAACTGGACTCTCAGAGCACGGTACATAGTACATCTTTTTCATTTCAGGATATACTTCTAAGGGAGAGATGTGGAACTTATGGAGAACCACCTCGCACGTCACAGAAAGAATAAAAAACCTCCCCTAAAACAACACCCAAATTTTTACATTATCATACCATCTATAACGCCCTAATATTTTTATTAAATTTATTTTTAATTAATTTTTTTTCTTTGATATCTTACATTACATAGAATAATAAGTTTAGATGAACTGATGAGTATTATTAAAATATTATATATCTTCTATAACCTAGCCATTAAATTAGTGTTAATAAATATAAATAAATAATTTATGAAATAAATATAAAGTTCTAACTCAATATTAATGTGTTGGTAAGTTCTTTGAAAAATAATCACATAATTTTTAGTAATTCACTTTATTATTCACAAATATGTTTTCTTCAAAAATGATTTTTTCTTATTTTTATGAGTGAATATTAATTTCTATAATTTCTAGAAAATTTATCTGAAAAAATTGATATCATTTTGAATTACGAATTTCATGATTATCTTGAAATTATTTTTTGATAATTTTCTAAAAACATTTATTTTTTCAAGGAAGAGTGAAAATATTGATTGTTATTGAAAACTATAATTTATTTTAAAGTCTTTAAAAGGTAAAATTATGTTTTCGATTAGTTTAAAATTTTTATTAGTTAATTTTTATTTAAAATAATTCAATTATGATTTTTTAAAAGTATTTTATATGTTAATTTATTATAAAAACATTTTATGTTTAAAAGGGGAATTTTCATGAAAAAACTGTTTTTACTGGAATTTTGTTGGTTTTCTTTTAAATTAAACTCTAAAAATTATGTGATTTGGTTTTTTAAAAATTGATACCATATTTGGAATAAGTGGGTATATATTTAGTAAATATATCACTTTTATTTTTAGCAAATATGAATAGTAACTATGGTAAAATTTATTACCTCGATAAAGGGTAAAACAAGTTAATTTGGATTTAAAATAAGTGATAAGGCCATAATTTTTCATCATATTTTTTATTGTATGAATTTAATTCTACCCTTGACACCTAAGGATATAAATATATCTATTTAATTGGAACTTTTTCAGGAAAATGACTTATATATTATTTAAATCAAAGAAAGTTACAAAATGTCACTTTCTTTGTCTCAAATATCTATTATGTGTCCACATGGGGAAAAAGGTAGGTGATGAACTAATCTAAGTGTCAATTTTTAACTTAATAAAATTATTTTAATTATATAAATTTATTTTTTATTTTTTGAGCCACATGGATGAGATTAATATGTTTACAATATTTTATTTAATAAAAAGTTGATGATGTCACATTCATGTATTTGATAACTATATCATTTTTAATTTGGTATTATCCAAAAGATATATTCAACTATAAATATTATTTTTAAATATAAAATATTTATCTATATCAATGTATTTTTTTATTTTTTATATAATAAATAAGTACCTTAAATGATTACACAATGATGATGCAGTAATTATTCAATTAATGAAAAAATAAAATAAATTATATTAAAAATATTAAAATAAATTTATGTTGAATTTTTTAAGTTTATAAACTAATTTTAAAGATTTCTATGAAATATTATGGGTTTATTAAATGTTTTTTATAATATATATTTTTTCTTCGTTTTCTTATAGTCAAAGTAATGAATAGTGTGAAAATCGACACTAATGATATTTTATGAAAATAATATTTTATTAAATTATTTAAAAATAAAAAAAATATTAAATAAGTACAACGGTATAATTTGTTGTCAAAATATAATAAATTGGCCATTTATGGTCTAATTTACACTTTATAAGTAAAAATTTCAACCTTTTAATATTGAAAAATTTGTTACCATAGTTAAAATTAAAATGGGTTAACTAAGGGTTAATCAAAATGATAAGGATTAAAATAATAACAAAACTTCTCTAAAATTTATTGGTTTATGATATTACAACATTATCTTATCTTATCTTTGAATCCATAATAATTTCATTTGATTTGGATTGAAAATTAATTTATTATAATTTAATCTTTAAGAAATTCCAAAAGTGCCTCTCACCTTAATTATAAAAGGGCACCACATGCCTCACTTATTTACATCACATTGAGCCTTATAAATTTTACATACCCTAAAAAATTATCTTATAAAATTTTATATACACATTCTAGATATTATTTTTTTTCTCAAAACACAAACCCTAGAGCCCTTTAAAGGATATCCAAAAGAGACATTTCGAAGAACAGGTAATCACTCCAACCGATCACTTTATTTTTCTAATCTTATTTACCTACTCTAAATATATGATTTTTATCATAAAATAATATTTTAAGTATCATAAATATTCTGAAATTTTATTATTATTATGAAAATACCATTATACACCATCTTTCTCATCAAACAATAAGTGAATGTATCTCTTGTACATACGTATGGTTTACCATCTCCACGTAGCAATATAATTCATTTTTCATCACCATATTATATGGATGGGTATTATGATAGTATTAGTGATTATATAGAATATTAATAATATAATTATTACTCTTTAATTATAATATTATTTTTTTCATTATCATCATGCAATCTTTTGAGAAAAGATAACTTCAGTCGTGCGTACATATAGACTATGATCTCCATGATGCGATGTAATTATTATTCACTTATATTTAATATAAATGATAATAAGGTTAATTTATATAAAAAATATATGATATATATAACATAATAATTATTTTATAGAGTTGAATTATTATTTACCTTTCTTTCATTCCAAAAATCAAAAAATGAAAATATTGTTCATGCGAACGTACGACTTACCACCTCCATGAACGATGTAATTTGTCTTTATATATATACCTTTTATGAATGATCATAAATATTTATGTAATGAATATATTTTTTTTTTAAATCATGATTAATATTCTGGGAATTATTTACCATGATAAAAGTATACAGATCAGGACTACCAAACTTAAACATTATTTGAAAATGAAGCAGTTATCACCGAAAACAGTGATTTTAATAACAAATTATTAATAAATGGGTGATAAGATATTATAAAAAAAATACATGATATTATGAATATATATTTATTGAATACATGTATAATAAATTCATATTTATTATACAGTAGGTTTCAATGTGGATAGATAAGTTCAAGACTTAAGGTAGGGGATTTTTGTCTTGCTTTTATTTTTATGGGACACATACCTTATAAAAAACTTGTTTCTTTTGTGTAGTGTATATACTACCCATGAATATTTTTTAATAGTATTATACTCAATATTTTGGTATTTCAATATCCATATAATTTTATTTCTTTCACGTTTTATTTTATTCAATTGATTATAAAGTGTTGAGGTTTTATTTCACAATCTCATCATTATTCGATATTATTTCCATTTAAGGAACCATGGGGGAATATTTCTCTTCCATGTCCATGATTTCTAAATATTTTTTCAAAAAGTTTTATATTATTCTCCTATTAATGTTTAAATTAATTTTTACCCATGTTTGGATGTTTACAAAACAGTTTGAAAAGAATATTTTTTTCGTTTTCTCAATAAGGCTCTTTGTGACTTTTCCAACAAAAATGAATAGAAATAATGATTTTATTACTTACACATAATTATAATATTTTCCTGATTTCATGAATAATTAATGACTTAAATATTCATTAATAACATTAAAATTTTATTTTCAAAGAAAATTTTTTCCTTTGTAATTGTACGACCTTTTAAAAAAAATCAAAATTGAAAGGGTATTTTCCTCATAAATTATTTCAAGTGATCTTTCAAAATAATTTTCAATCAAATAAAATATTATTTGAAGTTACTTATATTTTAATGTGGTGTGATCCAAGGAAACCATTCTTATTATTTCTCTTAATGGTTTATGTTTATGATGGAATTATGTTTATGAATTCTGTTTCTTTTCCATGAGTTATCTTAAGATGAAATCATTATGAAACCCATTTCTTTTTATGATTTCTGATATGATGAATGATTTATATTCTTGTGGCACACATATGTATGGTTTTCATTTTGTGATGGATGAGACCTATATCTCCCTCTAATACATTGGTAATGATTTTTATCTCATGACATAGATAGAACTGGAATGGGGGTGAACTCAGTTCATTAAGGGACTTTGTCCACCATGATAGTCGTGGGAGTGAAATTTAACTACTATTATGGTTTAGGGAGTGGACACATTCCACTGTGATATTCTAGGAAAATATACTTTACTACTATTTTAATTATTTTTTATACTTATGTGTTTTCTAGATGTCCATGTCTTATTCCAATGTTATTCTCTTATAGCTCATGTTCTTTGATTATCATATGATCTATGTCTTATGAAATACCAATATTTATTCCATGAATCATGATTTTGATATTTTATATGAAAGTAATGGTTTCCAAATGTTATTCTCATGTTCTTATAAACTTATGTTCATGTTATGACTATTCATATCTTATGTTTACCCATATTGTGCATCTGAGCTCACCCTTTCTTATGTTTTATTTCCCCAAGTTATAAATAAAGGTTTTACATAGGGGTACTAAAGTGGAATATCTTTATGGGAAACATTGAATATCATCCTCTAGAATAGAAGTTTTTGTTCCAAGTTTCCAAATGCACTAAACTATTATGGTCCTTGGGCATATTGTTGTGTAATGTAATGAATATCCATATAAAAATATGTAATATCCATGTATGAAAAATCTTGTGTCATTATAGTTGGTATCAGAGGAAATTTTTAGTCAACCTTTGGAAACTAGGATGAGAAAACCTTAGTAAGATATCTAAGGATAAGTCTAATTATAGGTTATATTTCTATAATTTTGGTAATAATCATGAATAACCTAGTATTAAACCAAAGATCTTATATATTGAAAGTAATTTACCTTGATTGTGTTTTTTTCAATATGATTAGTGTTTATCACACTATAATTTTGTTTTTAGTTAATGTATATAACTCAAAGGAACCATGTTATTGCTAAATGTGATAGGAAATGAAATGATTTTCCTCTTGAGAAACTGAATGTTATGGGAGAAGGAATTCTAAAACTCTTTTATATGATCATAGAACTTTATCAAGATATGAATCATGCATCATTTTCAAATGAACTAAGGAGGGAACAATGTTTTGTTGAGTCCTTCATGAGTCAGTGTCCACCTTCTTTTAGTGGTTCTTCTGATCCACTATTGGTTGATCAATGGATCAATGCCACTAAAAAGATATTTTCGGTCCTCAAATGTTCAAAACATGACAATTTCCTTTTGGTTTTCTATTATTTGTAAGGTGAATCATATCAATGGTGGAATATTATCAAGAATATGAGGTAATGGAATGAAATTGACTCTATAGAATGGGATTAGTTGAAGAAATTATTTTTCAATAATTACTTTCCTTGTATTGTTCATACAAATATGGATAAGGAGTTCCTTGAGGTAAATAAAAAAAGATGATGAATCTATTGGAACCTGTGATGAAAATTTTACAATATTGGTGAGGTATGATTCTGGTATTATCATACAATATTAAAGTATGGATGACCTATTATTCAGTGGCTTAAAACTAGGTTTCTTAAGTGTGTTATCCATAATATTCTTGGTTGATTTAAAGAAATAATATTATGTTCCATCAAGGTGGAAATGGTGTTTTTAGTTATGTATCTATCTCATGGTTTTGATGGTAAAATTAATATGGAGTTTAAAAGAAAATATAAAAACCATGGAGAGAAGACGATGAGTTTCCCTTTATGTTCAAAGTTCAGTAAGAAGCATGGTGGAAATTTTCTTAAGGGGAATATAAAACATTTCAAGTGTGGATGGAATTCCATCTAGAAAATGAATTTTGAAGTAATGGTAAGAAGTTATCTAATGATACGAATAGAGAGAAGGCTTCATTGAATGAACCCATCACGTTTCAATGATTCAAGTGTAAGTAAAATGGGAATTATTCTAATCAGTCCCCATATATAATGGTTAACAATGATGGTCGACATGAGGAACCTCTTAAATCTAAAGACAAAGAGAAATCTCATGCGTTCACTATTGGAGATGTGGAGTATGACAACAATTTGGTGGAATTATTGAGTGTTTGTGTATTTTAATTAAAGAATAATGTTGTAGACATACTTTTATGGTATTAAAGAATAATGAAAAAGATAAGGATTAGTCTGATTTAGTTTTTCCATAAGGGTTTTAAATAATATATTGAATGATGCCGATAACCATGAAAAGTGATTGAGGTGGTAAGGTGATATTTTTTAGAAAACATTATTAAGGGAAAGATAACCCTTAATGTGTAAATGATAAGATAAAGAGATGTTTGATTGTGATAAAATAATGGGATCATATTGATGGCCTTGTCATTTATTAGTAATATGACTATGATGTGGTTTATAATATCATGAATTGATTATATATTATTTTTGGATTTAAGGTATGAGGAAAAAATTATTTTTTGAAATCGTGCAAGTTTTAACTAAGGTTTTAAGGTAATTTGGTTTATTACCATGTTTCAATCGAATACATTATAATTTTATTCACATGTTTGGTATGTGACAATTAATACCAATATCAATTTTTTTGGTGGATTAATGATAAGTTGATTTTGGAAAATTAGTGAACTTCTTTCAAAAGATTTGGATTTTTATCTTCTAGAAGGTTCATAAGGGTAAACAATTATGAAATTTTTTAAGTTTAATTTTGGATGAAGTTTTAGTGATTAATGTATAACTTCACCATATGAATATTTAGGCATATTAGATAAATTTTACTAACCATTTTGTTATAATGATAATTAGATACCGAAGTAACCACTTTTCATCCCATTGTGGATCTTATGATCCACAAGTCCTTTAGAAATTATAGTTTCTTGGAGTAATAGATGAAGTATAAATTGATCAAAGCACAACCAAAGAGATATATTTTAATTATTAAATGAAATAAAGTAATTATATCATTTAAAAGGATTTTGAAATAAAATGTTATCATATTATCATTATTTTTTATGATATCAATGACCTTCTTAGACCTATTTTGTCTATTTTATTGTGGTCATTAACTTTATCTTGGTCATGTTATATATCACTCTCATTTAGTTATTGGGGATTATTTTTACCTTTAGAATAAATCTTTTAATTCTTTTACTATGAGTAAACCCATTTATGAATTACTTCAAGTAACCTTTATGTTTCCAAATTTCCCTTTTCAAGGGAAGTTTTATTATTCAGTTTTATGATGTGGGTTTCTATGAATAAATTATCAAATGTTAAAATATTTGATGATTGAGATGAATTTTTATGGAGAAATTCATTTTAAGGGGTGTATAATGTAAAACCCAAAAATATTTATGAAATAGATTTTTAAATAATTTTATTTCTTTGATAACTTGTGTTACACGCAATATCATGTTTTGATGAACCATGAAATATTATTAAAATATTATATATCCATTATAACCTAGTAGTTAAATTAGTGGGAATAAATATTAGTAAATAATTTATGAAATAAATATAAATTTTAAACTCAATATTAATGTATTTTTAAGTGTTTATAAAAATTATTACACCATTTTTAGTGATTCACTTTATTCTTCAAAAATACATTTTCTTCATAAATGAGTTTCTATTATTTTTTATTAGTGAATATTATTTTATAGAAGTTATATAAAATGTATTTTCAAAAATTAATTTCTTTTTGAATTCATAATTTCAATATCATCTTAAAATTATTTTTTCATAATTTTATGAAAACGTTTATATTTTCAAGGAATAATGAAAATAATATTTTTTATTAAAAAATTGTGTTTTATTTTAAATTATTTACAAGTTAAAATTATGATTTGGATTAGTTTTAAATTTTCATTAGATAATATTCATTTAAAATAATCTAATTATCATTTTTTAAAAATATTTTATATGTTAATTTAATACAAAAACATTTTATGTTTAAAAAGGGAATTTTCTTGAAAAAATGTTTTTCCTAGCATTTTTTAAGTTGAATTTAAATTAATTTCTACACCTTATATGTTTTGAATTTTGAAAAATAGATAACATATTTGGAATCAGTGAGTCCAAATTTAATAAATATGTGACTTTTATTTTTATTCAAAATGAATAGCAGTTGTGGTAAAATTTAATACCACGATAAAGGATAAAATATGTTAATCTCGATTAAACATAAGTGACAAAACCATAATTTTTCTTGCTATTTATTATTTTATTAATTTAAATCTACTATTAAAACCTAAGGATATAAATTTATATGTTTAATTGACACTTTTCCAAGAAAATGACTTATATATTATTTAAATCAGAGAAACTCACACAATTTCACTTTCTTTGAATTAAATATCTCTTATGTGTACACATGAAGAAAAAGGTAGGATATGAATGAATATAAGTTTAAATTCTTAAATTAATAAAGTTATTTTAATTATATAATTTATTTTTTATTTTTTTCCACTTGGAAGAGATTATGATGTTTATAATATTTTATTTAATGAAAAGTCAACGATGTCACATTCATGCTATTAATAACTATATTGTTTTTAATATGGTGTTATCAAGAAGATACATTCTACTATAAATATTATTTTTTAATACAAAAGATTTATATACATCATGTTATTTTATTTTTATTTTTTATAGAAGAAATAATTACCATAAATAATTAGACAACGATGATACAGTAATTATTTAATTAATAAAAATATAATATAAATGGAATTAAAAATATTAAAATAAATAAAATTTGAATTAATTAAGGTGATTTATGAATTTTATATATTTTTATAACATATTAGTGGTGTATAAATTATTTTTTTCAAATATATCTTATTTTTTTGATTTTATTAAAGTCAGAGTAATGAATAGTGTCAAAATTGACACTAATTATATTTTATGAAAATAATATTTTATTAAATTATTTAAAAATAATAAAAAACTAAATGATTAAAAATGGATAATTAATTATCAAATATATAATAAATTGAAAATTTACTGTTTAATTTACTGTTTATAAGTAAAAATTACAACCTTTTAATATTGAAAAAGGTACTACTATAATTAAAATTAAAATTGTTTAACTAGGGGTTAATAAAAATGAAAAGGATTGAAATAATACCAAAACTTTTATAAAATATATTCATTTAAGATATTAAAATAATATTCTATATTATATTATAATCCATGTCCATTTTGTATCATTTTTATAGAATTTTAATTTATTATAATTTAATCTTCTAAAAAATTCAAAAAGTACCCATCACCTCAAATATAAAAGGGAACCTCCTCCCTCACATCTTCACCTCACATTAAGCCTTATAGATAGAACATACCATAAACATTTATATTCTAAAATTCCCAATCAAAATTCTAGAGTTTGTTTCTCTCAAAAGACCAGCCCTAGAGCCCTTTAGGGGAGACCCAAAGGAGACATTTTGAAAAAGAGGTAATCACTCCAACCAATCACTTTATTTTTCTACACTTCCTTAAATTCTATAAATATATGATATTTATTATAAAATTATAAATTAACTATCCTAACTATTCTTACATTTTATTATTAATATTTAAACACCATTATACAACCTCTTTTCCATTAAACAAAAAGTAAAAGTATCACTCCTACGTGTGTACGGCTTACTATCTCCACGGAGTGATACAATTCATTTTTCATCAACATATTATATTTAAATATATTATGATAGTATTAATGAATATATATGATATTTATTTTATAATTATATATCTATAATTATAATATTATGTCCACCTTATCATCATCCAATCTTTTGAGAAATGATCATGGCGCTCTTGTGTATGTACGGACTACCATCTCCACGATGTGATGTGATTAGTATTCAATTATATATCATATGGATGGTAATGAGGATGATTTATATGAAAATATATGATATATATAACATAATAGTGATTATTTATAGGTTTATTATTATTTAGATTTCTTTCATTCCATAAATAGAAAAATTAAAACAACATGCATGCGTACGTACGGCCTACCGTCTCCATGAATGGTGTAATTCCTTTTTCTATATCTACTTTTTATGAATGATTATAAATATGTATATAATTAATATATATAATTTTTAAACCATTTTTAAAATTATATAAATTAAAACCATGATCAAAGTATAATTACTAGGACTATGAAACCAAAACATGCTTCAAAAACGAAGCAGTTTTCACCCAGAATAGTGATTTTAATAACAAATTATTAATAAATGGATGATAAGATTTTATAAAAAAATTAATACATTATATTATTGATATATGGTTATGTAATAAATTTATAATATACTCATATTTATTATAAATAAGGTTTCAACATGGATGAATAAATTAAAGACTTAAGGTAAGGAATTTTTGTCTCACATTTATTTTTGTGGGACACATGCCTTATACACTACTTGTTTCTTTTGTGTGGTGTATATACTAATCATGAATGTTTTTTAAGAGTCTTATACTTAATATTATGGTATTTACATATCTATTTAATTTTATTTCTTTCATGGTTCATATGATTCAACTGATTACAAAGTGGTAAGTGTTTATTTCACAATCTCATCATTATTCAATATTTTTTCTGTTTAAGTATCCACTAGAGAATATTTATATTACATGTATATTCTTTTTAAATATTTTATAATATTATCATGTGAATTTTTAAAATAAATTTTACACATTTTTAAATTTTTAAAAAATGGTTTGAAAATAATATTTTTTTTCTTTTATAAACATGGCTCTTTTTTACTTTTCTGAAGAAAAAAAATATAGAAATGATATTTTTTACATATACAACATGAGTGAATTTTCTAGATTTCATGAAAATGACTTTAAGCTTAATTTAAATGTTTACAAGGTTATTTTCAAAGATAATTCGTTCCTTTGTAATTACACATCCTTTTAGAAAAATTAAAATTGAAAGGATATTTTCATCAAGAATTATTTCAAGTGATCTTTCAAAATCATTTTTCATATAAAAACATTTATTTGATGTTAATTATATTTTAATGAGGTTTGATCCAAGGATACAATTATTATTATTTCTATTAATGGTTTATGTTTATGATGGAATTGTGTTTATTAATTCTATTTCTTTTCCATGAGTTATGTTATTATGAAATGTTTATGAAACTCATTTCTTTTTATGGGTTCTGATGTGATGAATGATATATATTCTTTTGAAACACATCTGTATTGTTTTAATTATGTAAATTGTGGGACTTATATCTCCCTCCAATTAATTGGGTAATTAATTATATCTCATGAGATATACATAACTAGAATAGGGAGTAAACTCAGTTCAGTAAGGGACTTTTTCCACCATGATAGTTGTTTCCGACGCTTTCGCTGGGGCACGCGCATCCGTCTGTGAGGACGTGCAGCTGTTGCCCCACATTCCCGCTTTCCAAAGGCGGGCGGCATCCGCTCCTTATTCAGGGATGTCTGCTCCTTGATCGAAACCAGGATGATGGGATGTTGGTTCTTCCTTCCGTGGATTCCTCCTCGGAACTCGTCACCTAGTCTGGGTCTCCCTTATAGATTTAATACGTGGTTCGTGAATCTCATTCCTGGTGCCATATCTTTATGGATGCCGGTTAATTACAGTACTTCTATTAGGACATTCCATGGGGTCCTGACATGGTAGCAACCTTCTGTCAGAGTAGATGACAACATCAGGCATATCAGGGCATCTCTGGGTGCGTGGACATTGGGGAACCTATATTCTTCCTCATAAGAGGGCATCTCAAGGGTGTAGAACCTGAGGCATCCCACGTCGAATGTGGGGAACCATATTCCATAGGCATGTACCTGAGTTTTTCCTCATCTTCCCATGTTTAACACAGGGTATCTAGTATGTTTAACGTCTTGCGAAGACGGTTACGCCAAAGGCGTGCCATCCGAAGTTTTCCTCAGGCATATCATGTTTATCATGAGGTAGGTCGTGAGTTTAACATCTTCCGGAGATGATTTCGCCAAAGTCATGTCTTCCGAGGTTTTCCTTGGGCATCTTATGATTATCACGAGGTAGGATGCGAGTTTAACCTCTTGTAGAGATGATATGAGAGTGATCAAAACGTCCAATAGAGACGGATCATATTGGTATATCCTAAGGAGGGAATACCTGGAAGATAGATGGATTAGAACACTAAATGAGGATAAATCCTAGGTGGTGCTCTCTAAGGAGGGGAGATGTCACACCGTAATGGATGATCTAAACACCACTGAGGGCGGATCAGGAAGTGTGGACCCCAGGATGGGGGACACCATGGTTTACCATTTGCTGGGATTGAACCTCATGGAGGTTTCCTGAGTACCCTATGTAGACAACAGGGATCAAAACCCACGTAGTTCTAAGGGGTGATGAATCAGGGTGTACACAGAGGACAACGACCCGGAGACATACTAGGGATTATGCGTGGATAGCGGCCCATGTACCGCTAGGAGTAGCGAGGAGGGTGGATGACATGATCCCAGCGGGATGTGGTGGCCCGGGTGAGAATCAGGATGGATAATGGAGAGTTGAATGAAGTGGAGGGGGAATGAAATGATACTATCACAAGGGCAATGTTGAAGTTGGGCTTGAGCCTCAAAAAAACTTCTTACGTATCCCCGTGGTAGGGAATCAAAGTCTACGTAGTTCGGGATGGGGTCGGTGAACCGACGTAAAGGTGGACCTTGGCCCGATGGTGTTGTCAGCGAACCGATGTGATGGTGGACCTTGGTCTGATGGGTGTCGTCAGTGAATCGACGTGAAGGTGGACCTTGGTCTGATGGGTGTTGGTCTTGAACCTCAGGGAGGCTTCCTACGTACCATTCCTTAGCACGGATCAAAGGCCGCGTAGTTCAAGATGGATGCCGGAAGGCCGCTGTGAAGGAGGACTAGGGGTCTAGGTGGTGGTGGGCTTGAACCTCGTGGAGTCTACCTACGTACCATGTCTTAGAACGGATCAAAGTCCTCGTAGTTAAAATGAGATTTGGAATACAGTTTAACGTCATGCGGGACGGGGGTGAACCGACGTGAATGAGGTCGGAACGACCGGGTGACGGGCTTGAACCTCATGGAGGCTTCCTATGTACCATGCCTTGACATGGATCAAAGTCCTCATAGTTCAGGCTGGGTTTTGTCAGCGAATCGACATGAAATTGAACTCGGGGGGTCCACTGGTGGTGGTCTTGAACCTCGTGGAGGCCTCCTACGTACCACGCCTTAGCATGGATCAAAGTCCTCGTAGTTTGGGATGGTCACAACGGCTTACCGCTGGGCCAAAATGTAGTTTAATGTAATGCGGGATGAGATTGAACCCTGACGTGAATAAACGATGTGCGATGGGCTTGAACCTTGGGGAGGCTTCCTACGTACCATGCCTTAGCATGGATCAAAGTCCCCGTAGTTCCGTTGTGCAGATTAATGTCATGATGGACAGGGCATACAGTTTAACGTCATGCTCGACGGGGTGGAACTCGACGTGAAGGAATGACTGAGTGGTGGGCTTGAACCTTGTGGAGGCTTCCTACGTACCATGCCTTAGCATGGATAAAAGTCCTCATAGTTCACATGAGATGGGGGTCAGGGTCGGCACTCACTCTAAGCTCACGTGAGTCATGCTCGGTGCGAGAAACAAGAGGTTGCAGGGACCTAACGATCACGTCGTGAAGGATGCGTCCATGGGAAACGAATAGGGGCTTACGCGTTAGGCGGCCCATGGTGTTGGGACTTACTCCAGGATGGAGGCCCAAGGAAAAGGATGATGATAGTTTCGGTCTTGAGCCATGAAGAGGCTTCCTACGTATCCCTATGGCAGGGAATCAAAGTCCACATAGTTCTTCTAATGACGGCTTACCGCCGATTGGGGGTTTCAATGGCTTACCGCTAGATTGCGTCATAACGGCTTACCACTGGATAAGGATGTGAATGGTTTACCACTAAATGGGGTCGCAACGGCTTACCGCTGGATGAGGATGTCAAAGGCTTACCGCCGAATGGGGTTGCAATGGCTTGCCGCTGGATTGGGTCGAAACGGCTTACCGCTGGATAAGGATTTCAACGGCTTACCGCTGCATAGGATCACAACAGTGGATGCGGCTTACGCGAAGAAGCTTCCTGGGTCTCACAAAAGAGCGGCAATGGTGAATGGGGCTTACGCTAGGATGTTGTCAGGGTGTCGTTATGGAGCGGCAATGGTGGATGGGGCTTACGCAAAGATGATGCATGTGTGCCGCTATGGAGCGGCGATGGTGAATGGGGCTTACGCAATGAAGCTACCCGGGTGCCATAATGGAGCGGTAATGGTGGAAGGGGCTTACATAAGGAAGCTGCCCGGGTGACGCTATGGAGCAGCAATGGTGGATGGGGCTTATGCACGGAAGTTGCTTGGGTTCCGCTATGGAGCGAAAATGGTGAATGGGGATTACGTTAGGAAGCAGCCCGGGTGCCGTTATGGAGCGGCAATGGTGAATGGGGCTTACGCAAAGATGATCCCTTTGATTTCTTCCTCATCTCTGGTAATGAGAGAATCCCAACTCACTGGTGGGTTGAGGACTTCACCTATGCGCTAGTGCACAAGCGGGATATCGCCAAGGGGCGTTGGAATCATGCCACTATAGTCATGGAATTAAGTGTCTTACGCTTGGAGCATAAGGCATCTCTTGTTTAGTGCAAGAGGCATCCTATGTTTGGAACATAGGGATTACTACAGTTTAAAGTCTTGTAGGTAGGACTATTGGCATCTCATGTTAGGAGCATGAGGCATCTCTTATTTGGAGCAAGAGGCATCCTATGTTTGGAACATAGGGATTACTACAGTTTAAAGTCATGCAGATAGTACTATTAGCATCTCATGTTAGGAGGATGAGGCATCTCTTGATTGGAGCAAGAGGCATCCTATGTTTGGAACATAGTTCATACTACAGTTTAGAGTCATGCAGATAGGACTATTATCATCTCATGCTTGGAGCATGAGGCATCTCTTATTTGAATCAAGGTGCATCCTATGTTTGGAACATAGGGAGAATACTACAGTTTATAGTCATGTAAGTAGGACTGTTGGCATCTCATGCTTGGAGCATGAGGAATCTATTGATTGGAGCAAGAGGCATCTTATGTTTGGAACATAAGGCATTACTACAGTTTATAGTCATGTTGGTAGGACTGTTGGCATCTCATGTTTGGAGCATGAGGCATCTCTTGATTGGAGCAAGAGGTATCCTATGTTTGGAACATAAGGCATTTCTACAGTTTATAGTCATGTTGGTAGGACTGTTAGGCAGAAGGTGACTAGAAATGGTTGGTTTTGGTACTTACGCAAGGGAAGCCCTTTCTGGTTCAACCTGGCATAGGATCCATGTGATTAGGTTTGGAGTAGTTGACTGAGGAATGGTTCGACTCGAGGTACTTGGGGAATTTATGATGAGAATCTCAACTCACGACATGTGAAAGGGACCAAGAGGAATATGTCGACTCAAGGTGTTTCATGTTGTGTGGAGGAGTCTCTCAAATCATGGTATTTCAAAGGTGGAAGGAGGATGTGCATAGGGGTGAAATGGAAAATCCTGACGTCCCGGCCCGAAAAGTTCGCGATGCGACTCTCCATTTTTCATGGGGGTCTGTGACGGTAGCAAAGGGACCGGCCCGGGACCACAGCCCGGCACTGACCCCGAGTAGGGGTGCGGGGGTGCAGCCCCCATGGTATAGACCGGTGGGTTCGGAGGTCATAGCATCGAAAAAGAATAGGTCTTCGTGAAGTAGCTTCGCGGAACAAAGGGGCTCGGGGAGCATGGGGTCTCGCGGAGCATAGACTCGCGGATCAACATCACGGAGCATGGACTCACGGAGCATCATTGCGGAGCATGGAATCGCGGAGAATGGTTTCGTGGATCATCGTCTCACGGAGCATGGAATCGCAGAGCATGGTCTCACGGAGCATGGTCTCGCGGAGCATGGACTCGCAGAGCATCGGCTCACAGAGCAGCAACACGAAGGAAGCTGCTCGCGGAGCATGGCCTCGCAGAGCCACAAAGTGGAGCTCCGTGGACTGGTAGATCGGCCACCCAAGAGGTGAGAAAATGGCCTTCTAGAGAAGGGGGTCGAGCTGGGTATTTATAGGCAAGGGGCGCCGCGAACCAAAGCTCATGCGGTGTGAAGGGGGAATTCGGTTGCTTCGCGGTGGGTCGCGAACGTCAACTGGATTCGTAGAGCGGTACTGCCTCCTCTGATTCGTGGCGGGTTCGCGAACGTCATGGAATTCATGGAGAGTTACTACCTCCTGTGCTTCGCAGCACATCGCGAACTTCATTCGGGTTCGCGGAGCATCCCGCCTCATTGCTTCGCGGCGGCGATCCATGATCACGGAAGGGGGCTTCGCGAATGGGCTTTACGAACCAGTTTTCCAGCCCAACTTGAAATTTCCATAACTCCTAATCCATAGCTCCATTCGGTACCTAAGACCTACTAAATCAAAGCTTGCGAAATGGACTACGATCTTGGATCATGTATGGAAGCATTTGGAAAATTTTTTGGGGATGTGTTTTCCAGTACCAACAAATGCCACCCCTAAGAACGGGGTCCAACAAGGATGAGGAGGGCGAGGCGGACCGCATTCTGAGGAAACGACTGAGGAAATCGCGTGCCCTAGTGTCCATTTCATCTCGATCGTATTGAAGAGACAGTAGACTAAATCTCTAAACCCGCGTGATCCATGCTCAGTGCGGGAAACAAGAGATAATAGGTGCTCATGTACGAGAGTGTTAAACAATGGAAGGAGTGCATGTGACATGGATCACCATATGGGAGAATCCTGAAAGAGAGAGGGGTCATGGATAAAGAGAATGGCTCTCTGGACGGTAGTCCTGCTTCTCCCGCCCTACTCTAGTGCACGAGCGGGGTAACTCCAGGGGCATTAGAATTAATCCGAACAGAGGGAAGTGGAAGATGTGAATCAAGATACCCAAAATTCGGAAAACTGTGCAGGTGGCGTGACAATAAAATACAACCATTAATCATGGCAGAGAAACGGTATCCTTACTATGTTATCCTGATATGGGGACAAAAAATAAGGGTCGACCGTTGACCATGTTCAAAACACAGGGCCATGTCACCAATGTTGTTGATCAATCCTTCGGGACTTTGTCCTAGGATAGTAGGTGGACCATAGGTCGAGCGTCCATACTGTTAGGGGGTCCTTCCAAACCTGAAAGAGGATGAGGATCCGAATAAAGGGGCACGCAAAGCATGGGATGTGGAGTGATGGTTTGTTCGAACAGAATCCAATACTCATGAAATTATGCCACCGTGGTGGGAGTAAGCTAGATGGGCGCATCGGTTTGATCATGGATCATTCCTTCTTTAAGATAGGGCCTCTCTGGCAAGGGGTTCTATCGCTTCCCAATATCATCTTAGGGAATCCCAAACTAGTTCAGGGCAGAGTTGTGGTTGTTTGGTTCCCTACAAGAGGTTCGAAAAAGGGTATGGAAAAGGGGAAGAACAGGTTTTACAACTCCTAGGGGATGGACCCTGGGAAAAATGTCGGGGTGTCTCTACGTATCCCATAAGGATGAGAATCAAGTCGTACGTAGTTCTAGAGGCACAGTTTAACGTCATGTAGGACGAAGAGAAGCTTGGTCGCATCGGTATATATCCCACCAAAACTACTAAGCCCACGTGATTCATACTCGATGTGGGAAACAAGAAGTAATGGAGGACTTTCTGGATGCAAGCAGAGGCAGGGTCAGGGCGAAGGGACATTCGGCGTATACCGGCCCAATGATGCTAACACGCCCGTGTGGCGCCCCTAGATGCGCGAAGAGATAAAGCTGAGTATGTCGGAATTCCACTTGAACATGAGGAAGTGGAAATGTGTGAATCATGATGCTCAGAATTTGGATCACAATGATGGTGGCGTGGTGATGGAGGATAACTATTAACTGTAGTGGAAAAACAGTATCTATATCGCATTTAGCCTAGAATGGGGACAAACAAATGAGGATCGACCATTGACCATGTTCGAAACATGGTACCATGTCACAAATTTTGTCGGAAGTCTTCGGGGGCGTTGGCCCAGGACGGTAGGTGAGCCGATACGGCATGGGACCAGGCCGTTAGGGGATCCCTTCAGACATGCAAATGGATGAGGATCCAAATGGAGAGCACGCGAAGCTTGGACATGAAACGTGGGGTTGTCCCCATGAGAATTCCGCACTTCAGGCTTTCTCAAAACACATATGGATACATTAATAAGAGTGTTAGATAGAAGGAGTCAAGTCCCTCCCCATAGGGAGATCTTAGTTTAGGGTCGTAGAACTCGGACCATGGATGGGAACCAGGGATGTGTACGGCTCGGTGAACAACCCGACGTGGATGAGGGAATAACCCCACACCACACCACATGCCAAACCCCGTGGGAGGGGTTTTAGGTCAAGGGACCGAAAACCAGAGTTGAGTTGGGCCTGAGGCAAAGTGCTCAGGCGTTCCTACGTACCCCATAAGGATGGGGGTCAAGCTACACGTAATTATTTAAAGGGTCTTAGTTTAAGGTCTTAGAACTTGGACCATGGTTGGAAGGAAACATAGGAGGCACATGGTGGGATAATTACAATACCTGACGTGAATAGGAACTGGGGGTTCTAACGACCACATGTTCCTTGGAGAGGCTTTAGGTCAAGAGACCGAAAATGAGAGTTTAGCTGGGCCCGAGGCCAAGTGGTCAGGCATTCCTACGTACCCCATAGGGGTGGGTATAAAGCTACACATAGCTCTTGAAAGGTAGAACAGTAAGGTACCAGTGTCGGGGGAAGGGGGGGTGTGGGCACGGACCTACCACCAAAGGAAGCAGAATTTGATAAATCTTGTTTGTTCTTTAAGGTGAGTGGTTTTTTTTGTGAAGCGGCACACCTAGGGTAGCAAGCCCTAGTGTCGCCACAAGAATCAAGCCATGATAGGAGTTGACAAATGGTATGGCATGTGACCAATACCCAACGTGATGTCCCCCATGATGAGGTTTTCACAATGCAGTTCCGTTTTTCATCGTGCGGCCAGGATGATAATGTCACAGTATAGGGTCATGTGATGGGACAAGCATGTATTTTAATGTCATGTAGTGCAGACGTAGTAGAGGCGATGCTAGGCAGGGAATGTGCGCAGTGTCATGAAACACAATCGATGGAGACATGATCCCACATCACACTGTACGCCACTCTGAGAGGGAGACCTCAGGCCGAGGGGACTATATAGAGGTAAGAGGTGAAAAGGGGGGGAGATACTAGCTCCCCAAATGGGCTGGACCCGAAGACAAGGCGTCCGGGCGGTCCTACATATCCCATCAGGATGGGAATCAAGCTGAACGTAGTTCTAGATGGATCTTAGTTTATGGTCTTAGATCTCGGACCATGGGAACCCCAAAGGACGTCGTATTGAAACTTTTTCCCCCTAACATGAAAAGGTGCTTTGAGGGATAGCGCCAAAAGTGTCGAGATTCCACCTGGACATAATGGGGTGAAAAATGATGTGAATCATGCAACCAACATTCGAGGACTAAAGGGGCTGGCGTGATAATAGAGGATTACTGCTGACTATGTTTGCAACACAGCATCCTATCTCGTTAGCCTGAAATGGGGACAAACAAATGAGCATCGACTGCTGACTATGTTCATAACGTGGGATTTGTATCAATTTTATGTCTGAAACCCTCGGGGGAGTTGGCCCGTATCGGTAGGAGATCCCTTGGGCGTTATATCCAGGTCGTTCATGGGGGTCCCTCCGGGTGTGAAAGGTAATGGTAGCCCGAATGGAGGGAAACACAAATCTTGACAAGTGGAAGGAACTTGACCCAGTTGAATCTGACACTCTTGGTCCTAGACCAGAGAAATCTTAACACATGGTTGAACCACTGGAAGGGGTCAAGAGACTCAACTTGAGGGTAACCAAGAGATGGAGGGTTCCCGGGAGAAGGGGGCATGGTGCCAAAAACCCTGTATCATACCTACATATCCCCCTCCTAGAGAGGGACAGGCCAAGGGGCCTAGGTGACCGGGAGATCGGGAGATCTCTAAGAGGTGGGGATGGACCCAAAGTCTAGACATTCAGGTGGTCCTACGTATCCCATGAGGATGGGAATCAAGCCACACATAGTTATGAAATGATCTTAGTTTATGGTCATAGAGCTCGGACCATGGATGGTGACAACTTCCCGAGTAAGCGCAGACATCAACCTGGTCCCTAATCCTACGTGAGTTAAACTCAGTGTGGGAAACAAGGGGGGAGATCCTTATCACAATAATTGGGGCGTCCATCAAAGGGGAGTCGACAGAGATCCCTGAAGGACACCTTTAATGTGGCTTTGTCCCCGTAACGTGCAGATGCGCACTGAGGAGTGGTACCAAGAGCTTCGAAACTCTACTTGGACATGATGAGACTAGAGAAGGATGTGAATTGTGTAACAGAAATTTTGGGCTTAATGGGGTTGGCTTGGAGATAGAGGATAATTGTTAACCATGGCGGAAAAAAGTCTCCATATCACGTTAACCTGAGGTGGGAACAACAAACGAGCATCGACCGCTGACCATATTCGCAAAGATGGATTTTTATCGATTTTTTGTCTGAAACCCTCGTGGGTGTTGGCCCGTAACGGTAGGAGAGCCCTTTGGCGTGGTATCCAGGACATTCTTGGGGGTCCCTCTGGGTGTGAAAGATGATGGAAGCCCTGATGGAGGGATACACAAAGCCTGAAAAGTGGGTGCGGACGTGTCCGAGTAAAGTCCGACATTCCAGGTAATTAACCAGAGTAACTTTAGGCACATTGGTGAACCGCCGAAGATGGTCGACGAAGTAGATCGGGAGGGAGAGGTACATGGTGTGGTCATTAAAAGGCCGACATGAATGAGGACATAATCCCACACCACACCATATACTCCCCTCGTGGAGGAAGGGTAGGCCAAGGGGCCAAGGTGGGATGAATATTTTCGAGAGGTGGGGCTAGACCCGAAGCTTAGACATTCGGGTGGTCCTATGTATCCCATAAGGATGGGAATCAAGCCACACGTAGTTCTGAAGATACCCAGGGGTAAGGATACCCTATCAAGGGAATGTGAGACATAGAGAATGATGAGGAGATAATCTCGCACCACTCCGCACAGTCCCGTAGGAAAGTACCTAGGCCAGGGGGCCCGAAAAGGCCACGGGGCCTGATAGTTGGGGTTTGGTCAAGAAGGCCTGGCCTACTCGCAATTTAACATCTTGCAGTAAGGACGATGGTCAGGGAATAGGAACCCCTAGACGGAGGAGGTGTATGGTACGGCGAAAAAACCGACGTGAATGTGGATATAATCCCTCACCACACCATACGCTCCGGGTAAGAACTTGGGCTAGGGCCCGAGAAGGCCAAGGGGCCTGAGGCTAGGCTTCGGTGAGGGAGGCCTGAGGCTGGAACTCGGTCAGGACGGCCTGAATAACTTGCAGTTTAACGTCTTGCAGTAAGGAAGGGGGGCATGAGCCCGGAAAGGCCAAGGGGCCTGAGATTAGGCATCGGTCAGGAAGGCCTGAACAGTTTGCAGTTTAATGTCTTACATGAGGACGGAGAAAGAAATAACAGTATCTCATACAGGGATGTGTATGGAATGGTAATTAACCCTGCGTGAATGAGGACGTAATCCGACACCACACCGTACATCCCTTATAAGAGAGTCAGGCTCGTGGGCCCGACCGCTGGCACAACCCGGAGGGAAGTTTGTCACTTCGGGATGGGGAAGAACGAATCACTGCACTCGATGTTTGGGACATCTTGGGGTGGACCCGAAGATCCAGGACACTATTGACCATGTTCAAAACACAGCTTTCTTATGGTGGCCTGATATGGGAGCAACAAATGAGTGTCAACCATTGACCAAATTTGTAACATGGGACTCGTATCGTCTTGTTTCTCAGAAACCCTCAGGGGCATTGGCCCATATCTGTAGGAGAGACCTTGGGCGTGGTATCTAGGCCGTTCTTGGGGGTCCCTCTGGGTGAGGAAAGTGATGGAATCCCAGTCAAGGAGTGGGTGAAGCATAGTTGTACCCATCCACGAAAGAGGCGAACATCTCCAAGGGGGACGTGCAGCCGGGTCGAGGCTTGCTCGACGTGAGTTGGGGAAAAAGTGTGCACCCTACCATATGTCTTGACCCGAGGGGAAGATTTTGGCTTTTGGGTTGGGCCAAAAAACAAAATTTATGGGCGTTCTTATGTATCCCATTAGGATGTGAATCAAGACATACGTAGTTCTTGAAGGCCATGTAGTTTAACGTCGTGCGGTAAGGACGTGGGAGAATATAAGAATGGGAGTGGGAACATGGTGCGACCCTTATAATCCTTGTATGAGCAGGGATAAGAAAGCCTACTCTTCGTCATGCAAGGGTCCTCCAAGGAAACTTTACTCAGGGGGGATAGTGAAAGAGAAGAGCTCGGGGCTGGGCTCAAGATGAGATGTATGAGTGTTCCTACGTATCCCATTAGGATGGGAATCAAGCCATATGTAGTTCTTGAAGCGCAATTTAATGTCGTGATAGATGAGAGATGCATCTCATTTGGGGACATGTATGGTACAGCGGGTAACCCGCCGTGAATGAGAATGTATCCCACACCACACCGTACAATCCCATAAGACAGCCTGAGTCGATGAAGGCCAAGGGGCCTGAGGCTGAGCCTTGGTCAGGGAGGCCTGACCGGCTTGTAGTTTAACGTCTTACAGTAAGGACGGGGGCCAGGGGCCTGAAGAGGCCAAGGGGCCTGAGGCTGAGCCTTGTTGAGGGAGGCCTGACCAGCTTGCAGTTTAATATCTTACAGTAAGGATGGGGGCTAGGGGCCTGAAGAGGTCAAGGGGCATGAGGATGAGCCTTGGTCAGGGAGGCCTGACCGGCTTGCAGTTTAACGTCTTACAGTAAGGACGGGGGCCAGGGGCCCGAAGAGGCCAAGGGGCCTGAGGCTGAGCCTTGGTCAAGGAGGCCTGACCGGCTTGCATTTTAACATCTTACAGTAAGGACAGGGGGATAGGGGCCCGAAGAGGCCAAGGGGCCTGAGGCTGAGCCTTGGTCAGGGAGGCCTGACCGGCTTTCAGTTTAACGTCTTACAGTAAGGACGGGGGCCAGGGGCCCGAAGAGGCCAAGGGGCCTGAGGATGATCCTTGGTCAGGGAGGCCTGACCGGATTGCATTTTAACATCTTACAATAAGGACGGGGGCCAGGGGCCCGAAGAGGCCAAGGGTCCTGAGGCTGAGCCTTGGTCAGGGAGGCCTGACCGGCTTGAATTTTAACGTCTTATAGTAAGGACGGGGGCTAGGGGCCCGAAGAGGCCAAGGGGCCTGAGGCTGAGCCTTAGTCAGGGAGGCATGACCGGCTTGCAGTTTAACGTCTTACAGTAAGGACGGGGGCCAGGGGACCGAAGAGGCAAAGGGGCCTGAGGCTGAGCCTTGGTCAGGGAGGCCTGACCGGCTTGTAGTTTAACGTCTTACAGTAAGGACGGGGGCCAGGGACCCGAAGAGGCCAAGGGTTCTGAGGCTGATACTTGGTCAGGGAGGCCTGACCAGCTTGCAGTTTAATGTCTTACAGTAAGGATGGGGGCCAGGGGCCCGAAGAGGCCAAGGGGATTGAGGTTGAGCCTTGGTCAGGGAGGCCTGGCCGGCTTGCAGTTTAACATCTTACAGTAAGGACGGGGGCCAGGGGCCCAAAGAGGCCAAGGGGCATGAGGCTGAACCTTGGTCAGGGAGGCCTGGCCGACTTTCAGTTTAACATCTTACATTAAGGATGGGGTCCAGGGGCCCAAAGAGGCCAAGGGGCCTGAGGCTGATCCTTGGTCAGGGAGGCCTGACCGGCTTGCAGTTTAACTTCTTACAGTAAGGACTGGGGACAAGGCCCCGAAGAGGCCAAGGGGCCTGAGGCTGATCCTTGGTCAGGGAGTCCAGACCGGCTTGGAGTTTAACATCTTACAGTAAGGACGGGGTCCAGGGGCCCGAAGAGGCCAAGGGGCCTGAGGCTGAGCCTTGGTCAGGGAGGCCTGACTGGCTTGCAATTTAACGTCTTACAGTAAGGACGGGGGCCAGGGGCCTGAAGAGGCCAAAAGGTCTGAGGCTGAGCCTTGGTCAGAGAGGCCTGACCGGCTTGCAGTTTAACGACTTACAGTAAGGACGGGGGCCAGGGGCCCGAAGAGGCCAAGGGGCCTGAGGCTGAGCCTTGGTCAGGGAGGCTTGACCGGCTTACAGTTTAACGTCTTACAGTAAGGAAGGGGGCCAGGGGCCTGAAGAGGCCAAGGGGCCTGAGGTTGAGCCTTGGTCAAGGAGGCCTGACTGGCTTTTATTTTAACGTCTTACAATAAGGACGGGGGCCAGGGGCCTGAAGAGTCCAAGGGGCCTGAGGCTGAGCCTTGGTTAGGGAGGCCTGACCAGCTTGCAGTTTAACGTCTTACAGTAAGGACGGGGGCCAGGGGCCCGAAGAGGCCAAGGGGCCTGAGGCTGATCCTTGGTCAGGGAGGCCTGACTGGCTTACAGTTTAACATCTTACAGTAAGGACGGGGGCCAGGGGGCTGAAGAGGCCAAGGGGCCTAAGGTTGAGCCTTGGTCAGGGAGGCCTGACCAGATTGCATTTTAACGTCTTACAGTAAGGATGGGGGAGATATTAGTTTAAGGTCATAAATCTCGGACCATTTTA
Source organism: Viscum album (assembly GCA_963277665.1). Lineage (NCBI taxonomy): Eukaryota > Viridiplantae > Streptophyta > Magnoliopsida > Santalales > Viscaceae > Viscum > Viscum album. Next base: position 424,219,665 of record OY728129.1, read on the forward strand.
AAGTTTATCGTCTTGTAGGATGATGGTGTAGTTTAGGGTCATGTGGGACCGTAACATGCAGTTTAGGGTCGTGCGGGACAGTAACGTGCAGTTTAGGGTCGTGCAGGACCGGACAGTTTAAGGTTGTGCCAGACCATAACATGTAGTTTAGGGTCATGTGGGACCATACAGTTTAAGGTTGTGTCGGACCATAACGTGTAGTTTAGGGTTTTGCGGGACCTTAACGTGCATTTTAGGGTCGTGTGGGACCGTAAAGTGCAGTTTAGGGTTGTGTGGGACTGTACAGTTTAAGGTCGTGTCGGACAAAAGATGCTTAGGCAATGTACTGCTTGAGGAACTTGGCGTTGGTGGGAGGAGTTACGCGCTCACCATCCGTGGTCACCAAGGAGTATTATAGCATCCCGCCTCTTTATCACATAAACTTTCATTACATTTTACAAAACCGAGGATCTTTACGGTTTAGTGTCTTGGAAACCAAGAACATTAAACATGAAAACATAAAAAATTCTTCTAAAACACTTGAAAGGTTTATCCTCATGTTCATCCTAGGTTCATTACTGCATCACATAACCTGGGAGCATACATCAAAAGAAAGGGTGAGCAAAACGCCCAGTAAGGAAAACAAGAGAAACATTTTACATGTGAACTTGAGATACTTCAATAAGGTCATGAAAAAGAACTTTAAGGCATGAGAATGAAATAAGGAGGCATATCATAATAAAAATAACATTTTTCATAACTTGAAAATGTGGCTACATCATTTAACATAGACAATCATGAACATATCACCAAGGTCCATCCCCAAGGTTTCATTTGAAAATTACCAAGGTTATTCACTAAGGTATCGTGAAAATTGTAATCTCTAGTGGTTACATCATTACCCAATGCATTGGAGCGCTATCAGGGTGCACCCTTAAATTTGCCTTTATTATCATGTGATCCACATATATCATCATCAAACATTTCATAAATAACCCATATAGCATAAAATAAATGGGTTTCATTTCATAATCACAACGTTTTAAAAACTTCTTTAAAGACATGATCTTTACGTCACTTTAAAACCCACAGAAAAGGAAGGTGGGCCTCATGTATGTAAATCCCAGAATTTAAAATAGAACATTTTGGTATATATGTGAATAACACTTTAGAAGAAAGATCTTTGAGTATTCACTTAATAATATAAATGAACTTTAGAAAAAGATAGAGACATTTTGAGACGGAAATTCTGCAGCATAACGGCTATGTTACGAGGTTTTAGAAGACATTATAAAGAGAGGGAAAATGGGTCAAACATTCATAAATGACCCATAAAACAGTAGATGGACAGAATAAGAAGGATACGTGATCATGGTAATGAAATTTCAAGGACATACCATTTGAAATGAAAAACATGGAAGTAAGACAAAAATTAGATTTCTCTTAGGAAAGTTCGGCAGCCTAACGGCGTTACTTAAACTTCAGCAAAAATGCTTTGAAAAGATCAAATAGGGTCTCTCATCATGTGAACATAAGAGTTCAGTATGATAGATATATAGATAATGCCCCAACATAAATAAAAAGGAACTTTAAAGACTTGACATGAAAGTAGAACTTTGAAAAGAATGAGAAGGGTGAAAGAATCCCCTAAAAAATTCGGCAGGCTAACGGCGCCACTTAAAACATCAAAATACTGAATTGAAGAGATCAAATGGGGTCTCTCATCATATGAACATAAGAGTCCAGTATGATAGATATAGAGATCATACTCCAACATAACAAAAATTAACTTTAAAGAATTGACATGAAAGTAGAACTTCAAAACGAGAAGGGTGAAGAACCACTTAAAAATTCGGCATCCTAACGGCGCCACTTAAAACTTCAAAATACTGATTTGAAGAGATCAAATGGGGTCTCTCATCATATGAACATAAGAGTCCAATATGATAGATATAGATATCATACCCTAATAATAACAAAAAGGAACTTGAAAGAATTTACATGAAAGTAGAACTTCAAAACGAGAAGGGTGAAGAACCACTTAAAAATTCGGCAGCCTAACGGCACCACTTAAAACTTCAAAATACTGAATTGAAGAGATCAAATAGGGTCTCTCATCATATGATCATAAAATATCAGTATGATAAATTTAGAGATCATATCCCAAAATAATAAAAAGTAACTTGAAATACTTTACATGAAAATAGATCTTGAAAAATGAGAAGGGAGAAAGAATTTGTTACAAAAATTTCGGCAGCCTAACGGCGCCACTTAAAACTTCATAAAACGAAATAATGAGAGTAAGAGGGGATCTCTCATTATATGAACATGAAAAGTGCAGTAAGAGGAGTATAAAAGAACATCCTCTAACATAATAACATGGAGCATAAAAGAAATGACATAAAAGAGAATTCTTGAAAAGAAAGAGAGAGATCGGATCCCTTACCTTAAAACATAACTCTTAAAACTCAAAGGTTGGGACCTTGAGGGCTTGGGGGCACCATGGGAGGACTCCTTGGGAGGTAATGAGACCATAACTTCGTTGGGGGAGAGTGGGGAGTCGAATGGATGAGAGGATGGCTTGGTATTTATAGGGAAAGTGAGGGGACAAGGCATTAATGGAAAAGGGACACCTCATTAGTGGTTTTGGAAAAACCATGGGCTTGCCCATGGTATTTGCCCATGGTTTTGGCCACTTGGGGCACCTCATACCTTATTTCACTATTCATAATTCGAAAATATTGATTACAAACTTAATACATCATTTAATGATGTCATTAAACACCCGTAACTTGAAAACTGTATTTTCACTATTCATCGAAAATTCAACTTTCTCAGAATAATCCCAAAATTTCACCTTAACCAAATATCAACGCTCTGATTACAAATATGAACTCCATTTTATAAAAATAATTTTCTAAATATTTTTAATTTAATTTTTAAATAAAAACACTATTCACAGAAAATTCATTTTTTTCAGAAAAAAACCCTAAAAATTACCATAGCATAATATCGGTGCTCTAATTTCAAAAATGAAATCTGTTTTATAAAAATAATTATCTAAATATTTTTAATTAAATTTTTAATTAAAAAACACTATTCACCTGAAAAAACTAATACTTGAATAATAATTTATGAAACTGTTATTTAACCATTTTATTGAATCACATTACTTAATCAAGGTGCCTAGATTATATTAATACTTTCTTTAAGTGAGATTAATACTCCATTTGGACACATTACTAATCCTAATCATAAAATCACTATTCATAATTTACTATTCATCAAAAATTACGTTGATCTTATTTGACTCTAAATTTCGTACTGAACATAATTGTAGAAGACCATTTTTCGAAAATCATTACACATTTTTAATTATTTAAGGTTTACACAACCATTTTTAAAATATCCTTTTTCTAAAATTCATCAAAAATATGCATACTATATTTATCCGGTCATTTGAAAATTCATAAACTTCATCATAATAAGAAATCCCAATTTTTATTTAAAACAAAGGATTACACAAGGAAGTTACGGTCTCCTTACATAGCCCCTTATCACACCAGCATAGGACCTAAGTGTAAGGTGTGCTAAGGTGAGAGAATCTGAGGGAGGCTCGGCCAACATCGCACGAGTATTAATTCCTATCAGTTTGAACTTCTCGCAAAGGAAATCCCGTTCTAGCTTTATACAATGAAGTTCAGCTTGGGTTTGGTCCAGAGCAAAGCCCAGTGGTGCTACTTCCTTCCCAAGTTCTATTAGATGGGCATCGATTGGTCCAAGACTACTGGGTGAGGCCATCGAATCTTCTTTCTATATTAATTAACCAAGATTACTTGTATTTAGAGACAATAATCAAAACGTTTAGTTTCCAGTGGTCATATTGACCAATGGTCATATAACAGTCAAAAACCAACAGTATCATTTTAATTATACTCATGTTATCAAATGAAACATTTTTGTTGAGTATAAAAAAATAAAATAACACATAAAATTAGGAAACAATATTTATTCAAAATTTCGGGTTGTTACAATCTTCCCACCTTAAGAAATTGCGTCCTCGCAATTTTTTAAAATTAGGTTTTGAAATTTCATTGAAAGTCCCACATCAGAAAAGGAGTCAGTAAAACCATTACTTTAAAAGAAAGAAAGGGAAGTACGAAGGTCACCCGAGTTAGCCCACACTAGGATTCCATGTAGGAAAACATGGACATGGAGGAGAAAACAAAGGGTCAAGTTCTGAGGGAGAGTGACAGAGAACATGATTAGGATAAAGTTAACCATAAGAAAATCCCAAACTTATGATGTGTGTAAACGATCTTTGATTACCTAGTAGGAAACGTAAACCAAAAATGTTTTTATTTTACGTTCCTTTTCATAATTTTGAGGAATTCATTTACAACATAGAACAAAAACATAAGGAAATATATCTACCTTCATGTAGAGTTTCACCCTTTAATAAGTTTCTACCAAAACTAACCTTTTCTCCCAAACGATGAGCATTCAAAACTACTTGGTCTCATCAAAACACAAGAATCATCTTCTATAGAATCACATAGTCCACAAAAGATTAACTATCTATTTCTTCTATCTTTAAACATTATCCCAAAAACAGAAAGGGTAAGGTTAAACAACTCTTCAAAAAGGAAGAATCCCATAGGAATTGAAACTAATTTTAAATCTTCAATGTTCTATGGTAATACCCAAAGTTCATCATAGACCATCCCATAAATAACGGTCCTTAAAATTCCTCAAAATAAACCAAACTAAGATTGAAACCCAAATACAAGAAGGATTTGATAACATAGTCTTCCAAAATAAACTTCATTGTTCATCTCCAAACAACATCAACCACTCCTAACATCTTATAACAAAATTATCCTAACTAAACATATTTTACCCAAGATAAGTTAATCATTCCCATAAGTAACCTAAATTACTATAAGTCCACCATAAATTCATCGATTCTTCAAAATATAAGTCAACCTTACTCCTCAATGAAAATACCGTAGTAATCTATTTACCTCGATCATATAGGGTCCCTAAAATAGTGAACGTATTCCAAAATAATAATCAACTTTTAATCCCCTAATCACCTCTGTCATATTAATACGACAATCATCGCATTTCCTATCACATTGGTTTTTGGGACATGTTCTTCCATTTCCCGCCATTAACTAAGAAAAGAAACTATAATTAGGGGATTATTTACTTACTAATAATCATGAAAAGGAAACTTTAAGCATAAAAGGATAAACATGTAGAATAAAAGTATATACTAACTTGTGATCCCCTAGGTTCCAATCTAGGTTATCCATGATCATATATTCTTATGTGAATCTTTATTTTGTTTTATCCTTGTTCCTTTAATAATGGTTCATACTAATCTTATGAATTTACCAAAGCATATCCCCCGGGAGTGTCGTAACCAAGAGTGCAGCAAGGCCCATTGTCGTGTACCAGTTCCCGTTCGAGTCTAGCTCAAAGCGGTGTTTTCAGGTTTTACCCCTATGTACATCTGTGCTAGAGCCACCTCTACCTTCTCGTATCCAGACAGGGATGTATTTGCTTGGAAACCCCTTACTCAATACTCACCAAAATACCAGGAATATTTCCTATATTTAAACTTTTCTATAGGGTTCTTCCTAGATTTTTAATATCCTAATTTCCACAAATAACTAAACCATCCTTTGATACCAACTATAGCATCCCGCCTCTTTATCACATAAACTTTCATTACATTTTATAAAACCGAGGATCTTTACGGTTTAGTGTCTTGGAAACCAGGAACTTTAAACATGAAAACATAAAAAATTCTTCTAAAACACTTGAAAGGTTTCTCCTCATGTTCATCCTAGGTTCATTACTACGTCACATAACCTGGGAGCATACATCAAAAGAAAGGGTGAGCAAAAAGCCCAGTAAAGAAAACAAGAGAAACATTTTACATGTGAACTTGAGATACTTCAATAAGGTCATGAAAAAGAACTTTAAGGCATGAGAATGAAATAAGGAGGCATATCATAATAAAAATAACATTTTTCATAACTTGAAAATGTGTCTACATCATTTAACATAGAAAATCATGAACATATAACCAAGGTCCATCCCCAAGGTGTCATTTGAAAATTACCAAGGTTATTCACCAAGGTATCGTTAAAATTGTAATCTCTAGTGGTTACATCATTACCCAATGCATTGGAGTGCTATCAGGGTGCACCCTTAAATTTTCCTTTATTATCATGTGAGCCACATATATCATCATCAAACATTTCATAAATAACCCATATAGCATAAAATAAATGGGCTTCATTTCATAATCACAACGTTTTAAAAACTGCTTTAAAGACATGATCTTTACGTCACTTTAAAACCCACAGAAAAGGAAGGTGGGTCTCATGTCTGTAAATCCCAGAATTTAAAATAGAAAATTTTGGTATATATGTGAATACCACTTTAGAAGAAATATCTTTGAGTATTCACTTAATAATATAAATGAACTTTAGAAAAAGATAGAGACATTTTGAGACGGAAATTCTGCAGCATAACGGCTATGTTACGAGGTTTTAGAATACATTATAAAGAGAGGGAAAATGGGTCAAACAATGATAAATGACCCATAAAACAGTAGATGGACAGAATAAGAAGGATACGTGATCATGGTAATGAAATTTCAAGGACATACCATTTGAAATGAAAAACATGGAAGTAAGAAAAAAATTAGATTTCTCTTAGGAAAGTTCGGCAGCCTAACGGCGTTACTTAAACTTCAGAAAAAATGATTTGAAAAGATCAAATAGGGTCTCTCATCATGTGAACATAAGATTTCAGTATGATAGATATATAGATAATTCCCCAACATAATTAAAAAGGAACTTTAAAGACTTGACATGAAAGTAGAACTTTGAAAAGAATGAGAAGGGTGAAAGAATCCCCTAAAAAATTCGGCAGGCTAACGGCGCCACTTAAAACATCAAAATACTGAATTGAAGAGATCAAATGGGGTCTCTAATCATATGAACATAAGATTACAGTATGATAGATATAGATATAATACTCCAACATAACAAAAATTAACTTTAAAGAATTGACATGAAAGTAGAACTTCAAAACGAGAAGGGTGAAGAACCACTTAAAAATTCGGCAGCCTAACGGCGCCACTTAAAACTTCAAAATACTGATTTGAAGAGATCAAATGGGGTCTCTAATCATATGAAAATAAGAGTCCAGTATTATATATATATATATCATACCCCAATAAAAACAAAAAGGAACTTGAAAGAATTTACATGAAAGTAGAACTTCAAAACGAGAAGGGTGAAGAACCACTTAAAAATTCGGCAGCCTAACAACACCACTTAAAACTTCAAAATACTGAATTGAAGAGATCAAATGGGGTATCTCATCATATGATCGTAAAAGATCAGTATGATAAATTTAGAGATCATATCCCAACATAATAAAAAGGAACTTGAAATACTTTACATGAAAATAGATCTTGAAAAATGAGAAGGGAGAAAGAATCCGTTACAAAAATTTTGGCAGCCTAACGGCGCCACTTAAAACATCATAAAACGAAATAATGAGAGTAAGAGGGGATCTCTCATTATATGAACATGAAAAGGGCAGTAAGAGTAGTATAAAAGAACATCCTCTAACATAAGAACATGGAGCATAAAAGAAATGACATAAAAGAGAATTCTTGAAAAGAAAGAGAGAGATCGGATCCCTTACCTTTAAACATAACTCTTAAAACTCAAAGGTTGGGACCTTGAAGGCTTGGGGGCACCATGGGAGGACTCCTTGGGAGGTAATGAGACCAGAACTTCGTTGGGGGGGAGTGGGGAGTCGAATGGATGAGAGGATGGCTTGGTATTTATAGGGAAAGTGAGGGGACAAGGCATTAATGGCAAAGGGACACCTCATTAGTGGTTTTGGCAAAACCATTGGCTTGCCCATGGTATTTGCCCATGGTTTTGGCCACTTGGGGCACCTCATACATTATATCACTATTCATAATTCGAACATATTGATTACAAACTTAATACATCATTTAATGATGTCATTAAACACCCGTAACTTAAAAACTGTATTTTCACTATTCATCGAAAATTCAACTTTCTCAGAATAATCCCAAAATTTCACCTTAACCAAATATCAACGCTCTGATTACAAATATGAACTCCATTTTATAAAAATAATTTTCTAAATATTTTAAATTTAATTTTTAAATAAAAACACTATTCACTGAAAATTCATTTTTTCAGAAAAAAAACCCCAAAAATTACCATAGCATAATATCGATGCTCTGAGTTCAAAAATGAAATCTGTTTTATAAAAATAATTATCTAAATATTTTTAATTAAATTTTTAATTAAAAAATACTATTCACCCGAAAAAACTAATACATGAATAATAATTTATGAAACTGTTATTTAACCATTTTATTGAATCACATTACTTAATCAAGGTGCCTAGATTATATTAATACTTTCTTTAAGTGAGATTACTAATCCATTTGGACACATTACTAATCCTAATCATAAAATCACTATTCATGATTTACTATTCATCAAAAATTACGTTGATCTTATTAGACTCTAAATTTCGTACTGAACATAATTGTAGAAGACCATTTTTTGAAAATCATTACACATTTTTAATTATTTAAGGTTTACACAACCATTTTTAAAATATCCTTTTTCTAAAATTCATCAAAAATATGCATACTATATTTATCCGGTCATTTGAAAATTCATAAACTTCATCATAAGAAGAAATCCCAATTTTTATTTAAAACAAAGGATTACACAAGGAAGTTACGGTCTCCTTACATAGCCCCTTATCACACCAGCATAGGACCTAAGTGTAAGGTGTGCTAAGGTGAGAGAATCCGAGGGAGGCTCGGCCAACATCGCACGAGTAGTAATTCCTATCAGTTTGAACTTCTCGCGAAGGCGATCCCGTTCTAGCTTTATACGATGAAGTTCAGCTTGGGTTTGGTCCAGAGCAAAGCCCAGTGGTGCTACCTCCTTCCCAAGTTCTGTTAGATGGGCTTCGATTGGTCCAGGACTACTGGGTGAGGCCATCGAATCTTCTTTCTATATTAATTAACCAAGATTACTTGTATTTAGAGACAATAATCAAAAAGTTTAGTTTCCAGTGGTCATATTGACCAATGGTCATATAACAGTCAAAAACCAATAGTATCATTTTAATTATACTCATGTTATCAAATGAAACATTTTTGTTGAGTATAAAAAAAATAAAATAACACATAAAATTAGGAAACAAGATTTATTCAAAATTTCGGGTTGTTACAAGTATGCTCTGTTGGGGTAAACCTTATGGATGACGTAAGGTCATTCCCATTTGGGCTCTAGCTTGGGCAGTTTCCTACCGGGGATCATTGGCGCTCGAAGGGCCAACACTAGGTCGCCCTTCAGAAAAGAGCGAAGGTGAACCTTCTTGTTGAAGGATCTGGCTATCTTATTCGGATGCCTCTCCAGATTGTGCAGGGCATGAAGCCTATTCTTGTCCAGTACATCCAATTCAGCTAGATGGATTTCAGCCACCTTATCTGGCACCTGCTAGTTGTAGACTGCAGTGCGTAGCGACGGAAGCTGGATCTCAATGGGTAGGACGGCCTCAGCCCCATACACTAGGGAATATGGGGTCACCTGGGTGGAATTTCGAGTCGTTGTCCGATAAGCCCAGAGGGTGTTGTGGAGCTTGTCCGGCCAAATTTTCTTGTTCTGACCAACCATCTTTTTCATAATGTTAGAGAGGGTTTTGTTGAATGCCTCAATCTATCCATTTCCTGTGCATGATAGCGAGAGGTATGGTTTGAACGGATATTGTACTTGGCATACAATTTCTTCAACTCGATCGCTTGGAAATTGGTGTCGTTATCGATGAGGACAGTGTGAGGGAATCCAAACTGGTGTATGATATTGGAGCTCACAAAGTCGACGATGGAATGGGCCTTGACCTCTTTGAGTGGAACTGCCTATACCCACTTGGAGAAGAAATCTATAGCAGTTAGGATGAACCTACACTGGCAAGCTGTTGCCGGTGGATATGGTCCCACTACATCGAGTCCCCACACCGCAAATGTCCAAGAATACTTAGTGGAGTGGATAAGCTCTGGCGGCTGATGTAGAAAGTTGGCATGAATTTGGCACGCGTGGCATCTCTTGGAAAACTCGATACAATCATGGATCATAGAGGGCTAGAAGTACCCCAACCTCCGGATTTGATGGGACAGCTTTGGCCCAGCTTGGTGGGAACCACAGGAACCGGCGTGAATGAGGACATAATCCCATACCACACCGCACAATCCCATAAAAGAGAACCTGGGCTGGGGCCCGAGGAGGCCAAGGGGCCTGAGGCTAGGCCTCGGTCAGAAAGGCCTGACCAGATTCCAGTTTAACGTCTTGTAGTGAGGGCGAGGGCCAGGGGCCCAAGGAGGCCAAGGGGCCTGAGGTTGGGCCTCGGTCAGGAAGGCCTGAATAGTTTGCAATTTAACATCTTGCAGGGAGGACGAGGGGCGGGGCCTGAGGAGGCCAAGGGGCCTGAGGCTGGGCCTCAGTCAAGAAGGCCTAGCCTACTTGCAGTTTAACGTCTTATAGTGATGACGAGGGGAGATCTTAGTTTAAGGTCATAGAGCTCGGACCATTTTGTAGTTTATCATCTTGTGGGATGATATCGCAGTTTTAATGTCATGCAAGATGGTGGTGCAGTTTAGGGTCATCCGGGACCGTAACATGCAGTTTAGGGTCGTGTGGGACCCTAACGTGCAGTTTAGGGTCATGCGGGACCGTACAGTTTAAGGTCGTGCAGGACCAAGGTGGGCAGTTTAATGTCATGCAGGATTGGGGTGCAGTTTAAAGTCATGCTGGATGATAATGATCAGTTTAACATCATGACGGACGAAGATGAATAGTTTTACGTCATGCAGGATGACGATGCAGTTTAAAGTCGTGTAGGATGATAATGATCAATTTAACGTCATGACAGAAGAAGATGAACAGTTTTACGTCATGCAGGACGATGATGCAGTTTAAAGTCATGCAGGATGATAATGATCAGTTTAACGTCCTGACGGACGAAGATGAATAGCTTTACGTCATACAGGATGAATATTGTTATGCAGTTTAACGTCATGCAACAAGGACGTGGTTGTCGCGCAGTTTAACGTCATGAAACCGGGACGTAAGGCCACATAGATTGTGTCGGGAGAGGGATGGTCATCTCTACCCCATTATGGTGGGTTGTAACGACAAAGGGTGTTGCAAGGGTAGTAGGGATGACTACATTCCCTCAGTATGGAGGGGTGGAGAAGCCAGAGTCATGGTTACGATGGGGCGATGGAGCCCAGAAGGCGTGGAAACCTGGACGTCGGTACGAAGTGGGCGATGGCGCCTGATAGGTGTGGAAGCCTGGACGTCGGTACGACGGGGGCGATGGAGCCCGGCAGGCTTGGATGTCTGGATGTCTGTACAACGGGGGCGATGGAGCCCGACAGGTGTGTAAGCCTGGACATCGGTACGACGGGGGCGATGGCGCCCGGTAGGCGTGTAAGCATGGATGTCGGTACGATGGTGTAAAGGAGCCTGGGAGGCATGGAAGCCTCGAATGTCGGTACGACGGGGGCGATGGCGCCCGGCAGGTGTGTAAGCCTGGACGTCGGTATGATGGGGGCGATGGCGCCCGGCAGGCGTGTAAGCCTGGATGTCGGTACGACGGTGCCAAGGAGCCCAGGAGGCGTGGAAGCCTCGACTGTCGGTACGACGGGGGCGATGGAGCCCGACAGGCATGGAAGCCTAGAATGTCGGTATGATGGGGTGAAGGAGCCCGGGAGGCGTGGAAGCCTCGAACATTGGTATGACGGGGTGAAGGAGCTCGGGAGGCGTGGAAGACTTGAACGTCAGTACGACGGGGGTGATGGAGCCCGACAGTCGTGGAATCCTGGAACGTCGGTACGATGGGGGCGATGGAGCCCGAAAGGCGTATAAGCCTGGAACGTCGGTATGACGGGGCGAAGGAGCCCGAGAGGAGTGGAAGCCTCGAACGACGGTACGACGGGGCGAAGGATCCTGGGAGGCATGGAGGCCTTCGTTTCGAACAGTTACGGTATGGGGAACACCTCTATAGCGGCTGGTGGTAATGGAGCGGGGTCGACAAAGTGCCGATAGAGTTGGGGAAGGATTTCACCTGCGCGGCCTCATGAGGCGGCGGAGTTGGAGAGGAGCTGAAGTAGATGGGTGGCAGAGCCACCTGCGCGGCCTCTTGAGGCAGCGAAGTCGGCGAGGAGCCGATGGAGATGGGTGGCGGAGCCACCTGCGCGGTCTCTTGAGGCGGCGGAGTCGGCGAGGAGCCGATGGAGATGGGTGGCGGAGCCACCTGCATGACCTCTTGAGGTGGCAGAGTCGGCGAGAAGCTGATGGAGATGGGTGGCAGAGCCACCTGCGCGGCCTCTTGAGGTGGCAGAGTCAGCGAGGAGCTGATGGAGATGGGTGGCGGAGCCACCTGCGCGGCCTCTTGAGCCGGTGGAGTCGGCGAGGAGCCGATGGAGTGGGGTGGCGGAGCCACCTGCGCGGCCTCTTGAGGCGGCGAAGTCGGCGAGGAGCCGATGGAGATGGGTGGCGGAGCCACCTGCGTGGCCTCTTGAGGCGGCGGAGTCGGTAAGGAGCTGATGGAGATGGGTGGCGGAGCCACCTCCACGGCCTCTTGAGCCAGTGGATTCGGCGAGGAGCCAATGGAGTGGGGTGGCGGATGCCACCTGCACGGCCACTTGAGTCGGTGGAGTCGGTGAGGAGCCGATGGAGATGGGTGGCAGAGCCACCTACGCGGCCTCTTGAGCCAGCGGAGTCGGTGAGGAGCCAATGGAGTGGGGTGGTGGATGCCACCTGTGCGGCCTCTTGATCCGGCGGAGTTGGCGAGGAGCCGATGGAGATGGGTGGCGGAGCCGCCTGCACGGCCTCTTGAGGCGGCGGACTCAGTGAGGAGCCGATGGAGATGGGTGGTGGAGGCACCTGCGCGGCCTCCTGAGGTGGTGTAGTTCGCAAGGAGCTGATGGAGATGGGTGGAGGATCCACCTGCGCGGCCTCTTGAGGCAGCGTAGTCGGGAAGGAGCCGAAGGAGATGGGTGGAAGAGCCACCTGCATGGCCTCTTGAGGTGGCGGAGTCGGCGAGGAGCCGATGGAGAAGGGTGGTCAATGCCACATGTGCGGCCTCTTGAGGCAGCCGATTCAGCAAGGAGCTGATTGAGACGGGTGGTCGATTCCACCGGTGCAGCCTCTTGAGACGGCGGGATTGGTGAGGAGCTAATGGAGAAGGGTGGCAGAGCCACCTGCGTGGCCTCTTGAGGCGGTGGAGTCGGCGAGGAGCCTATGGAGATGGGTGGTGTAGCCACCTACGCGGCCTCTTGAGCTGGCAGAGTTGGTGAGGAGAAGATGGAGTGGGGTGGCGGATGCCACCTGCGCGGCCTCTTGAGGCGGCGGAGTCCACGAGGAGCCGATGAAGAGGGGTGGTCGATGCCACCTGCGCGGCCTCTTGAGGCGGTGTAGTCGGCAAGGAGCCGAAGAAGTGGGGTGGCGGATGCCACCTTCGTGGCCTCTTGAGGCGGCGGAGCCAGCAAGGAGCCTAAGGAGATGGGTGGCGGAGCCACCTCCGTGGCCTCTTGAGGCGGCGGAGTCGGCGAGGAGCTAATGGAGATGGGTAGCCGATGCTACCTGTGCGGCCTCTTGAGGCAGCGGAGTCGTCGAGGAGCCGATGAAGGAGGGTGGCTGATGCCACCAGCGCGGCCTCTTGAGGCGGCGGGATTGGCGAGGGGCCAAAGAAGTGGGGTGGCGGATGCCACCTGCGCGGCCTCTTGAGTCAGCGGAGTCGGCGAGGAGCCGATGGAGACGGGTGGCCGATGCCACCTGCGCGGCCTCTTGAGGTGGCGTAGTCGGCAAGGAGCCGAAGAAGTGGGGTGGCGGATGCCACCTGCGTGGCCTCTTGAGGCGGCGGAGCTGGCGAGGAGCTGAAGGAGATGGGTGGCGGAGCCACCTATGTGTCCTCTTGAGGTGGCGGAGTTGGTGAGGAGCCGATGGAGATGGGTGGAGTAGCCACCTGCGCGGCTTCTTGAGGCGGCATAGTCGGCGAGGAGTCGATGGAGATTGGTGGCGGAGTGACCTATGCGGCCTCTTGAGGCGGCGTAGTCATCAAGGAGATGAAGGATATGGGTGATGGAGCAACCTACGTGGCCTCTTGAGGCGGCAGATTCGGCGAGGAGCTGATGGAGAAGGGTGGTCGATGCCACCAGCGCGGCCTCTTGAGGCGGCGGAGTCGGCCAGGAGCCGATGGAGACGGGTGGCCGATGCCACCTGCGCGGTCTCTTGAGGCGGCAGGATCGACGAGGAGCCGATGGAGAAGGGTGGCGGAGCCACCTGCGCGGCCTCTTGAGGCGGCGGAGTCGGCGAGGAGCCGATGGAGATCGGTGGAAGAGCCACCTACGCGGACTCTTGAGTCGGCGGAGTCGGTGAGGAGCCGATGGAGTGGGGTGGTGGATGCCACCTACGCGGCCTCTTGAGGCGGCGAAGTCGGTGAGGAGCCGATGAAGTGGGGAGGCGGATGCCACCTGCACGGCGTCTTGAGGTGGCGAAGTCAGAGAGGAGCTGATGAAGTTGGGTGGTGGATGCCACCTGCACAGCCTCTTGAGGTGGCGGAGTCAGCGAGGAGCCGAAGAAGTGGGGTGGCAGATGCCACCTGCGCGGCCTCTTGAGGCAGTGAAGTCGGCGAGGAGCCGATGAAGTGGGGTGGCAGATGCCACCTGCACGGCCTCCTTAGGCGAAAAAGTCGGTGAGGGGCCGATGAAGTTGGGTGGCGGATGCCACCTGCGCGACCTCTTGAGGTGGCGGAGTCGGCGAGGAGCCGATGGATTTGGGTGGTGGATGCCACCTGCGCGGCCTCTTGAGGCGGCGGAGTCGGTGGGGAGCTAAAGAAGTGGGGTGGTGGATGCCACCTGCAAGGCCTCTTGAGGCGGTGAAGTCGTCGAGGAGCCGATGAAGTGCGGTGGCGGATGACACTTACACGGCCTCTTGAGGTGGCGGAGTCAGCGAGAAGCCGAAGAAGTGTGGTGGTGGATGCCACCTGCACGGCCTCTTGAGGCGGGGAAGTCAGCGAGGAGTCGATGAAGTGGGGTGGATGATGCCACTTGCGCGGCCTCTTGAGGCGGAAAAGTCGGTGAGGAGCCGATGAAGTTGGGTGGCGGATGCCACCTGCAGGGCCTCTTGAGGCAGCGAAGTCGATGAGGAGCTGATGAAGTTGGATGGCTGATGCCACCTACGCGGACTCTTGAGGCGGAAGAGTCAGCGAGGAGCCGATGAAGTTGGGTGGCGGATGCCACCTGCGCGGCCTCTTGAGGCGGTGGAGTCGGCGAGGAGCCGAAGAAGTGGGGTGGAGGATGCCACCTGCACGGCCTCTTGAGGCGGAGGAGTCGGCGAGGAGCCGAAGAAGTTGGGTGGCGGATTCCACCTGCGCGGCCTCTTGAGGCGGCGGAGTTGGCGAGGAGCCGATGGAGTTGAGTGGTGGATGCCACCTGCATGGCCTCTTGAGGAGGCAGAGTCGGCGAGGAGCTGAATAAGTGGGGGGGTGGATGCCACCTGCGCGGCCTCTTGAGGCGGTGAAGTCGGCGAGGAGACGATGAAGTGGGGTGGAAGATTCAACCTGTGTGGCCTCCTGAGGTGGCGGAGTCAGCAAGGAGCTGAATAAGTGGGGTGGCGGATGCCACCTCCGCGGCCTCTTGAGGCGGCGAAGTCGGCGAGGAGCTGATGAAGTTGGGTGGTGGATGCCACCTGCGCGGCCTCTTGAGGCGGCAAAGTAGGCGAGGAGCCGATGAAGTTGGGTGGCGGATGCCACCTGCAAGGCCTCTTGAGGCAGCGAAGTCGGTGAGGAGCTGATGAAGTTGGGTCGGTGATTCCACCTGCGCGGCCTCTTGATGTGGCAGAGTCGGCAAGGAGCTGATGGAGTGGGGTGGCGAATGCCACCTGCGCGGCCTCTTGAGGCGGCGAAGTCGTCGAGGAGCCGACGGACCATAGTCTTCAAACACCGAATGTTACTCATCCTCTAACATATAATGGAGAGGGGATTCACATGGGTGATGCCTCAAGATTCCCGACACATTTTTTTAAGAGGTGGTTCCTCAGTCAAAGACCAAGGCACAATTTATTGATTAAAAAGAAAGGGAGCTACAAAAGTCTGAAGGACGAAATCATATTACAATCCTTGTGGAAGAAAGGTAGCGATTCGTCAGGAAAATCATCCAACCAGGTAAAAACCTGATTGACTCCCTTATTGGAAAGACTATCGGCAACCATGTTCCCTTCTCAGAAGATATGAGTGGCAAAGTAGTTGAGATCCCTGAGTGAGTTAAGACATTTCATCCAACGAGAGGTAAGCGGCCAAGCAAGGTGAACCACCCCTTTCCAGATAGCTTGGACAACAGTGGTTGAATCACATTCAATCCCCAGGTTGCGCCAACCCTTTTTCTTGGAAAAATCAACCACATGAATGACTCCCAGCATTTTGGCTTCCAAAGCCGAGGCTGTATCACATCCACCGAAGAAGCAACCAAGGCATTTTCCAAGAAAATCTCTAAAAATGGCACCACATCCTACCGGGCCTGGGTTTCCTCTGGAGGCACCGTCTACATTCACTTTGATCCAACCTGGAATTGGGGCTTGCCAAAAGACCTCAAAGGTAAGTTGGGGTAGCCTATAAGAGCCTGCAATTCGAAGCTGGCGTAGAATCTCAAAATCACCAACAGAGTTTTCACAATGATCCTTCTGAAGAGAGGCAACATATTTGATGGAAATGAGAATACGCATTTTACCTGCATTGAGATTGATAGAGCAATTATTATGAATGAAATTATTTCTATCATACCAGATCACATGTAGGAGCTCTGCCACCACAGCCAGAAAGAGATTCTTGATTTTCTTGGAAGCATCCCAAATCACACAGTATTGAAGTTGAGAGCTAATAGCAGCAAGAAGAGACCATATACAACCAAAAATGTTAGAAATGTAATTCCAAAGATCGGAAGATGTAGCACAAGACAAGAACAAATGATTAGCATCTTCACGATGTTGGTTGCACAGGTGACATCTAGAACAAAGATATATCCGAAAAGATTGAAGACACACATCGGTGGGGACCATATCATGTGCAACACGCCAAATGAGAGAGAGTTGCGAGGGCCTGATCCAAGGCTTTCTAAAAGCTTTCAACCAAACAAATCTAGAATCAGAGTTACTAAAATTGTTTTTGTAGAAGTTTTTAGAATCCAGGATACCATTTGGAGCAGGTTCCCAAATAAGGAAGTCATCAGTATCAGAAAAATGATAATTGTCAATGATGTGACTGATGTGGGTTGGAAGGATGATTTCATGAGAGTTAACAACCTCACTTATAGAGTATTTGGTGTTCACAGGAGTGGTGGTGGAAGTTAGCATGGAGATTAAAGGAACACCGGTCCAGTTGTCAAGCCAGAAATTCATAGAGGAGTCAGCGTTGACCATCCATCTAGAGTTGCTCATTATTTTAAGGAAATAACGCCTAATGGATGGCCAGATAGAAGAGGTAATGTAACCCAAGTTACCATTCCGAAGCTTGTTCAGAAATCTTTTCTTAAGAAAGGTCAAAAAATCAGAGTTTCTATAGATCAAATTCCAAGTCATTCTGGCTTGAAGAGATTCATTAAATAACTTAAGATTCTTAATTCCAAGGCCACCTTTATCGAGGGGTTTACAGAAAGTGGCCCAAGGAATGGTGACAAATTTTCTTTCAATTGTACTACCAGACCAAACAAAATTTTTAATGCAAGTATTGATTTTCTTGAGAAGACTGGAAGGCCAA
This sequence comes from Viscum album, assembly GCA_963277665.1. Lineage (NCBI taxonomy): Eukaryota > Viridiplantae > Streptophyta > Magnoliopsida > Santalales > Viscaceae > Viscum > Viscum album. The sequence continues at coordinate 424,237,548 of OY728129.1, forward strand.
GTGTAAACCATCATCAAATAAACCATCTTGGAAACAATAGTAGACTTAACAAGACACACTCTGCCATCCATAGAAAGGGACTTACCCTTCCATGATGAAAGTTGATTGATTATATGATCAACAATGCTATGAAAATAACTGGAAATAGGCCTTACCCAAAAAATAGGAACACCCAAATAAGTGAAAGGGTAAGAGCCTTCTTTGATTCCAAGGTAATCAATGATGTAACTTTTTCTGTTTGGGGAAAAAAATTTCCCAAAGAAAACAAAAGATTTTTTCCAACTTATCGCTTGACCCGAAACCTCTTCATAATGATCCAGGGCACTTTTGAGATTTTTAATGTTCTTTTTGTCACCCTTTAAAAATAAAATTATATCATCAGCATATAAAAGGTGGGTGGGAACATTTAAGTTTCTTGAGGCCTGAATGTGATTGATTTTGTTTTGATTCACAAGGTTCGAGAGGAGCCTGCTTAAATAATCCTCAGCAATAGCAAAAAGAATGGCAGAGAGGGGGTCACCTTGCCTAACCCCCTTAGTGCATTTGAAAAAACCTTTAGGGGACCCATTGACCAGCATGGAGATGGAAGCCGAATTGAATAAGGTGCGGATCATTGTAGTAAAAGAATAATTAAACCCAAAATTCGTAAGAACCATTAAAATGAAGTTCCAGTCCATAGTGTCGAAAGCTTTCCTAATGTCCAACTTAATGGCTAGACTACCTCCTCTAGAAACATTATTAAGCATATTCGTACATTCAGAGGCAAGGAAAATGCAATCTTGAATAGTTCCTCCTTTGATAAAACCAAATTGGTTCCAAGAAATAATTTTATTGGAGATGTAGGAGAGTCTATTCGCAAGAAGTTTGGTGATAATTTTATAAAGGGTGTTGATGAGAGAAATGGGTCGGAAGAGATGAATCTCAGCAGCATTGTCCATTTTAGGGATAAGAGTAAGGAATTGAGCATTTAACCCGTGAGGAAGAATGCCATTGGAGAAGAAGGATTTAACCAAGTTAAAAACATCCACATGGATGATATCCCAGTAACGTTGGAAAAATCCATTGTTGAAACCATCAGGACCCGGGGCACTGTCCGGGTTGAGACTGAAAACAGTGGCCCTGATTTCATGATCCATAGGTAGGCTTAAGAGATGATCATTGTCCTCAGTCGTGACCATATTAGGAATGATGTCAGGAAGAAGGTCCTTCCTAACCTCCGGACCATTAAATAAATTATGAAAATAATCAACAACATGATTAGAAATGGCATCTTCAGTGTCAAGAAGAGTGTCATCTTCCATCTGTGAGGGCGTGCAGCTGTTTCCCCGCATTCCCGCTTTCCAAAGGCGGGAGGCATCCGCTCGTTATTCAGGGACGTCTTCTCCTTGATTGAAATTGAGATGATGGAATGTCGGTTCTTCCTTCCGTGGATTCCTCCTCGGAACTCATCACCTAGTCTGGGTCTCCCTTATAGATTTAATACGTGGTTTGTGAATCTCATTCTCGGTTCCATATTTTCATGGACGCCGGTTAATTACACCACTTCTGTCAGGACATTCCATGGCATCCTGACATGGTTGCAACCTTCGGTCAGAGTAGATAACAACATAAGGCATATCGGGGCATCTCTGGGTGTGTGGACATTGGGGAACCTGTATTATTCCTCATAAGAGGGCATCTCAGGGGTGTAGAACCCGAGGCATCCCACGTCGAATGCGGGGAACCATATGCCATAGGCATGTACCTGAGGTTTTCCTCAGCTTCCCATGTTTAACACAGGGTATGCAGCATGTTTAACGTCTTGAGAAGACGGTTATGCCAAAGGCGTTCCATCCGAGGTTTTCCTCAGGCATCTCATGTTTATCATGAGGTAGGCCACGAGTTTAACATCTTTTGGAGACGATTTCACTAAAGTCATGTCTTCCGAGGTTTTCCTCAGGCATCCCATGATTGTCACGAGGTAGGCCGCGAGTTTAACGTCTTGCGGAGACGATATGAGAGTGATCATAACGTCCAATAGAGATGGATCAGATTGGTATATCCCAAGGAGGGAATACCTGGAAGATAGATGGATCAGAACACCAAATGAGGGAAGATCCGAGGTGGTGCGCTCCAAGGAGGGGAGATGTCACACCGTAATGGCTGATATGAACACCACTGAGGGTGGATCAGGAAGTTTGGACCCTAGGATGGGGGACACCATGGTTTACCATTGGCTGGGATTGAACCTCATGGAGGTTTCCTACATACCATGTGTAGATAATAGGGATCAAAACCCACGTAGTTCAAAGGGGTGATGAATCGGGGTGTACATAGAGGAAAACGACCCAGATACATGCTGGGGCTTATGCGTGGATAGTGGCCCATGTACCGCTAGGAGAAGTGAGGAGGGTGGATGACATGATCCCAGCGGGATGTGGCAGCCCGGGTGAGAATCAGGATGGATGATGGATAGTTGAATGAAGTGGAGGGGGAATGAAATGGGACTATCTCAAGGACAATGTTGAAGTTAGGCTTGATCCTCAAAGAGACATCCTACATATCCCCGTGGCAGGGAACCAAAGTCCACGTAGTTCGGGATGGTGTCGGTGAACCGACGTGAAGGTGGACCTTGGCCCGATGGTGTTGTTAGCGAACCGACATGATGGTGGACCTTGGTTCGATGGGTGTCTTTAGTGAACCGATGTGAAGGTGGACCTTTGTCCAATGGGTGTTTGGATTGAACCTCAAGAAGGCTTCCTACGTACCATGCCTTAGCACGGATCAAAGTCCACGTAGTTCAAGATGAACACCGGAAGGCCACGTGATGGAGGACCAAGGGTCCAGGTGGTGGTGGGCTGAACCTCGTGGAGGCTTCCTACGTACCATGAATTAGTAAGGATCAAAGTCCTCGTAGTTCAAATGAGATGTGGAATACAGTTTAACGTCATGCGGGACGGGGGTGAACCGATGTGAATGAGGTTGGAACGACCGGGTGATGGGTTTGAACCTCATGGAGGCTTCCTATGTACCATGCCTTGACATGGATCAAAGTCCTCATAGTTCGGGATGGGTTTTGTCAGCGAATCGATGTGAAAGTGAACCCGGGGGGTACACTGGTGGTGGGCTTGAACCTCATGGAGGCCTCCTACGTACCACGCCTTTGCATGGATCAAATTCCTCGTAGTTTGGGATGGTCAAAACGGCTTACCGCTGGGCCAAAATGTAGTTTAACATCATGTGGGACGAGAGTGAACCCTGGCGTAAATAAACGACAGGCGGTGTGCTTGAACCTCATAGAGGCTTCCTACATACCATGCCTTAGCACGGATCAAAGTACTCGTAGTTCCGGTGTGAAGTTTAACGTCATGCTGGATGGGGCATACAGTTTAACGTCATGCTGGACGGGGTGGAACTCGACGTGAAGGAATGACTGAGTGGTGGGATTGAACCTTTTGGACGCTTCCTACATACCATGCCTTATCACGGATCAAAGTCCTCATAGTTCACATGAGATGGGGGTCAGGGACGGCGGTCACTCTAAGCTCACGTGATTCATGCTCGGTGTGAGAAACAAGAGGTTGCAGGGACCTAACGATCACGTCGTGAAGGATGCGTCTGTGGGAAACGAAGAGGGGCTTACGCGTTAGGCGGCCCATGGTGCGGGGACTTACTCCAGGATGGAGGCCCAAGGAAAATAATGATGATAGTTTCCGGCTTGAGCCTTGAAGAGGCTTCCTACGTATCCTCGTGGAAGGGAATCAAAGTCCATGTAGTTCTTCTAATGACGGCTTACCGCCAATTGGGGGTTTCAACGGCTTACCGCTAGATTAGGTCATAACGGCTTACCACTAGATAAGGATGTGAACGGATTACCACTAAATGGGGTCGCAACATCTTATCACTGGATGAGGTTTTCAACGGCTTGCCGCCGAATGGGGTTGCAACGGCTTACCGCTAGATTGGATCAAAACGTCTTACTGCTGGATAAGAATGTGAACGGCTTACAGCTAAATGTGGTCGCAACGGCTTACCACTGGATGAGGATGTCAACGGCTTGTCTCCGAATGGGGTTGCAACGAATTACTGATGGATTGGGTCACAACAGCTTACCGTTGGATAAGGATGTCAACGGCTTACCGATGCATAGGATCACAACAGTGGATGGGGCTTACACGAAGAAGCTGCCCGGGTGCCGCTAAGGAGCCGCAATGGTGAATGGGGCTTACTCTAGGAAGCTGCCCGGGTGTCGTTATGGAGCGGAAATGGTGGATGGGGCTTATGCAAAGATTCTTCCTGTGTGCTGCTATGGAGCGGCAATGTTGAATGGGGCTTACGCAATGAAGCTTCCCGGGTGCCGCTATGGATCGACAATGGTGGATGGGGCTTATGCAAGGAAGCTTCCCGGGTGCTGCTATGGAGCAGAAATGGTGAATGGGGCATACGCTAGGAAGCATCCCGGGTGATGCTATGGAGCGGAAATGGTGAATGGGGCTTATGCAAAGATGCTACCCATGATTTCTTCCTCATCTCTGGTAATTAGGGCATCCTAACTCACTGGTGGGTTGAGGCCTTCACCTATGCGCTAGTGCACAGGCGGGATATCTCCAAGGGGAGTTGGAATCATACCACTGTAGTCATGGAATTAAGTTTATTACACTTGGAGAATAAGGAATATCTTGTTTAGTGAAAGAGGCATCCTATGTTTGGAACATAGGGATTACTACAGTTTAAAGTCTTGTAGGTAGGACTATTGGAATCTCATGCTAGGACCACCAGACATCTCTTATTTGGAGCAAGAGGCATCCTATGTTTGGCATATATGGATTACTACAGTTTAAAGTCATGCAGATAGGACTATTAGCATCTCATGTTAGGAGCATTAGGAATCTCTTGATTGGAGCAAGAGGCATCCTATGTTTGGAACACAGGTCATACTACAATTTAGTGTCATATAGATAGGACTATTAGCATCTCATGCTTGGAGTATGAGGCATCTCTTATTTGGAGCAAGAGGCATCCTATGTTTGGAACATAGGGAGAATACTATAGTTTATAGTCATGTAGGTAGGACTGTTGGCATCTCATGCTTGGAGCATGAGGCATATCTTGATTGGAGCAAGAGGCATCCTATGTTTGGAACATAAGGCATTACTACAGTTTATAGTCATGTTGGTAGGACTGTTGTCATCTCATGCTTGGAGCATGAGGCATCTTTTTATTGGAGCAAGAGGAATCCTATGTTTGGAACATAAGGCATTACTACAGTTTATAGTCATGTTGGTAGGATTGTTAGGAAGAAGGTGACTATAAATGGTTGGTGTTGGGACTTACGCAAGGGCAGCCCTTTCTGGTTCAACCTAGCATAGGAGCTGAGTGATTGGGTTTGGAGGAGTTGCCTGAGGAATGGTTCGACTCGAGGTACATGGAGAATTGATAATTCAAATCTCAACTCACGACATGTGAAAGGGACCAAGAGGAATATGTCGACTCAAGGTGTTTCATGGTGTGTGGAGGTGTCTCTCAAATCATGGTATTTCAAAGGTGGAAGGAGGATGCTCATAAGGGTGACATGGAAAATCTCGACGTCCCGGCCTGAAAAGTTCGCGGTGCGACTCTCCATTTTTCATGGGGGTCTGTGACGGTAGCGAAGGGACCGACCCAGGACCACAGCCCGGCACTGACCCCGAGCTGGGGTGCAGGGGCGCAGCCCCCGCGGTATAGACCGGTGGTTGCAGAGGTCAGAGCCTCGCAAAAGGATAGGTCTTCGCGAAGTAGCTTCGCGGAGCAAAGGGGATCGGGGAGCATGGGGTCACGCAGAGCATGGCCTCACGGAGCATAGACTCGTGGAGCAGCATCGCGGAGCATGGACTTGCGGAGCATCATCGCGGATCATGGACTCACAGAGCATGGTCTTGCGTAGCATGGTCTCGTGGAGCATTGACTCGCAGAGCATGGTCTCGTGGAGCATGGTCTCATGGAGCATGGACTCGTAGAGCATCGGCTCGCGGAGCAGCAATGCGAAGGAAGCTGCTCACAAAGCATGGCCTCACGGAGCCGCAAAGCGGAGCTCCGCGGACTGGGAGATCAGCCGCCCAAGGGGCAGAAAAATGGCCATCTGGAGAAGGGGGTCAAGCTGGGTATTTATAGGTAAGGGGCGCCATGAAGCAAATCTCACTCAGCGCGAAGGGGGAATTCGGTTGCTTCGCGGCGGGTCGCGAACGTCAACTGGATTCACGGAGCAGTACCGCCTCCTCTGCTTCACGGAGGGTTCACAAACGTCAGGGCGTTCGTGGAGATTTACCACCTCCTGTGCTTCGCGGTGGGTCTTCGTGGTGCATCGCGAACGTCATCCGGGTTCACGGAGCATTTTGCCTCATTGCTTCACGGCGGCGCTCTGCGATCACAGAGGGGGGCTTCGCGAATGGGTTTTGCGAACCAGTTTTCTAGCCCAACTTCAAATGTCCATAACTCCTAACCCGTAGCTCCGTTCGGGCCCTATAACCTACCAAATCGAATCTTGATAAATGGACTACGATCTTGGATCATGTATGGAAGCATTTGGAAAAAAATTTTGGGACGTGTTTTCCAGTGCCAACAATAGTCTTAGGAGTGAACCTTAACTGCTATAATGGTTTGGGGAGTGAAACCATTCCACTATAATAATCTTGGAAAAGATCCTTGACTACTAAGGTAATGGTTTTATATACTTATGTGGTTTCCAAAATTCCATGTCTTATTCTAAGGTTTTTTCTATTATGGATCATGTTCTTTTATTATCATATGATTCATGTCTTATGAAATGCCAATATTTATTCACTGAATCATGATTATGAACTTTGCTATACAGGGTATGATTTTCAAGTGTTATGGTCATGTTCTCATATGCCTATGTTCATGTTATGCTTATGTATCTCTTATATTTATCATTTCTGAGTATTTTATCTCACCTTTTCTTATGTATCATTTCCCTAGGTTATGAATAAAGGTTTTAAGTAGGGGTAATAATGGGGAATATATTTGTTTGAAACATTGAAGATATTTCACAAAACTACAAGTTTGTGTTCCATGTTTCCAAATACAATATACTATTATGGTCCTCTAGTATGTGTTTTTTTAATGTAATGAATATTCATCTAAGAATATATAATATCCATGTATGAAAACCTTGGTCATTGTATTATCCATCAGGATAATCACCATAGAAAAATTTATCTCAACACACGTCCACCTCAGAATCCCCCAATTAGGACTCCTCCATCAACTATATTAAAGATGACTGCACTATAATATAATGATATACCATCTAAATATTGGTCTTTTATAACCAACTAGATCACTTGATTTGGCCTAATAAATCATCAATTCACATAATAGGATATTGATTCTTCATAGTCACAAGATTTAAGAGATAAGGATCATTACATAGGCGCAGACAGTCATCAATCTTCCTTGTGACCACAACTGAAGTACCCTAAGGTGACATGCTTGGACTAATAAAACCTCACTACAAGAGGTCATAAATATACACCCACATATCTTATAGATTATAAGGATATATCCTATAAAAATATTTCAAAATTAGATAAGCTCTTGGCTATAGCTCGATCACTAACTCAATACCCTATAAAAGGGGTAGCGCCACAACCACTTCAAAAAATACATCAGGGTGATCTTTCTTAACCCTAGAAAAAACTTTTGTATGAACCTATGATGAACTCATCGATCAATGGAGATAAGTTTTGGGAATTCCAATAATAGATATGTGGGTCTCACTCACCAATGAATATGGTAGACTCTTAGCCAATGCCAAAAAATATGATCTATATCTTGAATAAATCCATGATATCCTGCACTAAATACAACCAATCCCTGCTATGGATGATTTCATATGGTTATATCTTCATTAATAGGAAGTCTCCCCAAGATCCTTGTTTTCCTAGCACTATCTCATAGTCTCTACATACTTCACACAAAATAGATCAACCTATGACTGGAATAGTTAATGCAAAGGGCACTAGAAGCCTCTTCACATCAAGTCACAAAGAATGGGATAAGGCTAGTAAAATAAAGGAGTGTTTAGTTCATGAATCAGAAAAATAATTTACCCAAATAAAAAAGAAGAAAATTATATCTGGAATGGAATCTTTCTCTCTTGGTGCTGACATCCCTAGAGTATACATCTATCCACAACCTACCCTACAGCCTCTCTAACCCTGATGAAAACCACATAATGGTCATACTCTTTCCTATGAGGAGTAAGATAATCATGGAGATATCCTCTTATTACTATGTATCCCCTATACATATCATAGGTTGGAGAATAGTAATACTTTTGGCTCAGCCGATACTACTGTAACAGTGGAACCTGAAGCAGACTACCAGCCACGGGATGTCTAATCATAAAGGTCATATACTCCCATAACTGATGATTGTTGACGACACAAGAAAAGAAAAAATATGATCCCTTGGAAGGGGTTTGAGATTTTCCAAACCTAATGAAACGAGATGAAGAGATCTGGTACCAACCCTTTATTACCCAAAAACCCTTCTATCTAAGAAATTAGGAACCCTAGACCACAACCCTACTATGTGAAGAATTTCTATGACTCATTTATCAAGGTGATATGGTCCTAGAAAAAATCCTCTCAACAACCTCCACTCTCACTATAACCTCATTATATGTTGGTAACATAAATAGAGTGACCTGAAATTAGACTCTGGACATAAATACTCCTTAAAATTTATTTCCATGGACCCAACATCTAGAAGCAGGTCTAAAGAATTTCCTAAATGTTTTCTAAAATGTATTCCAAATTCCTATACACTAGAACTCCCTTATAAAACGGTAAGTATATCCTGATGGGTGGACACATTTATAGTCAAAGAAATAAACTTGGCTCAGAACTAGTCTTGGAACTTCTCCCTTGAAACAACTAACACCAGAAGATCCCTAAGGAAAAAGGACCACCACTACCAAGCTACCCAATGTAGCATCATCACCACTAAAGAATCCCAATGCTCCTTATGATCATGAATCAAACTAAAGGATAGATACACCTCATCCAAACAGTCCCATTTCACTAAATCTGAAACCATTAACTCATACTTCAGTAGACTATGGAGTTAAAAATCTCATATTTTCCTCCCTTGTGTTTCATCATCACCAACCTTAACCCTTAGATGGTCTTTTGGAACATACTAATAGACATATTTAGCATGAAACTGATGAGGAATTAAACCAAGATATATTATTACAAAATAAAAAATGTTTAGGGAATCATAATCCCAGAATATAGAATATTTAATATTAACTAATTATGATTCAACCTAACCCCAAATTATACCTTATTTTATCATAGTTGCAAACAATAATGACCCATGATTATTTCCTAAGTATATACCCCACAACCAATTTCATTTTTCTTAACAGGGTCACTAAACGTGATGGTCCTTACATCAGAAAATAGGGGACCCTAAATAATCATTTCCTAGTTGATCTCCCTTGTTTTCATCTTATATTAATCTTAGTTTACACGGATTCCCTACCAACTCATGTTTTACTCATCAGTGTCCACCTTTAAGCTCTATAATATCCATCAACCTAGAATTTGATACCACTTTTTTGTGGACCCCTCTCTGAAAAGGTACCCCTCTAGAGATGGGAAAGAAGGGAGAGAGATAATGGTACCCAAATCACGCCTCCAATAGGCCACAGATTGGAAACAAGAACTGAGGTTATATTATACAAAAAAATGGGAGGCATTACCCTCTAAAAATATTGAGGAATGAGAGATGAGATAAGACTACCCAAAAAGTCCTACTCAGAATAAATGAAATATCCCAATATGCACATGTAATTTCATACAACTGGAACTAGTATAAAAAGATAATATAATTACCAAAAAAAGAATCATCGGTCGTGATTGTGAAGCTTAAACATCTCTTAAACAATTCCATGAGCTATTAATGTCTATCCTGATCACTAAACAGCTCCTACATAACTAAAATAATTATCTAGATATAGGGTTAGCATAAGAGATATACTCAGTATGATCCTACTCAGATCCTCTCATGAAAATGTGAATAAATCATACAATATCCTATGGAATAAACAATGAAAATAACTCATCACCTAATCAAGCGTTCTAAATTATCATCCTCATAAAGAATATATCACCATGTATCTTATAAAGGTAATAATATCACATCCAATATAATATGAAATTTATAGTACCCTACTACTGATTCCCAATTATTTTTCCAATCTAACCCAAAGTTGCACAACTAGATCCATCTCTCTCTAAATAAGCTACATTTATAAATGGAAAATTTATAATAACTCTCACTTTGTGAGTCATATAAACACATCATCAACATACCTATCCCCAAACAGTAACTATGTAGTTTTTGGGATCCAAAAAAACTTGTACACCATTTATTATACCTCAATCCATCATAGTCTATAAATTGTGTACCTATAATAATCCTTTAGATACTATATCTATAGATACATGTGTGTGAACTAACCACAAGCCATTATAACCCTCTATATACATATATAGGATGGTAGCCTTTATGCATACCAACATGCAATAATACTCTGTCAAAAATAGAGTGAGGGAGAGGGGGAAGTTATCCATCTATCCTCACTAACCTAGATGTTAGAGAAAATACCCCCCACCCTCAGAGTCCACTAGGTGTTGGTTTCCCTACCGATATGGTAGTGGTAGCATATGAAATCATATAACATAAGTAATATATATATATATATATCACAAACACATGGATGGAAACAACCTAGGATTAACCTCAACTACAATTATCGCCTCTCATACACCTAACTGCCAATGCTCAGGATTGCAGATCATATAGGCACACACAATTTTCAAGAGAATATAATTAATATTTGAGTTTAAAATTACATATTTACCTAATTACCAAAAAAATATCCAATTCAAATATAAAACTCCCAAACCTATGGGTTAAATCATTTAATATTAATTACGATTACACAATTCTAGGTACTCTAGAACTCATCCTATGATACAATAAATTATTTATAGAAAAATCACAACTAGTTGTATTAAGAAGTGGGAAAAGGGAAGTTGAAATAAATAACCTGACCATCCATTCTTCTAAGAAAAATATTCGTTAACAATTAAGAAAACCCTCTTTCATTTCATTAGACACAAGAAATCATAACTTCAACCAGCTTTATTAGCCTCAATGCCATCCCTGACACCACTATGCATATCACATTCCTTCCCACCACCACTTGTGGCATCTTCTTCCACAACCCTGATCACCCCTGCCAATTTCACACTAAACCATTAGTCATACAAGGCTCACATCATGTTTCATATAAATTATCCACATCTAGAGAAACATACAAGGTAGTAAGAAAATAGTAAACTGTTAACAGTGAATTTAGGACATAGAACCAAGACATATAACCATAATATGAAAACGATCTCACTCATCCCAAAAAAATTATCATTAGAAAACAATAAAAAAATTATTATCTCTAATTAACTAATTAATTTAATACAGGTTACAACAACAAGAAACCTAATACCTTATATATTAATAGTGAATAAATTATTTAAACATGATTCCAGAATAACTTTAGTTTCCATAAATTATAAGGAATAATGATAAAAATTTATCATGCCTATTTATTATTTAGTCATCATGCATTACTAGTTTTATGTTTTTTATCTAATTAACAGTAATAATAAAACATAATAAACCCAAGAATCAACAAGATATGGAACACTATCTATAAAATTAAGAGTAAAACCATCAACACGGTGTAAATACATGTGATTTCTACAACCTAAATCCAAAAAATATATTATTTTACTTAAATATTAATTAAGGTTAATTTCTCCATTATCTAATGATATAAATCATGATAACCTCAAAATTTCACATAAGATAAGAGAATCGTTGAATCCCAAGACTTAGTGGTTGGTTCAAATAACACTAATCTCACAATGGAAGAACCAATGGATAAAAATCCACTAAGATCAAAGTAAAAAAATTTAGAAAATAATGAAAGAAATCCACACCCAAACATGGTCATAACATTGCCCAAAAACAAGGGGTTCGACAAAATGAACATATGAATGAAAATAATAAATGAAAGGAAGAAAGAGGATGGAAATGTACCTTGAATCAAGATCACCCAATTCTCTACAATCCAAGAGGTTAGAATCCTAAAAGGAGTTGATCAAACACTAAGGGGATATGTATTTAGAATAATCTCAAAGGAGAAGAAAGGTAACCACGATAGGGGAGGTTGAGCCCTCTATTTATAGAGGAATCTTGAATGGCCTTGCCACCTTATGGAGAAAACCCACTACATCATCCTCCTCCTCGATTAAAGGATATATAAATCTTCCATAGTTATTTCCCCCTTTATGGTGTGTTTAACCAATTTGAACATCACCATTTTTTAGTCTATGTCATAGTTTTATTCACCGTGTCACCCCCAACACCCACCATGACCAGCCACTATGGAGTAGCACAAAGTTATTGGTTGTATCCTCCTCACCACACCCCAGACCATGGCATGGCGAGCTCCAACTCCCCATTTCAAATAGGCAGTGACCCAAAATTCCACACCTAGAGACACACCCTACATTGGTAATTTCCAAGAAACTTGTTTCACATAGATTTTCCACCCAAGTATCATTCCCAACAACATAAACAAATAGGTTGTTTCGTTTATCATGGTGAATCCTAGAAGTATTAAACCAACCTCCAAGCATCCAATACCCCAAAAATCCAACACAACAGCCTCTAACATGGTGTTGTGTCCCTCTAAATGTACAAAACACTTCCCTATCCTCTATAACACTTCCAAAATCCTCCTCGATACCACCAATCCTTAAAAAAATATAAAGGTAAGGTCTTTGGTAATTTGGTCCCTTGTAGTTACACAACTAGAAAAATACCCTATTTCCACACACCATTTTCCACGGTTTATAAAAAAATTGAAAATATTATGTAATACCATTGTTTTACTAAAACATGAAAATACCTTCCCCAAAATAGAGCCTCCATAGAAAACCTCTCTACAACCCTCTTCCCTCTTTGTGACCAATCAATATCCCCTCTAAAGCCCTTTTCTCTTCGTTATCGAGCATCACACTACATCACATCCCTCTTTGAAATTGAGATCCCCTATATATTTTCTCCTTATTTTTGATTGATCCCCTCTATAGAGTCTCTCTATTAACGATAAATCTCCTCTACAATGCCTCCCTCTCGCGATAAAGTCCATCTACAATGCTTCCGTCTTTACGATTGAGCCCCGCCTTAAAAATTCTACTCCCATATAGCACTTCCCCTATTTGTGATCAATCATCGACTTCTCAAATCTAATCTCAACCAGTGCTACCCCTCTTTAGGATCAACCCCCAATCTAAAAAAATATTCTCCATGTCCAATGCTTCCCCTCCACTCAATCGACTAACTCAATCACTACAAAAGAGGTATTTTCCAGTTATTTCTCTCAAGTTTTATGCTAGAAATTATGTTGGAGTATATATTGGGAAACAATGTGATCAAATAATTACTCTTATATATTATATGAGTTTCACTCTAAAAAATCCTAAATAAATTATTCTACGGTATAGAAATAGGTCTTAGTAGTATTCTTTTCTGTTGATTGTTTTATATTTTGTCATATTCTCTATAATGTAGTTATTTATATAATTAATTATTGTTTACGATATTATATAATAAAAATAATATTAATATATGAATAATATAATAGGTCTTACTACTATATGATTTTAACATTTTCATCAATGATAAAAAGGACTCAAAGAATTGGTGGCCAAAAATTTTTATGGTTGGGTTGGAAGAACATGGAAGTAGATAAATAGATTGATATTTATGATGAGATCTCAAATGATTATCACTTTTTTGATAACTTAAAATTTCTTGCATGGTTTCCTGACACAAAAAAATTATTTCTCAAATATAACCATTTATCCTCTCTTTACATATCAATAAATGAAAAAAATCTAGTTGACACAACTCATTATTTATGGGATTACCTATTTAATATTTATTAAATATAGAGATGGAATAATTCACTAATGTGAACCCAAACTTCAGTTAAAGATTATTATAGAATTGTTTCATTCATTACCAACTAGAGGAAAACATTGTCATCATAAACCAATGGAAAAGATAATGTAATGTTTTTTCCCACTCTCTACAAGTATTCAAGATAATATTTATTAAATTTTGATATATTACAAAGAATGAGAAATAAAATAAAAATAGTTAATGTGACTCAAAATCCAATTCTTGAAGTCACGTTTTTTATGTAAGTAAAATTGATTTTAGTAGACCCCATATATATTCCATTAATAATATACAATTTCTTTTGTATAGATATCTTTTAATTTTTTTAAGTGAAGTTGATATCAATGAACATAACATACAACAAGATATATATTTTGATTAAGAATTCTTTTTTCTTGGTTTATAATTATTCGATTACATATTAGTAATCGATAAAATAATTTTAATAATAACATTATATAGGAATTTAGAAAATGATAGAAATACAAAATATGTAAAAATTATCACTAAAAATAAGTAGGAAATTGAAATTATATAACCAATAGATCAATTAGATTTTAGAAAAACTTATTTCTAAATAAGAATTGATTTTAGTTTTATATTTTATTTAATCTTTGTGCCACATATTAGTCTCTATTTTGGTTATGAGAAGTATTAATTGGTTATCACTGATACCATATATAATATTTACCTATATTTATTTAGTGAACACCAGTTATTATCAATGTGATTTTTTAATACTTTATTTCCTATATATTTCTGAACCAAAAACATTTATCTCCTCAATGACTGGTGCATGGTATGGTACGCAACCAGACTGTTTTCAAGTGGCTTAACACCCATTTTTCTATTTTTAAATTGTTAATCAACTTTATATATTGTGTGTTTTTATAATGTATTTTATATGTAAAATTTTTATTAACATTATTTTCAAAATAATGTATTTTTTAGGATTTTATTTCCATGATTGTTTTAAAAATAAAAATATAAGTTTGTTTATTTTACATTTCTTTTATTACTTTTTTTGGATTAGTGAATTAATTTCAATAGGGTAATTTCAACATTCTATTTTTAATGATCTTTCTTAATTTTGATGGTATCGGTAACACCTATGAGATTGATTCCATTTATAAGAGATGATTTAAAAGGGTTCTTATATAAAAATAATACAGTTTTTTCGTGAAACTAGTTAATTATATTTATCTTTTTATAAGAGTTGTTATGATATTTGAATAAATTAAAATTATTCTAAATTTATAAATTGGAAAATGAAAATACATTTATCTATTCCATAATTAATGTTTAATACTTATAAATTTATTAATAATTAGGTTAAAAATTAATGAGTCTATATAGTACTTTTAAAAATCATGAATGAGTTGTAGTGTTGTTATTGAAAATCAAAGATTTTACTAACTGTTTGTTTATTCTTATTAGAATGGAAAAAATTTTTTGTATAATTTTGATTATATCATCAATGAGTTTATTGAATGAGTTAGAATATTTTTTTATTTTTCTTTCAATAATTGTTTATATGGAGGATTAATTTTATGCCCATGATTTGATTGCGTTGGGAGACCATGTTTAACACATGAGGAATGGAGTTAACATATCACTAAATAAAATTTCAAAAAGAATATCATGTTTGGTATCAAAATGAAGAAAAACTTCAAGAAGATAATGAAATTGATTTATTAGAATGTATAGAAATGGAATATTTGATTTTTGATTAGTTTCCATTTTTTTCTCAATCTAGTACTTCATGTAGAATAGTGGAAGATGAAATGAATTCAAGAACACATTTTTCATCTAATGATCAGAATAATCAAATTGAGCATGTTATAAATTTGTTTGTATATTCGAATAGCACATTATATATTCATATGAAACAATGACTTAATTCATTTTTTGAATGTGATTTTATAATGGGAAAACAATGTATGGATTCAGTAATATTTTGATTAAATATATCCTTACCTTTGTTAAAGACTTACTTCCTGATGATGCATGTATTCTGGAAAATGAATATATAGAATCAAATATGGTTGAAATTTTTTTATTTTCAAGTAATAAAATCCACGCATTCCCTAAATATTTTTGTCTACTCTATAAGGAAAATTATAAATTAAATGAGTTCAGTCAATTTTGTACATCAACATATAAGACTAATAAATATGGAACTCAATATCGTGTACTAGAGAAATTATTCGGTCACTTTATATTGATTCTTAGACTTTAGAAACTTTTTATTTCATAACAAATGGAAAAGAACTTAAGATGGAATGAAGATGAGAGAAACAAGGATAATTATGATATATTTCATCCTGAAAATAGGTTATTATGGTAGGAATTTAATATGTTATATCCTTATTTTTTATCTAAACCATGTAATTTTAGATTGGGATTGTCATTTAATGGTTCCAAACAATTTCATAATATGCATATTGTATATATTATTTGGCCTATTTTCATTCATATTTTTAATTTTCCATCATGGATGTGTATGAAAAAATCTAGTTAATATAATGAGTATATTGATTTTTGGACCCAATAATCCTATAAATGATATTGTTATATACTTTAAACCATTAATAGTTGAGTTGAGGGAACTTTTGACTATTGGGGTATAGACATCTGATTAATTTTGGAAAGATTATTTTATGTTTTGTTTAGAATTATTAGTGAAAAATGATTTCCATGCTTATGGGATGATTTATGGATAGATTACCAAGGGGATATTATCATGACCTATTTGCATTAAAATACACATTCTAGGATATTAAAGTTCTGATAAAATTTCAGTTTTCATAAGGAATAGATGATTTCTAAAAAATAATCATCCATTTAGGAAAAATCAAAGATATCTTGATAATTATATAGATATAGATGATGTACCTAAAAGAATTTTGGGGGTGATATTCTTAAAGAACTTGTTGGTTTTAATTTTTTTTCTTAGAAAGGGTTAATCAAATTATATAAATTTGAAGAATGTTCATTCAAATTCCAATAATAATTAGAGAAATAAAAGTATATTCTTTGAGTTGTTGTATTAGTCTTCAAATTTGTTTTCCCAATTACTGGATGTAATTCATATTGAGAAAAACATGTGTGAAATGTTACTTTCAATTGTTTTAAATGTAAAGGTAAAAAATATGATATAAACTCACATAATGATTTAATTTATTATGGTATAAAACTAATACTTCATCCTGAGTTAATTAGTCTCAATTATTGGAACATCCCTTTTTTTTATTTTTAATGATAAATGAAAAGAAAAAATAGTTTCTTCAATCCTTGGAAAGTTTAAAGGTTCTAGATAGTTATTCGAGTAACATTTCAAAATAGGTAAATGCACAAGATGTGAAACTATAATCCCTTAAAACCCATGAATAACATGTCTTATTGCATAAATTGATTCATATTTACATTTGGAATTTACTATCACATAATTTTAGGGTCATTTTAATTATATTACGTCACTTTTATTGAGATATTTTTGTTACAACATATAACAAAATTATTGTAAGAAAACTACAAAAAGATACACCGTTCATTCTTTGTGACATGGAGAAAATTTTCCCTCCATTATTTTTCACATGTATGTTACATATGAATATGAATATTCCCACAAAATTTCTTTTTTGATGTATTATTTCTAGTCGTTGAATGTATCCAATAGAATGTATGATTTTTACATTGAAATATTATCTAAGAAATAAGAATCATGTAGAAGGATCTATTGTGAAAGTTTATTTACAATATCAATTCATGGATTTTTGTTTAATATACTTGGATAATTTTACCATGAGATCTAATTAGACAATGAGAACTAAAGATGATTAGTAGGGTCCCATTGAACCAATATTTCCATCACTTCCCCATGCATGGGGATATCTAGATCATATTATTGTGCACTTTAAATACGGATGAGTGGGAAATGGATTATCATATAGTGTTATTCAACTATTTCATGGTTTATGATTGCATCAAGTCAGTAAAATTATAAATATATCTATTTTAATTGTTTATTTTTTCACAGTTTATAACATCATTAAATTTTCATATTTGTAGATAACATAGTGAAATTATAAAAAGAGAACATTGTTCATTATCTATTAAGAGTAGGGAGAAATTGTGTAGTAAATAATGTCCTACTTGGTTTAATTAAAAGGTAGAAAATTATTTATTTTTACATGATCAAATCATTTTTAGTTATTAAATATTTGATGTTGATATATTTTAGGTCAAAATTTTACCAATAGATGATGTATCTATCGAAATAAGGGCGTCATTATTTGGTTCGAATAATGTGGATCATGTTTGTAAAGAAATTGTTGTTAATAAATTTTAAATAGTTTTGAAACTAACATTGAAACACAACATGATGGTTTCATGATAATCACAACAATATTTTTTATTCTAGTGCATTAGATAGACAACCATGATCAGAAAATATGTCATGTTATGGTGTTTTTGAGATAATGTTTTTATTATATTACAACAGACATGTTCATTTCAATATAATGAAACAAAATTAATTTGATTCAGTGAAGTTACATGTCTTGTATATAGATATTTATATATTTAGAGTAATTGATATGAACCATCGGTTTCGAATATATGACCCTTACATTCTTTCATCATCAGATAGACAAGTTTTTTATGTAAATGATCCTTTAAAACCCCAATTTAGTGTTATTGTTGATGTAATTACAAGACATTTATTTGATTATGGAATAGATTATGATGATTTTTTGGATGAACCATCTGGTATTCACTCAAATTTATCATTCAATGACATAGATGATTCAATTTTTAGAATGGATTGTGAACCGAAAATTGTAACAAATAATTAATAGCATTGATATGTTTTTAAGTATTTATTTTGAATTATTTTGGAATGGTATGTAACATCCCATCTTTATCCAATGGTATGTACTATTTAATTTTTGTTTTAATTCCTTAAAACATCCCTAGTAATGATTCTTAGGAAGTTAAAGGGGGTCCTAAGTGTGTATGGGGATTGTTTAAAGATTAGAGCACCAAAAAAGGGGAAATATACTAAGTCACATGGTTTGTATGTAACCATGTGACCTAGGGCGCACATCCATGTAGGTCATCTGCAATTTAGGACCGTTTGGTTTTTCATGGTTTGTGAACGGTTTATCAAATCATGCATAAAACCGTGTGATGTTCCCCTAATAGTAGTGAATGGCGCATGGTTAGTGAACAGTTTTTCTAAACCATATGGCCAAACCGTGTCTAGTGTAAATAAGTGTGAAATTATTTTTTTCCCTTAATGAAATAATTTAAATCATTATTCCTTCCTCCCCTCTCCATTCCAGTGGTATTTTCCTCCCTTCTCTACTCACGGGCTTCTCCTCCTTCCTCAACCATGTAGTTTTGAGGTATCTCCTTCATCCGACACTCAAATCCTTTATTGTAGGAAGCAAAAGAAAGTCCTCAGTAATCTATACCTTTAACACCTATCTATTCTTAGCTTTCACTTTCATCCATTATGATATTTTAGAGAAAATTATTTTTCTTTATTTTAATGTATTTTGAAAAATCCATTGATTTCTTTTATTTTAGCTCGAATCAATCCTTGATAGCTGACGAGTGGAGCACTACTACATCAAGGTAGGGGTTATACTCTATTTCTCTTCATTTATTCACATTTTAGATGTCACGTAATTGTGAAGCTCACAAAAATCTTCCGACATGGCTTCATTCTTATTAAATAAATTATTTATGTGGCTTTCCATTTCTATAGTGACCTCATCCTATGGTGAAACCCATTTGTAGGGTGTTCTCCTTGTCTTTGGCCACCAATTGGGTGTTCTTATACTTAATAGCCTGTTTTCCCCATGCTTGAATTGTGAACCACCTTGTGTGTGTGTTTCCCCTTTGTCTAATGTCTTATACTTATGAAATGAATTAATATGGGTGATGATTCACGAGTTAGATAACTTTTTGGGAATTCTTATGCTTAACTATTATTGATTGGCCCCATGTGTAATGTCATATTCCATTGAACATTCTTATTTATGTACATGATTTCTCTTTATCCCAATGCTTATAGTTATTTCATATGTTATACCATGATCCATGTACCTTTTCCTCATTTAATGTAGATTGATTAAGCCTTTTTATTTTTTTAATGGAATGTAATGCTTGGTCAAGATTGATAGCTTGAGATATTGGAATGCCATTGATGACATGTGATTAGAGGCTTGTTCACTGAATGGCCCAAAGGCCTTATTTTTTATTATAGATAATCCCCCTTTTAAGGGTTGAAGGGGAACCCATACATGACCCGTAGGCCCAAGGCACAAGGCCCGACATGACCCGTAATACATGACCTGAAGGCCCAGAGCCATACCATGCCCATACATGAACCGTAGACCCAACCCACTAGAACTGACCCTCCCCAACTTCTGCATCATTGATCACCTTTAGCTCCCCACCTGAATTTCTGATCGGCTAGCATTTCCCAATACAACACTACATGGTGCCTGGTCCCGATGGCGGTTTCCATACCCTCTCATTCTTCCAATCCGGTAAGCTCTACTTTTTTGACTGCTAATGTTGCTCTAATACTCTTTTGGGGCCTGCTCTTGTGTGAATTGGGTTACTTTATGTTCTTCAATGGCCCGAAGTCCCTGTAGCCTGAAGGCCTATGATGGCCCAAAGTCCCTTGAGACCCATAGGCCCAAACTGGTGGCCCGAAGGCCCAAATCGGGGGAAAGGTATATTATTGTTCATTTCAACATAGTGTTGCGTGTAAAGAAAGTAATCGAAGAAATAAAATTTATTTAAATATAAATATATCCTAAAATATCAGGGTGTAATTTTCTACCCCATTATAATAAGTTTTCCCTCAAAATTCTATCACTTTAATGCAAACAATTAAGGATACTTCTCCTTTATCACATTCGTGGGTTCCCATTTTGCTTCCTCAAGTTTATGGTTTCACCACTAAACTTTGACTAGATGAGGGGTCATGTTTCATATCATTTTATCTATATGAAATAAAATCTCTTTCATTTTTTCCTCAAAATATATGTCTTTTTCTAACAGTGCCACCTCTTATTTCAATACCTGTGAAGGATCAGGTATGTACTTCTTTGGGAGAGATAAAAGAAACACATCGTGAACTTGAGAGAGATTTGGTGGAAGTTCCAAGAGATAAGTTGTCATCTTGATATGATCAAGAATTTCAAAGGGACTATTATATCTAGGGTTTATAATTCTATTATTTTCAAATATCATAACCTTATTCCAAAAACATTTTCATAAGAATACCTTATCACTATCTTTAAGCTCTATACCTCACTGGTGATTGTTACCATAACTTTTTTGTTAGCTCTGAGCTACCCATATGTGTTTTTGAATGGATATAATCTTATCTGTAATTTCATCATCTAGATCAAGTCCCACTATCTTTATTTCTCCAAATTCATCCCAACACATTGGAGTTCTTCACTTGTTTCCATAGAGGTCTTCATAAGGATCTATCTGAATGCTCGAGTGAAAGCTATTATTGTAAGAAAACCCTACCAAAGGAATGTGTTGATCCTAGAAACACTTGAAATCCAAAGAAAAATCTCTCAAAATGTATGTAGAATCCCGTGTTTTGGATCAGGTGGGTTTTCTGTGGGTTTTTAAAATTTCTGTAAATCACGCGGGTTAGACCGTGCGCGCAGGTCTATTTAAAGAATTCAATTTAATTAAAATAAAATTTGTTTTATTTTAAATTAGTTTAAAATAAAATGAAAAAAATAATAAAATAAAGCATTCAACACACACTTCCTCCCTCTAATGTGATACATGATCTCTTTCCACCCCCCAATTAAGTTCTCCCATTCACGTGACACACACCAGGAAGCATCACCCTCCCATGGTATGATGTACCCACCTCATACGACCTCTTATCTTCCAACCCGATCAAGGAAATTTCTTCATGGATTTTATTCAGATATTTAACGTAAATCCTTCCCTCTCATTCTCCTGCATCTCTTTGGTCTATTTTGGCCTATCTGTCCCCATACCCACTCGACCAAAACCCTAGAGTTTGGGTTTGATCTGGTTTTTGTGCTTCTTCTAGTTTTAGGGTATGCAAGGGATGTCTTGGGACCCGTTGGTCTGTGTTTCAATAACCACTACTGAAGGAAAGGTGTTTCAGGTCAATTTGGTCCACCTTTCTCTATTTTAGGTAAGGTTTTATACCAATTAATGGTTTTCTACCCTTTTTTAGGGTCTAGTGGTGTTTATGAATGTAACACCCCGAGCTTCCACTATACGCTTCTCTTTCAATAATGCAATAGTTTTCATTGTATGCAAGTTCGAGATTCTAACACACCACAACCAATCAAAATAGCCATTATGAATAGTAATACCCACTTTTTAAAATTAAATATATTTTATATTTCAAAATGGACTTCATTTTTGAATTCAGAATATCAATTATAGCTTAGGGTGAAATTTTGGAATTGTTCTGAAAAACTTCAATTTTTGATGAATAGTGAAACCACTAAGTGGTAGTTAAAAAACTGATTTTTCATTTAAATAAAAAATTACCACTTCTCTGATTTGATTTTCAAAAATCCGACATACATGGTTGTCATTAGGAAGTAAAATGTGGTTCAATAGGATTAAAATAATTTTTTGGTGAATAGTAACTTTTCAGTTTAATTAATCGCGATTAAAGGTAATTAGTGAAATTTAAGGTAAAAATGATATTATAAAAATATGAAATTACTTTTACACTTGTCCTAAACTTATTGGATGAGTCATTTCCGATCCAGACAATCCATGGGTCAACTTGGAGACCCCATGGAGCCACTTGGGTAAGAAAATGACATTAATAACTTTTTATTTAAAGTAAAAATAAAATTGTCACAAACATGTGTTGTTTTACTAAAGCATTTATCACATGAGGTTATATAAGGTAACTTTTCGACTATAAATTTTCATTGGAAATCTAAAACTATTTCCTACATCATGATATTTTTTTATAATTTTTAGACATTAAATAAATTAAATTTTTTATGACACCATGATGATGCAGCAATTACCTCATTAATTAACGATTTAAATAAAATGAAAATATAATGTAAAATCTAAGACTTACACTTGTCTAAAACTTATTGTATGGGTATATTTCGAACCCTTATCACCTTATCCTATAAATATATCATTTCCGGACCTTTGAAATCCGAAAATCACTTCATAGTAATGTAACATTTAATGACCTTCCAAGAGTGCCCCTCCTCTCCTCTTATAAAAGGCCCCCACCTCTACCACCTTATTCACACCTTAAATACATTTTACTCATCCAACCTCTGCACAAATACTCTCCCAACTTCCCTATCTTACTCCTAGAAGCCTCACTTTTGGCAGAAGTCTTCCCAAGGAATCCTTTGGCTCAAATCAAAAAGAGTTGCCCGATTTTAACGTAATGTCTTCTCTTATGTTATTCTGGTTTATTTTGCTTCTACATCCCCTTAAACTCTTTTTATTCCTTTATTTTGTAATAAAACCAGTATATTAAATATACTAGGATGTTTTTATGAGAATTATTTGATTTACACTTACACACACCTTCGTCTAATGGTTAAAGAACATACTGTTTCTGTGGTTGGAAAATTTCTGCCTCACGAAACGATGATTGATCAATATTCTTTTAACACCTCTCATGGTGGCCATTAAGATGACAATATTTCAATATATGATGTATATTATGTTTATGTTTTCCTTATTCTTATTTATTTCTCATTTATGTCATACCTTTATGATTTCCATTATGGGTAAACGCGATAATTTCATTTTAGGAAGTGCGGACTATCGCCTCCTCAAAGTGATTTGAATCATTAATGCCATATGTGGGATGTATAAAGGATGGATTCAATGATATTATATATGATATTATACTGGAATTATAATAAACCTTTATATAATTATTATTTTATTCCATTAAATACGAAATAGAAATGAAAGTAGTGTTTATGCGTACGTACGGCTTACCGTCTCCATGAACGGTGCATTTCATTTCTTACCTCTAAATGTTATGTAATATTATGAATAAATGTATATACTGGATATATATGAAATATATGATATCTAAATCATGAATATAATTCTGTATATAATGGATATTTTACCACATGAACAACTTGTAATTATATGAAGTTTATTTTTGACTCAAGTACCAAAGATCGACAAAACTACCGTTATTAATATAATAATTAAATAATGTTCATAACATGGTAATAAGTGATATAAAAGGAATAATAAACTTAAAAAAGGTTCTTAAGCAATTATAAATTAACTCTAGTTTATTATTCATGAGGTTAAAGAATGGTCAAGTCAAGTCGGACACGAGGTAAGGGAACTTCTTAACCCAATTTTCGTTCTTTGGGTTAATCTCCTACTTTCAAATTATGTCATGATATTATTATGTCCTATCTTGTATTTTTACTTTCATTATGTGTACTTATAGTGAATACACATAATATATCTATTTTATTTAAAAATGATCTTTGTAAGGGACTTCGTCTCAGTCTCCATTCATTGAGGCATATTTTGTTTTATACACAAATTTCTTTTATACGGTGTATAAACCCATTTGACTTTTATGTTTATTCAAAAGGAATCTTTTTATACGAAGCATTTTACTAAACAAAAAAAGGAATGTTTTACTTTTTGTATGTATGCAGCGACAACGACTTCTCCGCCGTCGTGACCATTATTTGAGTTTCGGCTTCCTCTACCAGCCATAATTTTTTTAAATAAAAAATAAATACAAAGTTTTAATTTTCTTTTATTTTGGTATTGAAAATGGTTTTGATAATGTTTTTATTATATCAATCCATTTTATTGATATCTTTTAATTGAAATGTGGAAATGTTATGTTACTTTTATGCATGTTTTATGTGATATGATTATGTAATGGTTTAGGATTTGTTTAAACCTTTTCATATAAGGAATGCATTGGACTTAATAAGTGACGGGTGGAGCCCGCTATAGCTCCTCGATGCATCGGTAGGTCTCATGAGACAAAATAGTGTCTTGGCACGAGGCCTTGACAAAATCTTATTTGTAGTCTTGGCACGAGGCCTTGGCTATGTGTTTATGATAGGCTGGCATTATGAATTCCATCATTATAAAAGTGGTTATTGATATTGCATGTTATTATTCGACCAGTAGAATATCCATGTGAATAAGTACATGGAATTATCTCATTTTAATTTTTCCATATTATGTTGAAGTTAAAGTTTAAAAGGATTTTTTTTAGTTATATATTGCCTTAAATGTTTATGTTTATTTATAAAAGCTTATTCTATATTGTTATCCTTACTGAGCATCTGAGCTCACCCATTTCAATCTTTTATTGTTTCTAGGATGTGAAGAAATATTTTATGACTAACCTACAGGGATAGTCTGAAGGGGATAAAAGTGTAGACTATGGAGACTATGTTATTGTGATTTTTTCACTTTATGATGTAATGTAACATTTATGAATGTATCTAGTGTTTCCAAGGCTACTAAACTAATCGGTATTTTGAGAATTTATCTTTTGTGATCATGACAATGTTACACAATAATGCACCAACTCTGGGTAACTGGGGTCGGGGCATTACAGTTAGTATCAGAGGAATTTTAGTACTAACCTTGGAAGCTATATTTAGATAAACTCTAATTAGAGCACATATCCCAAAGATAGACTTTGAGGATTAGTATAGAAGAACTTCCTAGAATTTTGGTATTGTAGAGATTTTGTGAGTTTTCCGATCAATACATCCTTGTCTGGATACGAGCAAGTTGAGGCGGCTCTCGCACAGATGTACCTAGGGGTAAAACCTGAAAACAATGCTTTTACCTAGACTCGAACGGGAACTGGTGCATGAAAACGGGCCTTACTGCACTCTTGGTTACGACACTCCTGGGGGATATGCTTAGGATAAATCTCATTTTATTTACAAACCATTATTTAGGTTTTATGAGTATATAATTCCTCAAAGAAAACATTTTTATGATTATGGATTATATCCATAAACTGTTCAATTTTTGTTAAGTGTTTTACAATTAGGGAATTATGTATTTTGATTCATAAACTGATCTAGTTTATGCCATTGTTTAGAAATGGTTCCTAGTGGAAGGAATGGAAACTGTATCAATGCACGCACTCCATGTAGGGATTTCCCTCTTTCTCAAGATAATTATAGTGGATTTGTTGATACAAGTGGTTCTGATCGACTTATCACCATACTGGGGCAACTCACTCAGGTTATGAATAATAACCTTACTCGTATAGAGCACCCTGATCCGCAACGTGGAGGATCGATGTTAGATCACTTCATGAGGCAACAACCACCAACATTTAATGGGGGTACAAATCCATTAGTAGCTGAGCAATGGATAAACTCCTTAGAGAAAATATTCCACAACTTGGGGAGTAGTGAAAGGGAGAAGGTTGTCATGACAGTTTACCGCCTCACTATATATGCTGATCAATGGTGGTCATTGATTCAAAACACAAAGGAATATGATGGAGTATCAAATATGGAATGGGCGGAGTTCAAAGAGATTTTCCTAGAAAAATACTATCCTTGTGACCATCGAGCAGATATGGAAATCCAATTTATGAGTCTGAGAAAAAAGGAGGATGAGAATGTCGCAATGTATGAGGCTAACTTTACAAGGTTAGTGAGGCATGTTGCAGATTATATACGTAACCCAAGAAGTAAGATTGATCGTTTCTTTGATGGGTTAAAACCATTTCTCCGTCGAGCTTTAGTATCACAATCTCTCTCAACATACGAAGATATAGTCTCATGTGCTATCAAGACAGAAAATGAATTCTCAAAATCTTATGACAATAAGGTAAAGCAATAGAAGAAGAGAACGGTGGAACAAGAGATAGATAAAGGGAAAAAGGGAAAGATTGATTTTCCATTATGCGATAATTGTGGGAAGAATCACCCTGGTACTTGCCTAAAAGGAATGGGAGTTTGTTATAAATTTGGAGAAAAATGTCACCAGGCTCCTAATTGCAAGGGAAAGAAAGAGGCTATCAATGTTGAATTATACAATTGTAGGGAAATGGGGAATTATGAAAATGAATGTCCTAATCGTCAGGGAAACTTACCTCAGAAAAGGCCAAGAGATCAAGGAAAATCTTATGCTGTTACTATAGTTGAAGTGGAATAATTAATGTATTGGTGCTTTTGGACTCAAGGATTATATTCTGGTTATAAGAATAATGTGATATATATAAGTATTGTACTGCAGTACTTGTTGTTTTCATTAAGTTTTTGATATGTTGAAGGCAATCATATTTTTAGTATGTGACAATAAGAATCATTACTTTGTTTGGGAAATATAATGAATTGATTTTGGAATTTATAGACCTTTTAGAGAAAGTCTGGACATAGGTATTTTGGATAACTATAAAGGTTGGAATGGATTGTATTTTACATTGGATACTATTGTTAAGGTTATTTTTGGATATTTATTAAAAGGATAACACGCAGACCGAGTGACAACTCGTCGCGTCGAACAAAGCTGTGGGAATCGAACCCACAACCATAGTGCGATTGGGATTTATCACCTACTAATGGACTACGTGAAGTCCCTAGAGTGTATAATGTAGTTTTTTTAGTTATGATAGTTGATTTATAAATTTATTTTTGGAACCCTATACGGTTAGGATAAATAAAATATTTTTGAGTTCTATTACCTTTTGGAGTGAAAGATGGGTTTGTGGTAAAAATTAATTAATGAATGAAAGTCTACATGAAAATTAAGTATATTTCCTTACATTCTTAGTAAATCTCCTAAATAAATTCCTCAACTTTATGAAAGATAACGTAAAATAAAAAATTATTCGGTTAACTTTTCCTACTGAGGAATCGATGATCGTTTAACCAATCACAAGTTTGTGATTTTCTTGTAGTTAAACTTTCTCCTAATATGGTTTTCTACAACTCTCCATCAGACCTTGATGGTTTGTTTTTCCTCCATATCCATATTTTTATAGAATCCTAGTATGGGCTATCTCGGTTGACCTTTGTACTTCTCTTTCTTTCTTTTAAAGTTATATTTTTATTAACCTTATTTTCGATATGGGTTTTCCACAAAGGTATTTACTATTTCCAACCTTTTATTTTCAAAAAAGAATTTCAAATTGCGAGGACACAATTTATTGAAGGTGGGGAGAATTTAACACCCCGAGCTTCCATGATACGCTTCTCTTTCAATAATGTAATAGTTTTCATTGTACGCAAGTTCGAGATTCTAACACACCGCGACCAATCAAAATAGCCATTATGAATAGTAATACCCACTTTTTGAAATTATATATATTTTATATTTCAAAATGGACTTCATTTTTGAATTCGGAATATCAATTATAGCTTAGGGTGAAATTTTGGCATTGTTCTGAAAAACATCAATTTTTGATGAATAGTGAAACCACTAAGTGGTAGTTAAAAAACTGATTTTTCGTTTAATTGAAACATTACCACTTCTGTTATTTGATTTTCAAAAATCCGACATACATGGTTTTCATTAGGATGTAAAATGTGATTCAATGGGATTAAAATAATTTTTTGGTGAATAGTAACTTTTAAGTTTAATTAATCGCAATTAATGTTAATTAGTGAAATGTAAGGTAAAAATGATATTATAAAAATATGAAATTACTTTTACACTTGTCCTACACTTATTGGATGAGTCATGGCCGACCAAGACAATCCATGGGTCAACTTGGGGACCCCATGGAGCCACTTGGGTAAGAAAATGACATTAATAACTTTTTATTTAAAGTAAAAATAAAATTGTCACAAACATGTGTTGTTTTACTAAAAAATTTATCACATGGGGTTATATAAGTTAACTTTTCGACTATAAATTTTCATTGGAAATCTAAAAATATTTCCTACATCATGATATTTTTTTATAATTTTTAGACATTAAATAAATTAAATTTTTTATGACACCATGATGATGCAGCAATTACCTCATTAATTAACGGTTTAAATAAAATGAAAAGATAATGTAAACTCTAAGACTTACAATAGTCTAAAACCTATTGGATGGGTATATTTCGAACCCTTATCACCTTATCGTTGAAATATATCATTGTGAGACCTTTGAAATCCGAAAAGCACTTCATAATAATGTAACATTCAATGACCTTCCAAGAGTGCCCCTCCTCTCCTCTTATAAAAGGCCCCCACCTATACCACATTATTCACACCTTAAAGCCATTTGGATCGTCCAACCTCTTCCCAAATACTCTCCCAACTTCCCTCTCTTACTCCTAGAATCCTCACTTTGGGCATAAGTCTTCCCAAGGAAGCCTTTGGCTCAAATCAAAAAGAGTTACCCGATTTTAAGGTAATGTCTTCTCTTATGTTATTTTTTTTTATTTTGCTTCTCCAACCCCTTAAACTCTTTTTATTCCTTTATTTTGTAACAACACCAGTATCTACAATATAATAGGATTTTTTTATGAGAAGGATTTGATTTACACTTACACACACCTTCTTCTAATGGTGAAATAACATACTGTTTCTGTAGTTGGCGAATTTCTGCCTCACGAAACGATGGTTGTTCAATATTCTTTTAACACCTATCATGGTGGCCATTAAGATGAAACTATTTCAATATATGATATATATTATGTTTATGTTTTCCTTATGCTTATGTATTTCTCATTTATGTCATACCTTTATTATTTCCATTATGGGTAAACGCGATAATTTCATTTTAGGAAGTGCGGACTACCTCCCCCTCAAAGTGATTTGAATCATTAATGACATATGTGGGACATATAAAGGATGGAGTAAATGATATTATATATGATATTATACTGGAATTATAATACACCTTTATATCATTATTATTTCATTCCATTAAATACGAAATAGAAATGAAAGTAGCGTTCATGCGTACGTACGGCTTACCGTCTCCATGAACGGTGCATTTCATTTCTTACCTCTAAATGTTACGTAATATTATGAATGAATGTATATATTGGATATATATGATATATATGATATCTAAATCATGAATACAATTCTGGATATAATGGATATTTTACCACATGAACAACTTGTAATTATAAGAAGTGTATTTTTGACTCAAGTACCAAAGATCGACAAAACGACGGTTATTAACATAAATAATTACATAATGTTCATAACATGGTAATATGTGATATAAAAGGAATAATAAACTTGAAAAATGTTCTTAAGAAATTATAAATTAACTCTAGTTTATTATTCAGGAGGTTAAAGAACGGTCGAGTCAAGTCGGACATGAGGTAAGGGAACTTCTTAACCCAATTTTCGTTCTTTGGGTTAATCTCCTACTTTCAAATTATGTCATGATATTATTATGTCCTATATTGTATTTTTACTTTCTTTATGTGTACTTATAGTGAATACACATAATAGATCTATTTTATTTAAAAATTATCTTTGTGAGGGACTTCATCTCAGTCTCCATTCATTGAGGCATATTTTGTTTTATACACAAATTTCTTTTATACGGTGTATAAACCCCTTTGACTCTTACGTTTATTAAAAAGGAATATTTTTATACAAATCATTTTACTAAAGGAAAAAAAGGAATGTTTTTCTTTTTGTACGTATGCAGCGACAATTATTTCTCCGCTGCCGTGACCATTATTTGAGTTTCGGCTTCCTCTACAAGCCATAATTTTTTTTAAATAAAAAATAAATACAAATTTTTAATTTTCTATTATTTTGGTATTGAAAATGGTTTTGATAATGTTTTTATTATATAAATGTGTTTTATTGATATCTTGTGATTGAAATTTGTAAATTTTATGTTTCATTTATGCATATTTTATGTGATATGATTATGTTATGGTTTATGATATGTTTAAACCTTTTCATATAAAAAATGCATTAGACTTAATAAGTGACAGGTGGAGCCCGCTATAGCTCCTCGATGCATCAGCAGGTCTCATGAGACAAACTAGTGTATTGGCACGAGGCCTTGACAAAATCATATTTGTAGTCTTGGCACGAGTCCTTGGATACGTGGTTATGATAGTCTGGCATTATGCATTCCATCATTATGAAAGTGGTTATTGATATTGCATGTGATTATTTGACCAGTATAATATCCATTTGAATAAGTAAATGGAATTATCTCATTTTAATTTTTCCATATTATGTTGAAGTTCAAGTTTAAAAGGCTTTTGTTTTAGTTATATATTGCCTTAAATGTTTATGTTTATTTATGAAAGCTTCCGCTATATTGTTATCCTTACTGAGCATCTGAGCTCACCCCTTTCAATGTTTTATTTTTCCCAAGATGTGAAGAAATATTTTATAACTAACTTACAGGGATAGTCTGAAGGGGATAAAAGTGTGTAATATGGAGACTATTTATTGTGATTTTTTCACTTTATGATGTAATGTAAAATTTATGAATGTATCTAGTGTTTCCAAGGCTACTAAACTAATCGGTATTTCGAGACTTGATATTTTGTGATCATGCCAATGTTACGCAATAATGCACCAACTCTGGGTAACTGGGGTCAGGGCATTACAGTTGGTATCAGAGGAAGTTTAGTACTAACCTTGGAAGATAGATTTAGATAAACTCTGATTAGAGCACATATCCCAAAAGATAGACTTTGAGGATTAGTATAGAAGAACTTCCTAGAATTTTGGTATTATAGAGATTTTGTGAGTTTTCCGATCAATACATCCATGTCTGGATACGAGCAGGTAGAGGTGGCTATGGCATAGATGTACCTAGGGGTAAAACCTGAAAACACCGCTTTGAGCTAGACTCGAACGGGAACTGGTGCATGAAAACGGGCCTTGCTGCACTCTTGGTTACGACACTCCTGGGGGATATGCTTAGGAAAGATCTCATTTTTTTACAAACCATTATGAAGGGTTTATAAGTATATACTTCCTCAAAGAAAATATTTTTATGATTACGGATTATATCCATAAACTGTTCAATTTATGTTAATTGATTTACAAGTAGGGAATTATGTATTTTGATTCATAAACTGATCTAGTTTATGCCACTGTTTAGAAATGGTTCCTAGTGGAAAGAATGGAAACTGTATCAATGTACGCACTCCATGTAGGGATTTCCCTCCTTCTTAGGATAATTATAGTGGATCTGGTGATATAACTGGTGCTTATCAACTTATCACCATACTGGGGAAACTCACTCAGGTTATGAATAATAACCTTACTCATATAGAGCACCCTGATCCGCAATATGGAGGATCAATGTTAGACCGCTTCATGAGGAAACAACCACCAAAATTTAATGGGGGTATAAATCCATTATTCTCTAAGAAATAGATAAACTCCTTAGAGAAAATATTCCACGCCTTGGGGAGTAGCTAAAGGGAGAAGGTTGTCATGGTAGTTTACCGCCTCACTGGAGATGTTGATCAATGGTGGTCATTGATTCAAAACACAAAGGAAGATGATTAAGTATCAAATATGTAATGGAGGGAGTTCAAAGAGCTTTTCCTAGAAAAATACTATCCTTGTGACCATCGAGCAGATATGGAATGACAATTTCTGAGTTTGAGACAAAAGGAGGATGAGAATGTCGCAATGTATGAGGCTAACTTTACAAGGTTAGCGAGGCATGCTGCAGATTATATACGTAACCCAAGAAGTAAGATTGATCGTTTCTTTGATGGGTTAAAACCATTTCTCCATTGAGCTTTAGTATCAAAATCTTTCTCAACATGCGAAGATATAGTCTAACGTGCTATCAAGATAGAAAACGAATTCTCTAAATCTTATGACAATAAAGTAAATCAAGAGAAGAAGAGAATGGTGGAACAAGAGATAGATAAAGGGAAAAGGGGAAAGAAGAATTTTCCATTATGCGATAATTGTGGGAAGAATCACCCTGGTACTTTCCTAAAAGGAATGGGAGTTTGTTATAAATGTGGAGAAAAAGGTCACCAAGCTCATGATTGCAAGGGAAAGAAAGAGGCTATCAATGTTGAATGCTACAATTGTAGGTAAATGGGGCATTATGCAAATGAATTTCATAATCGTCAGGAAAAGTTACCTAAGAAAAGGCCAAGGGATCAAGGAAAATCTTATGTTGTTACTACAGTTGAAGTGGAATAATTAATATATTGGTTCTTTTGGACTCAAGGATTATAATCTGGTTATAAGAATAATTTGATATATATAAGGATTGTACTGCAGTACTTGTTGTTTTCATTAAGGTTTTGATATGTTGATGGTTATCATATTTTTATTATGTGACAATAAGAATCATTACTTTATTTGGGTAATCTGATGAATTGATTTTGGAATTTATAGACCTTTTAGAGAAAGTCTGGACAGAGGTATTTTGGATAACTATAAAGGTTGGAATGGATTATATTTTACATTGGATACTATTGTTAAGGTTATTTTTGGATATTTATTAAAAGGACAACACGCAGATCGAGTGACAACTCATCGCGTCGGACAAAGATGTGGGAATCGAACCCACAACCATAGTGGGATTGGGATTTATCACCTACCACTGGACTACGTGAAGTCCCTAGAGTGTATATTGTAGTTTTTTTAGTTATGATAGATGATTTATAAATTTATTTTTGGAACCCTATACGGTTAGGATAAATAGAATATTTTTCAGTTCTATTACCTTTTGGAGTGAAAGATGGGTTTGTGGTAAAAATTAATTAAATAATGAAATTCTACATGACAAGTAAGTATATTTCCTTAAGTTCTTAGTAAATCTCCTAAATAAATTCCTCAACTTTATGAAAGGTAACTTAAAACAAAAATGTAGTCGGTTAACTTTTCTTACTGAGGAATCAATGATCGTTTAACCAATCACAAGTTTGTGATTTTCTTGTAGTTAAACTTTCTCCTAATATGGTTTTCTACAACTCTACATCATACCTTGATGTTTTTTCCTCCATATCCATATTTTTATAGAATCCTAGTATGGGCTATCTCAGTTGACCTTTGTACTTCTCTTTCTTTCTTTTAAAGTTATATTTTTATTAACCTTATTTTCGATGTGGGTTTTCCACAAAGGTATTTTCTATTTCCAACCTTTTATTTTCAAAGAAAAATATCTAATTGCGAGGACACAATTTATTGAAGGTGGGGATAATGTAACACCCCGAGCTTCCATGATATGCTTCTCTTTCAATAATGCAATAGTTTACATTGTACGCAAGTTTGAGATTCTAACACACCGCGACCAATCAAAATAGCCATTATGAATAGTAATACCCACTTTTTTAAATTATATATATTTTATATTTTAAAATGGACTTCATTTTTGAATTTGGAATATCAATTATAGCTTAGGGTGAAATTTTGGCATTGTTCTGAAAACCTTCAATTTTTGATGAATAGTGAAACCACTAAGTGGTAGTTAAAAAACTGATTTTTCGTTTAAATGAAACATTAGCACTTCTGTGATTTGATTTTCAAAAACCTGACATACATGGTTGTCATTAAGAATTAAAATGTGGTTCAATGGGATTAAAATAATTTTTTGGTGAATAGTAACTTTTAAGTTTAATTAATCGTGATTAAAGGTAATTAGTGAAATTTAAGGTAAAAATGATATTATAAAAATATGAAATTACTTTTACACTTTTCCTAAACTTATTTTATGAGTCATGGACGACCAAGACAATTCATGGGTCAAATTGGGGACCCCATGGAGTCACATGGGTAAGAAAATGACATTAAAGCTTTTTATTTAAAGTAAAAATAAAATTGTTCCAAACATGTGTTGTTTTACTAAAACATTTATCACATGGGGTTATATAAGTTGACTTTAGACTATAAATTTTCATTGGAAATCTAAAAATATTTCCTACATCATGATATTTTTTTTATAATTTTTAGACATTAAATAAATTAACTTTTTTATGACACCATGATAATGCGGTGATTACCTCATTAATTAACGATTTAAATAAAATGAAAAGATAATGTAAACTTTAAGACTTAGACTAGTATAAAACCTATTTTATGGGTGTATTTCTAACCCTTATCACCTTATCGTCGAAATATATCATTGTGGGACCTTTGAAATCCGAAAATCACTTCATAATAATGTAACATTCAATGACCTTCCAAGAGTGCCCCTCCTCTCCTCTTGTAAAAGGCCCCCACCTCTACCACCTTATTCACACCTTCAAGCCATTTGGATCGTCCAAAATGTTCTCAAATACTCTCCCAAATTCCCTATCTTACTTCTAGAAGCCTCACTTTGGGCAGAAGTCTTTCCAAAGAAGCCTTTGGCTCAAATCAAAAAGAGTTACCCGATTTTAAGGTAATGTCTTCTCTTATGTTATTTTGTTTTATTTTTCTTCTACAACCCCTTAAACTATTTTTATTCCTTTATTTTGTAACAAAAACAGTATATTAAATATAATAGGATGTTTTTATGAGAAGGATTTTATTTACACTTACACACACCTTCGTCTAATGGTTAAAGAACATACTATTTCTGTGGTTGGCGAATTTCTGCCTCACGAAACGATGATTGTTCAATATTCTTTTAACACCTCTAATGGTGGCCATTAAAATGAAACTATTTAAATATATGATATATATTATGTTTATGCTTTCCTTATGCTTCTGTATTTCTCATTTATGTCATACCTTTATGATTTTCATTATGGGTAAACGCGATAATTTCATTTTAGGAAGTGCGGACTACCGCCCCTTCAAAGTGATTTGAATCGTTAATGCCATATGTGGGATGTATAAAGGATGGAGTAAATGATATTATATATGATATTATATTGGAATTATAATACACCTTTATATGATTATGATTTCATTCCATTAAATACGAAATAGAAATGAAAGTAGCGTTCATGCATACGTACGGCTTACCGTCTCCAAGAACGGTGCATTTCATTTATTTCCTCTAAATGTTATGTAATATTATGAATGAATGTATATACTGGAAATATATGATATATATGATATCTAAATCATGAATATAATTCTGGATATAATGGATATTTTACCACATGAACAACTTGTAATTATAAGAAGTTTATTTTTGACTCAAGTACCAAAGATCGACAAAACGACCATTATTAACATAAATAATTACATAATGTTCATAACATGGTAATAAGTGATATAAAAGGAATAATAAACTTGAAAATGTTCTTAAGCAATTATAAATTAACTCTATTTTATTATTCAGGAGGTTAAATAACGGTCGAGTCAAGTCACACATGGGGTAAGGGAACTTCTAAACCCAATTTTCGTTGTTTGGGTTAATCTCCTACTTTCAAATTATGTCATGATATTATTATGTCCTATATTGTATTTGTACTTTATTTATGGGTACTTATAGTGAATACACATAATAGATCTATTTTATTTAAAAATGATCTTTGTAAGGGACTTCGTCTCAGTCTCTATTCATTGAGGCATATTTTGTTTTATACACAAATTTCTTTTATACAGTGTATAAACCCCTTTGACTTTTACGTTTATTCAAAAGGAATCTTTTTATATGAATCATTTTACTAAACGAAAAAAAAAGGAATGTTTTTCTTGTTGTACATATGCAGCGACAAATACTTCTCCACCGCCGTGACCATTATTTGAGTTTCGGATTCCTCTACAAGCCATAATTTTTTTTAAATAAAAATTAAATACAAAGTTTAAATTTTCTTTTATTTTGGTATTGAAAATGGTTTTGATAATGTGTTTATTATATCAATGTGATTTATTGATATCTTGTGATTGAAATGTGGAAATGTTATATTTCCTTTATGTATGTTTTATGTGATATGATTATGTTATGGTTTATGATATGTTTAAACCTTTTCATATAAGGAATTCATTGGACTTAATAAGTGACGGGTGGAGCCCACTATATCTCCTCGATGCATCAGTAGGTCTCATGAGACAAACTAGTGTCTTGGAACGAGGCCTTGACAAAATATTTTTTGTAGTCTTGGCACGAGACCTTGGCTACGTGGTTATGATAGTCTGGCATTATGCATTCTATAATTATGAAAGTGGTTATTGATATTTCATGTGATTATTTGACCAGTATAATATCCATGTGAATAAGTAAATGGCATTATCTCATTTTACTTTTTCCATATTATGTTGAAGTTTAAGTTTAAAAGGCTTTTGTTTTAGTTATATATTCCCTTAAATGTTTATGTTTATTTATAAAATCTTCCACTATATTTTTATCCTTACTGAGAATCTGAGCACACCCCTTTCAATGTTTTATTTTTCCCAGGATGTGAAGAAATATTTTATGACTAACCTACAGGGATAGTCTGAAGGGGATACAAGTGTGGACTATGGAGACTATGTTATTGTGATTTTTTCACTTTATGATGTAATGTAACATTTATGAATGTATCTAGTGTTTCCAAGGCTACTAAACTAATCGGTCTTTCGAGACTTGATCTTTTGTGATCATGCCAATGTTACGCAATAATTCACCGACTCTGGGTAACTGGGGTCGGGGCGTTACAATGAGACCTAGGGGACTTTTTGTAGGGCGTTGCAATTGATTTCAAGGGTGCACACACATATTCCTATGTGTGAATATATATAGATTTATATATATATATATATAGTCTATGTGAGGTTTCCCTCATGGTGTGGGGAACACATGCATCGGTTTAAGGATATATATATATATATATAAGTGTGTGTATATGAGCAGGCTATTTATTGAGTTAGAAAGCCCTGAATTATAATCGTTGGGTTGGTCTTTTTGAGGTGGGGTAGATCTTTGAATATTTATTTAATAATTCCTTAGTTTCTTCTTTAAATAATTTTTTTATGAGTTTCCTAGTTTAATGTAATAGAATAGCTTTACTAAATGATAAAATGTGATAAATATCTTTTTGTTTGATAGATTAATGTTTTTATAATAAAACCCCTCCAAAAGAGGTTCACTGCCTTCAAACCAAAAAGTATGGATAGATTTTATATCATGATTAGTTTTGTTTGAGTTCTTTATATGTCTTTATGCTGGAGTTGATATATGGTTTGTTATTTAATGGCCCTTGAATGTTGTTAAATGATGTTTCCCATGTGAGTTAGGTCAATTATATTCCATGTGCGATAGTTTGTTAAACTGGAAGAATCTCATGGGTTGGCTTGTTAAACAAAACTTGAATGGATTTGGCCTTCGACAGCCTTAGGTGTGCCTTTTTACCCCATTTCAAGGGATGTTAATTATGTAATTTATTTTTATATCAAATGATGAATTAAATGAATTAATTTGGAATGTATGAGTGACTAAGACCCTTGGACTTATTATTTCATTACTTGATAAATCATGTTTTTCTTTGTATGGATATGACCATGTGAGATAAATACTATCATTCCTATGTGATTTTAACACTACCACATTTTTTGTTAGGTTTTTAAGTTTGAAAATCTTATTATAAATTTTTTTCCATGTGAGTTGATTGATTTAATTGACATCTAATAGCTTGTAAAAGCATGTGAAGCTTTGTAATGCCTATCCCAGATGAGATATATTATAACTAATCCATTTGGAAGCTTATTAGGTTTGTTATAGTTAAAACTCCCATGTGAGTATTTAAAGTTAATCCCTTGATTATGGCCTTAAATTGAAATCTCCTAAATAGGAAGGACTTTCACCCTTTTTTATGTACCCACATGATTTGGTTAATGTTAAGGAAATGTAATAGTTTATTTTACATGTGAATCTTTTAATGATAAATGTTCCCATGTGAGTAAATGAAAGTCCAAGACTTAGGTAGTTGGTCCTTGCTTGATTCACCAATGTGTGTGTGAGTTATGGAATGGTAACATAGATATTTAAATGTGTGCATGAGTTTGGAATTTTAACATAGGCATTCAAATGTGTGTGTGAGTTTGGAATGGTAACATGGACATTCAAATTTGTGTGTGAGTTTGGAATGGTAACATAGACATTGAAATGTTTGAATGAGTTATGGAATGTTAACATGGACATTCAAATGTGTGTGTTAGTTTTCAATGGTAACATGGACATTCGAATGTGTGTGTGAGTTATGGAATGGTAACATGGTCATTTAAATGTGTGTGTGAGGTGGGAATGGTAACATGGACATTAAAATGTGTGTGTGAGTTATGGAATGGTAACATGGTAATTCAAATGTGTGTGTGAGTTATTTAATGGTAACATGGACATTAAAATGTTTGTGTGAGTTATGTAATGGTAACATGGACATTTAAAATGCATGAGTTATGGAATGGTAACATAGTCCTTCCAATGGATGAAATATAAGAATGGTAACATGCTCATTCTTTTTTGTGGTTGAATAAAGAATATTAAATAATGTGATAAATAGTTTATTTATGCATTATATATATATATATAGTTCCTATTCATAATCTTATTCTGGCTATGAGACAAAGAAGGTATCGCTGTCAGGTGTCCCTTAGGAACCTAGATGGGTTGTTTATTTATTAAATTATTTTATTACTTCACTATACTTTCACACTATTTAATTATTATTCACTTTATAGTTTGGGATAGACACTGGTTTGTGCCAAACTAAAGAGATTTTATCTCACACCCTACTCGAGTACCCTTGGTAACTAAAGAGACAATATATTTTCAAGATCTAGGTTGATTTTTGTATTATCTTGTACCGGGGAGTTAGGAGAAAAGTACTGAGCTGGAGATCAGGATGATCTTGGAGATCATCCATGGGGATTTGATGTATTTTCTTTATTTTTGTTATAAAATGTAAAGCGTTTTGTTTTGTTTAATTATTTCGAATTATGTATCACTATGACATGCATACATTGTATAAACTAGTTCTGGCCATTTTCTATACTCATTTTATTTTTCATCTATCTTCCATTGTTTTATTTATTTCTTTATACTGCTTCTGCTAATATATGTTGCTTCTTATTACTATCTATTTACCATTTTCACTCTAAGATTGAGGGTATATTATCCCCACTAAACTACCCTTACACCCTCACTGCTAGTCAGTAGCCTCTGGCATATAAGTAGATGCACTTGATGTCATGTGACGAGTGGCCCAACTATCGGTTCAATGGTAAACCAGATCAGGACGTTACAAAGTGGTATCGGAGGGGGTTAACTTTTCTTTTGTCTGTATGTTTTAGGTTGGTATAAAAGAGACTAAGAATGTGTTAGAACTTGGTTAATAGCCATATTTGGGATTGATCACCCCACATAGAGGAAATGACCAAGTGGACAGGGTTGGGAATTGCTGTTTATATTGTTCGTTGTTACGGTTTATATGATTTCACCTTGAGTGATTGATGTACTTTATGCTGCTTATGATTTATGGATTTTATGTAAATTTACCCTTGTCTTATTTTATCATGGATGAAATATATCATGCATCATGTTGGGAACATATAAATTCACATGTCATGCATGGTTCCATGCTATGTAGTTGCATTTTAGTTTTCCTATTGATTCAAATTGTGTGTCTTGAATGTATGTCATGCCTTGTAATTATTTATCATGCCTCTTTAGATATCATGTTTCAGTGATATATTTAACAATCTTGGGTGATAGTATGCCATGTTTCTTGTCTTGATTATATGTCATGCTTCTGTCCTATATCATGTTTTTGTGATTTTAGCATGTTGCTCCATGTTATATGATTTTAGGGACATGCCAATTTGTTGTTATATAATTGGTTACTTTGGATAAATTTATTTTTGTGATTACGATGGGAACCAGTTTCAGTTATAAGGTGTATGGGCACCTTATAATTTGTAAAAGGGTCAACCATGTATTCAAAATATTGAATTAGGTTGCTAAGGTAAAATGTTAAATGGAATTAGATGTGATTAATGGGAGCCAATTTTTCAGTTTATGGATTTTATGGGAACTTTGTGAATTGGGAAATGGCAACCCATATTAAACGTATAGTCATAATACAATTGAAATTGTGTAATGTGAAGGCTATTAGGTTTTGAACTTAAATAAATTTATTTGATTAAATGGGATCCAAATGCCACCTATAAAGAATATGAGCACTTTATGGATTGGTAGATGGCCACTCATATCACTAGACTTCTATGAATGTGAGCATGTGATGTTGTTAAATGGTTTCGTAAGTTTCCAAAAATGTTCAACTAAACCCAAGTAGGCTAGTTGGAGCTTGTTTTTATGAAATGAACTATTATGGGGTCGTTTTTTATGAACCTAGATTGAATAAATCGGACCCTCGGAGATTTCATTTTGGTTAAAAGGAATTTAGATGATAAATTTAATGTTTATGACAGAATATCACTAAATGTTAAATGTCTAAAGAGGAATTTTTATATAGTTTTCCTATTTTTTCCCATGGGGTGTTGATTAAAATTCAAGTGCCTTATTGTGAAATGGTACTTGAGGGTTGTTAAAAAAAATTCAAACATTTAAAGGTTGAAATGAATTAATGAAATGGCTTTAAATTGGAACTTGAAGTGGTTTCCTTTTTTGAATCTTATTAGAATGTTAGTTTTAAATGCATCTTATGGTATTCCTTGGAATGGAGACGTGAGTGATCATACATAGGATGTTTCTTTTTAGATTTGGATTAAATAGAAAGGAATCTTGAGCCTAGAGAAATCTGTATTTTATGACTAATTGATATGGTCGACACTTATGCTTCGTAAGGGGCTATCCCAAAGTAGGTAGCACCCTTAGAATTTGATTCCTTTATTTCTACTACAAGATTTCTGGAATTGGACTAATTTTGTACTGTTGTCCCTAAAAGGGTTTTTTTTTTAAAATAAACCCTTGTTCGAATGGGTGGTCGTTGTATCTTGACCCTTGATATGGGAATAAGAATCAAGGAATTCATGGTTCAGTAGTTTAGACATGCTTCGGGTATGGTCAATTGTTTATGAGGTTTTGTGAACCTTTATTTTCATTATTTATAGAAGACTCAGTGTGTTTTAATCCTATTTAATGGTTGTATGATATGATGTGTTGTTGTATTTTGTGAACTTGGGGTTGTATGTGTTGACATACGTGATAACCATCGAGTGTTTTGTGGTGTAACAAACCAGTCAAGTTTGGTGTGATTGTTGAGATTTGTGATGTTGAAGAAGTTCTCAAGTCAACTCCGAAACAAAGTGACTGGGATGTAAAGGTAAGTCTGATCTACTACTTAGGAGGACTTTTTGGTACTCGGGTGTTTTGACATGCCAGTCAGTTTAATTTTGGCTTTCATGCTAAATGTTTGAATGTGGTGATTGTTGTTCGTGGAACATCACATGTGCATTTAATGTGTTTCTGGAATAGTGCACCTGAGATTGGTTGGTCTTTCTTCCAATGACATGGACACTACAGAGGTGGTTAGTGTTGCATCAGTTCTGGTGTATGTGTCAGTGCATTCTTGGAAACACGACTTCGACAAGGTTGGGGTTATACACAACCCTTTATAAAATTCATTAGTTTTGGAAGAGTTCCAGTCGTAAGTGTAACGCCCCAACCCCAGTTTCCCAGAGCTGGTGCATTATTTCATTACATTGGCATGCTTACAAGAAATTTTTATCCCAAAGGACCAAGTAGTTTATTAGTTTTATAAAACTAGACACATACATAGGTTCAATATTACAACTTGAAATGAAATGCAACATATAAGTTTTATTGGGAAAATCCACAACTCTAAGTTTATCCCTGAAGGTCATTCACAATAAACTTATTCATGTCCTAAGAAAATGAAACATAAGAAAGGGGTAAGCTCAGATTCTTAGAAAGGTTAATCAATAAAGTGGAATATATCATAAACATATACATTAGGCATGGTGAATAACTAAAAACACATGTCTTTGAAAATAAACTTGAACACATTATGGTAGGAATAAGAGATGAATAAATAATTCCATAATAATGCATAATAATGGGTATTATACTAGTATAATAACCACATGAACATTAAATTACTAGTTTCAAAATGAGGGAATGTGTAATGTGGGACATCATAACCATACCGCCAAGGCCTCGTTCCAAGACCATAAATATCTATTTTGTTAAGGTCTTGTGTCAAGACCATAGTTTGTCTCATGAGACCTACCGATGCACCGAGGGGTTATATCGGGCCCCACACTATACTTACTAAGTACAATGCATTCCTATTATGGATGGGTATAAACATAAACAACATATACATTCATAATGAAACTAACATATTAAATGTAAATAACCTTCCCCATACATTAAACATAAACACTAACCATTCAAAGTAAATTGGTAAATGGTATCAAGATATAACATCCACATTAAAACTAATAAGAAACCATTTAACAACATATTTTAGATGATATCATAAGATATAAACCTATATGAAATACAATATTCATCAAATGATGTTGACATAAATAAAGATACTTTTAAATGAGACTGTTGAGAAATTCTTGAGGAAATGATCCTTAAATATTCCAAAGTGTCCCATACCACCTTCAAACATTTAAATCATAATCCCTTAGAATATAATGAGAATAAGGAGACTCTATATATGATATAACAAGTGGTATTACATGCACCACATGAAAGTAATAAGTGGTGAACAAGTAATATATCTCATAAAAGTTAAAGTGGGTGAGAAAAATCTATTTTACTTCAGAATAAAGAGTTCTTTTGGAAAATCATTTTTATTTTTCATAAATATGGTTTTAAAAATGTATATCCTTGAAAAGAAAAGGTAAGAACATTGAGATTAAATTTGAGGCATAAAATATGTCCCACTTAAGTGAAATCA
Organism: Viscum album; assembly: GCA_963277665.1. Classification (NCBI taxonomy): domain Eukaryota; kingdom Viridiplantae; phylum Streptophyta; class Magnoliopsida; order Santalales; family Viscaceae; genus Viscum; species Viscum album. The sequence goes on from OY728129.1 coordinate 424,281,400, forward strand.
TGTAAAAATTGTTTTTAAAGAAACTTTAGAATTTAAACATTTTAGTGTGGTTTAAGGAATTCATTAAAGGGATTTTAAATGGAAAAGGCATGTTTTCTTTCATAAAAACTGAAATGAACCAAAATAGATTTTTCATGTTAAAATTTTTGATTTTAGAAAGATAAATATTTCTTAAAAAATATTATATTGTGAACTTAAAAATAGGTACAAATTAGATAAGTTCCTTGAATCGGACTTTCATTTTGGAAGAATTTTGGAAAGATTATTTTAAAACATGTAAATCCCCATAAGATAAATAAGGATTATTATTGGTACACATATATAGAAAATTCACACCGAATTTATCAGGAGTACATAATAATAGATAAGAATTTCATTGATATGAGTAGAGAATAAGAGTAACCCGAATGAAAATAGAGGTTCGAGTAGAAAATATTTACAACTTTGTAATAAATTGAATCGTATTCCCCAAAATTAATAATCATCAAATGATACATTTAATATAATTAAAATAAATACATTAATGATATGAAACATCAATGGGCAGTATACATACACCATACACAAGTAATAGTAGTGAATAGGGAATATCTCATAAAAATGGAAGTGAGATGAATAAACCATTACCTTAAGTCCAATGGTGTTATCCACTTGATCTTAATGACATGAATAATCAAATTTAGGTTCATTAATTAATAATTCCAGAATCTAATATCCATCTAATTTATTTATTATAACCTTATTGAGTTCATTCATGGCATTTTTTACAGGTTAATAGGTTCGATTTCATTGTTTGGGTCTGTTTGTTTCATGATTTGTATACTTATTTACATGAATGGAGAATCATATAAAATGAAGATAGTTGTGCAGAATTCAATATATATGTTATTAGAGAAAATATATAAGGTTACATGGTTTTAAATTTCATTTGGTTACTTGGAGTGAAGATGAATCATTATATAAATTATTTAATGATTACCGTTTGGGTTAATTGGCGGTTTTTGAACACAATGAACTCATTTTGCTTTATAAATAAAAACCATGTGTAAAAAAAGATTCCAGAACTATATATGATACATAATAAATATATTATATTATGGTTAAACCATAATAATGGTTTCATGAGCATAATTTAAGATGGTAATAGAAATTGAAAACCCATCATCCTTGAATGTGGTAAATTAGTACATCTCGGATGGTGATTTTTACTACTAGCATAAAAGAAGGGTAAAGGAGAGATGATAATAACTTATTCCATAATCATAAAAACATTTAAGTACATGTAAGTTACTAGATTTTTCATCACATTTGGATGAGGGGAGGTGAAGATATAAAATAAAACAAAGGAATGTGAAAATAAAGTAAAATAATTAAAAAGTAGAATTTACCTCTTGAATTAATCTTCCTTGAGAGCCTCTTTAGGGGATAGGATTGGGTATTTATATGAGAAAAATGGATGATGGACGTGGAGGAGGAGCTTGTGAGGATATTTGAGTATAATTTAGACAAGGAACAAGTCTTGATATGAGTGAAAAGAATAGGGGAGTGTGGGTGGTTTTTATAGTGGAGGAGAGGAGGGTTTTCATAATATTTTAATCATTAGTTTTTTATTTTTCCATAAAACAATAAATAATGATTATTCCATGACCAAAAATAGTAATAAGTTCATGTGAGTTCTAACCAAGGGTTCTTACATCAGCGATGATGCTAGGAATAGTGTATTTATCTCATAATGTATATATACAGTAAATTACCGTATTTCACTATTCATTAAAAATTCAAGTATTTTATAAAAATACTAAAACTTCACCCTAACCATTTTTTTATGTGTATAATCCAAATATGTACTCCATTTTTTCAAAATAATTTTCTAAATATGTGAAATTTAATTGTTAAATAAAATCATCATTTACTCATAAAATACATTTTTAAAACTAAAACTGATTTTGTAATGCCCTGAAAAATAACGTAAGGTTTTATTAAATTACACCAAAATCCTAGGACAAAATTTTTTTTATTTAGTAATACATTTTATGAAAAATTATTTTTCTTTTAAATTAATTTATTAATTATAAAATTTTAATTAAATATTTATTACTCACAAAAATACCAACACTTAATTATTAATTTTTAAAATATTCACTCTCATTTATAAGGTGCCTAAATTTTATTTATACTTACACGGGTGATGTGACTATTCATAAGGGTGCATTACTATTCATAAGGAGTCATGTTACCATTCATAAGGGTACATTAATATTCATAAGGGTCATCTTACTATTCATAAGGGTACATTACTATTAATAAGGGTCAAGTTACTATTCATAAGAGTAGGTTACTATTCATAAGAGTAGGTTACTATGCATAAGGGTACATTACTATTTGTCAAAAATTAAGTTTGTACTATCAAACTCCAAAAATCACCCTAAACGCAACTATGTATGTTAGATTTTTAAAATTCAAAACACAAAAGTGGAAGAATTATGTTCATTGCTCAGTTATAACAAAGTTTTGTTTTGTAGAAATTGAGTGTTTCATGCATTCAATATTAAATTTATTTGCAAATCCTTGGGGTGTTATAGTAATATTTTAAAGAACATGAATTCCTTGGGTGGTATAGGCATCGAGGTTTGGTAGATGATGCATCGGCAAGTGATATCAGGTTGTTGTAAAGAGTCGACCAGTAGTGGTTCAACTAATATTCTTGGTGACTTGGGATTACTCTTAGTGTGATCTTCTGAATGAGCCAAGCATGTCCCCTATCTTTACCTCCTCCTGAAGGCACTAAGATAGCATTTTTCTTATGCCATGATAGAGTTTTAAAAGTCATTTTGCTTGATAAGTGGTTGTTATCTAGGTTATACACTGGATATAATGTCCTTTGGAAGTTGTCTCGGACTTATAGTTAGGCTTGTGGTGTCTTTAAAAAGGGTGATGAATTCTAGTGTTCTGGATCAGGGTTACGCATTTATTCGTACTAAGGAAAAATAGTTTTAAAATATCATATTGATGGTTTGATTTAGAAATTTCATTGGAAGTTGGGTAAGGACTTCAGTGTATGTGCTTGTGATGGCTGATGAAGACCTTGGGAAGAAAGGAATTGTGGTTCTATTTAGGATGCATCGTCCATCTAAGTTAGGAACCTTTGATAATGGTTAGCCTAACATGGCTTGTTTTGTTCTGTTTCTTCTTGTGGTAAATGGTTGGTGATGGAAATGTTTTAAAGGAATGTTACTGGTTCAAGGGCGAGTGTGGTTTATGGATCAGCAATGTCTTTCGAGGAAAGCATGCATGACCAGTTGTTGTTGGCCGATTGATATTCAACCATTTTTTTGATGAGGTCCCTATTATAGCCTCGGATGTAATTGGGTTCACTGGTTAAATAATTCATGTGATAAGAATCACTAGGACACTTATAACATTCCCTCTTTAGTAATTTCAATGGTAAATAAACCTTGGTTTGGTTTTAGTCATTAAAATGCTAATACCCTTGGTGGAAAGAACTAATGGGAGAATGTTTAAAGATACAATGAAAGGATTTTGTCACTAGTTATGAGGGATCAGTTAAATTCTGCATTAATTTTTTTATCAGAATTTGATATTTGGCTCAAGTTTTAAAGGCTTAAGCACTTTAGGCTTCTAAAATGCATAATTGTGTGTTTGGAATGGGAAACATAACACATCTGTTGGAAGAAATTTCACAACCTCTATAGGTTGGGTGATGTTTCCACAGTTCCTAATGGATTCTTGAGGATGATAAGTTTTAATGTGGGTAGATTGTAGAATCTCATGTTTTGAATTTAGGGGGTTTTTTGTGGGTTTTTAAACTTTTTGGCAACTTCGTGGGTTAGACCGTTCCATAGGGTCTATTTAAAGAATTCAATCTAATTAAAATAAAATTTGATTTATTTTAAATTAGTTTAAAATAAAATAAATTAAATAAAAGCACTCAACACACCCCTCCTCCCTCTAATGTGATATGTGAGCCCCCCCCCCCCCCCCCGGGGGGGCTCTCCCATTCATGTGACGCACATCAGGTAGCAGCCCCCTCATATAGCGCAATGCACCCACCTCCTACGACCTCCTCTCCACCATCCGGATCGAGGTGATTTCTTCATGGATTCTCTTTATATATTAGAGTTAAATCCTTCTCCCCCATTCTCCTACATTCCTTTGACCGATTTTGGCTTATCTATCTTCAAACCAGCTTGGCTAGAACCCTAGAGTTTGGGTTTGATCCAGTTTTTGTGTTTCTTCTAGTTTTAGGGTATGAAAGGGATGTATCAAGACCTGTTGGTGTATGTTCCTATGACTGTCACCAAATACGAGGTGGTTTGGGTTGATTTGGTCCACCATTTTTAATTTTAGGTAATTTTTTATACCGCTTAATAGTTTCTCACCCTTTATTTTAGGGTCTAGTGGTGTTTATGAGACCTGGGGGAATTATTGTAGAATGTTACAATAGATTCCAAGGGTTCACACACATATTACTAGGTATGAATATATATATATATATATATATATATATATATATATATATATCTTCTGTGTGTGGGTTCCCTCATTTCATGGGTAACATGTGCATCAATTTGAGGATATATATATATATATATATATATATATGGAAGTGTGTGCATGCGAGCAAGCTATTTCTTGAGTTAGAAAGCGGTGAATGCCAAGCATTGGCTTGATCTGCTTGAGGTAGGGTCCCTATCTCTTACTCTTTATTTAAAAATTTCTTAGTTTATTCTTTAAATAATTTTTTTATGAGTTTCCTAGTTTAATATAACCTAATAGCTTGATTGAAATGATGAAATGAGATAAATATATTTTTGTTTGATAAATTCAAATTTTTATAATAAAACCCCTCCAACAGAGGTGTTTGTCCTTCAAACCAAAAAGTAGTGATAGATGTTATATCATGATTAGGGTGGTTTGAGTTCTTTATATGTCTTTCTGATGTTTTTGGTATATGTTATGTTATTTTATAGCCCTTGAATGTTGTTAAATGATGATTCCCATGTGAGTTATGTCAAGTCTATCCCATGTGCGATAGTTTTTTAAACTGTAAGAATATTGTGGGTTGGCTTGATAAACATAACATGAATGACTTTGGACTTGGACACCCTTAGGTGTTTCTTTTTACCCCATGTCAAGGGTTGTTAATTATTTAATATATTTGTATATAAAATGATTAATTAAATTAATTAATTGGGAAGGGATGAGTGACTAATACCCTTGGATATTATTATGACATTTCTTGATTAAGTGTGTTTTTCCTTGTATGGATATGCCCATGTTAGATAGATACTACCGTTCCCACAAGAGTTTAACACTTCCACATCGTGTAGTAGGTTTATAAGTTTTAGAATCTTGTTATAAATTTTTGACCATGTGAGTCGATTGATGTAATTTTCATCTAATGGATTGCAAAAGCATGTGAAGCTTTGTAATGCCTACCCACGTGAGATATATTATAACTAATCCCTTTGGAATATTTTTAGGTTTTTTATTATTAAAACACCCATGTGAGTAGTTAAAGGAAATACCATGTTCTTGGCCTTGTTTTGATATTACCATAAAAGGAATCACTTGAACCATTTGTTTATGTACCCACATGAGTTGATTAATTTTAAGGCCATGTAATAGGTTATTTTACATGTGCTTCTTGTTATAGGAAATATTCCCACATAAGTAAATGAAGGAAAATACTTAGGTAGTTGGTCCTTACTTGAGTCACCAATGTGTGGGAGTGTTATGGTATTGTAACATGGACATTCAAATTTGTGTGTTAGTTTCTAATGGTAACATGGACATTCAAGTGTGTGTTTGAATTTGGAATGGTATCATGGAAATTAAAATGTGTGTGAGAGTTTGGAATGGTAACATGGACATTAAAATGTATTCATGAGTTAAGGAATGGTAACATGGACATTCAAATGTGTGTGTGACTTTGGAATAGTAACATGGACATTCAAATTTGTGTTTGGTTTATTTAATGGTAACATGGTCATTCAAATTTGTGTGTGAGTTTGGAATGGTAACATGTACATTCAAATATGTATGTGAGTTATGGAATGGTAACATGGTTATTAAAATGTGGTTGTGAGTTATGGAATGGTAACATGTACATTCAAATGTGTGTGAGAGTTATGGAATAGTAACATGGACATTAAAAATGCGTGAGTTATGGAATGGTAACATAGTTTTACCAATTGGGTGAAATATAAGAATGGTAACATGCTCTTTTGTGTGGTTGAATAAAGAATATTAAATAATTTGATAAATATTTTATTTATGCATTATATATATATATGGTTCATGTTCATACTCTTATTCTAGCTAGGATCTCAAGAAGATATCGTCTTCAGGTGTCCCTTAGGAACTTGGATGGGTTGTTGTTTATTTATTCAATTCTATTATTACTTCGCTATACTTGCATGATATTTAATTATTATTCACTACCTAGTTTTGGCTAGACACCAATGGGTTCTGACCTATTGAGATTTTATATCATACCCTGCCCGGGTACCCTTGGTACCCGAGTAGACCTTATATTTGCAGGATCTAGGTTGATTATTGTATTCGCTTATATTGGGGAGTTAGTAGCAAAGGACTGAGTTGAAGCTCATGATGCTCATGGAGATCGCATGTGGGGATTTTATATCTTTTCTTTATTTTTATTTTGAAATGTAAATCATGTTGTTTTGTTTACTAATTTCTAATTATGTATCACTATGACATGCATGCATTGTATAATCTAGATTCGTATATTTTCTATACTTAGTTGATTTTGCATTTTTCTTCCATTGTTTTAGTTATTTATTTATACTACTTCTGCTAATATATGTTTCTTACTATTACTATATGTTTATCTTTTTTCACTCTAATATTGAGGGTATATTCTCCCCACTAAACTACCCTTACACCCTCACTACTAGTTGGTAGCCTCTGGCATATGGGGAGATGCGCTTGAGGTCATGTGGAGACTGGTCTTGCTACCAGTTTGATGGTAAGCCGGGTTGGGATGTTACAATGTATTCTATAGTTTTAATAGTCCAATCAGACTAAACATCCATTTAGGGAGATAATTGGTGTTGAAAATCAATTTTATGTCTAGATCCTACTAAAAAAGTCCTCTATAACTTTGAGGTAAACCTTGGATCCTGATCACATAGGTTTGAGAGTGATACTCTGTAAAATATCATAGCTCCCTTAATGTGTAACCAAATAATTTTATCAAGAGATAAATCTTCTCTGATATAAATAAAATGCACTAATTTTTTAAGTAGGTTGACTATAACCTAAATTTCATTGTTCCTTTTAGATGTTTTTGGGATACCAATGATAAAATACATGGTAATGTTTTCCTATTTTCATTTTTTTATTGGTAATTATTGATAATTCTCTTAGAATTTTGTCACTCAAACTTAACTTTAAACCACACTAGGCATTGGGAAACAAAATTTTTAATATCTATTTTCATTTTAACCCACTTGAAATACTCTTTCAAATATCTATACATATTCGTACTTCCATATGAATAAATAATAGTGAATTGTGAGATTTATCCAATAGCTCCTTCATCAAGTATGGTATTCATGGAGCACAAACTTGGTTCTTGAACCTTATCATTATAGCATGGTTATGGTTGAGCTTAAGAACATTCCTCACCATCTTCTAAAATTAAATATATTCCTTCTGCCCCTTTTTAATCCTCTCATGGATAGATGGTTGAACATTCATTTAAGATAAAATTTATCCCCTTTCTTCAAGATTTCAAGATTCGTTTTTTTAAATAAATAAATATTGGTTTTCTTTTAATCCTCATCATAGAAAAACTACCATGGTATTTCCAAATTAGAGCATCATCCACCTTGTTCTCCCTCCCAGGGTGGTAATGTATTAAGTAGTCATAATATTTGATCAACTCCAACCATATTCTATAGCATATATTAAACTATTTATATGTAAATATATACTTAAAGCTTTTATTATCAATATATATATCACACATTTAACTATACAGATGATTCCTTTATATCTTCAATGAAAAAATTACCACTTCCAGCTCCAAATTAGGAATCTAATAATTTATATCATTAATTTTCAATTGGAAAGAGGCATAAGTTGTCACTATATCATTCTGCATGAGGATGCATCTCAATACCTTCTTTAATGCATCACTATATATGACAAACCCTTCTCTTTAATAGGGTAGTGTAATCCCAAGATCTCTAACCAATATTCACTTCAGTTATTTAAAATTATACTCACATTAATCTATCCACAAGAACATGGATCCCTTCTGGGCCAACTTGATTAGTGGATTTGATAGCCATGAGAACTTTATCAGAAAACATCAGTAGTTTCTTTAAAACCCAAGAAAACTATGGATCTCATTCACCATGGCTAGTCTGTTACATTCTTCAATAACATTCATCTTTGAAAAATCCATCGATATACCCTCACTTGAAATTATATGACCCAAGAATGAGACTTGTTTTTCAAAATTCACACTTAGTAAACTTTTCATATTGATTTTCCTTCCTCTAGGTCTTTATCACAATCCTAAAATGTTATTCATGATCTTACTTACTCTTAGAATATATAATATTGTCTATAAAGACCACCACAAACCGATCAAGGTAATCTCTAAAGACTTTATTCATTAAATCCTTTAAGATAATACGATCATTAGTAAGTCCAAATGGAATTACTATAAATTTATAATGATCATAACTCATGTGTGAGGTTATCTTGGATATATCCTCCTTCTTGACCCTTAGCTAATGATATCAATATCAAATCCCAATCTTGGAAAAATATTGATCTCCTCATTATTAATAAAATAGATCAGTAATATAGGGTAGAGAATACTTGTTCTTAATTGGTATCTTGTTAAGTTCTTGATAATCAATGAAAAGATGCATTGAACCATCTTTCTTCTTAATAAAAAGAATAGGTTTACCCTATGGTGATGCACTAGGATGAATGAATCCATTATCTAGATTCTCTTGGAGTTTCATCTTCAATTCCAAAAACTCAATTGGGACTATTCTATTTGGGCTCTTTGAAATTATTGTAACATGAGGTATGAGTTCTATTAAAAACTAAACTTCACAATTTAGGGGAAGAGTAGGAATCTCTTTTGGAAATACATCAAGAAACCATCATAAAATATTTATATCCTCAATGTTTAGTTTCTCCAAAACCATCTAAGATAAATATCCCTGATAAATAGGTAGTAAATCTCACATGATGGAAGTAATTTCTATTGGGAGTTTAGGTTCATCCTTACACCAAAATATTTTCGTAGGTTGATTCAAAATTTCAAGTATTATTCCATTATTCGAGATATTTATAATGGATCTGAAGGAATCGAGGGCCACAGCGGAATATGATGGGCTGGGGATTTTAAAATTTTCATCATCAGGATGATGGAACTTTTCATCATTGATGATCTGAGCCTTGGTAATGTCTGAGGATCTTACATAAATTAAAATATCACATAAATTAAAACTGAGAACATACATGTTCAGATCTGAAGTCGTGCTTGACTGAAACTCATTGACGGAGATCGTTACTTAAAGTATCTATAGTAGGATCCCTCTATATCATCCACACAAGCTTCAAAATTCCACAGAAATGTTAATCCTTTAATTTTGGGTGCTAGCGCAGTGATTTGACGATGTCTTGAACGTCCTGATGATCATCTCATTGAGATTCCTTCGATGCTTGAGGTGGATCTTGATCTGATATCTTGGATAAACTACTTCTATCTCTAGTAAGTAGGATGAGAGAGAGGCTCTAGCTAGAATTCCATGAATATTCATTGATGAGATAGCCTCTTCCTCTATTTATAGTGGGGTTTCTAAATACCCAATTAGGTTCCCCAACCCCTGTTTATTTCAACATCCACTAAATAATAATTATGAAAAACTAAACTATGCCATAATTATTATTAATACTTTATCACATATTTTTAATATATATATATATATATATATATATACATTACCTGATAAAACTAATACATTTAACTTGACCTTTCGTTCCTGGTTAATATTAAACGAACATTGAATATTAAACAAATATTCGTTCAATTAATATTTTCTTGTTTTTACTTAACTTGTAAATACATTAAATAAATTAAATCCCAATTGTTCATAACTTTAATAATAATGAATTTATTTATTTATTTGGTGATTGATACCTTGGATAATACTCAGACCCCATGGTGGTTCCCACCATGTCCAATATACCTATTCAACCAAATATGGAGGATTCTTGAATACGCTATGGTTTTTGACCCTCTAGGCCCTTATCTCGATAGAAGTGAATAAAATTCACATATCAAGAGCAGATTCTAGCAACATATCAAGGCCCCTAAAGAGATAAAGATTATCATAGCAATGACTACCAACCTATGAACATGTACTATGTACTATAATCTATTTGTCTTTAGATATCTCATAAATCAAGGTGCACATTTGTTTCATCACCCTTTTCTTTTTTTTATTTGTGGATCTATCCAAATGAATTTACCTTTCGACTGCTTTGGACAAAGACTTATGAAGTTAGTAAAATCCTTCTCAATCAAGATTGAGATATACTACTTCCTTAACTTGGAATCGACAAATCCTTTCTTGACTATTCAACCAATGTCATACCACCAATGATGCACCTAACACAAGCTACCTCACCATGATTTCAATTCCATGGTTTTTGACTTTCATCAAAGTACGCAATCAAATGATACACATTTGGAATGATCTCAGGTCAGAAGACCAATACACATGTATGTAGATAGGAACAAGAAATGACACCCAAAACATGTGGTGTTCCTAAAAGAGGGTATGTCCTCATGATCTCACTACTATAGATCATCAAGTGCGAAATTCATGAGAAGAATTTTCAATACTTATAAGCCCCCAACACCTAATGGTAAAAAATCTACTATGCCCAGTTGGTAAGATGCATCTAGACCATAGGACTTTAGTTTAAGATTAATTTCATAATATCTCAAGGTTCTCATTATATCCTAGGATCTACTATAACCTTTTGATATGATAATTAATCTAGAAAATTTCCATTAAATAGTGGATGAAAAAAATTCTACACTATAATGGTAAGATTACATCATGTATAATTAACTGTATAAACCATATGGTAACCAAAAGTACTGCATAGTTGGGTCTAGGGAACCCACTATTTCAACACTCCCACTTTCACTAGAGTCAGCTTTCTAACCATGATTGTTAGCTACTCACATGATAAATATCATGTTTCTGTAGAGTAACAGCTTTAGTTTTTGGTTCATCCACATTTTCACCGCATGGAAATTCTACTATATGCGACCTCATCTCCTTGAGTAAAACTTCTCAAGAAATTGTATCCCTGATTATATTTTTTCCACTATCATGAATTGACATCTTTTCTTATAAGAATATCATAATTTATATTATGATAATACTTTAATTACTAGGTTCAATTCCAAGAACTGGAATAAATCATTTCATTTAATAAATTTTTCTTAATTTCCTTAGAAGCTGCAACGTACTCGGTATTTATATATATGGCCACCACTGGCTTTTATGATCTTGACTCACTCATCACATTATCCTAACTATGATACAAGATCTAATTGATCTAAGGAATATTATTTTTTATCCTATAATGACTATTTTCCTTCTCTTATCCACTTACTAGGTGTATATATTTTGTACTTTCCCAAGTACAATAAGATAGTGCTGACTTCTTTTCTTGCAGTGCTCCTAGATACAACTGATATTTTCATACTATAAAGTATATGATGGAAATATCAGTTCTTGTACATATCATGGCATACATGATTGATCCATCGATGAAGTTTATGGAACTCAACTCACAACTTTAATCTCCTCTCATGTTCTAAACATGTCAACCTTGAGAGATTTAGCCATGTGACACTAGTAACAATTCATAACTTGTATTTTTAAATACCATGTCACTGTATTTATAATTTACTAGGTCCAAGAAACCATTAGATCTACCTCAAAATATCATGTTCCCTAGAGCTTAGGTTTCTACTTTAAGTCGGTCACTAGAGAATTACTTTTATCATGATCTTAACTAATAGTAAGACCAATATATGTTTTCCTTATGTTTCTAAAACATATTTCTATTAGAAAACAATGGCTCTCCCACTAACCTTTGGTAGACACATGGAAAAGATTCATTCCAAATTAATGCTCTAAGATCTTATTTCTTACTTTAATCTTGAACTGTATTTCAGTTACTTGCAACACTTATTGGTATTATGTGATGTCATCATCTCTTTTTGGTTGTGTTGTATAGACACCTTCCACTAAAGTTGATCTTGAAATCGAATTTCCAATTAAATGATCTAATAAGTTAGCTATGACAAGTAAACTTTTAATGGATTTTGTCATACCAACTTGGTATTACTAATCTATTCTTAGTGGTACTTCACTTGTACCACCCATGTATCAAATCATTTAAAAACCCATAGTAGTATTCAATTTATAATCCCCTTTTCAATTTGATACATGGAATCCAATATTGAATTTTAATTGGTGTTTTCAATCTTATCTAATTGTCATATACTGCTCAATTGTAGGTATTATTATTCACAATGAATAATTTATCACCGGTCATGGTGAATATAAAACCATCACCATGGTTTTAACCATCCTGCACCTTATGTGTCTCTGTAAAATTCGTATTCCACATGGACTTTTGGATTGTGTTCCTATGTTAACTGCTTGTTCATCTTGAGCATTGACTAAATCCAAGCCAATTCAGATCCCATTATCTATAATAGTGATGTACACCCTTATATGGAAATGTATTCTAATATTTTAATGGTATTTTTCTATCTGAGGGGTTTATGTAATATTCTAAGTAGTTGTTAGGATAATTACCTTAGATTCACAATGTGTTTAACTTAATGCATGTTTTTTCAAATCCTAACAAAATGTTTGCATCTAAACAAATATCCTGTGACATGATGTATTTCCATCATACTATGACTTGTATGATATCTATTTTTAATATAAGTTATGGGATTTCATCATTATTTGAAAAGAATGTCTTGAAATATGATGTAAGTTACTGCAGGTTGTAACATTGATACTACTTACATCATAACTTTGATGTATAAAATGTGCATTTAAGAATTTCTCCATGCTACATTTTGTTGATCAATGTTATCATGTAAGACTCATCATCAATCGTCCTTATGAACATCAAGGTCATTATATGGATAAGGTAATTTATGTTTAGGAATTACTTTGCACTACATTATCATGATCGATGAATTCTTGGTCAAGATATTCTTCGGCATGTTGATCTGAAGCAACTCATATCTTATGACCATGATTATACTTCACTATCATATTCCTTAATAACTTAAAGGAATATTATTAAGTATCTTTACCAATATCTTTCCCTTTTAGTATTTCACGCTCACTTATTGAACTAATTCCATAAGCTTTGTGACATACCTTTATTTATAAAGGTTTATTTGTCCAAACTAAATACTTCAATTATACCAAAGGTGTTTAGTTGTGTCGAGCCTAAATACTATAATGGTAATATAATTGACATATATTTTTAGTTTTTCTTGATAAATAATTATTTTTCCACAACTAGGTAAAAGTCTTACACTGTTATATTCATCACTTATTTCATACGATTCTAGTATCACTGAACTATATGATGAGTAAGAGACACCACAAACAACATTCATTATAAAACTTGTAATAATATATCATTATGTCTATAGGGAATGTAAGATAAATTTTTTTGGCTATACTCAACAACTTTTTCAACTAGAATCATTCACTCAACAATAGTAAGTTATTTGTTTCTCTCTACTAACATAGGAATCACCCTTTCTTAGCTGCTTGGAGAAGACACCTTACTCCTAGTAATGTTTCTCTACTTAAATGGTTATTTTATTTTAATACACATATGTGAAAATAATATGGTATTTAATACCCAATAAGTATTTCAGAAACAATACTTTTATTTGATGAATATATACAGAAGAAGAAGTGGGTTCTTTCTTATTCAATTCAGTTCATTGCATTTTAAACTGCCATAAGTTATTTCAAAATATGTGATGAAAATAACCTCTTGTTTAATAACCAACCACTATTAATTAAAAAAAATTGTGAATGTGATTTTGGCATGACTTTCCATAGGCCTTTTTGTGTCGCCTTTTCAATTTGTTCACTATAAGAATTAAATATCGTAGTTTCTTTAATATTCTTATTCCTTGGAGAATTTTACCTAAAAGGTATTGAAGCGCTTACTCTATATTGTTTGTTTGTATCCTTAAAAGAAATTAGAGTAAATGGGTGAAAATTATATAAGAATGGGATGCATTGAAAGATTGTGAACTTTCTTTTACTTTACACAAAGTGAGTGTAATCCTCACATTCAAATCTTTCTTCACTTTCTCCTCGCAAACTTCTTGGAGATGAGACTACATATAGTATCATCTATGTCATGATGTAGTGACTGCAACTAACATCAAAGGATTTATGATAGAATTTTGACAAAACCATCATACTCTTGATTCATGAGTCTCTTATAAGCATTTTAACATCCAAGGATCCTAAGGTGGATTAATAGTTATAGGGACACCAACACCGTTAATTTCCTATATTATAGTAATGTGTAGAAGTACCTTTACTACACTTGGAAATTTGTGCTAGTTTGGACATTTAACTTTGTTCGATATTTATCATAGTTTTTCCTTGTGGTATTAGTTTCCATTTTCTACAAAAATAAACTTTATTAGATTAGTACATTTGTATTGATTACCGGATTAGGCATTACCGATTAATCATTAAATGTTTCCCACTATTTTTATTGAATATTATGAACCCTTTGTACTTGAATCAGAATACTCCATAGGTTGATTTTTCTAGTGGAAAGGATCCTTCAGCCTCACATCATAGTCTATAATCTATGTCTACTCCACTACTCAGAGGGTTCAAGGTAGGATTTTGGATGGAAAACTGCATTAACTCATGGTTCTTTGATCTATTGAGTGAAGTCATAGCTTCTAAAATCATTACTTGATTTACTCAATGATTTCCTCCAAAATTACAAAAATCTAGATTCGGCTATTTATTTGCTATAATTTTAGTTAATTAAACCCACCTCTCTCATAATAACTACTCGGTAGTAAGAGGAACCCTCATCTTTGGCATGACTGGCACCCCGAACACCCGGTTCTGTTCAAACTTGAATGATGGAAGGCCATAAAGAAATAATATAAATTTGAGGGTTTTTTTTATTTTTATTTAGACGAATGTAATCCATTTCTATTAATCTTTTTCATCTATGTTTTCGTGCTTACAACAGAACATTAATAGAAAAACATATGTCGCTTCTTTATTCATTTTATTATTTATTATTTTATGTATTTATCCCGCTATTATAAAAATGCATAAAACAATAATTAAATGCATAAATGTAAATTACTACCCGACTGGTCTTGAGAATCTAAATGACATGGGGCATCATACCTAAGTTGAAACTTGACTTTTGATTCATCTCACCCCTATCTTGTATGTTCTCTTCTCTTCTAGAGTACCGCCTCATCTTGGTGGGGTGCACTGATTTATCTTGGCCAGATCCACATTATGCATTATCTCTATAAGGACCTCACTTTATTACATTACATAAAATTTAATTTAGTCAGTAATTCACTTACTTTCACATTTATTATCATTTCAAGTTTAGATATTTAGATAATTGGGACATAAAAATTCACATTATTACAGAGTGGATACCATAAAAACAATATGCATTTCTTACAAAATATAAAACTTTTCACATAAAACATGATTTCCTTGACTAATATTCAAACATTTAACTTGTCTTAATTATTTGTATTACACATCCTTATCCTGTGAAAATAATTTAAAAACTTTGTATGAGCACAAAATCTTAGTAAGGGATATAAAAATAAGGAAATAACACATTATTCCATGAGCACTTATAATGTATGAAATCAGTTTCAAAAGACATACTTATCTCCCATATATACTTAATTTGTGAAACATGAGATTGATAGAAGATACACACAAAAAATAAGAACATAATTATAATCATAAAGGTATCTTGGGGCATTACTTACATAATATTATAACCCTCATAGCTACCTTATAATTTTTAACCCTTAAGGCTACCTTATAATTTGTATAACCATCACAGTTACACTTGGAGTAACCATATGGCCGACCTCCAACTTACACATACCCAATGAATTAGAGAGAGATATAGGTACCACCCTTCATCATAAACAATTCCCAAGAACTGGAATACAATCAAACAAAATGAATAATATCAAAAAAACATTGCTTTTTAATTTTGAAAAACAGAATTTTTAAAAGTGAATTTTACAAGAAAATCCCCTTACATAAATCATATAATTGAAGAAATAATTAATAGAGTGGATGTAATATGTATATACACTGTAATTACACATAATTAAACATAATATAAACAAAACCCAACACAAAAACAATTCTAATACCACATAAATAATGAAGTAGGATGTTAACCCAAAGAATGGAAATTGGATTAACAATTCCCTTACCTCGGGTATGTATTACCTCCAACTCATTTAAACCTCATATATAATGGTTTAAAGAGTGTTATTAATATCTTAAAGAAACATATACATATTTATAATATCTTATATGATCATTTTATTAGATCATTTTACCCTTTAATTGTTATTATTTTGTTCCTTGCATTGTTTTGGGGTGAGTTCTTTACTTGATTTCCATGATTGGTTCATGATGGTTGTTCTTTTCAATTGGAAGTGAAACTCCAGAATTGGAATGGAATAGTATTTACATATTTACATAACCATAAATTATACCATTTTTAATTTTTAATTCTTATATGAGGATTTTTCATAAGTTAAAACATTAATGATGTCTGTTTAGATCATTTTAGTGGTTCTTTGATAATAATAACCTCATTTTGTTTTATAAATTAAAACCATGTGTACAAAATAATTACAGAACAAAGGATGAGAAATAATTCATATATTATAACCTGGTTCAACCATAAAAATGGTTTAATGACCATACTCGAAGTATTTAAAGCAAAATTAAATCACATCGTCCACGATGTCGGTAATTCGACACATCACGGACAATGTTTTTATTCCTTGAATAAGTGGGGTAAGAGAAGAATATTGATGATAAATTTTCCATGAATATGAGAAAATATATAATATAAAATATTATATAGCTTTCATGCCTCTTGGATAAGAGGAGGTGAGGAAAGAAAAAGAAAATAAAGGAACTCAAAATAAAAGAAAATTTGAGAAATTCCTTAGGAAAATTTGGCAGCCTAACGGCGTCGTTTAAATTTTCATAAAATAATTTGATGAGATAAAATGGGAATCTCATCGTTATTACATAATAAGGGATGTAAGTGGGATAATGAATGAAATATATCAACACAATCCAAATGGTATGAAAAATATTTACATAAAATGAAAGTAAAGAAAGAAAATGAAAGAGGAAGTTTACCTCTTGATCTCTTCTCCTTGAGATCCCTCTTACGGCCTTTGGTTTTGGCCTTTTGGTGTGACCAGAAGCTCTAGGACGTGGGGAAAAGACTTGGAAGGAGTATTGTATAGAACTTAGGAAAATCTCAAGGCTTGAGAGTTGTGAGAGGAATAGGGGAATGAGGGTGGCATTTACAGTGTAGGGGAGAGGGGATTTCTCAATATAAAATTCATTAATTTATTATTTCCCCATAAGGCAAGAAATAGTGAGTCTTCTATGACCAATAATAGTAAATAAGGTATGTGAGTTATAGATTTGGGTTCTTACATAACTTGTGATGTTAGGAATATTGGGTTTAAATTATAATATATTTATACGGTAAATTAATGTATTTTACTATTCACCAAAAATTAATGTATTTCAGAAAAATTCCAAAAATTCACCCCAACAATTTTTTGATCTGTAGAATTCAAAAATGAAGTCCATTTTTTTAAAATAATTTTATAAATATTTGTAATTTAATTTTTAAATAAAATCATATTTAATTCAAAAAATAACATTTTTAAAACAATAACTGCTTTTATATCACATTGAAAAATTAACCAAAATGTAATTATCTTCTTGCCTTAAGAAAATAAAATAATATTACAATTTAATATTCATTGGGTTCATATTACTATTCATAAGGGTATGTTACTATTCAACAAAAAAACAAGTTAGTTCTATTAGGCTCTAAATAACTTAGTAAACACAATTGTAGATGACAATTTTTCGAAATTCAAAACATAGAAGTGCCAAATTATTTTTAAAGACTAGTTATAAATATCTACTTAAAACAATGTTTCATGAATTTACATTTATTTTTAGAATACCTTGGGATGTTACATTATCCCCACCTTCTGTAAATTGTGTCCTCGCAAATTTATTTACTTATTAAACAAGTGAGGGTATTTTTCTCTCAAAGCATTTTTAGACTCCCATGTAGCTTCTTCTACCATGTGGTTTCTCTACAAAACCTTTACCTGGTAGATTACTTTATTCCATAATACTTGTTCCCTTTGATTAAGAATCTGAACTGGTTTCTCTTCATAAGAAAGGTTCTCTTCCATCTAAACTGCTTCTGGGCTTAAGACATGTGATGAATCTGGCACATACTTCCTCAACATCGAAACATGAAAAACATTTTGTACCTGAGAAAAACTCAGTAAAAAAGCTACTCGATATGCAATTGTTCCAAATTTCTCTAGGATTTCAAAAGGACTGATGAACCATGAACTTAGATTTCCTTTCTTACCAAAATGCATCACACTTTTCCAATGAGATATTTTAAGGAAAACATAGTCACCTACCTCGAAAGAGAAGTCTTTCCTTCTGTTATCTGCGTAACTTTTCGGCCTGCTCTGAGCTATCCTCATATGATGCTGGATCATATTCACTTTCTCAGCCACTTCCTCTACTAATTCTGGCCCCAAAAACATTCTTTCACTAACTTTATCCCAAAATGCTGGAGTCCAACAACACTTTCCATACAAAGCCTCAAAAGGTACCAACTGTATACTGGAATGAAAACTGTTATTATAAGAAAAATAAACTAAAAAAATATGTTGATCCTAACTTCCCTAGTAGTCCATTTAACATTCTCAAAGCATATCCTCCAACGTCTGAATCATTCATTCTGACTGCCCATCTGGTTGAGGATGAAAAGTTGTACTGAAATTTAAATTTGTGATCAAAGACTTCTAAAGTCCCTTCAAAAAGTTAGAAGTGAACTTGGGATCCCGGTCAGATACAATGTAAAGAGGAACTCTATGTAACCTGACAATCTCCTTGAGTTAAATTTGAGAAAGCTGATCCAAAGACATTGTATCTCTAATAGAAAGAAAATGTGAATATTTTTTCAGTCGGTAAATAATAACCCAAATCGCGTTGTTACCTTTAGAAGTCTTTAGTAGTATCACCACGAAGTCTATGGATACATTCTCACATTTTCATTATGGCATTGGAAAAGGCTGAAGCATAAACTTTGGTAACTTCCACTCTGCTTTAACCTATTGACATATTAAGCATTTCACAGTAAAATCAGCAATATCTCTTCTCATTCTTTCCCACCAATAATACCATCAAAGGTCTTTGTACGTCTTAGTACTACCATGATGAACCAAAAATGGAGAACTATGAGATTCACACAAAAAATATTTCTTCAACTGAGAATCGCAAGGCATACACAACCTTTTTCCAAATCTTAAAACACAATATTTATCAAGGTTAAATTCTAGAATATTACCCATTTTAACCAATTCTACCATTTTTTGTAGCTCACGGTCTTCCTTCTATGCTAGCTTAATTATGTCTGACAACGAAGAATGCACTGAAACCTGAGACAAAATAGATTTATTCCCTGCACCAACAAATTCTATGCCAAAATTCATCAAATCATTAATCAAGGGATCATGTTCTAAAAGTAACATGGTTAATGATTCCTGGTGTTTTTGACTCAAGACATCTTCCACTTTGTTTTCTTTTCTAGGATGGTAATTGATCATGCGATCATAATCCTTTATCGGTTCAATCCATCTTCTCTGCCTCATGTTTAATTCCTTCTGAATGAATATATACTTCAAACTTTTATGTTCAGCATATATTTGATATTTGGCTCCGTATAAATGATGCCTCCAAATTTTCAAAGAAAAAACCATAGCTATCAATTCCAAATCATGTGTGGGATAATGTAACTCATGAGGTTTAAGTTGTCTTGAAACAAAATCAATTACCTGATCATTCTGCATCAAAACACAACCAAGTCCCTTCAAAGAAGCATCACTATAGAGGACAAAATCACCATTTCGGGAAGTCAAGGCCAAAACTGGATCATTCAAAAATCTCTTCTTTAGTTCCTAAAAACAAGAATCACATTATTATGTCCAAATAAATTTAACCCCTTTTGTGTTAACTTAGTTATCAGGCTAGATAACCATGAAAAGTTCTTAACAAAACATCAGTAATAACCTTCTAATCCAAGAAAACTATGAATTTATATGATATTTGTAGGTCTTGGCCATTCATCAACAACTTTTTTTAGTAGGATCAACTGTTATTCCATCCTTATTTACAATGTTCCCAAGAAAATAAATCTTTTGCAACCAAAAATCACACTTTCTGAATTTCCCATACAGTTTATTTTCTTTTCAGGATTGTAAAACAACCCTTAGATGTTTCTCATGCTCTTCTTTATTTTTATAAAATACCATAATTTCATCAATAAAAACAACCACAAACTTATCCAAGAACTCATGAAATACTCTATTAAAAAGATTCATAAATACATCTGGTGAATTAGTTAACCCAAACGGCATAAAAAAAATTCATAATGCCCATATCTAGTACAAAAAGTTGTTTTCAGGATGTCATCCTCCTTCACCTTCAGTTAATGGTATTTGGATCTCAAGTCAATCTTAGAAAAGTACTGAGCTCTCTAGAGCTGATACAACAAGTCATTGATATGAGGCAGAGGATACTTGTTTTTAACAGTGATTTTATTCAAAGCTCTATAATCAATGCAAAGTCTCATAAAACCATCTTTCTTTTTAACGAACAAAACAGGATCTCTCCATGGTGAAGTGATAGGACGAATGAAGCCTTTATCAAGAAAATCCTACAACTTATTTTTCAATTCAAGAAGTTCTTTTTGATCTATACAATATGGTGGTTTTGAAATTGGATTAGCATCAGGAACTAAGTTAATTGTTAATTAGACTTCTCGATCAGGTATGACACTGGGTAACTCATCAGGAAAAAATAAAGGTATTCATTTACCACTGGCACTTTATTAATATGAATAGTTCCCTTGTTTTCAACAATATGAGAAAGATAACTTTCATTTCCATCTTTCAATAGTTTCTCAGCTTCCTGATATTTTATCAATTATATGGGTTCGTTCTTATATACAAACTTAAACTCTTTCTGAAAAACAACTTCATTAGATCTACAGTCAATCATATCATGATAAACATAAAGCCAATCCATTCCCATAATAACATCAAACTCAACTAAGGGAAAAACAACAAGGTTCACAGGTAAATTCTTTCCACATACCACAATAGAAAGATTCTTATAATTCTTATTTTCTATAATATTTCCCCTTGGTGTTTTAACAACGATTTCTGGTTACATTTATTGAGGTGATATTTATAATTTACAAGAAAATTTCTCTGAGATGAAGGAATTTGTAGACCTCGTATCAAACAAAACATTAGAAAAATCTGAGTAAAATAATAGAGTACCTAATACCACTTCATTGGATGGACTGAAATATTCTGACGTAGTCTCAAAGGATCTCATTGCATCTTTCTACTTATAGTTTTGATTCTTTGCATCATTTGGATCTCTCTCTAGGTAGGCATTCACGTAGTGACCCATCTCACCACATTTAAAAAACTTTAATGTTTTCTTATCAGGGTTAGTCTTAGGATAATTTTCATTATAATCTCGGGCCATATGTCCAAACTTACCACATTTAAAACACTTCCTAGTTTTTCTAAGAAATTCCCCAGGGTGTTTCTAGCCACACTTTTCACAAAATAGAAACTGGGTTTTCTTACCATCAGATTTCTTTACTTAATTCTTACCCATCACTTGCCACCTGGACCTCTTCTTATCCTTGTTTCCAAAATTCACATGATCATAAGTGAATTCCATCTCTACCCTCTCAACACATCGGAAAAGTTTCTCATAACTTTTTAATTCACAGGAGTCCAACGCCCTTCAATACCTTGGATTCAATCCTAAGTAAAAGTCATTTATTTTTATATCAAGATCTTTAATAAGATTAGGAACATACCTCGTCAGTCGGGTGAAGTTTTCTTTATACACATCCACTGAATCTTCCCCTTTTTACTTAAATTCAAGGAATTGATTCTCCATCCTAAGTCTCACCACCTTAAGAATATTTTCCAAGGAAAAGACTTTTAAATTCATCCCACTATAAGGCATAAAAATCCTCTCTACCCCATATTTTTCTTACTATTGACTACCACTAATCATATTCACCTTCAAAATAATAAATGGAAAGACTTACCTTTTGATTTTCTGAACATCCCATAACATTGAATATCTTTTCAAGGTCTTTGATCCATCCTTCAGCTGCTACTGGGTCAGAATATCCATTGAAAGCAGGAGGGTGTTGTATCATAAAATGTTCCACCACGGTCATATTTCATTGTGGTACCTCTATTTATTCACTTGAATAGATTCCACCAACATTTATTTCTTTTTTTATTTGATCCATTACTTTTACAAACTAATCGGTTCCAATCCCTACCATTCTGGGCTGCAGATTCGGAAGGATGTCGTTATGTTAGTGCCTCTTCTCTTCAGCTTCCCTATTCCTTCTGAGGATAACCATTATGAACAAACATATCTTAGACGAAGCAACATCATAATATTTAAATGCTATAAAATTTTAAATTATTCATAGAGTAAAAATAATTTATGTTCTTCTTTTAATATCATCCTAACCCTTGAAGTTATCTAAACCATCCTCTGATACGACTGATAAGGACCCCGCATTATTACATTACATAATCTTGAATTTAGTCAATAATTAACTTCCTTTCCCATTGAGTATATTTTCAAGTTTATATATTTAGAGAATTTGGACATAAAAATTCACATTATTATAGAGTGGATACCATAAAAACAATATTCATTTCTTACAAAATATAAAACTTTTCACATAAAACATGATTTCCTTGACTAATCTTCAAAAATTTAACTTGTATTGAATCTTTGTATTAAACATCCTTAACCTAGGAAAATCATTTAAAAACATGTGATGAGCACAAAATATCATTAAGGGATATAAAAATAAGGAAATAACACATTATTCCATGAGCACTTATAATGTATGAAATCATTTTCAAAAGACGTAATTATTACCCATATATACTTACATTGTGAAACATGATATTTACACAAGATCAAAAAAACATAAGAACATAATTATAATCATAAAGTTATATTTTGGAATTACTTATATAATATTGTAACCCTCACGACTACCTTATAATTTTTAACCCTCTTGGTTACCAAACAATGTGTGTAACCATCGCAGTTACACTTAGAGTCACCATACGACCGACCTCAAAATTACACATAACCAATGAATTGGAGGGATATATAGGTCCCACCCTTAATCATAAACAATTCCCAAGAACTAGAATACAATCATACAACATGAATAATATCAAAAAAACATTGCTTTTGAATTTCGTAAAATAGAATTTTTAAAAGGGAATTTTACAAAAGAAGCCCCTTACATAAATCATATAACTGAAGGGAGAATTAATAGAGTGGATTTAATATGTATATACACTATAATTAAACATAATTAAACATAATATAAACAAAACCCATCACACAAACAATTCTAATACCACATAAATAATGACGTAGGATGTTAACCCAAAGAATGAAAATTGGGTTAAGAATTCCCTTACCTCGGGTATGTATTACCACCAAATATTTTAAAACTCAAGTATAATGGTTAAAATATTGTTATTAATATCTTAAAGAAACAGATCCATATTTATAATATCTTATATGATCATTTTATTAGATCATTTCACCCTTTAATTGTTAGCATTTTGTTCCTTGCATTGTTTTGGGGTGAGTTCTTCACTTGATTTCCCTGATTGGTTCATGATGATTGTTCTTGTAAATTGGAAGTGAAACTACATAATTGGAATGGAATGGTATTTACATATTTATAAAACCATAAATCATACCATTTATCATTTTGAATTCTTATATGATGATGATTCATAAGTTAAAATATTAATGATGTCTGTTTAGATCATTTTAGTGGTTCTTTGATAATAACAACCTCATTTTGTTTTATAAATTAAAACCATGTGTACAAAAGAATTCCAGAACCAAGGATGATAAATAATAAATATAGTATAACCTGGTTCAACCATAAAAATGGTTTCATGATCATACTTGAAGTATTTAAAGAAAAATTAAATCACATCGTCCACGATGTCGGTAATTCGACACATCACTGACAATGTTTTTATTCCTTGAATAAGTGGGGGAAGAGAATAAGATTGATGATGAATTTTCCATGAACATGAGAAAATACAGAATATAAAAGATTATAGATCTTTCATTTCTCTTGGATAAGAGGAGGTGAGGAAATAATAATAAAATAAAGTAACTCAAAATTAAAAAAAATTGAGAAATTCCTTATTAAAATTCAGCAGCCTAACAGCGTCGTTTAAATTTTCATAAAATAATTTGATGAGATAAAATGGGTATCTCATAATTATTACATAATATGAGTAGTAAGGGGGATATATAATGAAATATCCCAACATAATCCAAAGGGTATAAAAAAGAATAACCAAAAATGAAAGGAAAGAAATAAAATGAAAGAGGAAGTTTACCTCTTGATCTCTTCTCCTTGAGATCCCTCTTAAGGCCTTTGGTTTTGGAATTTTGGTGAGACCAGAAGCTATAGAACGTGGGGAAGAGTCTTCGGAGGAGTGTTGGACAGAACATAGGCAAGGCTCACGGCTTTAGAGGTGTGGGGGGAATAGGGGAATGAGGGTGGTATTTATACTGGAGGGGAGAGGGGATTTCTCAATATAAAATTCATTAATTTATTATTTCCCCATAAGATAAAAAATAGTGAGTCTTCCATTACCAAGAATAGTAAATAGGGCATGTGAGTTTGAGATTTAGGTTCTTACATAACTTTTAATGTCAGGAATAGTGGGTTTAAATTATAATGTATTTATACGGTAAATTAATGTATTTTACTATTCACCAAAAAATCAAGTATTTCAAAAAAATTCCAAAAATTAACACCAACCATTTTTCAACGTTTAGAATTCAAAAATGAAGTCCATTTTTTGAAAATAATTTTCTAAATATTATTAATTTCATTTTTAATTAAAATCATATTTAATTCAAAAATTAACATTTTTAAAACTGTAACTGCTTTTATATCACATTGAAAAATTAACCAAAATGTCATTATCTTCTAGGCTTAAGAAAATAAAATAATAGTACAATTTACTATTCATTAGGGTCATATTACTATTCATAAGGGTATGTTACTATTCACCAAAAAAACAAGTTAGTTCCATTAGGATCTAAATAACTTACTGAACACAATTGTAGATGAACATTTTTCGAATTTCAAAACATAGAAGTGGAAAAACTATTTTTAAAGACTAGTTATAAATATCTACTTAAAACAAAGTTGCAGGAATTTCCATTTATTTTTTGAAAACCTTGGGATGTAACAGTCTTTGTCCAATATACATTAATACTCGTGCATAGGCGAGGGAGAATATGGGTGTAAATGTACATTGGATAAATGGACAGGCATGCCCTTATACAAATTAACCAAAAATAAAGATGATATATAGACCACCATTAAAAAAACTATAAACATCACGTGTAGTTAAATAATTAATTAAATAAATAAATTTAATGCATACATACATGAGTAGGTTCTCAAGACCAGTAAGCGGGTAAATTAAACACGCGATAAAATTAAATTCCATTAAATTAGTACGAGGGTATTAACTAAATTAAATTAATTAAATAATTAAAATAATTTAATTGTTTATCGATCTCATAAATAATTTAATTGTATTCCAAGATTAAATTAATTTATTTATTTATTTATTTATTTAATACAATAATTAAATTAATTAACCTGAATATTAAGATTAATATTATAACCATCAAATTAATATTTTTAATTATTTTAATTTAAGTTTAAAATTAAACTAATTAATTATATTGATTTAATTTACCCTAGGAGTCAAAACTCGGCACAATCTCAAATCAGGTCACGTCATATATATGCTAACCTATTTTGGGCCTATAAAAGCCTGTGATGGACTATATTGGGTCAAGAGGGTCCACTAACACCCGTTCCGAATTGAGAAGATCCACATAGGCCACTTTCAGGGTAAATCAAGACAAAACAGATAAGAGAAACCCTTGACAGAAGTTACCTCTCCCATGGAAGATGGTAGGGCTGTCGGATTGGGTAGCAGGGAGGATTTTCCTTGGCTAGGTTTGGTGGTGGTCAAAACTCAATAGGTAGGGTGGTTGGGGGTTGCAGCGGGGGTGCCTATGGGAGGCTCGGCCATGGGGTCCTCAACCAGGGGAGGTGTGCTATCTGAGGAAGATGCTAGACTTGAAAAGCCTCTATGGGTGGCGGACTAGCTAGAGCAACAAGCGACACCGAGAAGGCCACACTGAACTTGGGAAGGAGCTCGCTGAGGGTGAGGTGAAATAGGGCAGGAAGTGCACTGGGAAGACCAGCTTCTGATAGAGAGAGAAAAGAACTACAACAGCTTGGATTTGGGAGGCGGCTTCTTGGATCTGGAGCTCGCCGGTGTTAGATGTGTGGGTGGCTGGGAGACCAACGGGCATTCGGGTGCTGCAATGTCCAATGGTGGTCGTGAACAGAAGGGAGGTCAGTCCCTCACTCCAGTGGCAGATCCGGGGAGCGGGACAGCAGGCGGCCCGGAGGGCAGGCCGAGGGAGGAGCTACACCATCTAGTGGGAGATACCATTAGAGGTCGAATGTAAGAGGTGGTCTGGTGCAATCTCGTTGTAGGTGGTAGGCTAGACAAGATGGGAGTCCAGCGAGGGACAAGCCAAGTGGCGGTGGCAGAACTCTCATGACGGGAGGTATGAGACAACCCCATGGGGTCTTGGTCGATAGAGGGGTCCACACAGACCCCTTTGATTGCCTTCTTTTATTTTTTTTATTTTTTGATTGACCTTTTATAAAAAGAAACTGTCCCACCCCTTAATTGATATTTTTTTATTGTGTGTGGAATTCCACACACATAAATTAAATTAAATTTTTCAATAATATTAATTATCATTATAATAAAATAGTAATTATTATTATTAAAATTATATTAAATCAAAAATGGTGAAACATCATCCGGTCGAAAATAGAACTCATCGAATTTAATCTTTGACTACAATATATATACATAAAACAATCAAAATTAAACAATGAGGTTCTATATAAATTAATTTTTTAATTTTAATACCCGAAATTCAACCATGTTTGATCCATAAAAAAATTATGTGTATGGTCATATCTAGGTTATCGGACCTCATATTGAATCGCGGTTGAAGTTTTTGAGACCATTTTTAAAACCTATACTTAATTTAAATGAAAATTAATTTTTCTATGCTCAAAAAATTTATGCGATCACTCTGATACCAATTGATGGAACTGGGACCCACAAAGGAATCCTATGGGCCAGGGATTTTAAAATTCTCATCATCTTCATGAAGGAACTTGTTGTAGCTAACGATCAGAGCCCTGGTACGGTCTGAGGATCTTGTGTAAATTAAAAGAGTATATAAATTAAAACTAAGAACATACCTATTCAAATCTAAATTTTCGCTCGACTGAAACTCGTCAATGGTAAATGTTTCTTGAAGGATCCAAGTTATGATCCCTCTATATCATCCACATTCACTTCAAAATTACATTTCAATGTCGATCATCAAATTTTGGGTGCTAGCACGGCGATTCGACGATGTCTTCGACATCCCGATGATCACCGCATCGAGATGCCTTCGACGCTTGAGGTAGATCTTGATCTGAGATCTTAGATCTACTAATTTTCTCTCTTGGAAGCAGGAGGAGAGAGAGGATCTGGCCAAAATTCCATGAATAATCATTCATGAGAGAGCCTCTTCCTCTATTTATAGTGGAGTTGCTAAATACCCAATTGGGTTCCCTAGCCCCCATTTATTTCAACATCCACTATATAATAATTATGCAAAACTAAACTGCACTATAAATATTATTAATAATTTATATCATACTTTTAATATTTATAAAATATATTACGTGATAAAATCGAACCATTTAACTCGACTCGTCATTCCCACTTAATATTAAACGAACCTTGAATATTAAACTAATATTCGTTCAATAAATATTTTTTCATATTTACTTAACTTGTAAATACATTAAATAAATTCAATCCCAATTATTCATAATGTGAATAATAATGAATTTATTTATTTCTTTCGTGATCAATACTGTGGACAATACTCGGACCTCGTGGTGGGTCCCACCATGTCCAATATACTAATTCAACTTAGTAGGGCGGATTATTGAATACGCTATTGTGTGTGACCCTCTAGTTCCTTATCATGATAGTAGTGAAAAAAATCCACATACCAACAGTGGATTCTAGAAACCCATCAAGGCCCCTGAAGAGATAAGTATAGTCATATAAATGACTACCAACCTAAGAACACGTATTGTGTACTATAATCTTTCTGTCATTTGATATCTCATAAAGCAGGGCACACACTTGTGTCATCACCATTTTCTTTATTTCTTATTTGTTGATCTATCTAAATGAATTTATTTTTTGACTGATTTGGACAAATTCTTATGAAGGTAGTGCCATCTTGATCAACCAAGCCTGAGATATAATACTTCCTTAACTTGGAAGTGAAAAATCCTTTCTTGGCCATTCAACCAATGTCATACCACCAATGACGCACCCAACACAATCTACCTCACCATGATTTCAATACCACAGTTTTTTCCTTTCATCAAAGTACACAATAAAATGATGCATATTGGTAATGGTCTCAAGTCAGGATACCAATACACATGTTCGTAGATAGGAACAACCAATGAAACCCAAAACATGTGGTGTTCCTATTGGTGGGTCTTTCCTCATGACCTCACTACTATATATCACCAAGTGTAAACTTCATGAGAAGAAGTATCAATGAATATCACCCCCCATCACCTGATAGTCAAATATATACTGTTCCCAATCAGTAAAATGCATCTAGACCATAGGACCTTAGTTTAATATCAAGGTCATAATATATCAAGGTTCTCATTATAGCATGGGATCTTATATAACCTTTTGATAATACAATTAATCTAGGACATTACCATGAATTATTAGATTTAGAAAATTCTACACTATAGTGGTAAGATTACATCATGTATAACTGACTATATATATGATATGGTAACCAAAATTATTGCATAGTTGGGTCTAGGGAATATACTATTTCAACAGGATCTTTGAATATGGAGTTAATCATTGCTTAAAATCACATCAAATTCGACTAAATAAGGATTCTCATAGGTTACATTCTTAAAAAAATCAATATGGTGTTCCTAACTATATATTAGAGGGTAAGTGTGCCTTAATCATCATGATCCACTTCAGAGATTGAAACAGCATAGTCTCTTCCTTGGTCTAAGAGTTGGCCATTGGAATAGGGCATTGACTTGGATAATTACCAAGTTCCCCACATATAATATATTGAATCCATTATAAATTTCTTGCTTTATACCCTTTATTTCCACAAAAAAAACATCATCCCCATTCTTTAAGACATTATCCTAGGTGTTTCTTCCCACAATCTTAACAAGAAGAAAATTGAATTTTCTTTCCTTCATGATCATTGTCACCCAAACTCATATAAAATTCTATTTTCCTCTTATTTAACATGTTATGAAAGTCCCCTATGTTTATATTGTTAATCATATATCATGATAGATGAATAGGTATAATTACATGGTTTCACATCCTAACTCCTACTTCATTTCGTTTCTCAAGAGGAAAATCAATGCATTATGTGTCTTATTCAGCATTAACACGATTCCTACTAGTTTCATCCATTGATTGAAACTAAAAAACATTGTATGAGAAATAATAATAATATTGAAAATTATATAATCCTTAAAAATCATTTATAGTATTTATAAATCATGACAAATTCTTTTTAATCTATGGTATCTTAGGTTTAACCTAATACATCTATCGTCATTTTATATTCAAATCCTTCATACCGGTTCATAAATA
The DNA here is from genome assembly GCA_963277665.1 of Viscum album. Lineage (NCBI taxonomy): Eukaryota > Viridiplantae > Streptophyta > Magnoliopsida > Santalales > Viscaceae > Viscum > Viscum album. Next base: position 424,311,848 of record OY728129.1, read on the forward strand.
AAATGTAAATTAACTCAAAAATAACCCCTAAGAGTGTGAAAATAGGTTCGTTGTAAGGTTATGCTTACCATGCACTAGAATGTTAGCTGAGATATATTCAACCATCCATTTTTATAGTTATTTCCCCTAGATACATATGTACCAAAACCACATCCACTTTTAGTATATATAGAGTGATGGATTTCTAGGAAAACCACATAATATCTACCTTACCAAAAAAAATTATGAAATTATTCTATAATTATACATATCCTCAAGATCAGTCATAAGGTTATATTCCATAATCTGTGTTTTCATAAATCTAGTTCCCAATGTTTCAACTAAACTTTCTTTGATACCAATTGTAACAACCTGACTCTAGTAACCTAGAGTCAGTGTTTACTCTATTACTTTGGTACAAGATAAATAGGATCTCTCTATACATAATTAATCAGTTTATCGGCCTTGGAAATCTATATACATACATGATTATCATATTACCTTAGAAATAAAATAAATACATAGCATAAGAATCATTCTTTCATCTATGATATCATTTATAATATAATTATTCATATCATGGGGAAAGAAAAATAAAAAAGGGGTGAGATCATATGCTCAGTAATTGTTACATATAGCAGAATATATCATGAGTAAATAAAGAATAATCAACATGGAAGAGTGGATAATCAAAAAACACGTCATTAAATCAAAATAATTGATTCTAGTGGGCATATATGGATAATATTAACATAGAAAACACATGGATAATGAAAAATAAATTCTTAATAAATTAAATTCCTAATTATGGAAATTCATGTTCAAGACCCCTCAATCAATATATCATCAACCTTACCGTCATGGCCTCTCATCCAAGTTATCATTCTCAATAAATGGGTAGGTGTAAACAAAATACCCAACTAAAATTGAATACCTGTTATTTTGTCTCATGAGACTTGTAGATGCATCGAGGGGTTATCTATAACTAATCCCCACCCATTACTTGAAATTACTATGTATTCCTCATATTTTGAATGATCAATACAATTAATTCTTAAACTTCATTATAAGTTAAAAATTATCCATATTTAATCAAGAATACAGAACATCAATATTTCATTATTACAAATTATCTAGAGAAAGAATTAATATGGTGTGAGGGTAAAGATTTCCCCAAGCCCTTCCTTTTTTATTTTGGGATGTTCATTGTTTTGGGAGTGAATTTATAAATTTAAAATTTTTCCTAAATAACATTATAAAATATAAAGTGGTTATTCCCCCCTAGGGCCTAGATTAGTATCAAAGGGGATTGTGGGGTGTTAGGGAGGTATCGGGTTTGAGTATCTTCAGATTTTTAAATGTGTGTGTTTGCATGTTTCTTTATAGCTTTTTAATTCCACTTCCCTAGCTTTTTGTAATAAAAAAATAAATAGGTTATGAAATGGTTTACAAATTATGGAAGTAATATCATTGTTCTAAATGTTATTTGGAAAATTAAAGTGTGGCCTTTAAAAATTATTTTATTATTTTTTTAAGTGTTTTGAGTTTTGGAAAGTAATAATAAACCCTTTTCTTAATTATTTATAAATAATTTTAATTAAAAATGTAGTATTTTTAATTAAATATATGAATTTATACATGAAAATGGAGTTTAGTAATAGTAATGTACTATTTTTAAAGGGGTTTTAAGGGTAAATATTGTTTTTTATGTGTTGAGTAAGGGTAATCTCATTTTCTTATTTGTTTTGTAATGGTAAAAATGATTTTATATAGGTTAGGTAAGGGTAACCTGGATCTCCAATGTGCTGCATAAAGGTTTATAGTTCTCTATGTAAGTGTTACATAACTATATAAAGGTAAATAGGACCTTTCCTTTTGTACTTAAGGGAAAGTTGAAGCTCGTATAAGGGTATCTGACTTTTTAAATAGGTTATATAAAGGTAACTTCAACCTGTGTAAGGGTCAGTCGAGATTTCTAAAACTCACATAAGGGTGGCCAGCCATGTAAGGGTAAAACCATGTTACCCATACATAATTCATAATCCCTTCATAAGGGTAGTAATCTACATAAGGGTAAAGTTGTGTTACCCTTACACAATAGGTATGTCTCACAGAAGGGTAGAAATCTTCATAAGGGTAAAACCCTTTTACCCTTACGCAGTGTATATGAGTTGTGTATGGGTAATAGTTTTTCCTAGATTTTCATATTTCATTCCCCACTTTGATTTGTAACCACATGAACACCTTTTTAATGTTTTGTTAACATCCTAAAATCAAGGAGTTAATTTTTTTGACTTTAAGAGATTTTAATCAATCTGCAATTAAGTTAAAATCTTTAAAAAAATCATTGGGAAAATTAAATGGGGAATAAGTAGAAATTTGAGGGAGTAACTAAGGAGGTATATTGATGAATGTTAAAAATTATTTTCTTTATCTCATTTGTATTCCTCCTTATTTATATCAAATTTTGGTGACTCAAAACCCTGACATCCGAGTTTTTTGAAGTCCTCTGCAAATTTTCTAAGGATTGTTTTACTTTAATTCTATGTGAATACCCTCTTCCTCTCTCCAATGTTCCTTGTATATTATGTTTTTTTAATGGGAAAATACGAGGTTGGGGATCTGTGACTTCTCCATTTTTATAATATGAAAGTAAAAAATTATCATGCTTTAGAATCCGTTATTCATATGAATTCAATTAAAGATAATCAGATAATAATATATAAAATAATCACATGATAATGAATATGTGATGATATAGAATTTATAAAATAAGAGGATGAATTATATGTTATGTAGTTTTGTAGATGAAATATTATTACTTCAAAACAATTGTATGGAAATTTAATTTATACAGTATAATGTTTCCTCTGATAATACTAGAATTTCATGTAATAGAATTAATGTTTTCATATTATTTCAAGAAATTAATAGAATTTTATTTCTTGTGGAAAATGGTTAACCTATTCAATTTCCAGAATTTAATTAGAAAGAACATTTCATTCCAAGGATAAATAAAGTTATCTTAAAATTTGGAAATTACTTATTGAAATAAATATTGTTAATGATAATTTCAACAAATGTGATTAATGATTTATTACATGTAATAGAAAATAATGTTTTATAATATATAATATTATCATAAGAAATAGGAAATAAGTATTTACATGTTTTAGATTAAAGATAATTACTGTATAATTATTCAAGAGAGAAAAGTAAATAATGGTGTGTTGTGGTGTTAAACTACTCGTATAATATTGATAATAATTATTCAATAATTTTTTTAATTATAATATTGAAATGAATATTATCTCATGAGTTGTTCTTGTAATTATTTTTCTAATGAATATTATTGCATGTGTATAACTTTAATCATGCTTAGAGATGATTATCACATGTTTGTAATGAACTCTTGAAATAGAAATATTATCGCATGTGGGGATATTTATATTCATGTTTGGAATATATGGGATGTGTGATCACATGATTTTGAAATATAATTATTACATTTTATATTTACTAGATAGTGTGATATCTTTTAATATGAATGGAAATTTGATAACAACTTAAAGTTCAAGCTGATAGCAGTATTGAAGGTGGAGTCATTTCCCAATGTTTGCCAAAATTTTGAGTTCAAAATTTGGAGGATGGATTACATCGCAAAATGTGTATTTCCTTTAAGAACTTATGAAAATATGGAAATGGTACGAGTTTCATGAAGAATGGGCTTCGCGAAGGGTGGTTTGTGAAGCCGTGAGGGTTCTGATGGAAGGCTTTGCGATTGCGACGAGCACCATGAATGGTGAAGGTGTTCTCCAAAATTATGAGAATTGGATCATCATGAATGGTGATTGTGTTCTTTATGATTACAATAATTGGATCATCATGAGTTTGTGATGGTTTGATGGAAATCTTTGTGATAATGTCAAATCTCAATGGAGCTTCATGACTAAAGGAGCTACGTGAAGCTGTTTTTGAAAGATCTAGAAAATCCAATAAGAGGCAGTGGAGCATCATGAATGGCCAAACCAATAAATATGAGGCTACCCCCACTTCATTGATTTGAAATTTTCTAAGTAAAATCCATAATCGATTTGATTTTGTGAAGCCAGGGGAGCTCCGTGAATCTGAAATTTCATGCGAGCTTGAGCATCATGAAATCAATCATTAGTATTCACTGATGCCAATACTTCTAAGTAAAGGGTTATTTGTGATGATGGGGTATTCCATGTTGAATTAGTGAGATTCTCAAAGGTAGTTTGTTCCATGAAGGTAGTTATCTTTACCAAGGGTTTATCTTCTCAAAGGATCTTTTCAAAAAGGTAGTTTTGAACATCAATTTTTTAGTGAACAGTGATTTCAGAGTGTATCAACTGAGGTCTATGGTGTAAGTAGAGTCTCTTTCTAGACAGGTACAAATACTTTAATGTCAATCAATTTAAGCGACCTTCAAGTAGATAAACTAAGTTAGAATTCACCCAAGGCTGTGAGCTAGGGGAGTCAACGAAAGTAATCTGGGGAATACAGTGTGTAATCCCTAAAATATTTTAAAGAAAGTAAGTCTAGAAAAGAGTGACTATGTCTGAACTTATTTATTCTACATGTAGTGAATATTAGTAGACTTTGGTACAACTAAAACATTGTCGGCGTATGTTCCTTAGACTATCCCTTAGTTGTGAACCAAGTATAATTGTTGTGTTTTATCTTTGTATATGAATGTTTAAATTATTTCACATTTCCAATATATAGGTTTAATAGGTTCCTACTAACATGGGTACAAGTTCCATTACTTAAGAAGAAAAATGTGACACCATAATTCATTGTTCCCCTCTCAGGGAATTCTGGGGTCCTTCAGATTAAGGATGGAATGCCTTGTTTTATTTGGACATAGTTTCCTTTTAAATTATGTGTGGAATAATAAATTTAATATGTATTTATTATCTATAGATTTATAGATTTGGTATGGTTAAATATTAACCTTATGTTGGTGGAATAATGACCAGGGATGCTTGAGTCTTTGATGGTGTCATTTTGTTCAATTGGAAATGATTTTTGTGGAACATAGTTCCTATTATTATTATTATGATGTTGGCATGGGATGTCGCATGTGTTATTTTTTGTAGTGGTGTCGGGGATGGCACCAAGACTGATAGAATGGGTTGAAGTTGGGCATGCTCGTTGTTGTAGTAATGAAACATCGGGTTTTTTTTCTTGATAATAAATCATCTTGTTTAATGGATATATTGTCAAATTTATTTATATAATAAATTTCCAATTATGGGAAGCTTTTTGATACCATCCACTATGAGTGAATCTTTTATGTGGTATCTTGGGCTAAGTCCTAAATTAGCTGAAAATTAATGAAATTATAAATAAAATAATCAAAGAATAGGGTTGGTTCTTGATGTTTTCTTTATCACTGCAATATATTCATTGTTTAGTGGAAGTTTTTTTATAAATCTCTATAAATATTAGGTTTTATTAAAAAAAGACATGTTTTCCTTCACACCCCACCCTTCTCCCCTGACCCTTCTCCCCCGAGCTCCCCTTCCCCCACAACCCCGAACCCTAGCACCATCGTGATTCCCCCCTCACTTGTGCTCAGTTATCTCCTAAGCCCTCTGATCTTGTGTCCCCTAATCCCCTTTTTGAATTGTGGTCACAACCCCCTGACCTGTCTCCCCCTCCCTTTCCCTCACCCAAGTTGTCATCCTCGCCTGATCCCTCTCCCAACCATTGCCTTCTCTTGATCTCACACTTAATGTGAGGACATATAGGTTTGATTTATCTCTTCCTTTTCATTTAGAGTTTTAATCTTCAATTTTTTCTCTCGATTTTGATTAGTCTAATAAAATGAGTTTTCCTTATTCAGTTCCTCCTAAATTTGTTGAAGCTGATAGTCATAAAATTCATCTCACCTCAATTAATCTACTTTTCAAAAAAAAATACTCATATAAGATCGATGATTTTGACTATGGCTATGGGAACTCCCTAATTTTACTCTCTGAAACCCTAGGTGTCTCCTTGATCTCTCTCAACATGTGTTTCATGTAAAATTGAAGGCACACAATTAAACTCTACACTCGTGAAATTATACTCCCTCATACTTGAATGAAAATGTGACATTTCATTATAGAGAACCCATTGATAGATTATTTGTTCAAATAAAAATTGTTTCCATAATATATATAACAACCCACCTTATTGAAACCCTAGTTATTTACCTCAAATCTTCAAGTTTCTACTTTTTTTTTACAAAGTAAAGGTGATAAATTAATCATGAAGTTCAGTAGTTACACAGTCATGCAACCAAGAAGGAAAGTGATCAAGCCAGATATGATTCACGCCGGACATGCTGAAAGAACCCAAGTGATGGGATGCTTCATTTCCATCCCTTTTAATGAAGGAGAAGGAGAAGGTTGTGAAGCTTTGACTGAGAGACTGGATGTTCCTGATAATAGGGCCAAAGGACTGGACACCGCTATCATAAAGCCCGATAGCGTTGATGATGGTGAGACAGTCAGCTTTAATGTGAATAGATTTCCATCCGCGCTCTTTTGCGAACGTCAGTCCGGCAAGGACAGCGAAGGCTTCAGCAACAACAGGCTCCTAGATAGCATGGTGTGATTCATGTTTGGAAGCAATGATTTGACCATGAAAATCTCGTGCCAAAATCCCAATTCCGACAATTCCATCCATGGAGAGAGATGCATCCATGTTAATCTTGAGGATCCCTTCTGGGGGAGGGAACCATCTTGAAGCAGTTGTGTGAGTGCCAGAGAGCCCATGACGGTCATAGTCCCGGTTCCACCCCTCAATCCAGGATGTAGCCCGTTCAATCCAGAATATGGGGGGACTTGATGTGTGGTTAAAGATGAAGTCGTTGTGTCGCACCCATACGATCCATGCCACAATGAATAATGAAGCAACATTGTCCGTAGTAAAAGAAGATGACCACAGCATCAGCAGTGTCGAAAGGTCCGGCGCCGTATCCAACATAAGTTCCAAAGGAGATCCCAAAAATGTCCAGATCTCTTCCACTCCCAAGCACTGGGTGATCATATGTAGAGGAGATTCGAGAACACCTGATCAGATGGGACATTTCTTGTCATTCGTGACATATCGGAAGGCGAGGAATTCCATAGTGGGAAGGATACCAGTGCAAACCTGCCACCAGAAAAAATGGATTTTTGGGGGGACCTTAAGGTGCCAAATGGTTTTCCAGAGACCTCCCCTTACCTAGATTTGAGTATCAAGAGCAAGCTTGTACCCTGACTTCACCGTATAAGATCCAGAGAAATCATTGCTCCAAAAGGGACATTCTTGCCCCGCATCCCTCACACAGGGGATGCTAATAATGATCCTTCTGTCCCTTTCATTGAACCATGAGTTGATTTTATCCAAACACCACCCAGAACCATGATCATCGAACAAGAAGAAAACAGTGGCATTCTCATAGCCAGGTACGATAGGGGAGGTGGCTTGAAAGACATCATTATTAATCAGCTAGGGATAGGTCCAAATATTAATTTTTGTACTATATCTGACCCTCCATCCCAGCCCTTTAATAAGTAAATTTAATGATCCCCAAAGGCTTCTCTATAGAAAGCTGGGGCAGGGGCCGAGAGAGGAGTTATGGAAATCCGAGTGGGGAAAGTATTTTGCATGAAGAATCCACTCACAAAGAGAAGATGGTTGAATCATGAGGTTCCAGCCCTGTTCAGCCAAAAGAGAATCATTAAAGAGTCGGAGGTCTCGAAATATCATTCCGCCGCCTATTTTAGGTGTGCAAAGAGACTTCCAAGCGATCCAGTGAATTTTCTTTCTGTCATTATTATGACCCCACCAGAATTTAGCGATGCGGGAGTGGATATGGTCAATAAGCATGCCATGTAGCTTGAACAGGGACATAATATATCTAGGGATGGAATGAAGAGTGGATTTGATGAGTGTTTCCTTACCTGCTTTAGAGATTCTTTTAGGAGTCCAGACTTGGATTATTTTTCTCGATTCTATCCACCGTAGATGAGAAGATTTATTTTTTTTTTGAGCGACCAATAAAAGTGGGAAGCCCAAGGTATTTGTTTTGTTTGTCAACCATTTGAATTCCTGCAGTAAGACAAAGCTCTGCTCTCTTGGTCGGTGGGATGCCAGAACTAAAATAGATTTCTGACTTGGCTGGATTGATCGCTTGTCCAGATTCCCTCTCATACAGGTGGATCACCTGACAGATAGCGAGTCATTCATTATGAGTAGCTCTAGAGAAAAGAAGGCAGTCGTCAGCAAAGAAGAGATGCGAGACAGGTGGGCTGGCCCGACAAACCTTTTCCCTATGAATACCTTTTGATGAAGCAACCAAGGGAATGAGGTTAGAGAAGACATCATCCACCTGGATGAAGAGAAATGGGATATCCCCAGCGGAGGCCACGGGTGGGTGAGAAGCCTTGGGTGAGTCCACCATTGATGTTGATCCGAAAGGAGATGGACGAAACACATTGCCTGATCATGTCTATCAATTTGGGGCAGAAACCCGTTTTTTCATGACGGCCTGGAGAAAGTATCATTCCACTAGATCATAGGCCTTAGTCATATCCATTTTCCAGGCCATAATACCTCTTTTCGCAACAGATCACATTTTCATATAATGAAACACTTCATGGGCCACGATGGCATTATCCTTGATAATCCTCTTTTCTATGAAAGCACTTTGATTTTTAGAGATGATATCAGGTAACCACTTGCGCAGATGATTAACCAGGACCTTTGAGAAAATCTTGTAGGAGACATTACAGAGACTGATAAGCCTAAAGTCTGAGGTCGTGAGGGGTTTCTTGATCTTTGGGATGAGGGTGAGAACTTTATCATTAATAGATAAGAGGTTAATTTCCCCATCCCAAATGCCTTTCATTATCATTCATATGCCAGGGCCGATCATGTTCCAGTATTGCTTAAAAAAGAGAGCATGGAAGCCATCAGGATTGGGGGCTTTTGTGGAGTGAATGTGTTTGAGAGCCTAAAGAATCTCATCGTCTGTGAAGTCTTTTGTGAGCTGGCGGTTCATCTCGTCAGTAATCACATGTTTGATTCAGGACTCAACCTCTGATGATAATATGGAATCTATTTTAGTGTAGAGTTTTTGGAAATAACATGAAATAGTATCGTGGATACCTTCAATGTTGGACACAGTTCCCCCATCAGGGTGGGTGAGGACCAAAATGTTGTTTTTGTGGCACCTGGAAGAAGCCTTCTGGTGAAATTATCGGGTGTTTGCATCCCCTTCTTTGATGTGGATTTCTCATGCCCTCATAGACCAGAAGATTTCTTTAATGCGAAGATCCACGTCCAGATCACTTTGAAAAATAGCAATTTTTGAGAGAATGTCATTCATTGGGGGTCGGGAAAGAAGGGCGGTGATTTTTCATTCTAAGGAGTTACAAAGCTTGTCGGGTTGATGAAATTTTTTATTGCTCCATGATATTAGATTAGCAGCCACCTTCTAGAGGTTAAGATTGATGTCTTTACTTCCACCCTTCCAACATGATCGGATAACTTCTTCACATTCTCGGTCTTTGGCCCAGAAGCTTTCAAACCGGAAAGGTTTCCCACCTCTTGAAATCCGGCCACTATGAGCAAAGTCGATAATGATAGGGCAATGATCCAAACAGTTCAGTGCCAAGTGGGCGATATGAAACATTTTGAAGATGTTATTCTATTCCGTCGATCCCATAAATCTGTCCAAATGCTCAGCAATGTGTGTACTTTTCGTGTTCCCTCGAAACTAGGTAAAGGGGCCTCCTGCATGACCCAGATTTGCCAAGTCCACCCTAAAAATTGCATCCCTAAAGCCTGAAATTGAGACAAAGGGCCGATGTGCTCCTCCATGTTTTTCATTCTATAATAGAATCTCATTAAAGTACCTGCCAAAGAGGATAGGGCCCGTAATTCCTTGTCGTAAAGAACAGAGAAGTTCCAAGGATTTCCATTTAACATTTTGTGATGGTCATCCATAGAAACCCACAAAAGTCCACGGCAGAGAGAGGTCATCAAGGATGGATGCAGCCACATGATTTGATGAGTACGAGATGATTTTGACGTCAATATTGTCCGTCCAAAGAAGACCCGGTCCCCCCGAGTGGCCTTGGCGGGGGACCGAGAAGCAACCCTGAAACCCGCATTTGAGAGCGATACCATTGTTGTCCTTGTTATCCAATATGGTTTAGGATAGAAAAACCATATCAGGGTGACTTTGAGTGCAATACATCATTAATGTTATCCATTTTAATTTTATTATGATTTTTCCAATTATATTAATCTTATATAATATATATTACACAATTAACTATTATATTTCATATTTTACTTACATCAATTATAATAATTTATATTATAAATAAGGCATTTCCAATTTAATGTAAATAATATTATAGTTTTATTTGACCTCTATAATATTATTATAAATATCACATACAATCCTTATGATTGCAATTTTTTTATCAAATCTAGATTACAAAGAAGATTATCAACACATCAAAAAAAATACACTGCACATAAAGGTGTATGAATATATGATCTAATAAATTTTTAAATTATATATTTATGAACTAATATACATTACATTTTAATAAAAAATACATGTTCATTAATTTTTGTTATTAAATTTTTGGTGTTTCTATTTTCATTAATACTTCGCTTTAAAATAATCAATTTCCTTATGTTGAAATGGAAGCATATGAGCCTTAGCCCGGTTGGTAAGGACATCATAAGTGCATCCAAGAGACTAGGAATCAAATCCAGGCAGAGGCAGAATTCCTGGGGGGGTTACTGTAGTAGTACTGTAGCAGTACTGTGGCAGGTACTGTAGCAGGCACTGTTTGGCACTGTAGCAGCCGGAAATATGCCCTTGTTTGGGCATTCGGGCCACCGATTTGGTCCCTAAGTCCTTCAAGACCTTCGGGCACCCAGGACTTCGGGTCAGTAAGGCCTTAGGGACACCTCAAGGCCTTCGAGCCACCTTAAGTGCAGATGAAAACCATACAACCTACAAGGAACAAGCTCTACAAGGAGGATGAGTAAGGAGCTTTTACCGCAGAAAAAGCTAAACGGATTGCAAGAATGAGAGGGTATGGAACCTACCATCGTGACAAGCTTTTGCATGCACGAGAATGACTAGCTGAACAGCCATGCGAAGGTAGAGAGCTGGTTTCACGATGAAGATGCTGGGGAGGAGCAATTCCAAGTAGTTAGTCTGGGTTGTATGTAATATTTGATCCTACGGGCAATGAATTCCTCTAAGGCCTACGGGCCATGTAATTCTTTCACCTACGGTCCTTTTAAGGGTTCCACCTCACCCCTTGAAAGGTTGATTATCAAAATCAATAAAAAATGAAGGCCTTCGGGCCATTGGAAGAGGGATTATTTTGAAATGGAAAAAATGACTTATATCAACAACAACATACATATCCAACCTCTCTTATTATTATAATTTTTAAACATAAATGGTTAATTAAAATTCATATTTTTTTCTTCCACATATCTTTAATACTATTTATTATTATTTTATATGACTATTAACTAATTATGAACCAAATTTTTTACTCAAGTTTATTAAAATTTCCATGAAAATTGAAATAAAGTGAGATTTTAGATAATTTAATTGGTTTTAAAAAAAGAATCAATAAAATTTACAAAATTGTAACTATATTATTTATTTTTATTATTTTTATTTAAATATATTTGTTCTCTTATACTTTATATTTAAATACAACTTATTTATTTTTTGAATTTATTATAAATTTCATTTTTTTATAACAGTGCCTTCTCTTCATGTTCAAATATATATCTTATGTTAAAATTGACATAATTATATACAATAACAATAGATTACAAATTTATACTCACTTACCATTACCAAAATCGATGTGTTAAACTCACTTACTTAAATTAACATGTGTCTATTTAATAAATGTATTAGTTTATTTATCACATATTATTATTACAACATATATTTTGTGATTTCCTATTAATAATCTCAATATTATAATTATTCAACTATCATATTAAATCTATATCTATACTACATTATATAATATGTCTATTATTTATTTTAATTACTATAATATGTTGTTTATATCTCTTCATGTATATTTTATTTCATTTCTTTGATAAATAGAAACTTTTGATGAATTATTATTACTATGTTCATGATTTATTTGAAATTATGAGGAAGGTTGAATTACATTTAAAATTCACTGAAATACATGTCATTGTATGGATAAATTCTAAATGTATTCTACATCAAATGTTTAAAAAATTATGAATAATTATTATATTATTGAAGGCTAAAAGTTAAAATATTTTTTATTTAGAAATTTTATATTTTATAATTGTTGTTGAGTTTTAAATTATAGATATATCTTTCAAATGGTGATTTAGATTGTAAATATTATTCTAAATATGAAAATTAATTGATTAAATTGAAATAAATTGGTTTTTTATTATTATTGTTGAAAAGTATTTTAATTGAGGTTATTTTTTTACCTCTTAATGGAAAAAAATTTAAGATGGGCTACTTGTTTGGTATAGGATATAGGCTAGGATATAATTAACAAACCTATTTCTCAATTCTGGGAAACTACTCACTAGCCAACACCCCTTTATATTCCCATCGATTATCTATTCATTCAAATAAATACATTTTAATTCAATTCTGAATCTATTTAATTCCAACTAATGACACTTTACCAGATTTTACCATTATCTATTTTTTTTACTTAGTTATACTTATGTGTTTTAAAAAAATTAATAAAGTATAGGCACATTGTGATATTTGTGGATAAAATCTAGATCACATTGTTGAGGAACACATATCAGTATGCTAAGGGTTTGGAGTAGTTATTGGATTTTTAAATTTTCAATCGATCTGTTGATGGAAGAATAAGATATCCATGTTCTAAATTTTAATTTAGAAGATGGTTGAATAGATATGAAGTTTATAAAAACTTGATATTGAAGTAATTCATTGGTCAATGTTTGTGTTGGATTTGGCATAGAGAATCAAACATTATAGAAAGTTTGAGCACTAGTGGAAATTGACAGAATAAGCTCCCAACTTCATTGAAAATAGAAAATGAAATGAAAAATCTTATAAAGGATGAATTAGGCATTACAAGACACCAACATCAACATAAAAACATATCATAACAACCATTTTATGTTAATACAAATAAAAACATGACAAGTGATTTTTTTGGGACTATAGGACAACCAGATCAAGATGTTAACATATCATTGGATCCTCCTATTAATTATATAGTGACTAATGTATGATAGAACTTCACTGAGAAGATAAATTGTTTCCATGATTTAGTTTATGATGGAAATCAAGAGTTGTATAGTGGATGTTTGAAATATTTAAAGCATTATTTTCTGCTGAAGATGTACCATATCAAATGCATATGTTGAATTATAAATAAGGCGATGTCCATGATATTGAAATTTTTGTGTGATGTGTTTCCTGAAAAAAATATCCCTGATTCCTTTTATGATATGAAATTTTTTGTCGAAAATATTTGTCTTAATTATAAAAAAATACATGTGTGTCCCAATGATTTTATTATTTATTTTGGGAGAGGATTCAAAAAAATAGAACTACAAAAAATGTTCTTCTTCTAGATGGCAGTCAATGGGTGATTTTGGAAGTCTGAATCAACATACTACTATGAATAAAAAAAAGGAAAATGTATGTAGAGGTTTTGTATTACTTTTATTTAAATACTCAATTGAAAATATTATTCATGTCATCATAAATCGTCAATAATATGAAATTTTATTCTATATATAATAACAATGGAGATTTAATTCTACATCCTAAAGATTCAAAATCATGGAAGAAATTCGATTCATTGAATCCAACTTTCTCATCTGATCCTAGGATTTTGTGATTTGGATTGGCTGCTGATAGATTCAACCCTTTTGGTACTTTGATCAGTAGTTATACCATTTGGCCAGTTATTTTTATCCCTTACAATCTACCTCTTTGGATGTGTATAAAGGAAATGTATTTTATCATTTCTATGATTATTCGTATAAAAACAATTCCTAGAAATGATATTGATATATACTTTTAACCTTTAATTTAATAATTATAGAAGTTATGGAGCAACGGTGTTGAGACATATGATGCATCATCTAGAAAAATGTTCAAAATTAAAGATGCTCTAATGTGAACCATTAGTGAATTCCCTGGACTTGGGAATTTATAAGGTTAGAACACTTAAAAAGGTTTTTCTGGTCCTGTTTTTAACTTTGATTTTGAGACCGAATGACTACCTCATAATTAAAAATGGTGCTTCTTTTGTCACTGAATATTTCTCAATTCATCTCGTAGATTTCGGTTGAACAAGTCACAATTCAATGGTTCTATTGATCATAGACCACCTCTAAATTTGTTGACGGGTTCTAAAATATTGGCACAATTTGAAAATGTTGAAACATAATTTGGGAAGGTGCATCATTTGAATGATAGTGGGAAATGAGTTCTAATTGAATCATTAAGTGAAATCGGAATGCAACAATGGAAGAGAAAAAATATATTCTTCAAAATTCCGTATTGGGAATTTAATTTTTCTGGCATAATCTCTGTGTTATGCATATTGAGAAGAATGATTGTGATAATTTGATCTTCACATTTCTTAATGAGCATGGAAAATCAAAGGACCGTCTTAATTCTTGGAAATACTTACAAACAATAAACATAAATCATGATCTCTGGATAAATGAGAATGGAATGTATGATCCGGTAATTTTTATAATGAAAAATATGGATAAAGATACATTCCTTCAAATTTTAAAACATGTGATGTGATGACCCAGACTCGCTTGGTCCTTCCCTTTGCCAAAATCCGGGTCCAAAAGGAGTGGCGTCTCGGTGAGACTGATCGGTGAGACCAATCGGCGTGACCGATCAGGGAGACCGATCAGTCTGCCTTGTCGAGTTGTTTCCAGTAGCGCTTCTTTTTGTGCAAATAGGATTTTAAACCCTATTCTGACTCGTTTAAGCATGTTTTAAAGACCCGTAACGCGCATAAGGGTTGTAATTAAATACTTAATCAATTCATGAGCTGGCTTAAACCACCCAACCCCCTTTTTATGACGAGTGGAGCCGCGTGGTCAACCCACGACCCCCGCGACTTACGCGGTTTCGCGTTTTCACCTCAACCGTCCCCAACTCTTATAAACTAAGGGTTAGCCGTGGTTTCTCCTTTCCTCGATCGTGGATTTTCACAAACAGATTCTGGTGCATCGGGTGCGCCGCATCGTTATCCGTAAAGTTCCGCGCCCCCAGCCTAAACGTCGATCATCTATCAACAAGTAGGGAATTTCTCCTTTATATCTCTCTTTTGTGTATCATGCGGGGTGGGCGTGCTTTTGATTCTGTAGGATTGGATAAACCAGACCTAATTAAAGATAATGAACGAATTCTATAAAGAAAGGAGGGGGGCTGTGATTGTTGATGTTGTCTTATATTTTGATGTTGTTTCTTCTATGACCATCTTTTTGAGTTGTGCTAGCTTATGCCAACTGAAAATCGAGGTCGTTGGTGGTCATTGTTTGTGCACTAATGAACCCCTGCTGATGTTTTAAATGGCTTGTTGTGGTTGTAAACTCCTTCTGTGAAAAGTAATTGGTTAATCACGTATATCCGGCTGAATAAATTGAAAGCACCAGGATCAATCCCTTCTGTGTTAACCCCATTTGAAATGTAATTGAAATCATGGAACGTGTAAAACCTTTTAAATCTGAAAATACAGGCTTGTCCTTGCTTAGTGCTGGTGGTAGTGTTTTGGTGGTTTTCTCTTACGAGTCGATTGTTAGAGATGTGGGAGGGGATGGGATCCCCTGTTCTTTTATGCTTTCAGTGGTTATGAAACTGGGGATGGGATCCCCTGTTGGTGTGGATTCGGTGTTTATGAGTTTTAAGACCCGGTGGTTACTTGTTTATATCACGAATTGCGGTGGAATCTTCTGTTGTTGAGAACCGGGTGTGGGCGTTTTGGTTGATGTTTGACTGTTTACTTTCCTGGACTTATGCCTATGCCTACTAGTTTCCCAGTAGTGCTTAAACGTAAACATTATTACTGAACATGAAACAAGAATGGGACAAATGGGTTTTGTCGGCGAGAGTCATGACTTGTGACTTGGATGTAGTGGTGTTGTGTGGTTAGAAAAACCTAGACTTTGGGCGAGTGCTTGTTACCTATATCTATACTTGTAGTTTTGTGTTTCTTATTCGCACCCCACCCAAGTTGAGAACTTAAGTTCTGAACACCCCCATTTCATGGGGGAGGGTGTTTTTTCCAACACTATTCTTGGTGGCTGGTTATTAGCTCCTTTTCTGCTCCCTTTCTCAGATATCCCAAGTATTATCGGGCAGGCTGTGATGGCCTGAGGTCCATTATTAGCCCAAGAACCTTCGGGCGGGGTAGTGTGGTGGTTGGCCAGGTGTGTGCGGCATGTGGTTTCCCAAGTGTCTTCGGGATGAGGGTCAGGTGTCTTCGGTCGTGGCAGTGGATTTTTTCTAGCCCAGGTGTCTTCAGGCGTGGTGGTGGTTGTTCTGGCCTAGGTGTTTGTAGGCGTGGTTACGTGTGACAGTTGTGGCCCAGGTGTGTGCGGGCGGGAATTCGGCAGTGGGACTACGTGACAGTTGTGGCCCAGGTGTGTGCGGGCGGGATTTCGGCAGTGGGACTGCGTGCGGTTGTGGCCCAGGTGTGTGCGGGCAGGTGTGGCAGTGGGACTGCGGTGAGAATGGCGGGATTGGTCCGATGCGTAGGATGTATCAATAACCAGTGGGAAAGTGGCGTGGGGTACTCAAACATCAATTTTCTCTGATTATATATATTACTTGACTTGCGTTATTTGAGGAGTGTGCCTTGGTGAGACCTGGGGTGGATAGTTTACCTTGATAGGTGTTTGGTTTACTCTTTTCTCACAGAACTTTAGTACGTTCCCCCACCTGTGCACGAGAGTCTTTGGTTTTCCCTACTGAGTGTCCTTGTATTCTCACCCTACGTATATAAAACTGCTTTCAGGTTTCCAGGAGGACTTCGGGGATCATGCAGGACCTTACTAGCTCGGACCTTTGGGGTAGTTACATTTGTTGCTTTTCCTCTTTGGTACTTACCTTGTAGTCACCTTTTGTACTTTGTGGATTTACTTTTGGAACATGCATGTGGGAATGGTTTATTTTTGGATTTACTTTTCTTTTACCTTGGTGTTTTTGAGTTTCATCATCTCATCTCTTGATCTTATAAAACAAAAAAAAGGGTAATGCCTTCCATTTGTGAGAAATTTCTATACCCTTGGTGCTAGTCGCCACTCCGGGACCTATTAAAGGTGGGTCGCGGGGGTCATTATCTCTCCTTCAACTTAAAGAAGGAAGGGCCTGGCAATCTGCTGACCCTTCCCTCCTTTTGGTGAAGGCGGGTCGTGACAGAATGGTATCAGAGGTGATTGTTGAGAGATAGGATGGAGTCTAGAGTTAGGCACAGTGAGGATTGCATGGGATGGTAAGGCAACAATGTTGGGTGACCTTGGTGCGTCAATTAGGCCAGGGAAGACCGGATAGGACACGGGATTTTAGGGCCCCCCGTGTTCTGATGCAAGGACTCTGGACCTACCGAACGACCAAGTGAGGCCACACTGATTGCAGGGTAGAGACCCTAGGAAAGGTACATGCATCATAATGACTTGTGTTCTTGTGTTTCTGGGATATCTTGGGAATTAAGAATAAATTAAATTTTAAGAAGTTTTAAGAACGATATTCTACACTACTTGGGCTTAGGCATTCCTTATTTACCTTACAGCTATGGCGCATGGAAGGCGACCGCGTGTGGTGCCGGCGATCGAGGCCCCACAGACTACTTTGGCCGATCGGCAGAGAGCTGATCGAGAGGAAGAGGACGACCAGTGGCAGAAGACTCTTTGGGCCTTCCAGCGACAGGCCCTTGAGAAGTATGACGGCAGCACCTCTGATATGAAGAAGTAAGGCTGGCTAGAGGAGCTATTTATAGTCTTCGGCCTGATTCGGGACCCGACCAAGTACTGGGTTCCTCTGGCCGTTAGCCAGATACGGGGAGTGGCACATCAGTGGTGGATTCTTTACCTGGGTCAGAGGATAGAGTCTGAGGTGGCTTGTGTGGATTTTGAGAAGGAGTTCCGGGCGGAATTCCTCTCCCCGATGATGAAGGCAGAAAAGAGGCAGGAACTACTCTCCCTCCAGTAGGGGAGTATGTCCGTGAGGGAGCTAGGGATCAAGTTCAAGGACCTCCTACATTTTTCTCCGGACCTCTTTCCCGACGAGGAGTCTCGGGCAAGATGTTTGGAGGAGGCGCTCCGACCCTCCCTCCAGTATGTTGTTACCCCCTTTACCCTTATGACGTACTTGGAGGTCCAGAAGATGGCCGAAGTGGTGGAGAGGATGCATGCTCTAGGAGGAGTGTCACGAGAGGGGATCTAGCTGGGACCATCAAAAGGGAAGGCCATCAGCACCAGGCCTCCAGTGTCAGGACCCTCCAGGTTCCGACCCACAGGGAGCAGACCACAGCAGTTTCAGTTTCGATCCCCCGACCCTCGCCCTTTTCCTTCGGGCCCGGGACCGCGGTGCTTCATCTGTGGGAGCCCTGGGCATCTCCGGAGTCAGTTCCCCAACCGGGTGCAGTACAACAGTGGCAGTCACCCCCAGCACCTGCCCCAACAGCAGCTTCCAGCCAGACCTTTCCAGCAGCAACAGCAGGGACAGCGAACTCCCACTCCTCCGAGGGCAGACGTAGGAGGAGGAGGCCGACCTCAGGGTGCTCCACAGGGACCTCGACCGGGGCGTGGTCGAGGAGGTGGTCGACAGTCGAGGGGCAGGGGAGATGGGCGTGGACAGTTACATGCCGCAGAGGCAGCAGTTCCAGCAGGGCCAGAGGTTGTTTGAGGTACGATCAGTCTGTTTAGCACTCTTGCTTATGCTTTGTTTAATACCGGAGCTTCGCACTCCTTTATTTCACCCAGTCTAGCATGTGCCTTGGGTCTAGATGTCGAGAGACTTCCAGTGCCCCTGGTGTTGAGCACACCATTCGGAGGTCAGACCGACTTGTTATTCGTTTTTCGGGGATGTAGACTGATGATAGGGCCACATCAGTCGGTTAGGAATCTTCTTCTGCTACAGATTCAGCCATACGATGTCATCCTAGGAATCGACTAGCTATTTTCTGTGTGCGCCGTCATCGACTGTTTCCGAATAAGGGTGGTGTTCTCAGACTTGGACGGCTGGCGTGTTACCTTCGCCGGCAAGCGGAGCAGTCCGAAGGGAAATAGGAGAGAGGAACCTCTCCTCTCCTTGTTGACCGAGCTGACAGTAGAGTCAGTAGATGCTGAGATGGTGGAAGTGCCAGAGATTGTCCGTGAGTTTATGGACATCTTTCCTGAGGATGTGAAGACTCTACCCCCTCGGCGTGATATCGAGTTCGGGATAGACCTATAGCCCGGTGCTCGTCCGATCTCGATGGATCCTTACCGGATGGCACCTTCAGAGCTACGGGAGTTGCAGATCCAGATTGACGATCTGATGAAGAGAGGTTATGTTCGACCGAGTGCGTCACCATGGGGTGCTCCAGTCTTGTTTTCAAATAAGTCAGATGGTGGTCTTAGGTTGTGCATAGACTACAGGAGGCTGAATCAGGTGACGATCAAGAATCGCTACCCTCTTCCGAGGATAGACGATCTTTTCGACCAGCTGAAAGGGGCAAGATGGTTCTCGAAGATCGACCTGCGGTCTGGGTATCACCAGTTGAGAGTGAAGGAGGTGGACATCCCGAAGACGGAATTCAGGTGTAGATATGGACACTTAGAGTTCGTATTCATGCCCTTCGATGTTACGAACGCCCCAGCTATGTTCATGGGGCTTATGAACTCCATCTTCTGGGAGTACCTGGATCGGTACGTAGTTGTGTTCATCGACGACATCCTGGTCTACTCTAGATCAGAGGAGGACCATGCAGAGCACCTGAGGACAGTTTTGGAGGTCCTCCGACAACACCAGCTCTATGGGAAGTTGTCGAAATGCAAGTTATGGACATGAGAATTGCACTTCCTTGGGCATGTGGTGTCCGAGTAGGGGGTAGCGGTCGACCCATCAAAGGTTGAGGTAGTTTTTTCTTGGGAAGTACCCAAGAATGTAGCGGAAGTCTGTAGTTTTCTTGGGCTGGCAGGTTACTACCGGAGATTCGTACCCAACTTCTCCCGAGTAGCAGCCCCTTTGACGGCTCTGACCAAGAAGGACCAGGATTTCGTATGGAGTGAGCAATGTCAGTCAACCTTCAGCTATCTGAAGGATAAGTTGGCCAGTGCCCCAGTGCTGAGATTACCAAAAGAATGGGCGGCTTATGAGGTATTCTATGATGCTTCAGGACAGGGCCTGGGATGCATGTTGATGCAGCGACAAGGGGTGATCTCTTATGGATCCAGGCAGCTACGTTCCCATGAGCGTAATTACACCACCCATGACCTGGAGCTTGTGGCGGTCGTTTTTGCGCTAAATTTATGGCGGCACTACCTCATCGGGGAACTCTTTGTGGTCTTCACGTATCACAAAATCTTGAGGTATATCTTCTCCCAGCGGGACTTAAACTTGCGACAGCAGAGATGGGTGGAGTTCCTACAGGATTACGACTTTGAGATCTCTTATACTGAGGGAAAGGGAAATATAGTGGCTGATGCCTTGAGTAGGAAGACACAGAAGGATGTGGTCCGAGAGTCGGCGGACGCCTGGAAGGCAATGGAGGAGTTGGCTGCCTTACACCTGGACGCGAAGATGGACAGCGGAAGAGGCTGCCTATATCAGATGAAAGTGCAGTCATCCATGTTTCAGCAAGTGGAGGAGTCTTAGTGGGGAGACCTAGAGTGAGAAGTGATGTGTGACCAAGTTGACCAGGGCAATACTCCAGAAGGATGGACAGAGGATGGTCAGAACCGGATGGTTTTCCAGAAGAGGTTGTTTGTCCCAGAGGTGATGCGCGGAAAGGTTCTCAGTGAGTTCCACAACTCACCCCTAGAGGTACACCCAGAAGTTTCCAAGATGTACTAGGGTTTGAAGAGGAAGTTTTGGTGGCCCAGAGTTAAGCGAGCGGTGGCAGAGTTTATGGCCAAGTGCTTAGTGTGTCAGCAAGTGAAGGCTGAACACCGAGTTCCAGGCGGCCTACTGCGGCCTCTAGATGTCCCCGAGTGGAAGTGGGATGACATCTCGATGGATTTCATCACAGGACTACCCAAGGTCCAAGAGGGTACGATGCCATCTGGGTGGTAGTGGACAGGTTGACGAAATTGGATCACTTTATGGAAATCAGGGAGTCAAGTATTGTGGATGCTTTGGCACGAAAGTACGTGGATGAGGTGGTGCGGTTGCATGGAGTTCCGAGGTCTATAGTCTCGGATAGGGATGCATGGTTTACCTCGCATGTCTGGAGAGGATTGCAGCATGCGTTTGGAACCCAATTACGCCTTAGCACTGCTTTCCATCCCCAGACAGATGGACAAACAGAGCGCACCATCTAGACCTTGGAGGATACGCTGTGGGGCATGTGTTCTGGACTTAGGAGGATCATGGGTGCAATACTTGCCTCTGGTAGAGTTTTCCTACAATAATAGCTACCACTCTACCATTGGAATGGCCCCATTTGAAGCTTTGTACAGGAGGCCATGTCGTTCACCTGTGTGTTGGACCGAAGTAGGAGAGGTAGGCATCCTTGGCCCGGAGGTGGTGCAGAGCACGACAGAGAAGGTTCAGCTCATACGGGAAAGGATGAAGGCAGCTGTAAACCCCAGAAAACGCATTCCTGAAATTTTCCAAATGCTTCCATACACGATCCAAGATCATATAACTTTTCTTAATCTTCGATTTGGTAGGTCGTAGGGCCCGAACGGAGTTACAGATTAGGAGTTATGGACATTTGAAGTTTGGATGGAAATCTGGTTCGTGAAGCCCATTCGCGAATCCCCCCTCTATGATCACGGAGCGTCGCCGCGAAGTAATGAGGCGAGAGGCTCCGTGAACCCGTTTGACGTTCGCGATGCGCCGCGAAGACCCCTCGCGAAGCACGGATGCGAAGCACCGATGCGGAGCACCTGAGCATCGCGGTCCCAGGAAGCTCCGGTGACGGTAACTCTCCGCGAACGAATTTGACATTCGCGAGCCCGCCGCGAAGCTCCGGAGGCGGTACCTCTCCGCGAACGAATTTGACGTTCGCGGGCACGCCGCGAAGCACCTGAGGCAGCGCGGGAGTTCTGCTTCGCGGAGCCCCTTGCCTATAAATACCCAACTCACCCCCCTTCTCCAGAGGACGGCCACAGCCACTTCGCCCCTTGGGCAGCCGAGCGGAGCTCCGCGTTACGGCTCCGTGAAGCCATGCTCCGCGAGCAGCTTCCTTCGCGTTGCTGCTCCACGAGCGGAGGATCCGAGAGTCCATGCTCCGTAAGCCTATGCTCCGCGATGCTGCTCCACGAGACCAAGCTCCGCGAGAGCCCCTTACTCCGTGAGCCCATGCTCCGCGATGCTGCTCCACGAGACCAAGCTCCGCGAGACCCCTTTGCTCCGCGAGAGACCATTGCTCCGTGAAGCTACTTCGCGAAGACCTATCCTTCGCGAGGATCCTACCTTCGCGCCCACTGGTCCATACCGCGGGGGCTGCACCCCCGCTCGGGGTCAGTGTTGGGCTATGGTCCCGGCCCTCCTGGCCGGTCCTTTCGCTACCGTCACAAACCCCCATGAAAAATGGAGAGTCGCACCACGAACTTTTCGGGCCGAGACGTCGGGATTTTCCATTGCGCACTTATGCGCTCCTACCTTCCACCTATAGAATATCATGATTAGAGAAACTCCTCCACACACCATGAAACACCTTGAGTTGACATATTCCTCTAGGTTTCTATAAGGCCCCAGCCTTAAACCTTACATAATCTTGAGTTATCACAAGATTACACGTTCAGGATATTTTCGGGTTTAGAGTTTTAGAGAATTAGATCTTAAAACATGCATTACAACCCACATTTAAACAAAGTGGTTACATAAATATAGTATTCTTTTTCCCATCAACGGAAACATATTGAAAATAAAACATGGATTCTTTCTTGACACTTCCTTGACACTATCATCTTATCTTGTACCTTTCCCGTGACCTGTGAAAAACATTTCAAAAAACTTGGGATGAGCATAAAAAGCTCAGTATGGGTTATATAAAAAAACAAGTAAAGGAAACATGAGTTCATATATATATAAGAATGAAATCATACCTTACCCATAAAACATAAGCACTTTAACATACCTCATAAAATCATGAACAAATCATATAAATCATAAGACATAAAGGTAACATGAGGCATTCATAACATTCTTACGTAGGGAGTAACCCTCTTGGTTACGTTTGGAATACCCATCACAGTATATTCCCTAAATCTCTTCGGAGAAACCTTAACGTTTCACTCCTTCACGTTACCCAATGCATTGGAGAGCTATATCGGGCTCACCCGCCCTTAGTTTATCATGGAACCACCCGTTTTCATAATAATGCCCAAGAACCTCAACATAATCATATCACATAAAACATGCATAAAGGAAACATAAAATTCCCACCTTTCAATCACAAGATATCAATACAAAACATTGATATAAAAACATTATGAAAACCATTTTCGATAAAAAAGTAAAACATGGTATTTATTTTTCTTTTAAAAAAGGTATGGCTTGTAGAGGAAGTCGAAACTCAAATAACGGTCATGACGGCGGAGAAGTCGTTGTCGCCGCATATGTACAACAAAAAACATTCCCTTTTGTCATTTAGTAAATGCTTCATATAAAAAATACTCCTTTTGAATAAATGTAAAAGTCAAAGGGGTTTATACACCGTATAAAAGAAAGTTGTGTATAAAATAAAATATGCCTCAATGAAAGAAGATTGAGACGAAGTCCCATACCTCGTATCTGACTTGACCCGACCGTTCTTTAGTCTCCTGAATAATAAACTTGAGTTAATCTATACTTTCTTAAGAACCTTTTTCAAGTTCATTATTCCTTTTATACCATGTTATGAACATCATGTAATCATTTAAGTTAATAATGTTCATTTTGTCGGTATTTGGTTCTTAAGTCAAAAATAGACTTCTTACACTTACATGTTGTTAATTTGGTCAAAGGTTCGTTATATCCAGAATGATATTAATGATTTGGATAACATATAAATCATATATATTCATCATATACATGTATTTATAATATTACATCACATTTAGAGGTAAGAAATGAAATGCACCGTTCATGGAGACGGTAAGCCGTACGTACGCATGAACGCTACTTCCATTTCTATTTCATATTTTCTGGAATGGAGTCATAATGATATAAGGGTATATTATAATTCCAGTATAATAACATTTATAATATCATTAACTTTATCCTTTACACATCCCACATATGGTATTAACGAATCAAATCACTTTCAGGGGGCGGTAGTCCGCACTTCCTAAAATGAAGATATCGTGTTTACCCATAATGGAAACAATAATGGTATGCCATAAATGAAAAATACAGAATCTTAAGGAAATAATATTATATATCATATATAAAAATAGTGACATCATAATGGCCACCTTTGAAGGTGTTAAATGAGTATTGAACAATCATCGTTTCGGGAGGCAGAATTTCGCCATCCACGGAAACCGTATGTTCTTTAACCATTTGATGTAGTTGTGTGAGAGTGTAGCTCAAATAAATCTTATAACAACATCCTAGTATATTTAAGATACTGGGGTTGTTACAAAAGAAGTAAATAAAAAGATTTTATGGGGTTGGAGAAGCAAAATAAAACAAATGAACATGAGAGAATGAATTACCTTTAAAAGTGCAACTCCTTTTGATTTGAGCCTAAAGGCTTTCTTTGAAAGGATTCTGCCCAAAGGGAATCCTCTAGGATGAGGAGAGGGATGTGGAGAGACAAAATGGTCAGGGTTTGGCCGAGCCAAAGGCTTGAGGAGTGTGTGAAATAAGATAGAGGTGGGGGCCTTTTATAAGAGGAGAGGAGGGGCACTCTTGGAAAGTAAAGATAAGTTACTTTATTTTAAAATGATTTTCGGATTCAAAAGGTCCAACATTGATATAATTCTAGGATAAGGTGATAAGGCTTCGAAATCCACTCATCCAATTGGTTTTGTCCATGTGTAGGTTTTAGATTTTACATTATCTTTCCATTTTATTTAAATCGTTAAATAATGAGGTCATCACTGCATCATCATGATGTCATAAATAATTTAATTTATTTGAAGTCTAAAAATTATAAAAAAAATACTATGATGTAGGAAATATTTTTATCTTTCCAATTACTATTTATAATCAAAAATCTGATCTTTATAACCCCATGTAAAAATTGTTTTCATAAAACATATTATGTTTGTGTCATTTTTACTTTTACATTAAATAAAAAGTTATTTATGTCATTTCCCAACCAAAGTGGATCCATGGGGTCCCCAAGTTGACCCATGTATTTTCTTGTTCGGCCATGACATAACCAATGAGGGTAGGACATGTGTCAAGCTCATCTCATTTTATTAAAGCATTATTTTTACCTTAAACTACACTAATTACCACTAATCGCGATTAAAAACTTAATAAGTTACTATTCACCAAAAAATTATTATAATCTCATTGAACCACATTTTACTTATTAATGACAACCATTTATTTCAGATTTTTGAAATTCAAAACACAATTATGGCAAAATTTCATTTAAACGGAAAATCAGTTTTTATAAGTACCACTTAGTGGTTTCACTATTCATCAAAAATTGAAGTTTTTCAGAAAATTACCAAAAATTCACCCTATGTTATATTTGATATTCCGAATTCAAAAATGAAGTCTATTTTAAAAAATTCAAAACATATAAGTCACATTAATTAATTTAATAATTAATTCCCGCTGTCAGAGCAAATAGCGTGTTTTTATAAAACAATAAGTATCAAAAGATTGACACCAGTTTAAGTCTAATTTCAAAGTGAAATTGATTCCAATGACCACCATTGGATTAAATGGTAAAAATATATTCATATTACACATTAATACCAATTAAAAAGATAATCTAATAATATAAATAAATTAGATTAAGAAGCAGTTTTGATGTAAAATGCAGTATTTTTCACTATTCATTAAAAAATGAACATTGTCAGAAAAATACCAAAAATTCACACAAAGTAAATTTTGATGTCCCAATCATAAATAATAATTTTATTTTGACAAACATAGCTTATAAAATTGTCAAAAGATAGATTTAAAAAGGGTTTGCCATCAAAAGACAGTAAAACAATCTTTTAAGAATATTAGTGTATTCCATGCATAAGATTGGATTTATTTTCATTTTAAGACTCTAAAACACTATCTAATTCATTAATAGACATAGATAAAAATATCTATTATTCATTACTTACTTGGGATGTTACAGTTTCATTCTATGTCATGATTTGAGGTTCTCATCATCAATTCCCCGAGTACCTTGAGTCAAACCATTCCTCAGGAAACTCCTCCAAACCCTATCACTTGGCTCCTATGCCAGGTTGAACCATAAAGGGCCGCCCTTGCGTAAGTCCCAACACCAACCATTTCTAGGCACCTTCTGCCTAACAGTCCTACCTACATGACTCTAAACTGTAGTATTCTCCCTATGTTCCACACATAGGATGCCTCTTGCCCTATAAGAGAGATGCCTTATACTCCAAGCATGAGATGCCAACAGTCCTACCTACAAGACTATAAACTGTAGTATTCTCCCTATGTTCCAAACATAGGATGCCTCTTGCTCCAAATAAGAGATGCCTTATGCTCCTAGCGTGAGATGCCAATAGTCCTACCTACAAGACTCTAAACTGTAGTACGCCCTATGTTCCTAACGTAGGATGCCTCTTGTTCCAAACAGAAGATGCCTTATGCTCCAAGCGTAATATTCTCAATGCCATGACTACAGTGGCATGATTCCAATGCCCCCTTGGCATTTCTTGTGCACCAGTGCGTAGGTGAAGGCCTCAATTCATCAGTGAGTTGGGATGCCCTCATGGCCAGACATGAGGAAGACAATACGGGAAGCTTCCTAGAGTAAGCCCCATTCACCAGTGTCGCCACATAGCGGCACCCGGGAAGCATCCTAGCGTAAGCCCCATTCACCAGTTCCGCTCCATAGCGGCACCCGGGCAGCATCCTAGCGTAAGCCCCATTCACCAGTGCCGCTCTATATTGGCACCCGGGAAGATTCCTAGCATAGGCCTCATTCGCCTTTGCCGCTCCTTAGCAGCATTCGGGCAGCTTCCTTGCGTAAGCCCCGTTTACCATTGCCCCTCCATAGCGACACCCAAGCAGCTTCCTCACGTAAGACCCATTTACCATTGCCCCTCCATAGGGGCACCCGGGCAGCATCCTAGCGTAAGCCCCATTCACCAGTGTCGCTCTATAGCGGCACCCGGGCAGCTTCCTAGCATAAGCCCCATTCGCCTTTGCCGCTCCTTAGCAGCATCCAGTCAGCTTCCTCGCGTAAGCCCCATTTACCATTGCCCCTCCATAGAGGCACCCGGGAAGCTTCCTCGCATAAGCCCCATCCACTGTTGTGATCCCAATCAGCGGTAAGACATTGTGATCCTATCCAGTGGTGAGCCGTTGTGACGTAATCCAGCGGTAAGCCGTTCACATCCTTATCCAGCGGTAAGCCGTTGAAACCCCCAATCGGCGGTAAGCCGTCATCAGAAGAACTATGTGGTCTTTGATCCATGTCAAGGCATGGTACGTAGGAAGCCTCTTCAAGGATCAAGCCAGAAACCATCATCATCCTTTTATTTGGGCCACCATCTTGGAGTAAGTCCCAGCACCATGGGCCGCCTAACGCCTAAGCCCCTCTTCGCTTCTCACGGATGCATCCTTCGCGACGTGATCGTCAGGTCCTTGTAACCTCTTGTTTCTCACACCGAGTATGACTCACGTGGGCTTAGAGTGAGCACCGACCCTGACCCCCACCCATCAGCGAACTACGAGGACTTTGATCCATGTCAAGGCATTGTACGTAGGAAGCCTCCACGAGGTTCAAGCCACATTGCTCGGTCGTTCATTCGCGTTGAGTTTCGCCCTCATCCAGCATGACGTTAAACTGCATGCCTTGTCCCACATGACGTTAAACTGCATGCCCTCGTCCAGCATGACATTAAACTGTATGCCCCCCTCGTCCCGCATGACACTAAACTGCACACCCATTCCCACCTGAACTACGAGGTCTTTGATCCATGTCAAGGCGTGGTACGTAGGATGCCTTCCAGAGGTTCAAGCCCACCACTCATTGGACCAAGGTCCACCTTCACATCGGTTCACCGACAAATCCCCATATGAACTACGAGGTCTTTGATCCATGTCAAGGCATGGTACGTAGGAAGCCTTCCTGAAGTTCAATCCCACCCATCATAATTCACGTCGAGTTCTACCTTCATCCAGCATGACTTTAAACTGCATCCTAGTCCGACGGCAAGCTGTTGTGACTAACCCGAACTACGAGGTCTTTGATCCATGTCAAGGCATGGTATGTAGGAAGCCTCTACGAGGTTCAAACCCACCATCCGGTCGTTCCGACCTCATTCACGTCAGTTCACCTCCGTCCCGCATGACATTAAACTGTATTCCACAACCCGAACTATGATGACTTTGATCTATGTCAAGGCATGGTACGTAGGAAGGCTCCCCGAGGTTCAGGCCCAACAATAATTGGCCCAGACCGTCTCCTTTTCGGTTTGCTGAGTCCCCATTTTCAATCCGAACTACGAGGAATTTGATCCATGTCAAGGCATGGTACGTAGGAATCCTCCCAGAGGTTCAAGACCATCCCCCATTGGACCAAGGTCCCTCATTTATGTCGGTTCTCCGACACCCACCGTCCGTCGTTCATTCACGTCAGGGTTCACTACCGTCCTGCATGACGTTAAACTGTGTTCCATCAATCCTTTGAACTATGAGAACTTTGATCCATGTCAAGGCATGGTACTTAGGAAACCTTCCCAAGGTTCAAGCCCACCACCAGTGGACCCACAGGTCTGCTTTCATGTCGGTTTACCGATGAAACCCTTTGAACTACGAGGTCTTTGATCCATGTCAAGGCATGGTGCATAGGAAGCCTCCCCGAGGTTCAAGCCCATCTCTCATCGGACCAAGGTCCACCTTCACATCGGTTCGCTGACAATGCCCATCGGACCATGGTCCACCTTCACGTCGGTTCGACGACGCATCGGACTAGGTTCCACCTTTACATTGGTTCACTGACGACATCCATCGAGCCAAGGTCCACCTTCACGTCGGTCCACCGGCACCATCTCGAACTACGTGAACTTTGATTCCCTACCACGGGGATACATAGGAGGTCTCTTCGAGGCTCAAGCCCAACTTCACTGTCGCCCCTGCGATGGTCCCATTTCATCCCCCTCCACTTCATTCATCCATCCATCACTCATCCTGATTTTCACCCGGGCCGCCACATCCCGGTGGGATCATGCCATCCACCTCCTCGCTGCTCCTAGCGGCGCATGGGCCTCTTTCCACGTGTAAGCCCCATCATATCTCCGGGTCGTTGTCCTCTGTGTACACCCCGATTCATCACCCTTTCGAACTTCGTTGGTTTTGATCCCTGTCCTCTACACAGGGTACGTAGGAAACCTCAAAGAGGTTCAATCCCAACCAATGGTAATCCATGGTGTCCCCCATCCTGGGGCGCACTTCCCCTGATCCTCCCTCAGTGGTGTTCAGATCAGCCATTACGGTGTGACATATCCCCTCTAGGGAGGGCACCACCTCAGATCCATCCCCATTGGGCATTCTGATCCATCCATCTTCTAGGTGTTCTCTCCTTGGAATATAGCAACCTGATCCGTCTCTATGGGGCGTTCTGATCAGCCTCATTCTTTCTCCATAAGACGTTAAACTCACGACATACCTCGTGATAAACATGAGATGCCTGAGGAAAACCTCGAATGACACGCCTTTGGCGTAACCGTCTTCACAAGACGTTAAACATGTTGCATACCCTGTGTTAAACATGGGAAGCTGAGGAAAACCTCAGGTACATGCCTATGGCATATGATTCCCCGCATTCGACGTGGGATGCCTCGGGCTATGAACCCTTGAGATGCCCTCTTATGAGGAAGAATACAGGTTCCCCTATGTCCACGCACCCAGAGATGCCCCGACATGCCTGATATTGCCGTCTACTCCGACCGAAGGTCACTACCATGTCAAGACCCTATGGAAAGTCTTGACGAAATTAGTGTAATTAACCGGCGTCCATGGAAACATGGCACTGGGAAGAGTTTCACGAACTACGTATTAAATCTATGAGGGAGACCCGGACTAGGTAATGAGCTCCGAGGAGGAATCCATAGAGGGAAGAACCGACATCCCATAATCCCGTTTCGATCAAGGAGCATACGTACCTGAACAAGGAATGAATGCCGCCCACCTTTGGAAATCAGGAATGCGGGGCAACAGCTGCGCGTCCTCCACGGATGGATGCGCACGCCCCGGCGAAAGCGTCGAAAACAGCAGCCCAGGACCGACATAAGTCGTATGCTGATACCAGGAGGAGGCCCTTGGAGTTTGAGGTTGGGGACCACGTGTTCTTGAAGGTCTCCCCTCGGCGTGGGCAGCGGAGGTTCAGCAAAGGGAGTAAGCTTTCTCCTAGATTCATCGGACCCTTCGAAGTGTTGCGGAGGGTCGGTGAAGTGGCTTACCAGCTAGCGTTTCCACCGCTGCTACTAAGGATACATGATGTCTTCCATGTGTCCCAGCTCTGTCGGTATCTGCACGACGATTCAAACGTCCTTGATTGGGGTGATCTGGACATCGAGGATGATGTGACCTTTGTGGAGAGACCAGTGGTGATCGAGGATCGCAAAGAAAAGGTGCTTCGCGGGCGAACCATTCCCTTGGTTCTGGTGTTGTGGAGACATGGTGGGCTTGAGGAGAGTACGTGGGAGAGGGAAGCAAAGATGCGTACCCAGTACCCAGATTTGTTTTGAGTTTTGTTCCTTGTTGTACCTGTTGTGGTAGAATGTTTTGTCTTTTGGCTATGAAATGTACTGGTTTTCTTTCCTCTGTTTGTGTGTGAAAATCCCCGGGTATGGGGAAGGAGAGAACCCGACCCCTAATCAAGATGCATTAAGGTGGATGCGATTAAACCAGTGTGGGTGAGTCAGTGCCACCCAAAGAGGATAATATCTTGACATGGGGGAAGAGACTCCCCAACCCACATGCCCGGGCAGTTTGGCATGGTATGTTTCTTGGTTCGTGACAAGAAGGTGTTCTTAGTTAACAATGAGGTTCACTCTTGAGTGGTATCTTTCGGGGTGGTTGTTCGGACCCACCCTTCCCTTCTGGGTTGTTTAAATTCTCGAGGACGATAATAGTTTTAGAGGTATCTGATGTGATGACTCAGACTCTCTTGTTCCTTCCCTTTGCCAAAATCCGGGCCCTAAAGGAGTGGCGTCTCGATGAGACCGATCGGCGTCACCCGGCCTTGTCGAGTTGTTTCCAGTAGCGCTCCTTTTTGCGCAAATAGGGTTTTAAACCCTATTCAGACTCGTTTAAGCATGTTTTAAAGACCCGTAACGCGCATAAGGGTTTTAATTAAATACTTAATCAATTCATGAGTCGGCTTAAACCACCCGACCCCCTTTTTATGACGAGTGGAGCCGCGTGGTCAACCCACGACCCCCGCGCCTTACGCGGTTTTTCATTTTCACCTCAACCGTCCCCGGCTCTTATAAACTAAGGGTTAGCCGTGGTTTCTCCTTTCCTCGATCGTGGATTTTCACAAACAGCTTTCGGTGCATCGGGTGCGCCGCATCGTTATCCGTAAAGTTCCACGCCCACGTCCTAAACGTCGATCATCTATAAACAAGTAGGGAATTTCTCCTTTGTCTCTCTCTTTTGTGTATCATGCGGGGTGGGCATGATTTTGATTCTGTAGGATTGGATAAACCAGACCTAATTAAAGATAATGAATGAATTCTATAAAGAAAGGAGGGGGGTTGTGATCGTTGATGTTGTCTTATATTTTGATGTTGTTTCTTCTATGACCATCTTGTTGAGTTGTGGTGGCTTATGCCTCCTGAAAATTGAGGTCGTTGGTGGTCGTTGTTTGTGCACTAATGAACCCCTACTGATGTTTTAAATGGATTGTTGTGGTTGTAAACTCCTGCTGTGAAAAGTAATTGGTTAATCACGTATATCCGACTGAATAAATTGAAAGCACCAAGATCAATCCCTTTTGTGCTAACCCCGGTCAAAATGGAATTGAAATCATGGAACGTGTAAAACATTTTAAATATGAAAATACAGGCTTAGCCTTGCTTAGTGCTGGTGGCAGTGTTTTGGTGGTTTTCTCTTACGATTCGATTGTTGGAGATGTGGGAGGGGATGGGATCCCCTGTTCTTTTATGCTTTTGGTGGTTATGAAACTGGGGATGGGATCCCCTGTTGGTGTGGCTTCGGTGTTTATGAGTTTTAAGGCCCGGTGGTTACTTGTTTATATCACGAATTGGGGTGGAATCCTCTGTTGTTGAGAACCGGGTGTGGGCGTTTTGGTTGATGTTTGACTATTTACTTTCCTGGACTTATGTCTATGCCTACTAGTTACCTAGTAGTGCTTAAACTTAAACATTATTACTGAACATGAAACAAGAATGGGACAAATGGGTTTTGTCGACGAGAGTCGTGACTTGTGACTTGGATGTAGTGGTGTTGTGTGGTTAGAAAAACCTAGACTTTGGGTGAGTGCTTGTTACCTATATCTATACTTGTAGTTTTGTGTTTCTTATTTGCACGCCACCCAAGTTGAGCACTTATGTGCCGAACACCCCCATTTCATGGGGGAGGTTGTTTTTTCCAACACTATTATTGGTGGCTGTTTATTAGCACATTTTCTGCTCCCTTTCTCGGATAGCCCAAGTATCTTCGGGTAGGCTGTGATGGCCTGAGGTCCATTATTAGACCAAGAACCTTCGGGCGGGGGTAGTGTGGTGGTTGGCCAGGTGTGTGCGGCAGGTGGTTTCCCAAGTGTCTTCGGGATGAGGCCCAGGTGTCTTTGGGCGTGGCAGTGGATTTTCTCTAGCCCAGGTGTCTTCGGGCGTGGTGGTGGTTGTTCTGGCCTAGGTGTTTGCAGGCGTGGTTACGTGTGATAGTTGTGGCCCAGGTGTGTGCGGGCGGGAATTCAGAAATGGGACTGCGTGACAGTTGTGGACCAAGTATGTGCGGGCGGGATTTCGGCAGTGGGACTGTGTGCGGTTGTGGCCCAGGTGTGTGCGGGCGGGTGTAGCAGTGGGACTGCGATGAGAATGGCGAGATTGGTCTGATGCATAGGATGTCTCAATAACCAGTCGGAAAGTGGTGTGGGTTACCCAAACATCGATGTGCTCTGATTATATATATTACTTGACTTGCGTTATTTGGGGAGTGTGCCTTGGTGAGGCCTGGGATGGATAGTTTACCTTGATAGGTGTTTGGTTTACTCTTTTATCACGGAACTTTAGTACGTTCCCCCACTTATGCACGAGACTCTTTGGTTTTCCTTACTGAGTGTCCTTGTATTCTCACCCTACGTATATAAAACTTCTTTCAGGTTTCCAGGAGGACTTCGGGGATCACGCAGGACCTTACTAGCTCGGACCTTTGGGGCAGTTTCAGTTGTTGCTTTTTCTCTTTGGTACTTACCTTGTAGTAACCTTTTGTACTTTGTGGCTTTACTTTTGGAACATGCATGTGGGAATGGTTTATTTTTTTTCTTTACTTTTCTTTTACCTTGGTGTTGTTGAGTTTCATCATCTCATCTCTCGATCTTATAAAACAAAGAAAGGGTAATGCCTTCCATTTGTGAGAAATTTCTATACCCTTGGTGCTAGTCGCCACTCCGGGACCTATTGAAGGCGGGTCTCAGGGGTCATTATCTATCCTTCAACTTAAAGAAGGAAGGGCATGGCAATCTGCTGACCCTTCCCTCCTTTTGGTGAAGGCGGGTCGTGACATGTGAAGGTATCTAATGTTTATTCAAGTAACATCTCAAGGTGTTTTGACTTAAATCATCATAGGTTACATTGATTAAAAAGTCATGATTCACATATTTTGTTATAGCAATTACTACCATTGGCATGGTGTACATTATTACCAGAAAAGGTTACTATTGTTGTACTACAAAATTTTACATTCGTTAGAGAACTATGTGAGAAAACTCTACAACCATTTGAGATTGAAAACCTTTAGGAGATATTTTTATTGAAACTTTGTGCAATGGAGATGATCTTTCCTCTGTAGTTTTTTACAATCATGAAGCATTTAACTGTGCATTTGGTCAAGGAAGCTAAATTAGGACACCCTATACATTATCGATGGATGTATCCAATTTAGAGGTACATTATTTATATGTTTTTCATATTAAGTAAACAATTCTTGGAACTTCATTAAATACATAATTATGTTTTATTTATTTTATTTCACATATGTCTTGGGAATTTGAAATCATATGTAAAAAATAAAGCCCAACCTGAAGCCTCTATTTATGAAGGATATTTGGAAGATGAGTATCTTACCTTTTGTTCTAGATACTTAGATTATATTGAGACAAGATTAAATCAAATTGGATGTGTTAAAGATGCATCAAATCAATCTAAAATACATGATAAATAAAAAATATTTCATGTTATTGGCCTATCAGTTGAGAGGAGCTCAAATGTTACACTAATAGAAATGGAATTATTATAGGCACATAGATATGTGCTTCTAGATAGTGAAATTGTAGATCTATTTATTAAAGATCTAAAGATACAAACAAATAGATGAATGAAAGGCCAAACATGAAATGATAAATATATAAAAAAATCTATTAATAAATAGATTTTAGAATGGTTTTCCTAATGTGTAAGTTCGTAAATATTTCAATCAATAAGGATATTAGGTTGACACATATATTTTGAAAATCTAATAATTTATATTACTTTTTGTAGATCATAAATACTAATACTCAAGTTTAGTTATTAGAAGATTTGAAGTTTCTTGCTCAAGGTTCTCTAAAAAAGGATAGAAAGTTTGATGCTTACAATGTGAATGGTTTTAAATTTAATACAGTCAATCGGGAAGACGTTTTGAAAATACATAATAGTTTTATATTTACGTTTTTTGAAGTGGGATATTGTGGAAGGTTGACTGATATTATCAAATTAAACTACCAAGGTCATTTTTCGGTTGTTTTATTCAAATGTAATTGGGTCAATATTATCAGGGGTTTCAAAAGAGATTACTTGAAATTTACTTATGTTAACTTCTATCGCCTGATAGATATCTGTGACCATGAATTAAATGATGTGTATATCTTATCATCATAAGTGAAAATGGTATATTATGTGGAATATTTCATGGATGAAGGGTGGAGTGTAGTTGATCATGTAAAACAAAGAGAATTGTATGATATATGTGATCAAGTTGAATATTTGACCTCTGACATTAAATCCCATCAATAGTAAGAATCAAACTTATTTGGCCATAATGATATTGAAAATATTAGTCTTTTAAGTGTGGATAAAGTAGATTAAGTAATTATGGAGTAAGAAAATTTCATGATTGAAGGACAAAATTATTGTATTTACAGTCATCCATTTATTTATCAACCACTTATGTTATTTGTGTGGTCATTAATTATCATATCTATGTATATTTTGTTTTTCAGTATTGTTCATCTATTATCATTTCTAATTTTTTTCTACATGAATTTTTTGAAATATAGGTTCTGGATTTAATTTTATTTTATTAAATGATAGGAATGCCAAGGAGGAAGCAATTTACTGATCCCAGTAGACTCTCAGTCGATGTTCCCTCAACCATACTGATAGATGATGATTCATCGGTCTCCCTCCCTATAGTAACTGAGACACCCTCCACTTTCCCCATACACCATCTCTCACACCCTCCATTTTGTTATCTTTTCAAACACCCACTATCAGTGTCCCATCAGTAGATTAGTCAATACCACCCCATTCATCAGGCTCAGTAGCGAGGGAGCAGGTCGTCACTCTTGTTTCTTCACGGATATATTGGAGGGTGACATTTATAGGTACAAAGTTTAATATGAATAATGTTATTGCACTTTTTTATACTACAAACTATTTTTTTCATAAAATATGGAAACAACGCTACTAAGGAGAAAAATATAAAACATTTAGATGTATGTAACCTGAACAGACTGAAGATAGTTTTCCCATTTTACTATTATGGGGTCTCTGCGGATGATGTCATAGGATTATTTTGCCATATTCTAGGCAAGCTGGAAGTAGAGTTGGTTACCCTTCCGATTACATATTATGATTGGAGGTATATGCCTCAATCTTGGAAAAATGAAGTTTTTGATTCACATATAAAGGTAATCTTAATATATTATGGTGTAATTGAATGTCATTATGTTATTAAATTCTAATATTTTAATAATGAATCTCTTTGTACAGATTTTTTTCCACTTTATCGTTGCTAATCTTATAGCACAAAAGTGGACATTAAAATATTTGGGTATGGAATAGAATAATTTTAAATGGATATTCTAGAACGAATTCAACGATAATTCATTGAGCACCTAGAAATTGTATGATAAGGTACCTGAAGGGGTACCTAGAGATAAATGGAAGGTTTTTATTGATAGTCATCATCATGAGAAACATGTGGTATTTAAAAATATATTATTATATTAATCTCATTTTACATTTATACATTAATATTACAAGGAGATTAAATTGTATACATTATTAATAAATTACATGTCATTTATTTTAGGATGTTTCAAGGAAAAATAAATCGAGTTGATCTAATCAAATCATCCCTCAAACTGTCGGTTCAAAGAGTTTTTTCAGAAGCCGATCGACTCTGGTAATCTTTTCATTAGTTTAAATATTTATAAGATAATATCATTTGTTTAATATATTAAATTTTTTATTTATATTTGTTTAATTAAATCCTAAAATTTAGGGTGCCAAGTCTCCCGAAAAAAACTGTGGTTGGATGTTCATACAAAATCTGATGAAAGTTATGTTAATGACTCTGCCAAAGAAGTTTGGGTATGAATTAATTTTTCATTTTAATAACTTATTGTCAGTTATCACTATGATAATATGTATTGCCTAAAATATTAATGATATTTTATTTATAGGTAAAAATTAAAGAACTATAGGATTTCAATCCCATGCAGTCCTTCTCAGTCTCCCAGGATGACCCAGTTGGTCAAGTCCTTGGGAAGGAGCATCTTGGTCAAGTGTGCAAGATGGGTTTGGGACAATTAAAAAATGAGGTCTTTGGCATACCATCAGGTATTTTAGTTGTATCTAATCCTAGTTTTAGTCACTCCCTACATCAAGATGCTCAAAGGGAGTTTGTTTCTATGCAAAGAACAATTCAGGAATAGGGGGGTCATATATCTGCTTTGTAGAAAGTGTTGATTGATTTATAACAAAAGATGACTAGATTTGTCCCTGGTGATATTGCATCAATAAATGGTGATGAGTAGGTAAATCACACAACATTAAAATCATTTAGTTTTCAATATTTTATTGGTTTTAATTTTAAATATAAATATACAAAAATATTTAATTTTCAATATAATTGTCATGCAGGTGTCAGTAGCAGGAAGTAGAGATAGAGATGGAGAGGGTGTCGAGAAAAGTTCATCGAGTAGTGATTAGTGTTCAATTTGGATTGGAGATGATATAACACTAAACTTAAGACAAACTAACACTAATTTGGTGATTCATAAACCATGTTGTGGTGTCTGGTAGGGATATTTGTATTTCCCTTACATTTTAGAATAGACTATTTCAGAGTGCTTATGTAATTTCTAGAATATTAAGGAAATTGGTAAATTTTGGAAATTAGAGTATAGCTATTTATTAATTTTAAGATTAATGTGATATTTCTATTAATGATGCTAAATTTATATTGTTGATGGTTTATATTTGTTGTTTCCACTGCGCATTGTTTTTTTTTCTTCCGGGGTTGAATGTTGTTTTGGAGTTGTATATTCTGTAGTTGCATTTTTTTTTGAAAGGTATCATATAGTGGCGGTTTAAACCACCACTAAATATTCCCTATTATTTTCTAGTCGTGGTTTAAACTGACACTATATAATTTAGTTTTTTTAGTGGTATTTAAAATCATTTCTATATAAAGTCACTATTATTTAGTGGTGGTTGTTTTTATTTTCTGCAGTGGTTTTCACATCAAAAAAATTAGGATTTAGTGGCCATTTAAATCATTGCTAAATCCTTGACATTTTTTTGGATGGAAAACCATTTATAAATATATATTTTGTGATGTTTACCAGAAATATCTGCTAAATGTAAGGAACCATCGTGAGTTGGATGTTGACACGGTCTTTAGTGGCAGTTTTTTGTAACTATCGCAGAAAAAGTTAACGGTAGTGTAAACCACCGCCAAATCAAAAAAAAATAGAAAATATATGATATTATTATAGTGTATGATGATTTCATACTTGAGAATACAATAAAATAATTACTAGTGTTGTTATAACTTGACTTGGAAGATTAAAATGTTAATATTGAAAATAAATATAATAATATTAATTAATATATAATTAATTAATTGATCTTGATCTTGATTCTTGTATTCTTTGACACCACTCTGTCATGACCCCCTCCCCCCAAAGGTATCCCTCCTAGTTCAGAAATTACAGAGGATAAATAATTCTAACTTATTTAAGTTCAAGAAATAATAATGTGAAGTGGTGGGTTCTGTAGGTGTTTCCTATTATTATGTTATTGGTTTGGATATTCATGTATTGATGGTTTTTTTTCTGGTTATATATGTGGCCTTTTATGTGACTTTCCTTGGGAATGAGAGTCATAGATGCATGCTCACTATTCCAATTTTTTTAAAGAATATTTTGTTGGGATGAATTATTTGATCTCATGTTTATATCTGAGACTAGTTCTCCTCTTGACACAACATATTATTAATGGACTTTTTATAATTTTAGATTTATCTCCCACAAGATATTGTTTTGAAATATTTTAAAATGTTATGTAATTATACACTTTGTTCCTATAATGGTTATTGTGTTCCAAATATAGTGATAACCTTGAGAGGTATCTCATGAGGTGGTCGATTTATCCCCAATCCCTTCCTTCTCCTAATTTTTTTTAATTCTCAAGGATGAAATTTTTTTGAGAGGTATCTAATGTATGGTTATGAATTTTCCTAATCCCTTTATTTTCTATTATGAGATGTCTGGTGGTTCAAGATAAAATTTATAAATATAGAAGTTGTCTTAAAAATAATTTTATAAATTATAAATAGGTTTTGAATTTTTTTATAAATAATGGAAGTGATTTCATTGCTCTAAAAGTTATTTGAAAAATTAAAGTGGGATTTTTGGAAAATATTTAATTGTTTTTTTAGAAGTGTATTGGGTTTTTGAAAGTAATAATAAACACTTTTCTAAATTATTTATAAATTAGTTTAATTAAAAATGTAATAATTAAATATCTACCTTTATGCCTGAAAATGGAGTTTCATAAGGGTATTTCCTATTTTTAAAGGGGTTTATAAGGATGAGGATTGTTTTATATTTATTATGTAAGGGTGATCCCCTTTTTCTTTATTATGTAAAAGTAAACAGAAGTTTCTATAGGTTACATAAGGGTAATATGGATCTCCTATGAACAGCATAAATTTAGTACCCCTAGTTTCTATTATGTAACCCTTAATTCATGCTTGTTATGGTTATAAAGTTTAAGGATGATGGATTTGAGAGTTGTGAGAACTTTGGAAGTGGTTTTGGAAAAAAATGGAAGTCGCACGGGCAGCACACAGTTTGCCTAACTGTGCAGCCAAACCGTGCGCAATGGTTCTCTTAAGGTAGTAGCTCCATCATGGTTGGAGCACGATTAGGGATACCATGTGAGGAAGCTATATGAGGGTATGCCTAGGCAGTATCTAACGCATGGTTAGCACATGGTTTGTCTAACTGTGCGGATGGTTTAAGTGAAATTCAAAAAAAGTGGATCTCACACGTTTTTGCCTCTAAGTGGATCATTTTTTCTCCTAAGCAAACATAATTTGGTATTTATCTTCATTGAAGGTATTATAACCTCTCCCAATCATTTTGGATTCAATTTAAAGTCTCCCCTTGGTGAATCAAAGCCGGATTATTGAGGTATGTGATTGTTCTTCTTTGTTCTTGATTGGTTTCTTAGATCTACTTTGATCTACTTCTCCTCCTCCCTTGGTTTCTTATATCTATGCCTGTTATGGGTAGATCTAGGTGTTTGGATGAAAAATATTATGATATTTGGTCTTTATATTTCTAGGATAAGAGATATAAGGTGGGTTCTTGGAGAATAGACCTAGTTTTCTCCTGTGTTCTTTGTTCGTTGGGGTTTTCTTCAAAACCTTTGAGGTAGGATGCTTCTTTCTCGACTCTACTTAGTATTACTGATTGTATTGATTTCAAATTGAATGTGTGGTGTTGAATATATTTTTATTTAGTTGTTAAAAACTTGTTGTAAACTTTCTTGAGTGATGGTTGTGAAATCTGGAAAATTGGGGATTTTGAATGAGTACTTTGGTTCTTGGGTTTAAAATGGGGATTTTTATGGATTGTTGGCACATGAATTGGGTTGGATGTTTTCAATTAAAGGGAAGGTTTTATTTAAATTAAATGTTTCTATGAAATTTGGTTGTGTTTTGGTTTTCAATAATAGTTCAGTTTTATTTGAATGGTTTGTTTTGGAAATGGAAATATTTGGAATAAATGGTGTTGGTGTGAGTTCATGCTTAACGGGCCCTTAATAAGGGATGAGTACCATTGGGGTACAATGTAAATGACCCTAGATCATGGGTATGTGTCATTGAGACACAAGGTAATTGGACGAGAGACCTCTCATGAGTATGGAACTGTCAAACAAAGCATGCATGTGTGGGTGTGTTGTGAACTATGGAATGAGTATGCCAAATGATAAGAAGAATTGGATTTAAGCTTCGATTATTTATTAATCTGGAAAAATAACTTTCTGAAAATTGGTTCCATTTAGTTTTGTTTTCACTTGGTTTCAAACGGTTTTTGGAACTTGTTTATATTTGGTTATAAACTATTTTGGTAAAAAAAAATTATAAATTATTTTATATAAATGTGGGAAACTTTTCTATCCTAGTGGCGTGAGTAGGGAAGTCATTGGGGAAAATATACTGAGTTTTATACTCACCCCTGCTTTGGAACTTTGGTGCCTATTCGGATGCTATCTTCTGGGATGGGGTAAAATGTAACGTTTCCCACGTTTTTGGCACTACCTCATGATATTTGGGTTGTTCGGTGATTGTAGAGATTGGATCTCATGGAGTAAGGAGTCTCATAGTCTCTTAAGAATATTTATTTTTTATCCACTATGTACTTTGATAATTTTTTGGTCTTCCATTTTAGTACACTTTGATGTGGTTTTGAGATACATGAAGTTGTTTAGTTTTCTTTATTTTGTTCATGCATCATTTAGTGAATGGTTTGGTTATGGGTTGTTGGTTTATTGGTTTATTTATTAAAGGTTAAATCATCCCCCACTTGTATTTGAAACCCTTAGGCATTTATTTCCAGTCTTTTGCATCTTGGAGATGTCGTTTAAGGCCAAGTAATGACTCATTGTGCTCTCAAGACAATGGGAATTAGCATTTCATTACAAATGGTATCAGTTTGGTCCTAACTTTTTGGCAAAAATGTTATTAGCTTGTTTGGTCATTACCTACAAAGTATCCATCAGTTTTCTTGGTCTTGGAGTTGGAATTATTTCCTATCTATTCCTAGGGTTGGAATCTTATAAAGGAATAGGATTGTCAAAACTTGAAATGTATAGCATAAAAGGATATAGCTAACCCTTTTGAACTAAACTTTAAGTTATGAGGGAGTTGGGTAAACAAGTGTTTGGAGACACTTCTAGGATCTTAGAATCTCATTTTCATTGGTTTAGCCAATGATATGAGTATGACATTCATTGCAGAGGAATGAATTCGCACTAAGACTTCATATTTCATTTGGAGTAATGATTTATGAATTTGTGCAAGGTGTAAATTTTTTAAAAATGCAGAATTTTTTTCAAATGAAGGATTTCAAAAAAGTGGTTATTTGGTTTATTTTGAAAATGTTTTGGTTTTCAAAAGAATTAATGAATGTTTCAAAAATGGTAGAACATGGAAAAAGGTTGTTTTTGGAAAATAATGTTTTGATATTTGATGTGATATAATTTTAAATGCTAAGCCATCAGTTGCTAGAGAGTAAGATTGACAGAGTTTGTTGTTGGTTTAGAAAATGTCACCTGATAGGTGTCGTCGAAACCAACCCAAAAAAAGTTGTGAATAATGTGGTTTCACCTAAATCATGGGTGAACCAAGATCTAGTTCATAGTATTGTCCAATATTTTCAAGCTGTGGATATGGGGAACTAGAGGAAGGAGCCAAAGCATGTGGATCATACCATACAGTTCATGAAGCAGAATCCCCTAACTTCCAAGGTGATTCTGAACCCAATAAGGCAGAGGTGTGGCTAAGAAGGATGAATTGTATCTTCAACTTCATCAGCAAACCAGTACCGCTAAAGGTCAATCTGGCAACGTATATGCTCGAGGATATTGCACGTAAGTGGTGGGATTTAGCATTACAAGATAAATTTGATGAGGGCCTTACGTGGGAGTATTTCTAGGAATTATTCAACAAACAATTATATCCTCACATTTTCAAGATCCAGAAAATGAAAATTGTCTTCATCCTATAACAATAGAGTCTCGCAGTCACCGAGTATGTAGCTAAATTCATGAATTTAGTGCGTTTTTCACAAAAAGTTGCATGAAGTATGTCTTTGAAGGAACACATATTTGAATCGGGGCTACGGTAGGAGATTTGATCAAATATTGCGGTGCTCTATATTATGGATTATACAGAGATGGTTAATAGAGTAAATGTGGCTGAATGAGATATCTTGGGATCTATGGGAGGAGGTATGATGATACCCACAGGGAATGGTGGGAACTCAAACATTGGGAGAAAGCATAAAAAAGACACTTATTTCCAAGGTGGAAGTGGAAATTAGAACCAAACGAATGG
Organism: Viscum album; assembly: GCA_963277665.1. Lineage (NCBI taxonomy): Eukaryota > Viridiplantae > Streptophyta > Magnoliopsida > Santalales > Viscaceae > Viscum > Viscum album. Next base: position 424,355,049 of record OY728129.1, read on the forward strand.
ATCAGTGAACCTTCCTCCACAACCCCAGAGAAAAGTAGGTTGCTTTCAATGTGGTTAACTTGACCACATAAATCGAGAGTGTACAGAACAACCTAGAGCATGTCATAATTGAAACAAGATGCAATATCTTCATCTCTATTGTCACAGTGCTCCAAGGTCAGGTGCTTGAGACACTTCTCAGGCGTCGCAAGTGTCATATGCTTCAATAGGGAGAGGAAAGAAAAACTAGTCTCATCAGTAGAGCATAGCTATCCATGGTGATTGTAGAAATACCATGACTCATCAACTAGGGAAATCTTAGCAAGGCAATAAGGAGAATAGTGTAGCAATGAATCAATTGTATGGAGCTGAGCAGATGATTTTTGATGATCAAGTTGGACCATCTACAGTGAGAGGTACGATTCTTTTGAATTCTACCCTTGTGCAAGTAATCTTCGATAATGGTGTGTCACATTCGTTTATTTCTTCTCGTGTTTTTGATTTTCTATGTTTAAAGATGGAAATGATTTATTCTATTTTAAAACTCCAAACTCCTCTCGGTGAAAGAGAATGTCAATCCTTTGTGTGTAGAGGATGTGTTATAACTGTTGATAGAGCTGATCTAAAATGGGACTTCTCGGTATTGGAAATGGATTTTTATGATGTAATCCTAGGTATGGATTGGTTGAAAATGTGCAAGGATCAAATCGACTATTATAGTATAATAGTTACTTTCATGACTAAGGATGGCATCGAACATCTCTTTAGAGGAGAGAGGATGGTAAATAAAGGTGAAAAGAGCTTGTTGGCACCAATGGTGGGAATGATCTCTTACCAGTTGATGGCATTGACGTTGGCATCAATGGATGAGATCGAGGGAAATGGTTTTCTAGCAGTTGTGGATCACTTTCTAGATGTATTTCTCAATAACTTATCAGGGTTACCACCTATAAGGGAAGTGGATTTTACGATTGATCTCCTTCTGGGGACCAGTCCTATTTCCCTTCCATATTATAGGATTGAACCAACAGAGTTACGGGAATTGAAAGTATAGTTGGAGGAGCTAGAAATCAAGGGTTTCATTCAACCAAGTATGTCTCTGTGGGTAGTATCGGTCTTGTTTATGAAGAAATCATATGGAACTCTTCAGCTATGTGTTGATTATCGTAAGCTAAACCATGTTATGATAAAGAACAGATATCCACTTCCACGCATTGATGGTTTGTTTGATCAATTAAGGGGATCTCATTGGTTCTCCAAAATTGACTTCCGATCAGGATAACATCAATTTTGAGTTTGGAAGAAAGACATTTCAAATACATCTATCAGAAGAAGATATGAACACTGTTAATATGTATTCATGCCTTTTGGTCTAACAAATGCACTAGCAGTCTTCATGGATTTAATGAATCGGATATTCCAATGATATCTAGACTCGTTTTTTGTGGTGTTTTTGGAAGAAATATTGGTGTATTCAAATACAAGGGTTGAATATGAGGAGCACATGAAAATAGTGTTAAAAATATTAAGAGATCACCGTTTGTATGACAAATTATCTAAGTGTGAGTTTTGGATACAGGAAGTGCAATTCCTTGGCCATGTCATTTCTGAAAAAGGCATTTCTGTTGATCCTGAAAATATATAAGTTGTTATATCTTGTTAACCACGAAAGAATGTCTTCGAGATACGAAGTTTTATTGGTCTATCTAGTTACTACCGACGCTTTGTGCATGATTTATCACGACTATCTTTGCCAGTGATTGCTTTGATAAAGAAGAATACTCCATTCCAATGGATAGAAGAATGTTAGGAATCTTTCCAGGAACTAAAATTTTTCCTTACATCGACACCTATCTTGATCTTTTCAGAATCAAGATAGGGTTATGTGGTGTACTGTGATGCTTCAGGATTAGGGTTGGGTTGTGTCCTCATGGAAGGAGACCATGTGGTTGCTTATGGTTCAAGGCAATTGAGGGTTCATGAGAAGAATTACCCAACACATGATTTGGAGTTAGATGCAGTTGTCCATGCTTTGAAAACATGAAGACACTATCTCTTTGATGATAAATTAACTATTTTCACAGACCAAAAAAGCTTGAAACACATTTTATCATAGTGAGATTTTAATTTAAGGTAAAGGAGATGGATGGAGTATCTACAGATGTTTGAATTTTACTTGATGTATACACCAGGAAAAATAAATTCTATGGAAAATGCATTGATCAAAAAATCATATGCTCAGTTGGTGAAAGAAGATTCAGATGAATGACATTTGATGTCGGTTCTAGCTGACATGCATTTGGAATGTGAAGACCAATGTGATGTTGCGGTTTTCTTTTCAGCTACGCTTGTCCCTGATTTGGTAAAAATGGTCAAAGAGACACAAAAATATAATGAATAATTTTTGGTTATGAGTTCAAAACTCAATGGTGGGGAGAACATTAATGGCTAGAAACTTTATGGGAGTTCAATTTTGTGCTTTAAAGATTGCATGGTTGTACCAATGGATTGTCAGGAATAACTCCTTCATGCTTACCACCATTCAAGATGGGATATACATCCAGGTACACAAAAGATTTATAAGGCATTAAAGGCACTATTTTGGTGGAGCGACATGAAAAGGAAGGTGGCCAATCGAGTTCATCTAAAAGTGCTTAACTTGTCAGCAAGTGAAAGCAGAGCATTAGATACCTGCATTTATGTTGCAGTCTTTACCTATCCTAGTGTGTAAATGGGAGAAAATAGTGATGGATTTTGTTATAGGTCTTCCAAGAATAGTTTGGAAACACAATTTCATATGGGTGATAGTGGATCATCTTACCAAGTCGGGTCATTTCATTCCAATTTGTGAAACTCATACGGTGGAGGATGTATCAAAAATTTATATCCAAGAAGTAGTAAAGAGGCATGGAATACCACTGTCAATAGTCTCAGACAAATATCTGAGGTTCACTTCACATTTCTGAAAATCTTTATAGTAATCCCTTGGGACTCAGTTGACTATGAGCACAGCATATCATCCACAGACAGATGGGAAATCCGAGCAGATGATAAAAATGTTGGAAGACATGTTTCAGGCTTGTGTAATGGATTTTGGTGGCTCATGGGAGGAGAATATAATATTAGTGGAGTTCTCATATAATAACAGTTATCAGGCCTCGATACACATGGCTCTGTTTGAAGCATTGTATGGGCATCCTTTTCATTCTCCACTATGCTAGGTGGAAATAAGTGAAACTTCACTAGTTGGACCAAGCCTGTAACGACCCAAAGTTTCATTAATGGAAATCCCTATTGATCTAATTAAATGTCTCTTTATGTTTATATAAAATGTCAACTTCCTTGGTTTTATGTTAATAATTTTGACCATTGCTAATATAGCCGTTGAACAGTGATCACATGATTAGTATAAATATAAGACTTTAACAAATCCAATTTACTCAGACAAAGGAAGCGATAGCCTCATCCAGTAGAATTGCCCCATTCGAAGCCCATTTGTCAGAGCTCGAAAAAGAGGTGGAATCCTTGGGCTTCTCTCCTGACCAAGCCCAAGCTGAGCTTCATCATGTCAAGCTCGAATGAGACCGTCTACGGGAAAAGTGGAAGTTGATAGAAATTACCACTCGAACAATGTTATCTGAGCCACCCCAAGAGTCTGTCACCATCGCACACCTTACCCTTAGGTCTTATGCGGTTGTTTTAAGGGGTTATGTAACAAATAAGTAGTACTATGTTCATGTACATTATTTTTTTATATAATAATGAATATAATTTCTAGTCATTTTTGATACATTGTAAATATTTTTTAAAGTACAAATAGTGTTTTTAGTTATTATTTAATTAAGAATTCTATTTTATTAAATTAAGGGAATTTTGAATTAAATAAAATTTTAATAAAATATTATTATTATTATTATTATTATTATTAAATTAATTTTTATTAAATATAAATGATCTTATAATTTTATGAATGCAATTATAATTTTTATTAATGTTTGAAAGCCATTTCTGTCAAAACCCGTGAATTTTCGATAAATGTCAGTTTTTATTTTAAAAGTGAAAATTAACATATTTAGAAAATTATTTATATAAAATAAATATTATTTTTGGAATCAGGATGTCAAAATTATCCAACGGTGAATTTTTCATAATTTTCTGAGATAGTCAAATTTTTGGGAAAAAATTAAATATCGTTTAAATATATAATGTGTTTTATGACATCATAATGACCCAATAGTGATGTAATAAAATACTATAATCTTTATGTTCGGCCAATATATGTTTTAAAATTAAAATAATGTGATTTTGGGTTTGTTTGACTTACTTTTCAAAGCATTAATGGACCCCTCAAGACTTATTAAACACCTTGTCTTTTTAAAATTAATTTCCATGGGAGTGTGACTCACCTCCACATAAGCAACCTCATTATTTTAAGAAGTTCGGACTTTGGCCTTATAAAATATTTTTTTCTTCTTCCCTTTTCCAAAAACCATGGGCAAAAACCATGTTATGGTTTGTGGTTTGGATTAATTTAATGTAAGGGGACCCAAACCTACATAATAAAGAATTCCCTCACCTTTCCTATATAAACCCACCCAAGCTCTCACTTCCTCCTCACTAAAAGACTTTGTAGTTCGTCCAACCTCTGCCCAAATATCTCTAGAATCCTCCCAAGGTGCCCTAAGATCCCAGGAATCCTCCCACAAGCCTCTCTCTAGCCTTTGGAAGCACACTTCCAAGTAAGGGTTTTTTCTTCCATTCTCATTTTTGTCAATTTTCTTTAAGTTGTATTTCCCTTTTAATTTCAATTATGAATGTTAGGGTATGGTTTTTCACCTCCCCCATACTTCCCTCTTATTGTTTTAATGATGGGAGACCCCTTTATCTCTCATTAAATGCCTCCCATGTACACCCGTTACTATGCCGAAATTCCGAAAGGAACTTCTCTCTCTTCTTTTACATTCAAGCAATAATTTTGTATCATGAATCTAAATTACATTAAAATTGTTGGGAAATGTATATATATGTATTCCTTACTATCTATTACATGTAAATATGATGAGTAGCCCTTTTCTCTCTCATTAACCATTTTTATGAATTCTTATGTCACGCCGTTACGCTGCCGAAATCGCACCGATTTTCTAAGTCAATGCCATTGTGTAGTGAATACCATGCCCATTTCTCCATCAAGGGTATTCACCTTTATGAACATTTAATTATTGATTATAAATTTTCATGTATGAATTCAACATTCTTTTATCATGGAATAAATTATTATGTTTAATGAATCCATGTTTTATGATCTATGTGGCACACTTATGCATGAAATGAAATGTTTAAGAAGGGTGCGCCCATATAGCGCTCAAATGCATTGGGTAAAGTATAGTATCATGATATGTCATGTTTAATGAGTGTTGAATCATTCTAATTCAAGTGCAATGAGGGTTTACTCGTGCTTCATGTGCAATGGGGATTTACTCATGCTCTATGTGCAATGAGCCTTGGCTCATGCTAATTCCATGTTAAGTGTTGTTGCCACATTACCATGTTATGATTATCATTCTTTATCATGCCTTTATGTTCATGTTTCTCTTGTGATCTATTCATATTCCTATTTTCTAACATGTATTTTACTCCTCATGTTATTCCATGTGTATTCCCTTACTGGGCTTTATAGCTCACCCTTTTCTTATGCATGTCCTCAGGTTATCCCATGCAATGCTAAGTACGAGGGAATGTAGTGGTCATGTAAAGGAAGTTTTCAATAAAGATGTTGTATTTTATGTTTCAAGTTTTTATGTAATGATCCTAAGCCCCAAAGACATTAAACCTCTTGATCTTCTTTGTTGTATCAAGTGAAGTTTTATGTAATAAATCATGTTTAAGTTTGTAATAAAAGCAGGGTTGTCATAGTTTGTATCAAAGGATAGGTTTAGTTATTTTTGGGATTAGGAAACCCTATTAAAGGCTTAGATACAAGACTAAGTATAATAAAAACATCACTAAGTTTTGGTAAGTACTGAGTAAGTGGTTTATCAAACAAATACAACCCTATCTGGATACGAACAGGTAGAGGCGGCTCTGGCACAGATGTATCCTAGGGGTAAAACCCGAAAACACCGTTTTGAGCTAGACTCAAACGGGAACTGGTGCATGACAACGGGCCTTGCTGCACTCTTGGTTACGACACTCTTGGGGGATATGTTTTGATAAATTCACAAGCTTAGTATGAACCCTTATTAAGGGAAAAAAAATGCCCCTAAGAATATATGTTAAAAAGTAGATCATGAAAATCCTATATTGAAGCCTATAGACTCATGAGTTAAGGAAATAAAAGTTTATTTATGAGTCATCAACTTTTGTCTTTGGATTACCCTTTATGTGTTACCCCTAACTTTCCTTTTATTCCAGCCAATGGCTGGTAATAGGAGGACTCGGGCTAACAACCTTTGTGAAGATCAGTGTGATGACTGTACTAATGAGATGCCAAATCTAATGGGAGCGAGAATCGTGAACTTTTTCATGCTTCTCTCTCAGCTAACTCAAGTTTTGAATAGAAACATGGGTCAAGAGGAACGTTAAACCCCCCCTAAGAAAGAACAAGTCGCTATCGAGAGCTTCATGAGACAAAGGCCTCCTACTTTTAGTGGATCATCCGATACCACGATCGCTGAACAATGGATCAACTCCATTGAAAATATATTCTTCATCCTTCAATGTTCTGAACAAGAGAAGGTTCTCCTAGCAGTTTATCGTACGGAGGGTGAAGCTGATCAATGGTGGACATTGATCAAAAATACGAAGCCTGAGGAGGAGATCGAGGAGTTGAAATGGAAGGATTTCCGGAATATTTTTTTCGATAAATATTTTTCGTGCACCCTCCAGCTTAAGATGGAAAGGGACTTCCTTTCCCTCAAGAAAAAAGATGAAGAATCTATTAGAGTGTACGAGGAAAACTTCACAAGGCTTGCACGATATGATTCCGGCTTTGTCGTTACCCTCGAATGCAAGGTTGAGAGCTTCTTTGGTGGGATGAATCCTAGCTTGCGGAAATCATTAGGGATCCGTGACTTCGACAGCTCTGAGGAAATTGTATGATGTGCCCTCAAGGTCGAAATGGAGATCGGGGAATCACAGGGGTATCATGGGGACAAGATGTGTAAGGTGGACTTCAATGTTGGTGGTCCAATGGATAAATACAACGGTACTAAGAAGATCTAGCACCCCACATTCCAAAAGTGCAGAAAGAAGCACCCTGGAAATTGCCTTAAGGGGATGAGAAAATGCTTCAGGTGTGGAAGAGAAGGGAACCTAGCTGTTAATTGTCGGTAAGAATGACCCGCGGCTTTGATAGAGGAGTGGAATGCTCCGTTCAAACCTCAACGCATTGTTCAATGCTACAAATGCAAATAACCGGGTCATTTTGCAAATCTGTGCCCTGATCCAAGGGTTTTCGGAGACAACCAACAACCTCCAAGGCAGCAAGGAAGAGCCTTTTCCATCACTTCTATCGAAGTGAACCCCGACAACGAAGTGGTGACAGGTACACTAGTTATTCATTCAAGAATAGCGAACGTAATTTTTCATTCAGGTTATACGCATTCTTTTATATCTCAAAAGTTTAGTAAAACAATCCCAGCACCACCACAAATCATAGAAGTGAAGATGTCAGTGAGTACAGCAAATGGGGCAATCATCGCATCCCATGAATATAAGTCCTCCCCTGTTATAATCTGTGGATTGAATTTCCCAACGAACCTCATCATACTCCCTCTGGTGGAATTTGATACAATTCTTGGCATGGATTGGTTTTCCTTATATAGATCCAATATAAATTGTCGGGAGAGGGAAATCACACTCCATATGGAGAATCAACCCCCGATTCTTTACAAGTGTCAGGAGGAAGATGAATCTTCCTTAGCTCCATCATCTCAAGCATGGATATTACTGCCCTATGAGCACGTGTATCTGGATAAGATGATTGAGTCCAATGAAGAAACCATCCTTGAAGAAATGCCTATTGTGAGGGAATTCGCGGAAGTGTTTCCCGAGGAACTGCTTGGTCTTCCTCATAGAAGAGATGTTGAGTTCTCAATTGAACTTATACCTGGGGTGCTACCAATATCCAAGACTCTATATAGAATGGCTATTGTAGAGCTTGAATAGCTGAAGAAACAACTACAGGAGAATTTGGATAAAGGGTTTATACGCCCAAGTGCTTCACTATGGGGTGCACCAATCCTCTTCGTCAAGAAGAAGGATGGGTCAATGCAGCTTTGCATCAATTATCGTGAACTTAACAAAATCACGATAAAGAACAAGTATCCTCTCCCACGAATTGATGAATTGTTTGATCAGCTGCGTGGAGCACAATACTTCTCCAAGGAGGACTTGTGGTCGGGATATTATCAAGTAAGGGTGAAGAAGGAAGATATCCCCAAGACTTCTTTTCGTACAAGATACGGGCACTATGAATTAATAGTAATGCCTTTCGGACTCACCAATTCTCTATAAATATTCATGTACTTGATGAATAGTGTCTTTAGAGATTACCTTGACAAATTTGTGGTAGTCTTTATAGATGATATTCTAATATACTCCAAAACCAAGGAGGATCATGAGGAGCATTTAAAAACTGTACTAGAAACTTTGCGCAAGGAGAAGCTCTATGAAAAGTACAGCAAGTGTGAGTTCTGGTTGAAGGAGGTCTCATTCTTGTGCCATATCATCACAAGAAATGGGATATCTATGGACCCCCTCCGAAACAGATGCAATTGAGGTATGGCTGAGGCCAACATCGGTAACGGATATTCGTAGCTTCTTGGGGTTAGCTGGATATTATCGACGATTTGTGAGAAATTTCTCACGATTGTCCAACCCTCTTACCAAGATAACTTGAAAGGGAGTAAAGTTTTCTTGGAGTGATGAATGTGAAGAAAGCTTCAAGGAGTTGAAAAGGAGGCTTATCACTGCGCCCGTGCTCACTTTACCTACAAGTGGGGAACTTCTTGTGGTATTCAGTGATGCTTCAAAGAAGGGCTTAGGCTGTGTGATGATGCATAATGATAAAGTGATATCCTATGCCTCAAGGTAGTTGAAAATCCATGAGTGAAACTATCCAATGCATGATCTGGAGTTAGAGGCAGTGATCTTTGCCTTGAAAATCTGGCGGCATTATCTCTATGGGGATAAATGTGAGATATATACTGACCACAAGAGTCTTAAATATATATTCACACAGAAAGACCTTAATATGTGCCAAAGAAGATAGATAGAGCTCATCAAGGATTATGACTATTCAATACATTACCACCCTGGGAAAGTGAACAAGGTGGCAGATGCCCTAAGTAGAAAGGACCCAGCGATTCTATCAATGATGAGAATTGAGAAGGATCCAATCTTCTTAGACTTGATGAATATGGACATGGGAATCATAGAAAATGGAATATCATCAATACTTTTACAAATGATTTCTCAACCGTCTCTTTTGGAAAGGTTAAAGGATGCTCAAAAGGATGATGTGGGAATTCAAGAAAAAGTGGAAGCTATCAAAAAGGGAAAATCCTTAGAGTTTAATGTTAATGAATAAGGAATCATGCGGTTTGGGAAAAGACAATGTGTTCCATCAAGTCCGAAGCTGAAGAAGGAAATTTTGGATGATGCACATAGTTCAAATTTCTCTATTCACCTAGGGAGCACAAAGATGTATCGAGATCTCCTAGAAAACTTTTGGTGGGATAATATGAAGAAGGAGATCGTTGAATATACATCAATGTGTCTGGTGTGTCAGCAAGTGAAGGCAGAGAGGCAGAAGTCTAAGGGGATGATGCAACCATTGACCATACCTGAATTGAAATGGGAGAACATCACCATGGACTTTGTCACCGGACTTCCAAGGACATCCAAAGGAAACAATGCAATCTGGGTTGTTGTGGATCGTCTTACAAAGACTGCACAATTCATTTCTATTAGGGAGGATTTCTTTTTGGATCAACTGGCATGGATATATATCAGGGAAGTGGTAAGGTTGCATGGAGTACCACTATATATTGTGTCTGACCGAGACCCAAGATTCACCTCTAAGATTTGGAAGAGTCTTCAATATGCTCTGAATACTGAACTAAACTTCAGTATGGACTATCATCCTCAAACTGATGGCCAATCCGAGCGGACTATCCAAACACTTGAGGACATGTTGAGAGCATGCTCAATGGACTTTAAATGAGGATGGGATCAACATCTTCCTTTGGTTGAGTTATCTTATAATAACAGTTTCCACTCGAGCATCCAAATGGCACCATATGAAGCCCTATATGGGAAAAGGTGCCGAACACCGGCATGTTGGGATGAGGTCGGTGAACGTAAGCTGCTTGGACCAGAAATGGTCGAGGAAATGGTGGATAAGGTAAAAACCATTAAGTAGCATATCAAGGTAGCTCAGAGTCGACAGAAGAGTTATGCAAATAATCATCGACGAGACCTTGAGTTTAAATTTGGAGACATGGTGTTTCTATGCATATCTATGTGGAAGAAGGTCATGAGGTTTGGAAGGAAAGGGAAGTTAAGTCCAAGGTACATCGGCCCCTTCAAGATTCTTGATCGTGTCGGGGCTATGGCCTATCGACTAGCACTTCCACCTGGAATGGCCAAAGTACATAATGTCTTTCATGTATCCCTCTTGAGGAAGTACATACCGGACCCTTCACATGTAATCTCTTCTGAGGTGGTACAATTGGAAGATGATCTTTCTTATGAGGAGCGACCAGTGAAGATCTTAGAACGTAGAGAAAAAGTTATACAAAATAAGACAATTCCCCTCGTCAAGGTGTTGTGGAGAAACCACAAGTTTGAAGAAGTGACTTGGGAATCTGAAGAAATGATGAAGCCGAGTTACCCACATCTGTTTTAGTGTTGGAAAAGAAAAATTTCGAGGGCGAAATTTCTTAAGGAGGGAATATTGTAACGACCCAAAGTTTCATTAATGGAAATCCCTCTTGATCTAATTAAATGTCTCTTTATGTTTATATAAAATGTTGACTTCCTTGGTTTTATGTTAAGAATTTTTTCCATTGTTAATATAGTCGTTGAACAGTGATCAAATGATTAGTATAAATATAGGACTTTAACAAATCCAATTTACTCAGACAAAGGAAGTGATGGCCTCATCCAGTAGAATTTCCCCATACGAAGCCCATTTGTCGGAGCTCGAAAAAGAGGTGGCATCATTGGGCTTCGCTCTTGACCAAGAACAAGCTGAGCTTCATCATGTCAAGCTCGAACGAGACCGTCTACGGTAAAAGTAGAATTTTATAGAAATTACCACTCGAGCAATGTTATCCGAGCCACCCCAAGAGTCTGTCACTATCGCACACCTTACCCTTAGGTCTTATGCGGCTGTTTTAAGGGGTTATGTAACAAATAAGTAGTACTATATTCATGTACATTATTTTTTTATATAATAATGAATATAATTTCTAGTCATTTTTGATACATTGTAAATAGTTTTTAAAGTACAAAATAGTGTTTTTAGTTATTATTTAATTAAGAATTCTATTTTATTAAATTAAGAGATTTTTGAATTAAATAATATTTTAATAAAATATTATTATTATTATTAAATTAATTTTTATTAAATATAAATGATCTTATAATTTTATGAATGCAATTATAATTTTTATTAAGGTTTGAAAGCCATTTCTTTCAAAACCCGTGAATTTTCGATAAATGTCAGTTTTTATTTTAAAAGTGAAAATTAACATATTTAGAAAATTATTTAGATAAAATAAATATTACTTCTGGAATCAGGATGTCAAAATTATCCAATGGTGAATTTTTCATAATTTTCAAAGACAGTCAAATTTTTGTGTAAAAATTAAATACCGTTTAAATATATAATGTGTTTTATGACATCATAATGACCCAATAGTGATGTAATAAAATACTATAATCTTTATGTTCGGCCAATATATGTTTTAAAATTTAAATAATGTGATTTTGGGTTTGTTTGACTTACTTTTCAAAGCATTAATAGACCCCTCAAGACTTATTAAACACCTTGTCTTTTTAAATTAATTTCCATGGGAGTGTGACTCACCTCTACATAAGAAACCTCATTATTTTAAGAAGTTCAAACTTTTGCCTTATAAAATATTTTTTTTCTCTTCCCTTTTCCAATAACCATGGGCAAAAACCATGGGATGGTTTTTGGTTTGGATTAATTTAATGTAAGGGGACCCAAACCTAAATAATAAAGAATTCCCTCACCTTTCCTATATAAACCCACCCAAGCTCCCACTCCCTCCTCACTCAAAGCCTTTTGAGTTCATCCAATCTCTGACCAACTATCTCTAGAATCCTCCCAAGGTTCCCCAAGCTCCCAAGAAGCCTCTCACAAGCCTCTCTCTAGCCTTTGGAAGCACACTTCCAAGTAAGGGTTTTTTCTTCCTTTCTCATTTTTGTCAATTTTCTTTAAGTTGTATTTCCCTTTTAGTTTCAATTATGAATGTTGGGGTATGGTTTCGCACCTCCCCCATACTGACCTATTATTTTTTGAATGATGGGAGACCCCTTTCTCTCTCATTAAATGCCTCCCATGTACACCCGTTACTATGCCGAAATTCTGAAAGGAACTTCTCTCTCTTCTTTTACATTCAAGCAATAATTTTGTATCATGAATCTAAATTCCATTAAAATTTTTGGGACATGTATCTATATGACCTCCTTACTGTCCATTACATGTAAATATGATGATTAACCCCTTTCTCTCTCATCAACCATTTTTATGAATTCTTATGTCACGCTGTTACACTGCCGAAATCGCACCGATTTTCTAAGCCAATGCAATTGTGTAGTGAATACCATGCCCATTTCTCCATCAAGGTTATTAACCTTTATGCACATTTACTTATTGATTATAAAGTTTCATGTATGAATTTCATGTTCTGTTATCGTGGAATAAATGATTATGTTTAATGAATCCATGTTTTATGATCCATGTGGCACACTTATGCATGAAATGAAATGTTTAAGAAGGGTGCGCCCTTATAGCGCTCCAATGAATTGGGTAAAGTATAGTATCATGATACGTCATGTGCAATGAGTGTTGACTCGTGCCAATTCAAGTGCAACGATGGTTTACTCGTGCTTCATGTGCAATGAGGATTTACTCACGCTCTATGTTCAATGAGCCTTGGCTCATGCTAATTCCATGTTAAGTGTTGTTGCCACATTCCCATGTTATGATTATCATGATTTATCATGCCTTTATGTTCAGGTTTCTCTTGTGCTCTATTGATATTCCTATTGTCTAACATGTATTGTACTCATCATGTTATTCCATGTGTATTCCCTTACTGGGCTTTATAGCTCACCCTTTTCTTATGCATGTCCTCAGGTTATCCCATGCAATGCTAAGTACGAGGTAATGTAGTGGTCATGTAAAGGAAGTTTTCAATAAAGATGTTGTATTTCATGTTTCAAGTCTTTATTTAATGATCCTAATCCCCAAAGATACTAAACCTCTTGATCTTCTTTGTTGTATCAAGTGAAGTTTTATGTAATAAATCATGTTTAAGTTTGTAATAAAAGCAAGATTATCATAAATCCTTGTCCAAGAAACAATGGATAATATCTAGTTGATTAGAAAGAGGATGGAGACGGCTTAGAGTCTTCATAAATCATATGCAGATCACCATTGAGGACCGTTGTCATTCGCTGTGGGTGATCATGTCTTTTTACGGATATCTCTGAGGCTTGGACATTGTCATTTCGGGAAGTAAGGAAAGTTATCTCCTACATATATTGGTCCTTTAGATATACTAGAATGGGTTGGAGAGGTGGAATATTAGTTTCTATTATCACCACGATTCAGTTCTGTGCATAATGTGTTCCATGTATCTCAGTTGAAAAAGTATCAGCCTGATCCTGACCATGTGATCAGATGGGATCATGTTGACCTTGAGTTGGATTATTTGTTGATACATATCCTGGTACAGATTTTGGATAGGCAATAGAAAGTATTACTTTGAAATATAATTGGTCTAGTGCGGGTTTTATGGCATCATGGTCAGATTCAGGAAGAGACTTGGGAACGTGAAAGAGCAATGGCCAAAAATCTTTCAGATTGGTGAGGGTTCTCCACTTTCTGAGGAAGAAAAGACCAATGGTGGGGAGAATGTAGTACCCTTGGTTTCTATTATGTAACACTTACTTGATGCTTTTATGGTTATAAATTTTAAGGGTGATGTATGGGAGAGTTGGGAGAACATTGGTAGTGGTTTTGAGGCAAAATGGAAGTCGCACGGGTGGCGCACGGTTTGCCTAACCGTGCGACCAAAATGTGTGCAATGGTCCTCTTGAGGCAGTAGCTCTAGAATATTTGGAGCATGGTTAGGGAGAAAATGTGAGGACGCCATGCGAGTGTCTACCTAGGCAATAGCTAATGCACGGTTAGTACACAGTTTGTCTAACCGTGTGAACTAACTGTGCTGATCATTTAAGTGAGATCCTAAAAAAGTGTATCTCACATGTTTTTGCCTCTAATTGGCTCGTTTTTACTCCTAAGCAGCCATAATTATTTATGTCTCTTCTTTTAAGGTAGTATAACCTCTTCCAATCATCTTGGATTCAATCTGAAGGCTTCCCTTGGTTAATCGAAGTCAGATTCTTAAGGTATGTGATTGTTCTTCTTCGTTCTTAATTGGTTTCTTATATCTACATAGATCTGTTTATCCTCCTCCCTTGGTTTCTTGGATCTATGCATGTTATGGGTAGATCTAGGTGTTTGGATGCCACATATGATGATATATATTTTTTTATCTTTCTAGGATAATAGATTTATGTTGGGTTCTTGAAGAATTGACCCAGTTTTCTCATGTGTTCTTCGTTCATTGGGGTTTTCATCAAAACCTTTAAAGTATGAGGATTATTTCTTGACTCCACATAATATAACTGATTTTATTTCTTTAAAATTTAATGTGTGGTTCTGAATATATTGTTATTTGGTTGTTGAACACTTATTTGAAACCTTCTTGAGTAATGGTTGTGAAATCTGGAAAATTGGGGATTTTGAATGAGTGCTTTGGTTCTTGGTTTTAAAATGTGGATTGTAAAAAATGTTATTTTTCTGGTGATGTTATTAATATTTTTATAACTTTTTATATACTCCCATTACTGATTTTATATGAAGTTTGCATCATTTTTTTGAAATATTAATGTTTAAATATTAAATATAATTTTTGGGCACTATTTGAATTCATTCAGATTCAAGTCAATTTAATGTTTTACTAGTAACTATAACTACACTGATCCAAATTATGTGGTTATTGTTTTTTAGGATTCCATATACAATTTAATACATATCCTTATAAGTAACCATTGGCCAATTCATCCATTTGTATGGTCATATGGACCACACAAGAAGACTCAAGAAAACTGTGAAGAAACTGGATCAGCCATGATAATGGAATTATTGGGCTCCATCCATAAGGAAAAATTTGATGTTACTCCATAGTTAATTCTAGATTATCTAAAGTAATCCTGGATAAAAATTTCAGGGCCCAATACCGAAAACAAAGGGCCCAAATGATTCTTTTAAACTCAGCCCGCATTTTTGGACGGGAATTAAAATCAGTATAGTGTTGATGACATGGCTCCTGATCTAGACATAATTTTGAGCTGAGATTTTTCAGTGTGAAATTAGAGATATAGGAGGCAGACTTTATTGAAGAAATCATTTGTATTTGAAGGCATATTCCTATTCCAAAATTCATTCACATTTTGGCCATCGAAAAATCATGGATAGAAATGGACAGTTTAACTTTGTTTAATCAAACCACCATAACTTTGGATACATATGTCCAAATGACACCAAATTTTTATAGTAGTCGTCCAACATTATTATCTACAATATTGAAGAAGGATATGTCTCAAGATTCGGCTGTCATGATGTCCAAATCATCAAGAAAAGTGGAGAGACTTCTTGCCGAGGGACCTTGTGTCGATGAAGGCTTGTTTATGGTTTACTTACTGGGTTGGGGCGGTCCGATAGTTTTCTTTGGTTGTATGTGGTTTCTCAATTTTCCCTTAAAAGTGTTTTATAATAAAAAAGTAATTTTCAGTTAGAAAACAGTCCACTTCCTTGGGCTATAAATACATCCCCCTCCACTCCTTGCAAGGGGTTGGCATTTCAGAAGAGAGGAGATCATATTAGCATGACCAAAGCCTTTACAAAGGCTTGGGAGGACCTTCCATACTCAAGTTTTCACTTGATAGAGCCTTCCTCCTCTATTTTTTTTCATTTACTTTTATGTTCTTCATTGTTGTAATTTTGTAAGTCCTTTCTTTTGTAATTATGTTTCAATGCAAGTTTCTTCTTCAATATCTCTTATTATCATCCACCTTATGTAGTTTAATATTAATGTTATTAAAATAGTTTAAATATAGTTGAATCCTCTTCCCTTATTTTGCTTCCTCATTTAATCAAAAGTCTATTTTTTTAATTCTCATCATTGTTCGTGTGTGTGTGTTCGACGCACCACTCATTTCTTATCCCTTTCTTTTTATTCTATTATTAATTTATCATAATAATAATTATAACCAGATTATTAAACACCCAAATGGATAAGTAAATATCTAATTGGGGTGAGTCAAAATTTAGGGATGTTAAGTGATTGAGAGTATTTTCTCGATGAGTATTCGTTAATTTAACATTGTGTATGTTGGACTTAACATGTCATGGATTAATGACATATTTTGTTTAACATGTGGTTTCCATGGATTATTGGAACCATAAATACACTACCATAAACAAGTAATGGTAATGATTAGAACCCTAACTTAAGTTAAGGCTTGGATTAAATCCTTAACACGTAGGAATTCCAATCAACATTATCTTCTGAAGTGGGTGTTAATTTAAATGAAATATAAAGCAAATCTCAAGAATATCACAAGCTTAACTCTCTAATAATGAACTCACCCCAATATTTATCAATTTGTTAAATCTAAAATCATCCATAAATTATTTCATAAGCTCTGAAAACAAACCCCCCAATCAAAATACAATTAACTAAAAACAACCAACTATTAAAAAGTATCATCACCAAGGATTCGACCTGAGTGCTTCTATACACATTAGCATAGCACCGAAACCTTGAATGGTCGATAGGCGATAATCAACCGTGCATTTAAAATGGAACCATTGCTGAGTATGGTGCTTTAAGTATTCATTAGTTTTTGTTTATTGTAAAAAAAATTAAAAAAACAAATTTTAAAAAAAAATTGAAAAAAAACACAAAGAAAAACCTGTCTTCTCATAAAAATCATAAACTGAAAAAAATACAAAGAAAAACTCAACTTCCTATTTATTCCAAAATATCTATGAATGACCCATAGCCTTCCAAAAAATCCCTCGTATTTTTTTGACCCTGAAATTGAGAAAACACTTCGCCAACTTAGGAGTAACATAAGAGATAATCAAATAATTCAAGAACCGGTCCTTGTCTAACCAATTGAATTAGATATGGCCAATCCTAGGGAACAAAAACTTAAAGAACTTTTTGCCCCTAATATGAATTACCAACCTATTGGTATTCAATATCCAAACATATAGGCTGACTTCAAACTCAAATCGGGTTTGATTCGTCTTCTCCCTCATTTCCACGGGCTAGCCGGTGAGGATCCACATCTCCACCTTAAAGAGTTTCAAGTAGTGTGTTCTACCATGAAACCTCAAGGGGTTTCTGAAGAACAAATCAAAATTTGAGAATTCCCTTTCTCCCTAGATAACACTGCTAAGTAATGGATTTACTACCTACCTCCTAGTTACATAACCACATGGAATGACTTTAAGTGACTCTTCTTAGAGAAATTCTTTCCTGCTTCTCGTACTACTTCTATCCAAAAGGAAATAAGTGGTATTCGTCAGTTCCCAAGTGAATCACTCCATGAATATTGGGAGATGTCCAAAAGTCTTGTTGCAACCTGCCCACACCACCAAATCCCTAACCAAATCTTGATTCAATACTTCTGTGAGGGGTTATTGGAAATGGAGAGAATTCTCATTAATGCTGCAAGTGGCAGTGCTCTTGTTGATAAAACTCCTACAGTAGTAAGAGATCTCATAAGTAACATAGCTGCAAACACACAACAATTCCATACTCGAGCACATGCTCAATTAAAACATGCCCAATATAATCAATCAATTGAGATGAACAAGATGACCGAGTGGATGAGTGAACTTACAGGTCTTGTGCGACAACTAGCTGTGGCATCCAAATCCCTAACCTCATCTTCTCCGTAATCAATGTTTCCTGGAACTGTACAAAACTGTGGAATATGCAACTCTTCATCTCATCCAACTGACACATGTCCACAACTTCAAGAGGATCAATATGATTCATCTGGACCAATGTAGCTCAATGTAGCATATACTCAGCGGAACACCAACCCTTAACTATCAAGTCAGTTTGTTAGAAACTTCAACCAACCTCACTCTGATCCCTTCTCTTCTTCCTATAACCAAGGCCTTAGGTATGGTAATCCCATTTCTCATCCCCCTCAATTCCCTCCTCAAAACCAAAACCATTTTCAATATGTTCAAGGTGTTGGTAACTTCCAACAACCATATCCTTTTATACCTCAACCTCAAAGGAACAATCCTCCTCATGGATTCCATTATCCTAATTAGCCTTCCCAATTCAAAACCCAATACAATCACTTTCCCAAGAACCAAAATCAAGGTAATCCCAATTTGGGACAAGGCTCTTCTTCTAAGAAACCATGGGAAAGTGTTGTTGAATATCTTGCCTCCTTTACCCATCCTAGTCTCAAGAACTTTGAAATCCAAATTGGTCAACTTGCATCCCACCTTAGTCAGCAGCAACCATCCAATTCTTCCTAACTTCCAGCTCAACCATTACCCAACCCCAAGGGTAATGTAAGTTCAATTGCACTTAGATCGGGAAATCAAATTGTTATGCCTCAAGATAAGTCCTCCAACCCTCCTTTGAATGTTGACCTAGAAAATGAAAAGAAAAAGAAACTTGAAAAGGAACCTGAAATCATTCCCTCACCTCCTTCAATTCCACTTAGGAACCCAATTCCTTTTCCTCAAGATGTTTCTAAGCCAAATAAGTCCTTTGAACCCGATCCTAAAATGCTCAAAATGTTTAGATGTGTTGAAGTGAACATTCCCATCTTAGATTCCATAAAACAAATCCCTAAGTATGACAAGTTTCATAAGGAATTTTTCACCCACAAGAGGCAACTTAGTACCTTTGAAAATGTTTCCACCCAGCAATCTATTCCCATAAAGTGAAAAGATCCAGGGACCTTTACAGTTCCATGCCAAATTGGAAGTTCCAACTTTGATGATGCACTCATAGACCTAGGAGCCTCAATTAATGTCATGCCCAAATCCATATTCTCCAACCTTGGTCTAGGTCCCTTACATCCAACGGGTGTTGTAATTCAATTAGACAATCAAATCATAGCCAGTCCTGAGGGAATAATTGAGGATGTCCTTGTCCGAGTGAATGATATTATCTTCCCTGCTGATTTTTATGTCCTTGACATGGAAGGTGAGACAAACTCTTATCGATCTCCCCTAATTCTAGGAAGACCATTCCTCATGATTGTGAGAACCAAGATTGATGTCCTGTGACGCCCCAGGTTTTATGAACTGGTTTAAGTAAGAAGTGTTATGCATTTAATGATGTCTCTTGTTTTATTCGTTTTGCTAATAAGGAATTAGAAATGAAATAAAACATGGAGAATAAGGTAAACTGATATATATTAAAACATTACTTTGCAACGAGACCCAACTAGTTGAAAATACCATGCACAAGACCTAACACATCCACAACAAGACTACTAAGAATCACAACTTGAGTAATTGGATAATCCTCATCTTCAGAGTCCATCAGCGTGAAAATTATAACATTCAGGGCCACGGCACACATGCTCAACGCCAATGGTATGAGGAGAGCCATCCTTCCTGTTCAAGTGTTCTGTTTTAAGAAGTACCTCACACCTCTGTATTTATATTAGTTCTTTGAGTTATGACCGTTATATTTATATATCCGTTGGGTTTTCAAAATGACTGTTGTGTTTCCATTAATAATGTTTACTTTAAAAGAGAACTCGGTTTTTATTCCCTCATAACCTTATGATATTCTTAAAACATTCTTTCATTAAAGATTCTTCGTTTTAAAATAAAAAGAGTATTCATAGAAGTAAATCTCCTCATTTTTACAAAATCCTGATGGATACCTAGGTAGTTGAAAACTTAGTTTTCTTTTTTTGAAAAATATGTTTAGAGGGCATTTGTAATAATTATGTCTTTTTCTCTCATCAACTATGTAATTTTTGGGAAACTATTGGTCTTTAAAAGAATTTTATAAAACAAATAGTAGAGTATTTTAAATATACTAATGATTATAATAGTATTATACAAAATTTATATCTTTTAAAAATTTATACCAAGAGTTAAAATATTTTATCTAAACTTGAAATTGGTTTTAAGATTTTAAGTTAAAACTATTTGTTTTTAATCAATTCCTACAAATATTTATATTTCACCCTAATTTGGGCTAAGTATATAATAAAACTAAATTTTTATAAAAATTTATGTGGGACCCGGCCAAGACAAGGGCATCCCTTATGGCATAATCCCTCAAGGCCTCGGCCGAGACCCCCTAGGGACCCAAGGTACCGCCATCGGGCTCCCCAGGTGCGTGGTGCAACAGTCCCGAGAGGCTGGGGGGCCGAGCATAGGTTACCCGTGTCGCGGGTGGACCCGTGTATAAGGCCATGGCTCGCGCTGCGTGAGGTTGGGCCAAGGCCCGCGGGAGACCCGTGTGTAAGTCCCCGTGTGCGTGTGTGTTCGTGCTATTGCACCACTTCCTGAGCGGCTTGTTACTTAAACCTCGCCTCAAACTCCCCCTGTTTCGATGTGGGACGCACTCCACGCAACCAGGACCGCCTGATCAACTTCCACGTCAATCTCAGTCGTCCAGCCTTTTTAAAATGCGTGACCCTCCCCCATGCCTCTGTAGCCGTCCGATCTCTTCGAAGATTTAATTGCGGCCCTCCATCCCTTTAAAATGTTTAACCCGTTTCCCGCGCCTCCTCCAACCGCAGGATCTCTCCCTTTTTGATCATGGCCATCCATTTCTTACCGCGCCGACACCTCTCGTCTTCTTCCTAGCATCGGGGTCCTACACATGTAGGACAGCGCCAAGGACGCCTCGTCCTCCTCCGAAGCACTGCACCGCTGACCCCCGAACACCTCCCACCTAGCTCACTGTGTTTCTGTCTTCCCCACGACGGCCTACCCATGGGTCGAGGCACCCTTCTTGCACCAGGCTCTACTTAAACCCTCACATCTCATGAACTCATGACGGTTCCTCCTTCTCTTTCTCACTCTCGATATCCCAGCAATCCAGCAAGCTTACCGCCGTTCCAGGCTTCCTCCTCAAGAAAGTAAGGGTATTTCCATTTTTTTTCTTTCCTTCGTTTGTTGAAACCTATATTACTATATACTGCATATATATATATATATATGTTTGTATATAACACCAACCCCCTGGTTGTAATACTGTCAAGGGCGTTTTCCACCATGTTACAAAAGATATATATATATATTTTCTAATGTTTGATGTTTCCTGTTTCACAAAAATTATATATATATAAACCTGAAACCTTCCTTTTGTATGTGGTGTATATACGGGTTGGTATATTTCAAAAAAAAAGATATATAACCCAGACCCCCTTCAATTTTTATTTCCAAGAATATGTGGAGGATATACTGGATGATACATGGATGCTGAGGTTTCATATGTAACTGATGCATAATGTATATCATCTATGTGAACCTTATATATAGATATAACCACATAGTCCTACTTTTTTTCTTTTTTATAATTTTGGTTTCATATGGACCCAAAGATTAACATAAATCATCTATGTGAACTATATATATATATATCACTACGTATTCCTACATGTTTATATATTTCTCTGGTTACACATAGAACCGATGCATAACATATATCATTTTGTGGACCTTATATACATATATAACTACATATTTCTACATGTTTATAAATATTCCTCTCCTTTCCAAAACGAGGCAGTTATGATTTTAGGAGATGAATGCTTGATCTTGAGTGCTATTTTGGATGAAATCTAGGCCATTAGCTTAGGTATGATTATGATATGTTTTCTTTTTAAAACCAAGTGATTACATATTTTTGTATTTATAGCTTCCCAAATATTAAACCCTCTTAATGTTTATGTTCCTTAACTAAATAATTTAAGAGTCTTTCAGCACTCATCAAATTTCACTGGCCTTATTTATTTAGTATAAAACCCTTTTTTACAATTTTGGTGAATTTACAGATTAATCAGGTTATATTTTACCATATTTAGGGGATTTTATCACCGTATTTGATCGCAAGTTCTTCTTTAAGCATTAAGCTTCCATTGAAATAGTCATCATTTATTATCGTTTTATATGCTTTAATAATGAGCTTTTGTAAAAAGAGTGTTTTATGAAACTATATATGCCTTTGATTAGTTACTGATACTTTTTTCAAGATTAACCAGCATACCCTGTATTAGCACGATTTGTAGTGGTTCATTTTTTTTATTGTTGTACATAATGTATGCTTATGACATATCACTAAATGAACTAAGAAATTAAATCACCCAAAGTGGTATGTGACACCTTGGGTAAAAATGAAAATGAATGAGATATTCAAGGTGGTATGGGACATCTTGAATATATGAATGGTTTAAGTAAAGCATGAACGATGTGGCTCACATGATAATAAAGGCAAATTTAAGGGTGCGCCCTGATAGCACTCCAATGCATTGGGTAAAGGCTTAATCTCTAGAGATGACTTTTTAGACTGATACCTTGGTGAATAACCTTGGTAATTTTTACGACACCTTGGGGATGGACCTTGGTGAAACAAAACGATTGTCAATATTAAATGTTGATTCCACATAATTCAAGTCATGTAACAAGTTCTTTCCAAGATAAAGTTCTTTCACGACTGATGCCTTTAAAGTTTCTATAAAGTTCATATTTTCCTAGCTTTAAGATTGAAGCATGACTGGTGTTATCACTTAATAGAACAGTAACTAGCATATGAACATTTAGTTGTTTCCTTGTGCGCAACTCTGATTATGCATTACTTTTAACTGTTTAAATTTATGCTTAAGTAAATCACATGTAGTACTTGTTCATAACAACAATTATCACTCCTTCAAGATTTGACATATTCGTTTCATGTTTTTCTTGAAAACCTTGATTAAGCATTGTTATGTTTTGTGTGTTACAAGCTTTCTTAGTGAATGTTCAAATTCTTTTAAAAGAATGTTTTCAAATGTTACAGTATTTTAAATTCTTTTTAAAACCCCCTTACTGAGTATTTCAATGCTCACCCTACGTTTTGATTTAAAAAATTTCAGGTATCAGCTTTTGAAAGATGAATTGTTTCAGAAGTTTCCGGTTTCCCGGAACCCGAACCGCACACGCTCCTCTGTATGGGACATGATGTGTTTTTAACAAATTGTATTTTATTTTAAGATAACACATCATGTTCAGAAGGCACCGACTCCTATGGTTTCTGGGGTACAAAAAAATATATATGTATATGTATTTCAATTTTATTAAAAACTGGGTTTTCTTAAATTTCAGATGGAAAACGAAGGAACAAATCTCTTATCTCTCCCCACAGAGGCCCTAGAGTCCATTGTGTCTTTAGCAAGCCGTGATGACTTTCTAAACTATGCCCATATCCGCATGACATGTAAACACCTATACGATGTATCCAACTCACCTCGAGTGCTTAGCCTACACCAAGGGTTGGGATTGGATTACCTCTTTAAGATGATGACCCAATTTCCCTCTTATGCACGTCGGGGAAGGTACCATGAGGTACTTTTCCGAATTTTCATGGCGGGTGAGAGCTTTGGCACTATGCTTGATAACCCTTTTCAAGAAGCTGCTGCTGACAGAGACCTCCGAGCGGGTTACCTTTGTCAGATTTTAAACTATGGCTTCTAGGGTCAGTTGTTGGACTTCGGAAGGTTAGAAGACGAGTCCACCTGACTGTCTTGCCGACAACAAGTGTATGAAGATGTCTCTCAACTTCATACCCCTCATTCTATACTCATAAGACGTCACAGGTACCCTCATGAGTTTTTCCCTGAATGCTCGGCCTGTGTTTGGTTCGAGGAGTTAGGGAGTTTTGCTTCTCTGTATGGAGTTCATTTAGTCAATGAGTAAGGGAAACTCAAGCACTAAGAATAATAAACGTATGTTTATTGAAATGTTGTCTTTTCCCCTTTCCTTTTCCTTACTTTGTATCTGTCCTTGAATGATTTTCAAGTAATGGAACTCCTATCTTAAAACTTTCAGATGCAAGGACAAACCCACCTATTATCTCTTCCCACTGAGATTTTGGAAATCATTGCAATCAAAACGTGTGAGGACGAGTATGACCCCTTCGCAAGTTTTCGGAGGACGTGAAAGCAATGGTTTGAGGTAACAAACAGTCCAGAGATTCTCCGCACCTACCAGGGGAATTCCTCCATCTATTACCACATTGGCTCTGCACAGCTAGCCGGGCGTGAACGACGAGGAAGTTACCATGAAGGGCTCTTTCTATGTTTTACCCTAGGCCGAAACTTCACGGCCAGAGTGAAATTCCAGGAGGCTGCGTTAGAGGGAAATATTTATGCGGCTTATATGCTCCAACTTCTCAGCTTTAGCCTGTTTGACCGTATCTATGGCTTCGATATCCTCGACCGAGACATAATTCGGCAAGTTCTTCGTACAGTGGTCTGCAAAGACATTTCAGAACCTTGTACTGTTCGAGCTTCCCTCTAGAGGCCTAAAGGCCCGGAACATAAGTGAAATCCCTACTGTCTTAGGTGTATATGGATTAGGGAGCTGGAAGAGGTGAGATTAGCTACGGGGATCCCTCTAAATTCACCTGTTGACCCTATTCGTTGGTGGAGGTGGTAGGAACGTTTCTGAACCTTGTAGTGTTGTGAAGTAAATTGCGAGGATGCAATTTTCTAAAGGGGGGGGGGATAATGTGACGCCCCAGGTTTTATGAACTGGTTTAAGTAAGAAGTGTTATGCATTTAATGATGTCTCTTGTTTTATTGGTTTTGCTAATAAGGAATTAGAAATGAAATAAAACATGGAGAATAAGGTAAACTGATATATATTAAAACATTACTTTGCAACGAGACCCAACTAGTTGAAAATACCATGCACAAGACCTAACACAGCCACAGCAAGACTACTAACAACCACAACTCGAGCAATTGGATAATCCTCATCATCAGAGTCCATCAGCGTGAAAAGTATAACAGCCAGGGCCACGACACACATGCTCAACGCCAATGGTATGAGGAGAGCCATCCTTCCTGTTCAAGTGTTCTGTTTTAAGAAGTACCCCACACCTCTGTATTTATATTAGTTCTTTGAGTTATGACTGTTATATTTATATATCCATTGGGTTTTCAAAACGACCGTTGTGTTTCTATTAATAAAGTTTACTTTAAAAGAGAACTCGGTTTTTATTCCCTCATAACCTTATGATATTCTTAAAACATTCTTTCATAAAAGATTCTTCGTTTTAAAATGAAAAGAGTATTCATAGAAGTAAATCTCCTCATTTTTACAAAATCCTAATGGATACCTAGGTAGTTGAAAACTTGGTTTTCTTTTTGTGAAAAATATGTTTAGAGGGAATTTGTAATAATTATGTCTTTTGCTCTCATAAACTATGTAATTTTTGGGAAACTATTGGTCTTTAAAAGAATTTTATAAAACAAATAGTAGAGTATTTTAAATATACTAATGATTATAATAGTATTATACAAAAGGTATATCTTTTAAAAATTTATACCAAGAGTTAAAATATTTTATCTAAACTTGAAATTGGTTTTAAGATTTTAAGTTAAAACTATTTGTTTTTACTCAATTCCTACAAATATTTATATTTCACCCTAATTTGGGCTAAGTATATAATAAAACTAAATTTTTATAAAAATTTATGTGGGACCCGGCCAAGCCAAGGGCATCCCTTATGGGAAAAGCCCTCAAGTCCTTGGCCGAGACCCCCTAGGGACCCAAGGTACCACCATCGGGCTCCCCAGGTGCGTGGTGCAACAGTCCCGAGAGGTTGGGGGGCCAAGCATAGGTTACCCGTGTCGCGGGTGGACCCGTGTATAAGGTCGCGGCTCGCGCTGCGTGAGGTTGGGCCAAGGCCCGTGGGAGACCCGTGTGTAAGGCCCCGTGTGCGTGTGTGTTCGTGCTATTGCACCACTTCCCGAGCGGCTTGTTACTTAAACCTATCCTCAAACTCCCCCCGTTTCGATGTGGGACGCACTCCGCGCAACCAGGACCGCCCGATCAACTTCCACGTCGATCTCAGCCGTCCAGCCTTTTTAAAACGCGCGACCCTCCCCCACGCCTCCGTACCCGTCCGATCTCTTAGAAGATTTAATCGCAGCCCTCCATACCTTTAAAATGTTTAACATGTTTCCCGCGCCTCCTCCAACCGCAGGATCTCTCCCTTTTTGATCCTGGCCATCCATTTCTTACCGCGCCGACACCTCTCGTCTTCTTCCTAGCATCGGGGTCCTGCACCTGTAGGCATGCGCCAAGGACGCCTCAGCCTCCTCCGAAGCACTGCACCGCTGACCCCCGAACACCTCCCACTTAGCTCACTGTGTTTCCGTCTTCCCCACGACGGCCTACCCATGGGTCGAGGCACCCTTCTTGCACCGAGGCTCTACTTAAACCCTCACACCTCATGAACTCACGATGGTTCCTCCTTCTCTTTCTCACTCTCGATCTCCCTGCAATCCAGCAAGCTTACCGCCGTTCCAGGATTCCTCCTCAAGAAAGTAAGGGTATTTCCATGTTTTTTTTCTTTCCTTCGTTTGTTGAAACCTATATTACTATATACTGCATATATATATATATGTTTGTATATAACACCAACCCCCTGGTTGTAATACTGTCAAGGGAGTTTTCCCCCATGTTACAAAAGATATATATATTTTTTCTAATGTTTGACGTTTCCCGTTTCACAAAAATTATATATATATAAACCCGAAACCTTCCTTTTGTATGTGGTGTATATACGGGTTGGTATATTTCAAAAAAAAAGATATAGAACCCAGACCCCCTTCGATTTTTATTTCCAAGATTATGTGGAGGATATACTGGATGATACATGGATGTTGAGGTTGCATATGTAACTGATGCATAACGTATATCATCTATGTGAACCTTATATATATATAAACACATATTCCTACTTTTTTTCTTTTTTATACTTTTGGTTGCATATGGACCCAAAGCTTAACATAAATCATCTATGTGAACTATATATATATATATATAAATATATCACTACGTATTCCTACATGTTTATATATTTATCTGGTTACACATAGAACCGATGCATAACATATATCATTTTATGGACCTTATATACATATATAACTACATATTTCTACATGTTTATAAATATTCCTCTCCTTTCCAAAACGAGGCAGTTATGATTTTAGGAGATGAATGCCTGATCTTGAGTGATATTTTGGATGAAATCTAGGCCATGAGCTTAGGTATGATTATGATATGTTTTATTTTTAAAACCAAGTGATTACATATTTTTGTATTTATAGCTTCCCAAATATTAAACCCTCTTAATGTTTATGTTCCTTAACTAAATAATTTAAGAGCTTTTCAGCACTCATGAAATTTCACTGGCCTTATTTATTTAGTATAAAACCCATTTTTACAATTTTGGTGAATGTACAGATTAATCAGGTTATGTTTTACCATATTTAGGGGCTTTTATCACCGTATTTGATCGCAAGTTCTTCTTTAAGCATTAATCTTCCATTGAAATAGTCATCATTTATTATCGTTTTATATGCTTTAATAATGAGCTTTTGTAAAAAGACTGTTTTATGAAACTATGTATCCCTTTGATTAGTTACTGATACCTTTTTCAAGATTAACCATCGTACCCTGTATTAGCACGATTTGTAGTGGTTCATTTTTTTTTATTGTTTTACATAATGTATGGTTATGAAATATCACTAAATGAACTAAGAAATTAAATCACCCAAAGTGGTATGGGACACCTTGGGTAAAAATGAAAATGAATGAGATATTCAAGGTGGTATGGGACATCTTGAATATATGAATGGTTTAAGTAAAGCATGAACAATGTGGCTCACATGATAATAAAGGAAAATTTAAGGGTGCGCCCTGATAGCGCTCCAATGCATTGGGTAAAGGCTTAATCTCTAGAGATGACTTTTTAGACTGATACCTTGGTGAATAACCTTGGTAATTTTTACGACACCTTGGGGATGGACCTTGGTGAAACGAAACGATTGTCAATATTAAATGTTGATGCCACATAATTCAAGTCATGTAACAAGTTCTTTCCAAGATAAAGTTCTTTCACGACTGATGCCTTTAAAGTTTCTATAAAGTTCATATTTTCCTAGCTTTAAGCTTGAAGCATGACTGGTGTTATCACTTAATAGAATAGTAACCAGCATATGAACATTTAGTTGTTTCCTTGTGCGCAACTCTGATTATGCATTACTTTTAACTATTTAAATTTATTCTTAAGTAAATCACATGTAGTACTTGTTCATAACAACCATTATCACTCCTTCAAGATTTGACATATTTGTTTCATGTTTTTCTTGAAAACCTTGATTAAGAATTGTTATGTTTTGTGTGTTACAAGCTTTCTTAGTGAATGTTCAAATTCTTTTAAAAGAATGTTTTCAAATGTTACAGTATTTTAAATTCTTTTTAAAACCCCCTTACTGAGTATTTCAATGCTCACCCTACATTTTGATTTAAAAAATTTCAGGTATCAGCTTTTGAAAGATGAATTGTTTCAGAAGTTGTCAGTTTCCCAGAACCTGAACCACACACGATCCTCTGTATGGGACATGATGTGTTGTTAACAAAGTGTATTTTATTTTAAGATAACACATCATGTTCAGAAGGCACCGACTCCTATGGTTTCTGGGGTCGGGGTCTCTACATGTCCATTCCAGCATCTTATCCATGGAATTCGGGGACCAAATGGTCAAGTTCAACATTTTCCAAGCCATGTGATACTCCTTTGAGGATCACTCTACATTCTCAGTCCATGCTTCTAAGGACATTTCTAAGAGTCAATCGAACCCCAATCCACCATGTTCTTCATGTTCTAATGACAAAGGATCTTGTGAAATCTACACCATGATTAACCAAGTCATAAATGGTGAAGTTGATGTGGACCTCTCATTAATAGACTCCATCAATCTAATGGAACTTTAAAATTCTCTGGAATCCCACATCAACTCTGATCTCTACTGCTCCACCTTGGACAGTATTAAGGAAAATGAATCTGAAGCAACTGAACTCCATTAATCCATTCCTGAGATGTCTGACCCAAAAATGAGAGATGATACTGATCTAAAACCTCTTCCTGAACACTTGAAATATGCATTCCTTTTCCATGATCACTCATATCCTATCATTATCTCATCTTCACTTACTGAAACTGAGGAGTCCAAACTTTCTCAGGTGTTAGAGGAAAACAAAAAGGCCTTAGGTTAGACCCTAGAATACATACCAAGAATCAACCCTGCTCTTTGCATGCATCACACCCATCTTGAGGAATCATCCAAAGTAATTAGACAACTACAAATAAGACTCAATCCACTCATAATTGTGGTAGTTAGTGAAGAGATCACCAAGATTCTTCAAGCTGGTATTATCTACCCAATTTCTGATAGTGAATGGGTTAGTCCAATTCAAGTTGTACCTAAGAAGGGTGGGATAAATATTATCACAAATGAACATGGAGAGGTAGTCACAACTAGATTGAAGAACAAATGGCATGTGTGCATCGACTATAGGAAATTGAATTTTGAAATAAGAAAAGATCACTACCAGCTTCCATTCCTTGATCAAATGTTGGAACAATTAGCTGGAAAGTCACACTATTTCTTTCTTGATGGATACACTGGCTACTTCCAAATCCCAATCGCACCTCAGGTCCAAGAAAAGACTACTTTCACATGCCCCTTTAGAACATATGCATATAGAAGAATGCCTTTTGGCCTTTGCAATGATCCTGCAACATTCCAGAGGTGTATGATGAGTATCTTTTCCGAATTCATTGAACACTGCATGGAAGTCTTCATGGATGACTTCACCATTTATGGTGAGTCATTTGAATCTTGTTTGAATTCACTCTCTCTAGTCCTTCAAAAGTGTGTCAAGTGTAACCTTGTGTTAAATTTTGAAAAATGTCACTTCATGGTTGAAAATGGGATTGTTCTAGGGAACATAGTTTCAAAAGATGGTATTGAAGTCGATCCTACCAAAATTGAAGTGATCCAATCACTTCCTCAACCAACTTCTATTTGAGACATCTGTTCATTTCTCAGTCATGCTGGTTTTTATTAAAGATTCATCCATAACTCCAGTAAAATTTCCCTCCCACTCACTCGTTTTCTCAAAAATGATGTCACTTCCCATTTTGATGAGGTTTGCAAGAGAGCCTTCATTGAACTCAAAACTGCTCTTACATCTGCCCTAATAATCCAACCCCCAGATTGGTCCTTACCCTTTGAATTGATGTGTGATGCTTCTGATAGAGCTATTGGGGCTATTCTTGGTCAAAGAAGAGAAAAAATTCCTTATGTCATCTATTATGCCTCAAAAACATTGGATTAAACTCAATATCACTACATTGTCACTGAAAAAAAAACTTTTAGCAGTGGTTTTTGCCTTAGATAAATTCTGGCCCTATCTCTTAGGTGCCAAAATCATCATCTTCACAGACCATTCTGCTATAAAGTTCTTAATCAAGAAAAGTGATTCCAAACCGAGGATAATAAGATGGATCCTAATTCTCCAAGAGTTTGAACTTCAAATAAAAGATAGACCAGGAAAAGAAACCCCTATGGATGATCACTTGAGTAGAATTTCTAATTCTTCTCATTTCGAAATCATCGATCCGGAATTCCCCACTGAGAACATTTCATCTCTCACTCCAAAAATACCATGGTGTTCCCCAATTGTAAATTACTTGGTTTCTGGTGTTTTTCCTGAATATTTTTCAAAAGAAGAAAAAATGAAGTTTAAAAGTGATTCAAAATGATATTTTTTGGAAGAAAATAAACTTTGGAAAATTGGGGCTGACATGGTAATAAGGAGATGTGTCGATGAAAATGAACATTCTTCTATATTAGAATTATGTCACTCACTTCCCAAAGGTGGCCACTTTGGACCACAAAGGACCTCCCTAAAGGTCCTAGACTCTGGATTCTTCTGGCCTTCACTCTTCAAGGACTCACATGAGTTCTGTCAATCATATCCCACTTTCCAAAAGTTTGGCACAATTTCCAAGAGAAATGAAATTCCCCAAAAGCCTTTAATTTTATGAGAAATCTTCGATGTTTGGGGCATCGATTTCATGGGACCATTTTCCCCTTCCAATGGATTCTCATACACCCTTCTTGCAGTTGATTATGTTTCTAGGTGGGTCGAGGCCAAACCCACTAGAAAGGATGATTCACATACTGTTATTAATTTCCTAAAGACACACATCTTCCACCGGTTTCGCACACCACGTGCCTTGATCAGTGAATTAGGAACCCATTTTTTTAATAGAACCATGGAATCTCTTTTGAAAAATAATGGGGTTATACATAAAACTTCAACTTTATATCACCCCCATACAAATGGTATGGATGAACTTTCGAATAGAGAATTGAAAAGAGTGATTGAGAGAATTGTAAAACCCACTAGAAAAGATTGGCCTGAAAGACTTGGTGAAGCACTTTTGTCTTATCAAACTGCCTATAAAACACCCATTGGGATGCCTCCTTTTAGGCTAGTTTTTGGTAAATCATATCATTTTCCAGTTGAAATCCAACATAAGTCATTATGGGTAGTGAAAACTTGTAATTTTGATCTTGAAAAATCCAGTGAAGAAAGGTTGTTGCAATTGGCTGAACTGGAGGAGCTTCGACTTGATTCTTATGAGAATTCCATTCTCTACAAAGAAAAATCCAAGGCACTCCATGATAAACACATCCTGAGAAAGGTATTTCATGAAGGTGAAAAGGTAATGCTCTTCAATTCTTGATTTCGGTTTCACCCAGGTAAGCTTAATTCTCATTGGAAAGGTCCTTTTTTTATTACTAATGTTTACCCATTTGGTGCAGTACAAGTCCAAGACCCCTCTTCTAAAAGGACATTCACGGTTAATGGACATCGGTTAAAGCATCACCATGAGAGGATGTACAATCCTGGATCAACATCGACTTCGACTGGATCCCCAACTTCTCCAGTCAACCTACCACTATATGGAGATGGAAACCCGCCAAATCCAAACCAGGGGGCACCTCTTTCCCTTTAACTCTCTCTCTATCTCTTCCTCTCTCTACCTCTTTCTTCTTCTTCCTCTCTATTTCATTTTTTTACCAATTTCTTTATCATAAATTTTATTTTTCACTTTCTATTTTTTGTGGGTGTATCTTTATTTAAAACTAAAAAAAATAAACAAAAATAAAACAAAAAATATATATACAAAAAAAATCAAGAGTCATGATTACTCACCTTCCAATTTTCTAATTTTGTCCAACCTTTTTGGGGAGTCAACAAACATTTTTTCATCTTAATAATATTGTATTTTCTTCATGACTTTGGATAAGGAATTTTGTATCAAAATTGACAAATTTTTAATGCTCAATTATTTATTTGGAAAATGATTTTCCCAAACCGTGAGGAACAACATTTTCTTTCATGCCAAGGCCACCTATGGCCATCTTTTCAAAATGTGTGTTTTCACCCCCATTTTTGAGTCTTGAGTTTGTGGACCTTAGAGCTGAACCTCCTACCTTAGTGTGAATTAATATGATAGAGGAATTTTTTGAACCACATGAGAATCACAATAGCCAAATAGCCTCTCATTTACCTTACATTAATCCTCCTTTTGAAATCCCCTTCGAACTTATGAAAACCTTTTCTTTGATAGCCACATTACAAGACCAATACATTTTCCCACCCAATATCAACATGGATTTTCAATGCATTTTTTTGAAATTTAAGTGTGGGTGAACGGATTTTATTATGGGTACTCTTTGTTGATTTCACCATGTTATCATATGCTTGAGGGAAAGCATCCATTTCAGTGTGGGGGAGAGGTTGTCATTCAGTGTGTTTTGGGTAATGTAATGTACTTTCATTTATGTAATTTTGTAAATGTTATTGACAAGTGTTCAAAAAATGACAAGTGTTCAAAAAATCAAAAAAAGAATAAAAAAAGAACAAAAAAATTGGGTTGTGTCTTGGGTAGGTCAAAAATCACTCTTCCTCAACCTTTGATCTTGTTATAACTATTACAATTAGTTTTGTGAGGAGATCAATCATGGGTTGGGATATGAGTGTGAGATCTTTTCCAAGTTCAACTTTCGAAAAAAGAGAAAAAAAGAAAAAAAAGAACACTTGCATTATATTCTTATGTCATTTGGAGAAGTTTTGTGGTTTGTAAATATTTCATCTTCTCGTCCCCTTCAAATTTTCATCCTCTATTGTGTATTTCTTCACACAATCATTCTCTTGTAAATATGTGTTTTCATTTCCTTCCATGTTTTATTTCAAAAAATATGTGCATTGCTTTTTCTATGTTGGTGTTTTACCCCTCTTCTTCTCTCTCTTGGACATTATATTCCTACCATATCATATCCATATAAAAACCCCTTAAAAAGACCTCTTTATTCTCATGCACTTTGGATATGTATTGGAAACAGAGAGCTCTTTCAAACTCTAAGATTTTCACTTTTGGTTGGTGAAAGAGTGAACCTCCAAAAATGAATTTTATCATCTTGAGAGGTGTGAGTTTTGAGTTTCCACATTTTCCATTTATAAATTTGAGAATGAAAAAATGAATTAGTTTTGGTAAATTTTTTCTGTAACAACTTGTGGTGGAATTCAAAATGAATGAGTGAAATGGTCTAAACCTCCCCTGATTGGAGAAAACAAAATTTTAATATTTGTTGGTGAGTGGATATGATTTTGTCATGTTTTTATATTTGTTGCACATGAGGACATAAAAAAGACTAAGTTTGGGGGATTTGAAGTTATTAATATTTTCATAACTTTTTATATACTCCCATTACTGATTTTATATGAAATTTTCATCATTTGTTTGAAATTTTAATGTTTAAATATTAAATATAATTTTTGAGCACTATTTGAATTCATTCAAATTCAAGTCAGATTAATGTTATATTAATAACTATCACTCCAATGATCCAAATTATGTGGTTATTATTTTTTAGGACTCCATATACAATTTACTAAATATCATTAGAAGTAACCATTGGCCAATTCGTCCATTTGTATGGTCATATGGACCACACAAGAAGACTCAAGAAAACTGTGAAGAAACTAGATCAGCCATGATAATGGAATTACTGGGCTCCATCCATAAGCCCAAATTTTATGTTACTCCATAGTTAATTCTAGATTATCTAAAGTAATCCTGGATAAAAATTTCAGATCCCAATACCAAACACAAGGGGCCCAAATGATTCATTTAAACTCAACCCACATTTTTGGCCAGGAATTAAAATTAGTACAGTGTTGATGACATGGATTCTGATCTACACATCATTTTGAGCTGAGATTTTGTAGTGTAAAATAGGATATATAGATGGTATACTTTGTTTAATAAATCATTCAGATTTGAAGGTATCTTACTGTTCCAAAATCCACTCACATTTTGGCCATTGAAAAATCATGGATAGAAATGGACAGTTTACCTTTGTTTAATAAAACTGCCATAACTTTGGCTCCATATGTCCAAATGCCTCCAAATTTTGATAGTAGCCGTCCAACATTATTATCTAGAATATTTTAAGATGAGATAACTCTATATTAGGTTGTATTGATGTCCAAATTGTCGATCCAAGTGGAGGGACAGATTGGGAATGAAAACAGTCCACTTCCTTGGGCTATAAATACATCCCCCTCCTCTCCTTGCAAGGGGTTGGCATTTCAGAAGAGAGGAGATCATATTGGCATGAAAAAATCCTTGAAAAAGGATTGGTAGGACTTTACATACTCATGTTTTCACTTGAGATACCTTTCCTTCTCTCTTTGTTTTCATTTACTTTTATATTCTTCATTGTTGTAATTTTGTAAGTACTTTCTTTTGTTATTCTATTTTAATGAAAGTTTCTTCTTCAATATATTTTATTACCATCTAACTTATGTAGTTTAATATTAATGTTCTTAAAATAGTTTAAATACAGTTGAATACCCTTCCCTTATTTTTTTTCCTCATTCAATTGAAAGTCCGTTTTTTTAATTCTCATCATTGTTCGTGTGTGTGTGTTCAATGCACCACTCTTTTCTTATACCTTTATTTTTCTTCTATTCTTAATTTATCATCATAATAATTATAACTAGATTATTAAACACCCAAATGGATGAGTAAATCTCTCATTGGGGTGAGTCAAATTTTAAGGATGTTAAGTGATTGAGAGTATTTTCTTGATGAGTATTCGTTAATTTAACATTGTGTATGTTGGACTTAACATGTCATGTATTAATGACATATTTTGTTTAACATGTGGTTTCCATTGATTATTGGAACCATAAATACACTACCATAAAAATGTAATGGTAATGATTAGAACCCTAACTTAATTTAAGGCTTGGGTTAAATCCTTAACACTTAGGAATTCCAATCAACATTATCTTGTGAAGTGGGTGTTAATTTAAATGAAATATAAAGCAAAGATCAAGAATATCACAAGCTTAACTCCCTAATAATGAACTCGCCCCAATATTTATCAATTTGTTAAATCAAACATCATCCATAAATTATTTCATAATCTCTACAAACAAACCCCCCAATCATAATACAATTAACTAAAAACAATCGACTATTAAAAAGTATCATCACCGAGGATTCCACCCGAGTGCTTCTATACACATTAGCAGAGCACCAAAACCTTGACTGGTCGATAGGTGAAAATCGGCCATCCGTTTCATCTGTATTGTTGTCACATGAATTTTATTGGATGTTTTCAATTAAAGTGAAGGTTTTATTGAAATTAAATGTTGCTTTGAAATTTGGTTGTGCTTCAGTTTTCAATAAAAGTTTAATTTTATTAGAAAGGTTTGTTTTGGAAATGAAAATATTTGGAATAAATGGTGTTGGTGTGAGTTCTTGATTAATGATCCCTTAATAAGGTATGATTACCATTGGGGTACAAGGGACGTGACCCTATATCAGGGTGTGTATCATTGGGACACAAGGTAATTAGACGAGAGATATATCATGAGTACGGAACTGTAAAACGAAGCATGCATGTGTGGGTGTGTTGTGAACTATGGAATGAGTATGCCAAATGATAGGAAGAACTAGTTTTAATCATTGATTAGTTATTTTTCTAGAAAAATAACTTTCTATAAATTGGTTTCATTTGTTTTTTTCACTTGGTTTCAAATGGTTTTTGGAACTTGTTTATATTTGGTTATAAACTATTTTGGTAAATTGTTTTTTATAAACTATTTTATATAAATGTGGATAAATTTTCTATCCTAGTGGAATGAGTATGGAAGTCATTAGGGAAAACCTACTGAGTTTTATACTCACCCCTACTTTGTCTCTTTGGTGCTTTTGTGGATTCTATCTTCCGGGATAGGGTAAAAGGTAACATTTCCCACATTTTTGGCACTACCTCGTGATATTTGGGTTGTTCGATGATTGATGATATTAGAGCTAATGGATCATGGAGTCTCATGGTCTCTTGGGAGTCTTTTAGTTGTTTATCCGCTATGCACTTTGATACTTTTTTGTTATTCCATTGTATAACACTTTGATGTGGTTTTGAGATACATGAAGTTGTTTATTTGTCTTTATTTTGTTCATCCATCATTTAGTGAATGGTTTGGTTATGGGTTGTTGGTTTATTGGTTTATTTCCTAAAGGGTAAATCTTCTCCCACTTGTATTTTAAACCCTTCAGAATTTATTTCTAGCCTTTGGAATCTTGGGGATGTCACTTAGGGCCAAGTAATGACTCGTTGTGCTCTCAAGCCAATGGGAATGAGAGGGTCATTACAATAAAGGTAGATAGTTATCTATGTAAGGGTAACCCCATTGCTATATAAAGGTAACCTGGACCATTTATTCTGTACATAAGGGTAATTTGAAGCTCATGTAAGGTTATATGTGATTTTAAATGGGATATGTAAAGGTAGCCTCATCCTGTGTAAGGGTCAGTCGAGATTTTCAAAGCTTACATAAGGGTGGCCATCCACATAGGCATAAAACCATATTAACCTTACGCGGTTCATATGCCCTAAATAAGGTTAGTAAGCCAAGTAAGGGTAATGTTTTATTACCCTTACATAGTGGGTATTTCTCATGTAAGGGTAGAAATTTGTGTAAGGGTAAAACCATGTTACCCTTATGTAGTGTATATGGGCTATGTATAGGTATCATTTTTACTAATATTTCCACCTTTACTTCCTCTCTTTGATTTAACTGTGTGTATAAACACTCGGCCTAAAAGATTATATATTCTAGTGAATTTTAACTATAAATCACTTTCTTAAATTTCCAAATATCTTTTAGGTTTATAGTTTTATATAGATAGGTCATAAATGTTACATAACAAAAACATAAGTTACAAAGTTGACAATTCTTATTAGTATCAATTTTTTCCTCTGAAGCCCTTCATTCCAGGTCTGGTGGTGCATTTGAGCATCATCCTTTCTCTCTTTCTTCCTTTCTTCTTCTCCTTCCATTCTTTCTGTCTGCCCCGTCGTGCAGCTTCTTCACGGGTTCTTACCCTTTTTCTCTTTTGCGACTTGCTTGAACATCACTTGTTTTTCTGTCTAGTTTCATCTTTAGCGGTGGCCTCTACATCATCATCTTCTTTCATTGGTGGTTCTGTTGATCTGATAAAGGTTGTGTCGAAGACCTTGGTCATTAATCTACTGCTCTAACCTCACGATCCATGGTGAATTTCCATGTCAAATTTGAAGTGGTGGATTCAACGTGGTTTTGGGATTTGCAGTTTAGTGGTTGAAGGTTTTCAGGCACTTCCTAAGTCTTCTTACATTTGTTTTGTTGGATCTGGTTTTATTAATTCATCGATGATGCACATGTAGAGCCCTCAGCCACCGTTTCTCTGCTCTTATCTCTCGATCCTCTGCGTCTCTCTAAGGTGGAATGGTTGCGGTGGTAATGAAGGTGTTTTGGGTGTGTGGTTTGGTGGACGGAGGTGCTCCAAGCACGAGTCCCTTTGACAATGGTTCAAAGTAAGGAATCATCTTCTTCTCTGTGAAGTTTATGTATTGTCTATTTTATTGGGTGTTTCTTCCTCCTTAGTGAAGTTTCTGTATCATCTGTGATGCTTGTCCAGGATGTTTCTTGTTCTTTATGATTCAAATTGTGTTTTCGGTAAAATAAAGTATGATTATTTTTTAGGTAAAATCTTCATGACTTTTAGTTTGAAATCTTCATTTCCCTTATTCATCCTTAAACCTTATTAAAAACATTTTAAATCATGGTATGAGTACAAAATGTTTAGTAAGGTACATAAAAAGAATAAAATCATTAGTTCAGTGAAAAACATGAAAACCTAGGTAATGGTTACCTTTATTTTCAAAGTTATTTTAAGGTATGAAATAAAAAATTTCCGCATGAAAAAATGCAATTTTTTCTTAAATATAACCATTAAAAATCCATAATACTAAAATAAAAACCTTTTTTGGAAAATTATAGCATCATATTCATAAATCCCTTTCAAAACCATTATAATTGAAATAACTATATGATCAACTTCTAATATAATAATTACTCAATTCATTGGAGAGATATAATGGGTCCCACCCTATGTATAAGTTATATCAATCTCACCTGTGAGCTATAATGGGGCTCAACCCATCATATAAGTTGTTTCGGGATCACTCATTTTTCAATAGATATAATGGATATCAACCCTTCATATAAATTATATTGGGCTCACCCATGAGCTATAATGGGGATTAACCCATCATATTAGACATATCTAGCTCGCATGTTTTTTATATAATGCTCAAGTATCATACCATGAATAAAATATTTTATTCTTTCATTTTTTAATCATAAAACCCTTTTGAAAAACTCTTAAACTCATATGAAAAACATTTTCTGATATTAAAATACCCTTTCATTTTTCAAAAACTCATTTTCAATACCAAATATCCAAAAAAATAAAAAAAAGGGTTTTTCTTTGAAGAAAACATGAAATATTGTAAAGGAATACAGAAAAAATGGTTGCGGTGGTAGGAAAAGTTATTATCGTCGTATACGTTAAAAAATAGAACATTAATTTTATAAATTACAAATAAAGTCAAACATTCCATAAAAAGATTCCTTTTTTGAAAAAAAAATTAAAGAAAAAATTTCCTTTAGAAAATTATCATGTCTATAATAAAATCATATTAAAAAACATGTGAATAGAAGAAAAAGAGTGTTTGGAATGAAAACTTTAGAAGATAAATTTTTGTAAGAAACTCCCTTACCACTTTAACAACATTTGAATCATAATCCCCATGAAATAATAACATTAAAAAATTTTAAATATCATAATAATAAATTAATTCAAGATATAACATTTCAAAAGTGATGTATATATACCGCATAGAAGGATATAGGCGCATAACATCAAAATATGTCTTAACAAAAGAAAATTGAGATGAAATCCCTTAACTTGAGTATGACTTGTAATGTGTGTCTTTATCTTCTTGAATAAAAAACTTATGTTAATTATTTAACTTCTTTAAAACCTTTATCAATTTTATTATTTCTTTTATTTCACTTATTACCATGTTATATACAATTACTTAATAAATTAATTTTATGTTATGACTTTCGATGATATTTGGATTATGTGTCAAAAAATCACTTCGGTAGGTTGATTATTGGTAAAATAGGTCATTATTTAAACATCTCCATAATAATATTAATGAAATATTTATCATATTTATACATAAATTGTACTTTTAAAATCAACAATTAAATATGTTTATGGAAAATTAACTATGTTACGATCATGGAGATGGTATGTTGTGTGTATGCATGAGTAACATTTCCATTTTTCAATGATCGTTATGGAAAGAATATATTTCATATTTTATCTTTACATAATGATCATAATATAATTAAAACCATATTATTTCTTTAAATATACTTATATATATCATCCATGTGATTTAGTGATGAAAAAAGTGTCACATCACTTCATAGAGGCGGTAGTCCACACATACACACGAACAATGTTATCATTTTTTAGGGTAAGAAAGAAAATTATATATTATATTTTTAAAATGATAAATATTTCATTAATATCATAATTATGTCATTTATATCATATATATTCATTAATTTTATCCTTATTACCTTCTATGTCTTGCATTAGTGAAAAACGAATCACATCGCTTCGCGAGACGGTAGTCCTCCATACACACGAGCGACGTTATCGTATCCTCCATGAAATGAAAAATAAGAAGGTATATGTGATATAATAACTCCATAAGTATAAATATGTTAAAAATATCATATATATACTTTAAATACACCATTATATCAAGTAATGAGAGGTGATTATGGAGAACGAATGACATCGGTTCGCGAGGTAACAGTCCGTCGTACACAAAAATGGTTATTTTGTATCCCATTTGACAGAAGATGATATAGATTCATGTTATAACATTACAAAATAAAGTATAATTATATGGGAAAAACTTTTTTATTATATAATCATAATTTAATAATATTTTAAGTATTTTTAGGAAAAAATATAATAAAGATGCTTGATTATGCAAGATACCTCTTCTTCAGACAACCTCCTTATGTAAGCACCAAAGGGATTATTAGGATGTATTTCTGATTAAATCAAGGATTTAATGATGTTTAAAGTGAATAAGGTAATGTATTTGGGTATGTATTGTCCTAAAAAGGGTTTTTAAGTTGTGAATAAGAGAGGATAGGGGGTGTCCTTTTATAAGTGAGGTGACTGAAACACTTGTAATTTTTTAAAATAAAAAGTTGTACCCACATTTTTTACATGACACAAGGATCCGAAATGGGCCATTATAGAGCCTAATACATAATAAGGTCCAGATATGGTCATAAAATGGATTTTAGAAAAGTTTTTAGGTTATTTTAACCATTATCTTTTAAGTTTTATCCTCTGGTAAAACTGTTTTCACCTTAACTACGGTAATTAATTTTTATTGTTTTCACAATTTATTATGGTCAAACATTAAGTTTAAATTATTAGAAAATATAAATTATTATGATTATAAATATGGAATATATTTTATCAAATTCAATCCAAGTAAGTGTAAATTTTAAATTTTAAATTAAACCTGCAGATGCGATAAAAAATGGGGTTTTCAAGAATTCCATTTTTCAATAAAAATATAATTTTATATTAACTCCATGACTAATAATAATAATTTTATGAATCTAAATTAGTATTTATTGATATATAATCTATAAATTTAATTTCATAAATTCCTCATTAGTGATTATTTTAATTAATTAAAATGGAGATATGTTATGCACTTTAAAATAGTTTTTAGAAAAAAACCCATTTTTAAACCCAAAAATAAACTTATACTAAAATCCAATATAAATTTGATTCATAATTAATTAAGTAGATTAAATATATCTAAATAATACTTATTTTTCTTGAAATCATATTAAACATAGTTTAATTTTCTATAATCTCAAAGTGTTACTTCCCCCTCTCCCACCTTAATAAATTTCATCATCTTAATTTTAACTTTATCTCATTAAAAAAATGTTTTACATTTTCAAATACCTTTTTTGTAAACCCACATCATAAAAATTTTCAATAAAAATTCCTCCTGAAAAGAGAGAAAAGGAAGTATGATGGTTATCTGGAATAATTCATAACTAGGTTTACAAGTATGAGAACATAGGTGGGAATTAAATATTTAGACATGGGAAAAAACTAATTCCCAAACAATGACAAAGAGTGATATATATCATTGATCATAATAAATTGAATGATCAATATAAAGTTAAGGACCTCAAAACCATAAATTGGTGATGAGTTAAAAATATCATTTGATTCATTGGAAATGAATGTAAAAGGATAACATTTTCATTTTAAAG
The DNA here is from genome assembly GCA_963277665.1 of Viscum album. Lineage (NCBI taxonomy): Eukaryota > Viridiplantae > Streptophyta > Magnoliopsida > Santalales > Viscaceae > Viscum > Viscum album. The sequence continues at coordinate 424,397,308 of OY728129.1, forward strand.
ATATGTTTCTTATTTTTGGGGAATTCCTTTACCTTATAGACTAAAATAATAGATAAATATACTTACTTTTCTAGTAGAATTTTTATAATTAATCAATTTCCACCACACTCTCATCTTTTTTCCAACAATGAGTATCCAAGATGAATTTTTCATGCCTGAATCATTAAAATAAAATTATAATGAATCAAATAATCCCCAAAAGGATAACCAGATATACCTTATATATTTATAAATGAACCACAATAAAAATGGTTAGCATAAGGTGAATTGTTTCCCAAAATTATAGTGATCCTATTTTGCAACAACATTAATAACTTAATCTCTAAATCACTTTTCAATGCCTTGGTTATCTATATAATAAAACATGTGTTTCAAAAACAAAATTTATCATTATCTTTCTAAAAAAATTAAATTAAAATGACAATTCCATACTAACCAAGACATCACAAAGTCCTTTGGTAGGCATTATACCATTGTCGCCATTAGGATGTGGGTTCAAGCACTATGGCCTTGCTAGTAGCAATGGGTTGTCACCCAGCCTTTGAGCTATCCTTTTTCATAAACATTTATCCTTATAAAATTCTTACAAATATTATGACCATCCTTAAAAACAATCTTAATCATCAAAGATCATATGAACCTAAAAGGTTATCAATAGATTAAAACTCATGTCAAAAAAAAGTAAATCCATACATCACATTAAACCAAATAATTACATATACATAAACCCAACAAAATCTCTCCCAAAATGTAATTAATAACTTTAATATCTCATCACTTATGTCATAACCCACCTTCTACAAGATGAGGGAAGGAACAACAAACTGTGAGACCCTTCCTTCTTCAAGTTGAAGAAGAGATAATGACCCATGATTCCCTCCTTCAATAGGACCCAAAGTGTCAAATGGCACCAAGGGTATAGAACCTCACATAATATGGAAGGAATTACCTTTTTTATAGAATAAGATCATGAGATAAGATAGTAAATCCCAAGCAACTCCAAATACCAAAAGTAAAAGTAAAGCCAAAACCTTTTTCCCACATGCAAGTTCAAAAGTAAAGTTGATACAAGGTACAACAAAACTCCAAATTAAAGTACCAAAGGAAAAGAGACTAAGATGAAATGGCAACAAATCCCAATGCTCAATCTAGTAATGTCCAGCACAGTCTTCAAAGTCCTCCTCAAAACCTAAAAATAGTTTTATATACGTAGGGTGAGTATACAAGTATACCCAGTAGGAAAACCCTAAATCCACACGTTCACAAGGGAAGGAACATTCTAATGTCCCTGTGAGAAAACAATATAACCTAAATAACCTACCAAGGAATACTAACCAGACTAGCCTCACCAAGGCACACTCTCCAAATTACACAAGTCAAGTAAGGTGAGAGTATAAGAACATCAATAATTGGGTACCCTACACCACTTTCCCACTAGTTAGCTACTCATTCCTAATAGCTAACATCTTTACACTACCAATCTTCCCATATGCAGTCCCACTACCACAACCTGCTCGCACACACCTGGGCCTCAAACCACAGACAACCCCACCCGCATACATCTGGGCCACAACCACCACACCACTCGCCCGAAGACACCTGAGCCTCATCCCGAAGATACTTTGGAAAACAAACCTAGAACACAACCACCTAGGCCCCTCATCCAAAACAAACCTTTTCTCGAGGAATCATGGGCTATGGTAAGCCTCAATCCATTACAGCCTGCCCAGATATGCCCGAGAAAAAAGATCCGGAAGAGGGTGAGAGGAAGAAAGTCAATAACCAGCCATCCATCCTCCCACTGGGATGTTGGTAAAAACACCCTCCCCATAAAATGGAGGTGTTCATCACATTGTGATCAACAATAGTGGGGTGTAAATAGAAATCACAAGAAACTACAATATATATATATGTGTGTGTGTTTGTAAGAAAACACTCATCACAACCTATGGGTTTCCAAACAAGAAACCAACCCACTAGCACCACTTTCACCATTTCCCCTATACGCACAAACACACAACATCTAATGATAAGGCATAATTCGACCCCCCTTTTTATTCAACCACTTCCCATTTATTTATTTAAGGGATTCATTGTAACTTATTCCAGCACTATCAGGAAACTACCAACCATAACCATATCAAAACAATAAACAAAACCAGATTTGTAGTCCCACTGCACGGCGCCGCTTTGTGACCATAACACAGAAAAAATTCAGTTCAGATACCTACAATTTCATCCCTTCCACAATCAATAAATCTCTTGTACTGAGATACCAACACACCCCCTATACATCCCCACATAAAAAACCCATGGAAACTACTATTAACCCACAACCTTATTGCATACTCATACCACACACTTCTCATAGAGTCCACTCCCCTTCCCAACCTTGTACCCATAACCGTGCTCCCAACAACAACACCACACAACTCACACGTGGTTGAAAAACTCCACAGAACACAACACTCAACCACACCTATCAACAGGATGTGTATAAATTCATATTTAACCAGCAGGGGTTCTTTAATTCTACTTAATTATAACCGGGGTGATCACACAATAGGCTTGATATTGGGGAATTCATTTATTTAACCAAGTATATGTGATTAAATAGATTTCATGTTACAACCATTTATTCAACCATCTTGATAGAACAAAACATTATTAGTGTGAAATAAAAGACCAACAATGGCCATGATTTTCATAAGTCATATTTCCACGAAAACCACAACATAATCAAAGATGACAAATAAAATAGGCGATCAACATCAAACCACACTTTTCCTATTATTTTATTTACCCGTGTTATCTTTTGATCAAATTCAGTCCTTATCTATTTCTTGTTTTTAAGAAAGTTTTTCAGCTATTCCTCACAATTATTCATTAGAATACCCACCCCGTATGATGCATAATTAAATAGAGTCAAAATAAATCCCTACTTGTCTGATTAAGGATCAAAGTTCCTCCTTGTGCCAAGAAAAGGGGGTTGTGTGAGCAGTAGGGAAGAACTCCAAGAAAACTGACTAGGAGGGGATCTAGCATGGGTGCATGACTCATTTGAGGAGGAAGGATCTAGGAACACCATGGAAAATGAAAAGTAATAAGGAAAGAAGAGATCTTAGTTTATGAAAGGGTGATATCTTAAAAATCATGGAGACGATTTCAAAATTCTGTAAAATCAAATTGTGGTTTGACCACATGGCCCGACGGTTACAAGGCTAGTGGAATATTACGAGATACAAAGAATTTAATAATTCCCCTCAGAAACGGTGGATATGGCCTAGTGAACCATTTTGATGTTATAGGTTACCATCTCACAGAGATAAACACGTAACATGGGTGAAGCTTGAAAAACTAGGAAAAACTGGGAATGAGTCACTGATGGGTGAGTCACCGACGCTGAGCCACTGACAGGTGAGCTAATGATGGTAAGCCACCGACGTTGAGCTACTGGTGCTGAGCCACTGAAGCCTTGTCCTACTGATTCATCGACCTACCGATGCCTCGACCTACCGATGCCTTGACCTACTGACGCCTTGACCTACCGACACAATGACCTACTGACACCTCAACCTACTAACGCAGCGACCTACCAACACTGACACCCTCAACTCACTGATTCTGATGCCCTTTACTAACCAATGTCGACACACTGACATGTAGACACTCTAACATGCCGACGCACTGAAATACCGACACTCTGACATGCCAAAAAAAACTAAAAAATTGGAAAACTCTTGAAATGAGCCATCATTGCCTCCCAAAACACCCTTAAACACTATATTTTCAAAAGGTAAGGGCTTGGGGATAATTCGGGCTATTACATCAGATACCTATAAAACTATTCATGTTGCCAATAATTTCAAAACTAACCCAAAAGAAAAGAGGTCTAAACAACCATCCCATAAGATACCTCTCAGGAGTAAACCACATTGTGTTATTCTAAAACTGGAGTGAAAACCTTGACATCTCAGAACACCTCTTTATAATCTATCTCCTGAATAGCTAGAGAAACACTACATATCCACTTCCTCAAGTAACCACACAAATAATAAAATTCATAGTATCTAGACACATGGGTTAGGTAATTTCTTCCTCCATGTCAAGATACTATCTGCTTTGGGCAGCACTGTATCACCTACACGAGTTTAATTTCATCCACATTAATGTGTCTTAATTAGATATCATGTTATCCCCTAACCATAGTCATTAATTTTCACACAAATCAGAGAATAGGGAAACAAATTATTATACAGCAAGATAGGTCAAAGATTTTATCTTGAAACTAAGCACAAAGGAAAAACATAGGAACAAAACTCAGAACAGCTCTGGGTACTGGGAACGCATTTATGCCTCCTGTTCCCAAGTACTCTCCTCAAGGTCACCATGCCTCCACAAAACTTGAACCAAAGTAATGGTCCGTCCACACAGCACCTTCTCCTCATGATCCTTAATTCTTATTAGTCACTCCATGAATGTCGTGTCGTCCTCGATATCTAACTATCCCTAGTCAAGGACGTGGGAGTTATCGTGTAGATACCGACAGAGCTGAGAAACATGGAAGACATCGTGGATCCTCTCCAACCATGATGGCAATGCCAACTGATATTCCACCTTGCAAACTCATCCCAACACTTCAAAAGGTTTGATGAACTTGGGATAAAGTTTTCTTCCTCTTCCAAACCTCTAATGTCCATTCCAAGGGGACACCTTTAAGAATATGCAGTCCCCACCCTCGAACTCCAAATTCCTCCTCCTATGATTGGAATACGAGTTATTCCAGTCTTGAGCTGCCTTCATCCACTCATGCACAAGTTAAACCTTCTCTGTTGTGCTCTGCACTACCTCTGGTCTAAGAAGGGTTTATTCCCCTACCTCTGTCCAACACATGGGTGAGCGACACGGTCTTCCATACAAGGCTTTGAATGGTTCCATGTCAATGGTAGAGTGATGTATATTATTGTAAGAAAACTCTACCAGGGGAAAGTGTCATATCCACGATCCTATGAATTCCAGTACACATGCCCACAGCATGTCCTCCAACTTCTGGATGGTCCTCTCTATCTGCCCATCTTTCCGATGGTGGAAAGCAGTGCTAAGGCATAAATGGGTTCCAAAATCATGCTGCAATCCCCTCCAGACTCATGAGTTAAATCATGCATCTCAATCTGAGACGATGGATTTTGGAACCCCAAGGATCTGCACCACCTAATCCATATACCTCCTCTCCATGGAATCCACTACAGTCGACTCCTTGATCACCAAGAAGTGATCCAAATTTATCAACCGTTCCACTACCACCCAAAGAGTATCGCATCAGTAAACTTGTGAAAAGATCCATCGAGATGTCATCCCACTTCCAACCAGGAACATCCAAGGGCTACAACAGACCTCTGGGAACATGGTTCTTGGCCCTCACCTACTAGTATACCAGACATCGCCTCGCAAACTATTCCATTACCCGCTTCACCCTGGGCCAAAAAAAACTATCCCCTTAGGCCTAGGTACATCTTAGTGACTCCTAGATGCACCGCTAGGGGTGGGCTATAAAACTCATAGAGAACTCACTCATGCATTGCCACTAGGAAAAACATATTCCCACAGAACAACATCTAATTCTAGCTATCCTCTGACCATTCCTCCGAAGCATCACCTTGGACAACACGATCACACATTACTTCAGCCTCTAAGTATCCCCACTAAGACTCCTCTACCCGCTACACCAAGGAAGACTACACTATCATCTGAAAAAAGTAGCCTCTGTCATCATCCTCCCCAGCGTCCAGGCGTAAAGCGGACAACTCCTCCATCACCTTACAAGAATCCATGGATTCCTAAACTACCTCCTTATGTGACTTCCAGCTCAAGGAATCAGCCACCACATTCCCCTTACCTAGGGTGTAATAGATATCAAAGTCATAATCCTAAATAAACTTCATCCACCTTCACTTCCACAAGTTCAGGTCTTGCTGGTAGAAGATATACCTCAGGCTCTTATGATCTGTGAAGACCACGAAGCACTCCCCAATTAAATAATTCCACCACAACTTCAGCATGAACACAACTACAGCGAACTCCAGATCATGGGTGGAATAATCACGTTCATGAGGACATAACTTACTAGACCCATAAGAGATTACTCCTCGCTGATACATCAGTATACATCCCAAACCTATGCTAGAAGCATCACAGAACGCCTTGAAAATATCCCCTTCCACCAGCAACCTAAACATTGGGGCACTGACTAGCTTCCCCTTTAGATAGATGAAAGCTTCCTAACACAGCTCATTCCATATGAAGGCCTGGTCTTTTTTGGTCAAAGATGTCAGTGGAGCTGCAACTCGAGAGAAATCAAGTATGGACCTCCAGTAATATCCTGACAGACCCAGGAAACTACAAACCTCTTCCACATTCTTGGGTGCTTCCCAAGAAACAAATTCCTCAACCTTTAACAGGTCCACCGCTATCCCTTTCTGAGACACTACGTGTCTAAGGAAGTAAACCTCTCATATCTATAACTTTCACTTGGAAGACTTCTTGTAGAGATGGTGGTGTTAGAGGACATCCAAGACAATCCTTAGATGTTCGGCATACTCCTTCTCTGGCCTTGAGTAGATCAGGATGTTATAGATGAACATGATGATGAACTGGTCCAGGTAATTATGGAAAACAAATTTCACGAGCCCCATGAACATGGTTGGTGCATTTGTGACATCAAAGGGCATGACCACAAACTCGAAGTGCCCATACCTTCACCTGAAAGCAGTCTTTGGGATGTCACCCTCCTTTACCCTCAACTGGTGATACCCAGACCATAGATCGATCTTAGAGAACCAGTCTTCCCCCTTTAACTGGTCAAAAATATCATCAATCCTCAGAAGGGGGTAACAGTTCTTGACCATCACCTGATTCAATATCCAGTAGTCTATGCACAGCCTTAGGACATTGTCCACCTTCTTTGAGAACAAGACTAGAGCACCCCACAGCGACACACTTGGCCAGATAAAACCCTTCTTCATCAGGTCATCGGCCTAAATTCGCAACTCCCATAACTCATAAGGCATCATTTGATAGGGAGCCATCAAAATAAGATGGGCACCGGGTTGCAAGTCTATCCCAAACTCAATGTCACGTCGAGGGGGTAGAGCCACAACCTCTTTAGGTAAGACATCTTGGAACTCACTGACAAATCCTGAAACTTCCAATATCTCTGTGTCTACTGATCCCACTGACAGCTCGACTAATAAGGAAAGAAGAGGCTCCACACACCAGCTTCCCTCCTGAAAAATCCGCTCACCAATGAAAACTACACGCTGGCCGCCCACATCTGAGAATGAGACTCTCCTCTAGAAGAAGTCGATAACAGTGCTCATAGAAAACAACCAGTTGATGCCTAGGAAGAAATTGTATGGTTTCATCTACAGCAGAATAATATCTCCATTGGATTGATACAGAAACAACATCATTTTAATTTCTTGACAAACATCAAACAAACTGGCCTGACCTCCAATGGGTGTACTCAACACCAGTGGAATGGGAAGTCTCTCTATGTCTAGTCCCAGAGCGTGGGCTAGATCAGGTGCAACAAAGGAGTGTGAGGATCCTAAATCAAACAAAACACACACAAGAGTACTAAACAGGCTAATCGTACCTCGAACAACCTATGGCCCTACTAGAACTGCTACCTCTGTGGCATGAAACTGCCCATGCCCATCTCCTCTACCTATCTGCTATCGAATGCCTCCCCGACCAAGCCACGGTTGAGGTCCTTGAGAATCACCCTATGGTCAGCCTCCCCCAGCACTATCTACCCTCAGTGGAGTGGGAGCCCACTGCTCCTACTGCTGGAAGGGCCTGACCGGAAACTATTGTTGCTGAGGTGGGCGTTGGGCCTTCCCACCCCCACTATACAGTTCTCAAACTGGGCACTGGTTCTGGAGATGTCAATGGCCTCCATAGATAAATAACCTTGTCCCTAGGCCCATAAGAAAAGGGTGAGTACTAGAAGATTGAAACTAGAACTATTGAGGTCTACTCCCAGCTGGCTGAAACCTACAAGGCCCTAATGCTGGAGACTTGCTGCTGACAGTCTTCCCCTTTGACGAACTCAGCTGGCTCCCCTCTCATGGAACACCTCTCATTGTGTGCATCCTCTCTACTACCTCATCATTCTTCTGAACCTCTAAGTACTTCAGTAGAGTAAAAAAAGTAATAGCATACTGAAGAGAAGGTCAGAGTGCCTCCTCTAAGCGTCTTGCTCAGGACTCCTCATCTAGGAAGAGATCTGGTGCAAAGTGTAAGAGATCCTTGAACTTGAACCCCAGTTCCCTCATTGAAAAACTCCCCTGCTAGAGGGAGAGTATCTCTTGCATCTTCTCATCCTTCATCGTGGAATAAAGGAATTCTACCTGAAACTCCTTCTCAAAGTCAGCCCACAAAACCTCAGTTTCCTTCTTCTCCCCAAGGTAAACCGTCCACCACTGATGCGCTGCTCTCCTCAACTGGATCACTTCTAAAGGAACCCATTACTTTGTCAGAGTCATATCAAGATGAAATAAATCACTAACTCCTCAATCCAACCCTCTATCTCCATGTCCGAGACGATGTCCTCGTACTTTCACAGAGTCTGCCGGTGGAAGGCACGAAGCATTTTATTCCACTGGTCATCTTATTCTTCTTGATTGGCCCTCCACTGATCAACTGGGTCAACCTTTTGGGCCTCGAATACTTGTACCACATAGGGGCGACGTTGGTTTTCCATAGCTGAAAAGTAAACAAGGAATTACTAAGCCTGAGTAGTGTGGAAAATTCTTTTAAATTTTGTTTTAACTCTTTATTTATTTTAAATTCCCAAAACACCCAAGACACACAAGAACACAAGTCATTATGATGCATGTACCTTTCCTAGGGTCTCTACCCTACAATCGGTGTAGCCTCACTTGGTCATTCAGTATGTCCAGATTCCTTGCATCAGATCATAGGGGCCCCTAAAATCTCGTGTCCTAGTTGGTCTTCCCTGGCCTATTTCACACACCAAGATTACCTAATACTATTTCCCTACCATCCCATGCAATCCTCATAGTGCCTAACTCTGAACCTCATCCTATCTCTCAACCTCACCTCTGATACCATTTTGTCATGACCTACCTTCTCCAATATGGGGGAAGGAACAACAAACTGCCAGACACTTCCTTCTTCAAGTTGAAGGAGAGATAATGACCCCTGAGTCCCACCTTCAATAGGACTTGGAGTGGCAACTAGAAACAAGGGTATAAAAGCTCACGTAATATGGAATGAATTACCCTTTCTATAGAAAAAGATTAGGAGATAAAACCGTAAATCCCAAACAACTCCAAATACCAAAATTAAAAGTAAGAAAAATAATTTTTCCCACATGCATGTTCAAAAGTAAAGCTAATACATGATACAACAAAACTCCAAAGTAAAGTACCAAAGGAAAAGAGACCAAGTAGAAACAACAACAAATCCCGATGCATGAGCTATTAAAGTACAACACGATCCTCAAAGTCCCCCTAGAAACCTGAAAATAGTGTACGTAGGGTGAGTATACAAGTATACCCAATAGGAAAAATCTCAATCCACCCATGCACAAGTGAGGGAACATAATAATGTCCCTGTGAGAAAACAATAGAACCTCAAGCACCTACCAAGTAATACTAACCATCCCAGCCTCACCAAGGCACACTCACCAAATAACACAAGTCAAGTGACGAAATATTATAAGCACAATGATAATTGGGTACCCCACACCGCTTTCCCACTGGTTAGCTGCTCATTCCTAGCAGCTAACGTCTTGATGATACCACTCTTCCCATATACAGTTCCACTTCCACAACCCACTCGCACACACCTATGCCTCAAACCATAGACAATCATACCCGCATACACTTGGGCCACAACCACCACACCACTTTCCTGAAGACACCTAGGCCTCATCCTGAAGACACTTGGGAAAAAAACCCAACCCACAACCACCTAGGCCCCTGATCCAAAACAAACATTTTCCTAAGGAATCTTGGGCTATGGTAAGCCACAATCTATTACAGCCTGCCCAGATACGCCTGAGTGGAAAGATCTGGAAGAGGGTGCAAGGAAGAAAATCGGCAACCAGCCATCCATTCTCCCACTGGGATGTTTGAAAAAACACCCTCCCCCATGAAATAGAGGTGTTCGGAACACAGTTCTCAACAAGGGTGGAGTTTATATAGAAATCAAAAGAAACTAAAATATATATATATAGGTAAGAAGACACTCAACCCAACCTATGGGTTTCCAAAGAAGCAACCAACCCACCAGCACCACTTTCACTACTTCCCTTATATGCACAACCACACAACATATAATGCCAAGGCATAATTCGACCCCCTTTTTATTCAACAACTTCCCATTTATTTATTCAAGGGATTCACTGTAACTTATTCCATCACTATCAGGAAACTACGAACCATATCCATATCAAAACAGCAAACCAAACCAAATTTACAATCCCACTGCACGACGTCGCTTCGTGACCATAGCACAACAAAAAGGATATTCAAATGCCTACAAGTTCATCCATTCCACAATCAATCAATCTCTTGGACTGAGATACCAACTCACCCCCCATACTGCCCCACATACAAATCCCATGGAAATTACTATTAACCCACAACCCCGTTGTACACTCATACCTCACACTTCTCACAGATTCCACTCCCCCACCCAACCTTATACCCACAATCATTCTCCCAATAGCATCACCACACAACTCACACAAGGTTTCAAAACTCCACAAAACACAGCAATCATTCACACCTATCAATAGGATGTGTATACATTCATATTTAACCAGAAAGGGTTCTTTAATTCCACTTAATTATAAGAGGGGTGATTAGACAATAGGGTTGATCCTTGGGAATTTATTTACTTAACCAAGTATACATGATTAAGCAGATTCCATGTTACATCCATTTATTCAACCATATCGATATAAAAGAACATTATTAGTGTGCAAGAAAAGACCACCAACAGCCATGATTTCTAGAAGTCATGTGGTCATAGCAACAACAAAAAAATAAAAGATAACAAATAAAAAAGGCGATCAACATCAAACCACTCTCTTCCCATTATTTTATTTACCCATGTTATATTTTTATAAAATTCAGTCCTTATCTATTTGTTGTTTTTAAGAAAGTTTTTCAGTCGTTCCTCACAAAGATTCATTATAATAACCACTCCGTATGATGCATAATTAAATAGAAGAAAAATAAATCCCTACTTGGATGATCAAGGATCAAAGTTCCTCCTTACACCGAGAACAGCGGGTCATGCTAGCAGCAGGGATGAACTCCAAGAAAACTGAGCTGGAGTGGATCTAGCATGGGCACACAACTCATCTAAGGAGGAAGGCTCTAAGCGCACCACAATAAATGAAAAGGAAGAAAGAAATAAGATATCTAAATTTATGAAAGGGTGTTATCCTAAAAATCAGGAAGATGATTTCAAAGTTCTTGAAAATTGGATCGTGGTTTGACCACCTATCCCAGTGGTTACAAGGCTAGTAGAATGTTACGAGATACAGGGAATTTAATAATTCCCCTTGAGACATCCCAAAACACTATTGTGAGTTGATAGGTTACCATATCATGGTGATAAAAACATAAGAGAGGTGAAACTGGAAAAAATGAGAAAAACTGGAAATGAGTCACTGATGGGTGTGTCACCAATGCTGAGCCACCAATGGGTGAGCTACCGACGTTGAGCCACCAATGTTGAGATACTAATGTTGAGCCATCGACACCTTGACCTATCGACACCTCGACCTACCGATGCCTCAACCTACTAATGCCTTGACCTATCAACACTTTGACCTACCAACAACTTGACCTACCGATGCCTCGACCTACCAAAATAATGACCTACCTACACCTCAACCTACCAACCTAATGACCAACCAACACTGACTCCCTCGACACACCAATGTTGATGCCCTCGGCACGCCTATGTTGATGCACTATCATGCCAATTCACTGTAATGTCGATGATCTGACATGCCAACCCACTAACATGTCGACACTCTGACATGCCGATGGAGAATTGGAAATTTTGAAAACTCTTGAATTGAGCCACTGTTTCCTCCCAAAACACCCTTAAACACTGGATTTTCACAAGGGAAGGGACTGAGGAAAATCTGGGTTATTACAACTTAATACCTAAAAATGGGTGTCTAAAACTATGAACTTGTGATTAGCCTTCAAAAAAACCAATCTCCCTGAATTTTTCACCACTTCACTAGATGTCCCAACCTCAATTGTAGTAATAGAAAATGTTTTTTCCACCTATTGTTACTTCTAATATTGATGATTTTTACCCTAAGTAAGTAACTTCATACACACATCAGTATAATTTCCCAATTCATTATGGATAAAAAAATATCACTTTTGACTAGATATATGTTATATCATTCTTGGATTGTTCATGACTCTTTTCTTTGTAGTCAAAAACCATATGACCAAACTTACCACATCAGTAACACTAAATATATCCTAGAAAACATTTACCAAAATGTATTTTACCACACTTGGAACATGTTTGGGGCTTACCTCTAGACATCTTAGTTGGTTTCTTCTCTATATACTACCACCTTAACCATTTTTTATTCCTGTCATCTCATGGAACATAAGTGTTAGTAAAATCCATCTCAAATTTCTTAGCTCAAAGAACAAATTTCTCTTAACTTTTAAATTCTAATACGGCCAAATATCTTCATAAACGTGGTTTCAATCCTAAGTAAAACCAATTAATTTTATTATCATGATCCTAGATAAAAGTTGGTATATACCTCTCTAATCTTGTAAAATTTGCTTCATATGAGGCCACTGAATCTTCATCCTTTTTCTTTAATTCCAAGAATTGTTTCTCCATCCTAAGAAAAACAATCTTAAAGAAATATTTCTCAAGGAAATGATTCTTGAATGTGTCTTATTCTCTATAATAAAGATCATATTTCTCTAAGGTATTATTAACCAAATACCACCATCAAGTATCTTCACCCTCAAATGATAATTTTCGAGGGTAACCTTTTTACATTCTGAACATCCCATGACTTCAAATATTTTCTCCAAGGAACCGATACATCCATTAGCTACCACTCGATCAGATGATCCATTGAATTATGGGGATTTCATTTCATGAATGTCTCTATAATCACCATGTTCCACTATAATAGATCTAGATTCTCCCTAGAATGGATACCACTACCATTTATTGCTTGTGTCAACTAATCTATCACTACAGAAAACTATTGTGATCCAATTATAACCATTTTAGGATGCTGATTTGGAAGGATATTTTTCTCTTGGCACCTTCCCACTATAGATTTCTTGTTTCTTCAACAGAAAAGCATTCTGAACAGACATAATTCAGATGAAGCAACATGGTAATATTAAAATTCTATATCATTTCAAATTAATCATAAAGAAAAATATTTAAAGGTAATTCTATTAATATTATCCTAACCTCTAAATTTATCTAAACCATCCTATGATTCCAACTATAAAGAATCAACCTTAAACATTGCATGTTCAAGTGAATTTGAACTAGAAATCACTTTCTTATATTCTAAAAGATCTTTTAGTTTTAGAGTTTTATAGAGATAGGTCATAATTGTTACATAAAAACACATAATTACAAAGTTGACACTTATTATTATCATCTAATTTTCCATAATCTAAAAAATTTTAAAAAATTATGATTTCTTTTAATTGAAAATCGGCATGAGTTTCAACTTGACTTATTACTTTATCTTACCCAACCTTAAACCCTATAAAAAAATTAAAACATGGGATGAGCACAAAAAGATTAGTAAGGGACATAAAAACATGAAAACTATTATTCCAGTTAAAAACATGGAAACCCAAGTAATGTTTAACTTTATCTTAAAATTTCTTTGATCGTATGAAATAAAACATTCCCACATGAAAAACACACACTTTTTTCTAAAATAAAACCTTTAAAAAGACATAGAAAGAAAATAATAACCCTTTTATGGAAACTTAGACCATTATATTCATAAAAACCTTTCAAATCCCATTAAATTGGAATTACCATATAGTTAAATTCCAATATAATCATTACTTAATGCATTGAAGAGCTATAATTTGGTTCACCCTTCGTATAAGCTATATCGGGATCACCCATGAGCTATAATGGGGCTCAACACGTTGTATAAGCTATATCAGGCTCACATATTCTTCATGAGCTATAATGGGGTTCAACCCTTCATATATGTTATATCATGCTCTCCTGTGAGCTATAATGGGGCTCAACCCATCGTATAATCTGTATCGGACACACCCTTTTTAAATATTATTATCAAGTACCATGTAATGAATAAAAAAATTATTCTTGTACTTTTTCATCATAAAACCCTTTTGAAAATATATTTTAAACCCATATAAAAAACCTTTTCATATATAAAAATATCCATTCATTTTTAAAAACTTGTTTTAAATCCCAAAATACCTAAAAATGGTAAAGAGGTTTTTTATTTAAAGAAAACAAGAAATATTGTAAAAAAAATTAGAAAAAAAATAATGTTCATGGTGGAAGGAAAAATATTTGTTGTTGTATGCACTGAAAAATAAAACATTCCTTTTATGGTTTGTAAAGAAAGTCAAACATTCCATACAAATATTACCTTATTGAAATTTTTTTGAAATAAATTCAAAATTTTCTGTTATAAAAATCTCATTTCCATAATAAAACCATTTTAAAAAACAAGAACATGGAAGAAAAAGAGATTTTGGTAGGAAAAATTTAAAAGGGTATTTGTTTTCAAAGAAAGTACCTTACCACTTTAACAACATTTGAATAGTAAGCCCCATGAAATAATAATATTAAAAAAACTTTTAAATATAATGATAAGAAATTAATTAATAATATAACATGTAAAAGGGGTTGTATATACACCTCATATAAGGTTATAGGTTCATAACCTTGAAATATGCCTCAATAAAAGAAAATTTAAATGAAGTCCCTTTCCTTGAGTCTGACTTATCATGTGTGTATTTATCATCCTGGATAATAAACTTATGTTAACTATTTACTTGATTGAGAACCTTTTTCAAGTTTATTATTCCTTTTATTTCAATTAATATCATATTATATACAATTAATTAATTATTTAATTTTATGTCAGGTATTTCGATGATATTTAGCTTATGTGTCGAAAATGACTTCGATAGGTTGAATATTAGTCCTACAAGTTATTTTTTTTTCCATTTTCCAAAGCTAGTTTATGGGTTCTTGATACCCAAGTGTTTACAACCACAAACTCAAATCAAAAGAAGCACAAAAGTAAGGATCAAAACAACAAATACTTACATATCATAATAACCATACTCCTCACCGCATCCCATGCATGATTCCTCTCCTCCAGTAGCAGTAGCCGATTCCCATTCTGGCGATCTCCAGTAGCTTTCACTTTGAACTTGACTCCTAAGCTGATCAAGCAGTGGTTGAATATTAGTCAAAGAGATAATTATTTAAATATCTCCAAAATAATAATCATGACATATTTATCATATTTATACATAAATTATACTTTTAAAACCAATCATGAAAAAAAAATTGTGTAAAATGAACTATGTTACGATCATGGAGATGGTAAGTCTTACGTACGCATGGGCAACGTTTCCATTTTTCGATGATAATTATGGAAAGAAGTTATACATTATTTTATCTTTATAAAATGATCATAATATAATATATATAATATAATTTATTTAAATGTACTTATATATATCATACATGTGATTTAGTGATGAAAAAAGAGTCACATCGCTTCACGAAGGCGGTAGTCCACACGTATGCCCGAACGATATTATCATTTTTCATTCTAAGAAATAAAACTGTATATTTTATTTTCAGAATGATAAATATGTCATGAATAACATAATTATGTCATTTATATCATATATATTCATTAAATTTATCCTTATTACCTTCCCTGTAAAGTGTTAATGAAAAACGAATCTCATCACTTCACGAGGCGGTAATCCACCATACACATGATTGATGTTATCGTATCCCCTATGGAATGGAAAGTAAGAAGGTATATATGATATCATAACTAAAAAATATAAATATGTTAATAATATCATATATATATATATATATTAAGTCCATCATTATATCAATCCTTTAGATGAGATGATGGAAAATGAATGACATCAGTTCGCAAGACGGTAGTCTGCCGTATAAGCAAGTGATGATTTCATATCTCATTTGATGGAAGAGGAGATGGATGTAGGTTATACCATTAACATAATAACATATCAATATATGGGACATATTGGTGTTATTATATAATAATAATTGAATAATATTTGAAGGAAGTGAAAGAAGAAATAAAATAAATACACTCAGTTAAGCATGATACCTCTTCTTTATAAAACATCCTTAGGTAAGCACTAAAAGGCTTCTTAGGATGGCTTTATGATCAAACTAAGGATTCTAGGATGTGTGTATGGAATTAAGGAATTTATTTGGGTAGGGATTGGAAAAGACCAAAATTTTAGAAGGTATAAAGAGGAGAGTATAGGGGTGTCCTTTTATAAGTGAGGTGAGTGGTATACTTGTAATTTTTTAAAAGAAAAATGTGTTCCCGCATTTTTTACATGAAACAAGACTCTAAAATGGATCATTATTAAGCCTTAAACATGATAAGATTGAAATACGGCTGGAAAATAGATTTTAGACAAGTTTTTAGGTCAATTTACCTCTTATCTTTTTATTTTAACCACTGGTGATGTAACACCCCAAGATTTTATAAAATAAAACTATGTTTGATAGTTTATTTGACACGCAATGCCGAGTTTAAAGGACCCGCGATATATATAACAGTTATGACCTAGGCAATAAATTGGCAGTTATGAATAGTATTAACTAATTTATGAAATATATATATTTATATATAAATTTCCTACTCAATATAAATTATTGATGAATATTTAGTAAATAATCAATCAATTTTTAGTAAAGTGATTTTATTCTTCAAAAATTATTTTTATTATTTTTTATGAAAAATATTATAGTTAATTTTTAAAACATTTAGAAAATATATTTGATAAAATTAACTTTATTTTTTAAATTTAAATATCCAATTTTACTTTGGGTAAAATTTTGGGATTTTTTGGAAAATATTGATTTTTCAGTGAATAGTGAAAAATACAAATTTTTCTAAACAAGTATTATTTTCAATAAGTTATGAAATTTAAAAGTACCATTATGTTTATAATATGGTTTCAAGTAACATAAGTATTATTTAGTTACATTTAATCCACTTATTTTAATTTTAATCAAATTCATATTGTATTTTAGTATAAGTTTATCTTTGGGTTTAAAAACAGTATTTTTCTGAAAATTGTTTTAATGTGCATAATGTTTATCCTTTTTAATTAATTAAAAAAATAATTAGGAATTATTTAAATGAAATATATATATTATATATCAATAAATTTTAATTGATATTTATACAATGATTATTATTAGTCATAGAGTTAATATAAAATCATCGTTTTCTAAAAAAATGCACTTCTTAAAAACCCGTTTTTCATTACATATATGGGTTTTTTTAAATTAAATTTTACCACTTATATTAATTTAATTTGGTAAAATGGATTAAATATTTTGAATAATCATAATTTATATTATCTAATAAGTTCAACTTGTTTTTTTACCATAATGAATAGGGAGGACAGTAAAAATTAATTACCACGGTTAAGGAAAAAATTGATTTACTTGGGGTTAAACTAAAAATATAAGAGTAAAAATGACCTAGAAACTTGACTAAAATTAATTTTATGGAAATATTTTGACTTTAAAATGTATAATTCTCAATAATATTCCATTTTGGATCCTTTGGGAATGTGAAAAAAGTGGATACACCTTTTTCTTTTCAAAAATTATAAGTGTGTAACTCACCTCACTTATAAAAGGTCACCCCCTATCCTCTCGTTATCACACCTATAAAGCCTTTTTGTTTGAAAAATATATTCAGAAATAACTTTTAAAATTACCTCTACTCATCATATAAGACTTTTTTTTTGTCATAAATCCATTCTAGGAATACTTTAGGTATAATACTAAAGAGGTGGTCCAAGAAGAGATAAAATTCATAACTATGTGTTTTTGTTTTATTTATTCTTGAACCACCTTAAAATATTCTTAAAATATGCTCATATAATAACACATGAATATACTATACAATTATATGTTATTATTTTAATTTCATAACCTAAATCTATATCTTTTTCTATCAAATGGGATACGAAATCATCAATCCTGTGTACGGTGGACTACCGCCTCACAAACCGATGTCATTTTTTCCATCATTTCCTATAATGGATTGATATAATGATATATTTAAAGTATATATGTAATATTTATAACATATTTATAATTATGGAGTTGTGATAAAACATATACCATCTTACATTCCATTCTGTTGGGGATACAATAATGTCGCTTGTGTGTACGAAAAAATACCATCTCATGAAGTGATGTGATTTGTTTTTCACTAACGCATTAAATGGAAGGAAATAAGGATAAAGATAAAAACAATGTATGGGATATAAATGAAATAAAAATTATATTAGTGACATATTTATCATTCTTGAAATATAATATTTATCATTTAATTTCTTATACTGAAAAATGATAACTACGGTCATGTACGTGTGGACTACCACCTCCACGAAGAGATGTGATTCATTTTTCATCACCACAACACAATAATGATATATATAAGTATATTTAAATAAATAATATTGTTTTTATGATATTATTATCATTATATAAAGATAAAATATTACATAACTTCTTTTCATAATGATCATTGAAAAATGGAAATGTTACTCATGCGTACATACGACCTACTATCTTCATGATCGTAACATAGTTCATTTTTCAAAACCATTTTTCACAATAGGTTTTAAAAGTATAATTAATGAATCAATATTATAATTATGTCATGATTATTATTATGGATATATTGAAGTAATTACCACTTTGACCATGGTCATTACAATGAAGTCATTTTGAAACAATGAATTGATGGTCCTCAAAACACCCAACGTGGAATTAACTGATTAATTATTTGAATATTTAATTAAAAATAAATAAAAAATGGTTTAAGTATAATGTATTAAACATAAAAATGGTTCTTAAGAAATCAAATAATTGATTTAATCTTATTATACAGAATTTAAAGGACCTAAAAGGAAAGTCTGGGCTCGAGGTAAGGGATTTCCATCTCACTTTTAACTTCTATGAGACACATGTCATATTCAATGTTACCAAAGTGGTAAGGGTTTTATGATACAATCTCATCATTTATCATGATTGTTTATGATTATATTTTCAATGATTAAATCTTATGATCTATAACTCAAGAAACCCATGACTTTTCTTTACCTTTGGTTCTATCATTATAATACATGTTTTCCCTTAATTTTCCTCACTTTGTGTGCACAAGAGTTCAAAATAATGTTTTTATGAAAAATAGTCTTTATTTATCTCTTCGGTCAAAAACTCTTTTTATTCCAAAACCAAGTTTTTTAAAAAAAAATCAAAAAAAAATTAAAATTCTAAAAATGATTTATTAAATAAGTTTTTACTCATTTTTTACTTTTAAAAAAAATTTAAATGAGTCTTATTTGCATTATCCAAAGAGTTCTCGCTTATATTTTACTAGAAATGTGGAAGGAATACTTATTCAAACATTCACAACATGAATAGAATTTCTTATCATCATAACCATTATATTCTTTGAATATTCCTTCATAAGTTTTCAAGTTTATTTTCAAAGAAAATGATTTGAAAGATGTTTTATGTTTTAAAAAGTGATTTTTAAAATGGAAAGTATATTTTCCTCAAGAAATTTTTTAAATGAGTTTTCAATGTTCCTTTACATGTTTCCAAGTTTTTTCAAATAAAAGGATTTTCACAATATTTGTGTGAATTCTTAAGTTTAAAAAAATGATTTTCCAAATTAAAAGGTTATTTTTCTAAAAATGGATTTAATTAACTTTTAATGGTATTTTCATTCATCAATTTCAAAGACCCTTGTTGTTACTTATGCTTGAATTGGTATATTTTGTAATGATATTATCCACATTCTTTCTCTATATGGATTAAGATTGTTTCAAAGATATTTTTGTGAAACCCATTTCTTTTCCACTGGTTAATCATGTTTCAAATGTATTTTTATAGAATTCATTTAGTTTCCATGGTTTAATCATGTTTCAAAGAGATTTTTATGGAACTAGTTTCTTTTCCATGGGTTAATCACAGATATTAACATGAAACCCATTTCTTTTCCATGGGTAAATCAAGTTATAAAAGGAATAATTATTGTTTCTATGAGTTTTATGATGAAATTAACACTTTATGTACTTTATTTATGGTTCTTTAACATTATTATATGATGGGTATTCCCAGATAGTATAGGGTGATCCCAATATAGCTTATATGATAGATGTTCCTAGATAGAGTCGGGTGAGCCTGATATAGCTTATATGATGGGTGCACCAAGATAGCGCTCCAATGCATTGGGTAATGATTATGTTCTCTGGAGAATTATATTGGAAGTTCATTGTATACTTATTCTAATTATAAGGGTTTGGTAAGGGTTCTATGATGATGATTTTTCAAGGTACCAATACATTTTATCTATGCTTTCCATGGGTTTATAATGTTTCATTTGATCAAGATTGATGTTACATGGCCCATGATTATTGATTCTTATGAATTTTTCCTCTTCTAACCTTATTCTATGTTTCATGATTAATGATTCATGTATTGATGTCTATGAGTTATTTTATGATTCGCTCATGAACTTTTAATATGTCGTCATACTCTTATGAACTTCTTTTTCTCATTGATGACAATCAATTATTAATTCTTATGTTTACCCTTACCGAGTATTTGAGCTCACCCTTAGTATGTTTCCTTTTCACCAGGTTATCAAGAATAATGTTGAAAAAATTATGTTTTGAATGATCTCATATAGATAACGATGATGACTTAATGTGAAATAAGAAAAGTCATCTTAAGTGGGAGAAATGATTATCTATAGACACGGGTATTGTTTATATAGTAGTTTTCTCTAATTATCTAAAAATATAAACCTAAAAGGTCCTTGAGAATATAAGTGATCCAATTTTCCCATTTGATATTGTAAGTTTTGGATGGAAAAAATTGAGTAACCTTCATCGATTTTAAATCCTAAAATGTAATTTTTATGATTTCAATATTGGATCTGAGAGTGAGAGTTTGGGGTTGTTATATTTAGTATCAGATAAAAGGTTTAGATAACTTTAAAGATTATAAATTTTTCATGTGAGGCTATCTTAAGAGTTATGGATACCATCATATGTCTATAAGATTAATTATGATCATAAGTTCAAAGTCTTAGACACCCCTTTTAGTTTTTAAACGATGAGATCTTAAAGTGATTAATGACGCTATATGAGATGTTTTATTGGGTTGAAGTATATATAATGCATCGATTTAATGTGAAGTATTCCTTTAAATTTTTTATACATATGTTTTAAGGTATTGAAAACCTTTAGGGTTTATATGATCTTGGATATTGATATAATTATGGGAACACAAGTTTTATTGTATAGATAACCATGAGATTGAAAAGTGATTTGATGACTATGTAACAAATGTTATTTCAAAAAAATCACCATATTTTTTTCTCATAAGATGAAAGTTATGAGATAACCGTTGAGGTTAAAACACTCTTTAATTTTCAGGTTACTAAGGTTATTTGGGTTATAGGGTTATGGAATGATTTAGTTTCAAATTTGGGCATTACTATTGAATTTTGAAGATTAATCTATCATGTAAAGGTTTATTTATTGTGTGAATTATCTTACCATGTTCTAACCATTTTCATTTTGGTTAATGTATAAAGATAGGAGGAATAGATTTTTATCCCTTTTATGTTTATGTGGTCTCTAAAAGTTTATTTTAGTGATTCAAGCATGAAAAATTCATCTTGAATACTCATTGTTTTCCAAAAAGGATGAGATTGTGGTGGAAATTAACAAAATTGTGAAATTTTACTCATTAAGTGGGTATATTTCTTTATTATCTTAGTCTAAATGGGAAACAATTCCTAAAATCTTGGAAAATGATCTCGAAACAAAAAAAATCCAATTTCAATCATTTCTGATGATATCAATGACCTCTTTCATAACTATTTGGTTTATTCTTTTGTGGTTGTTAACTTTATTTTGATCATTCACTTTCACGTTATCAATGCTATTTTCCACTCAATATCATTATTTGGGTATTATATTTTTATCTCATGTCCAAATATTCATTTCAAACCTATGTTCTCCTATTTCAAAACCTAGTATGTGTTCTTTTAGAAGACCTTTATATATCATTTTATCTCTTATCAAGAGGATGTTTTATTAACCCTTTTTACAATGTGGGTTTCCAAAAAAAAGGTATTTTCAAATATCCAATTTTTATTAATGATAAAAAGTTCAAATTATGAGATTGAAATTTAATAATGTGGGGAGGATATAACACCTAAATATTTTAGAAAATAAAACTATGTTCAATATCATATTTGACATGAAATACCGAGCATAAACGATCCGGGATATATATAATAGTTAAGACCTAAACGTTAAATTGGAGGGTATGAAAAGTATTAAATACTTTATGAAATATATATATATATATATATATATATATATTTCCTACTCAATATAAATTATTGATAAATTTTTAGTAAATAATCAATCAGTTTTTAGTAAAGTAATTTTATTCTTCAAAAATATGTTTTCTTTAAAAATATGTTTTCTTTAAAAATGGTTTTATTTTCTTTCAAAAAAAAATTTATTATTAATTTTTTGAACTTTTAAAAATTTTATTTTATAAAGTAAACTTGATTTTTGAAATCATAATATCATCATTTTCTTTATGTGAAATTTTTGGGATTTTTGAGAAAATATTGATTTTTTGTGAATGGTGAAAAATACCAATTTTCTAAAAATATCATTTAATTTCAATAAATTAAGAAATTTAAAATTACCATTATTTTTTTAATATGATTTAAACTAAAATAAGTATTATTTTTTAAAATTTAATCCACTTAATTTATTTTAATTCTACTTTATATCATATTCTAGTATAAGTTTTTCTTTGGGATTAAAAATGAGATTTTTTTTAAAAAAATTGTTTTAAAGTGCATAGTGTTTCTCCTTTTTAATTAATTAAAAACCCCTAATGAGGAATGATTTGAATGAAATTTGTAGATTATACATTAAAAAATATTAATTTAGATTCATATAATGGCTGTTATTATTATTCATAGAGTTAATATAAAATCTTCTTTTGCTTGAAAAATACTCTTCTTGAAAACCCTCTTTTTCATCACATCTACGGGTTTTATTTTAAATTAAATTTTACCAATTTTGTTAATTAAATTTGGAAAAATGTATTCCATAATTGTAATACTAATAATTTATATTATCAACTAATTTCAATTTAATTTTTGACTATACTGAATAGTGAAAATAGTAAAAATTAATTATCACGATTAAGGTAAAAATGGATTTGCATAGGGTTAAACTAAAAAGATAAGAAAAAAATGACATAAACACTTGTCTAAAATATATTTTTCTGGACATATTTCTACCTGATCATTTCTAATTCTTGATAATAGTCCATTTTAGAGACCTTTTCCTTGTGAAAAATGTGGGTGCACCTTTTTCTTTTCCAAAATTACAATTGTGTCACTCACATCACTTATAAAAAATCACCCACTCTCCTCTCCTATGCACACCTAAAAACCATTTTTTTATTCCCTACTCAAATAGCTTCCCAACTTCTCTGAAATCATCCTATAATCCTTGGTTTTTTCATAAATTTATTCTAGGAATACTTTAGGAATAATCCTAAAGAGGTGGTCCAGGGAGAGGTAAAATTCCTAACTATGTGTTTTTGTTTTATTTCTTCTTCCACCTCCTTGAAATATTCTTAAAATATGCTCATATAATATGTACTTATATGTTATTATATTAATATAATAACCCCAATCCATCTCTTCTTATATGAAATGGGATATGAAATCATCATTTGTGTGTATAGTGGCGGTCTTTCGTATACACGAATGATGATTTGGTATCCCATTTGATGAAAGAGGAGATGGATTCTAGTTATACCATTAACACAATAACATATAATTATATAGGACAAACTTTTGTTATTATATAATCATAATTGAAAAATATTTGAATGGGGATGAGGAAGAAATATAATAAAGATTCTTGTTTAGGCAGGATACCTCTTCTTCAGACAACCTACTTAGGTAAGAAGAAAAAGGATTATTAGGATAGATTTATGATCAAATAAAGGATTCTATGATGTGGTAAGGAAATAATATAATTTATTTGGGTAGTTATTTTCCTCAAAAAAGGTTTTAAAGGAGCGAATAGGAGAGGAGAAGCATTGAATTTTTCTAAGTGAGGTGAGTGGGACACTTGTGATTTTTTTAAAAAAAAATTGTACCCACATTTTTTCACATGACAAAAGCCTCTAAAATGGACCATTATAGAGACCAATACACGATAAGGTCCAAATATGGTCATAAAATATATTTTAGAAAAAAATTTAGGACATTTTAACCCTTATCGTTTTAGTTTTACCCACTCGTAAAACCATTTTCACCTTAACAGGGGTAATTAATTTTTACTATTTTTACTATTCATTATGGTCAATAATTAAGTGGAACTTATTAGAAAATATAGATTATTATTATTATAAAAATTTAATTCATTTTACCAAATTCAATCCATTAAAGTTTAAAATTTTAGTTTAAAATTAAACATGTGAATGCGACAAAAAACAGTTTTCAATAATTCTATTTTTCAATCAAAAGATGATTTTATAATAACTCTATGACTAATAAAAATTATTTTATGAATATAAATTAATATTTATTGATATATAATATATAAATTTAATTTAAAACATTCCTCATTATGGATTATTTTAATTAATTAAAATGGAGAAACGTTATGCACTTTAAAATAGTTTTCAGAAGAAAAAAACCCATTTTTAAACACAAAAATAAATTTATACTAAAATACAATATAAAGATGATTAAAAAGTAATTAATTGGATTAGATATAGATAAATAATACTTATGTTACTTTGAATCATATTCTAAACATAATGGAACTTTTAAATTACTTAATCTATTGAAAATAAATGATTTTTTTATAGAAATCGGTATGTTTCACTATTAATTGAAAAATAAATATTTTTCCAAAAAATACCAAAATTTAACCCTAAGTAAATTTTTAAATGATGATTTAAAAAATAAAGTTCATTTTACAAAATTAATTTTCTAAAATTTCTGAATATTAATTATAATATTCCCTTATAAAAAGCAGTAAAAATAATTTTTGAAGAAAACTTATATTTGAAGAATAAAATTACTTTCCTAAAAACTGATTTATTATTTAGTAAGAATTTATAAATAATTTATATTGAGTAAAAAATTTATATATATATATATATATATATATCATAAGGGATTCAATACTATTTATACCAATCAATTTAAGAGCTAGGTTATAACGGTTGTATATTTCGCATATTGTTTAAGCTCGATACTGTATGCCAAACACGCTACTGAAAATAGTTTTCTTTTCTAAAATATTGAGGTGTTACATCCAACCCTTAATAAATTTCATCCTCTTAATTTGAAATTTATATCATTAATAAAAGCTTGGATATTTTAAAATACCTTTGTTGGAAACGCACATCGTAAAAATGTTCAATAAAACTTCCTCTTGATAAGAGAGAAAAAAAGGTATGATGGTTATCTAGAATAACGCATAACTAAGTTTATAAGTATTGGAACATGGGTGGGAAGTGAATATTTTGAAATTTAAGAAAATAATAATTCCCAAATAATTATAGAGAGTGATAGAGGTCATTTATCATAATAAAGTGAATGATCAATAGAAAGTTAAGGAGCTGAAAACCATAAATATGTGATGAGTTAAAAAGATCATTTGATTCATCGTAAATAAACATAATAGGATAAAATTTTCATTTTAAATATATTTTTCTTATATTTGGGGAATTAATTTACTTTTAATACTAAAATAATAAGGAAATATACTTTTCTAGTATAATTTACATAATTAATCATTTTCCACCATACTGTCATCTTTTGTCCAACAATGAGTATCCAAGATGAATTTTTCATGCCTCAATCGTTAAAATAAACAAGTAATGAATCAAATAATCCCCAAAAGGATAACCTGATATTCCTCATATCTTTGTAAATGAATCATAACCAAAATGATTAGTATAAGGTATGATTTTTTCCAAAATTATAATGATCCTCTATCGAAACAACATTAATCACTTAATCATCAAATCACCTTTCAATCTCATGGTTATCTATATAATAAAACATATATTTCAAAAATAAAAGTTAACATTATCTTCCAAACCATTTAAATTAAAATGACAATTTCATATTAACCATGACATCACATAGCCCAGTGGTAGGCATTGCACCATTATCTCCCTTTTCCTGTGGGTTCAAGCCCTGCAGCCTTACCGGTAGCAACGGGTTGTCACTCGGCCTTCGAGCTATCCTTTTTCATAAAATTTTATCCTTATAAAATTCTTATAAATATGATGAACATCCTTAAAAATAACCTTAATAATTAAATATCATATAAACACAAAAGGTTATCAATATCTTAAAACTCGTGTCCAAAAAAAGTAAAGTTGTACTTTAAGTTAAACCAAATCATTACATATACAAAAAATCAACAAAATCTCTACCAAAATGTAATTAATCAGTTTAAGATATCATAACTTAAAACATCAAAATGGTTGTCTAAAACTATGAACTTGTGATTAACCTTTGAAAAAATTAATCTCCCTAGAGTTTTCACCACTTCACTAGATGTCTCAACCTCAATTGTAGTAGTAGAAAATGATTTTTCCACCCCTTTTTACTTCTAATGTTGATGATTTTTACCCTAAGTAAGTAACTATGGACACACATTAGCATAATTTCCTAATCCATTATTGCTAAAATATCTCATTATTGACTAGATATATGTTATCTTATTCTTGGATTGTTTAGTACTCTTTTATTTGCAATCATGGACCCTATAACCAAACTTACCAGACCAATAACACTTTACATATCCTGGAAAACATTCACCAAAATGTATTTTACTACACTTGGAGCATGTTTGTGGCTTACCACCAGACTTCGTAGTTGGTTTCTTCTCTATATCATTCCACCTTGAACATTTATTATTCTTGCCATCTCATAGAGAATAAGTGTCAGTAAACTTCATCTCAACTTTCTTAGTTTAACGAACAACTTTCTCATAACTTTTAAATTCTCATGCGGTCAAAGTTGTTCATAAAATTAGTTTCAATCCGGAGTGAAACTGGTTAATTTTATGATCATGATCTTGGATAAAATCTGGTATATACCAATACAATCTTGTAAATTTTTCTTCATATGAAGCTATGTAATCTTCATCCTTTTTCTCTAATTCCAAGAATTGTTTCTCCATCCAAATAAGAATAATATTAGGGAAATATTTCTTGAGGAAAATATTCTTGAATTTGTCTTATTCCATAGCATCAAGATCATATTTCTCTCAGGTATTCTTAACCAAATAGCACCATTGATCAGTTTCACCTTCAAAATGATAAATTTCAAGGGTAACCTTTTGACGTTCCAAATATCCCATGACTTCAAATATTTTCTCTAAGGAACTAATCCATCCATTGGATACCACTGGATCAGATGATCCACAGAATGATGGGGATGTCATCTCATGAAATGCTCTACAATTGTCATGTTTCACTATATTAGATATGGATGCTCCCTAACATGGATACCACCACCATATATTTCTTATTTAAATTGATCCTTCACTACAAAAAAAACTCTTTTTCTTCAATTATAACCATATTAGAAAGCTGATTTGGAAGGATATTTTCCTCTTTGCGCCTTCCCGCTACAACTTTCTTGTTTACTTAGTGGAAAAACATTCTGAATAGACATATTTTAGATGAATCGACATGGTAATATTAAAATTCTATATCATTTCAACTTAATAATAAAGTAAAATCTTTCAATGGAGTGCTATTAAAAAAATATTACATTCCTTTTTTGGTTTGTAAAGAAAGTCAAACATTCCATAAAAATATTCCCTTATTGAAAGACATTGAACGAAATAAAAAAATTTCTATTATAAAACTCTAATTTCAATAAAAAATTTAAAAATATAGAAATGGAAGAAAATGAGAGTTTGAAAGGAAAACTTTAAAGATTCTTTTTTTAAGAAATTCTCTTACTACTTTAACAACATTTGAATCGTAAGCCCCATGAAACAATAACATTAAAAAAACTTTTAAATATCATGAGAATAAAGTAATTAATTATATAAAATATCAAAAGGGATTTATATACACCTCATAGAATGATATAGATGTATAACATCAAAATATGCCTCAATAGGAGAAAATTGAGACAAAGTCCCTTCCCTTGAGTCTGACTTGTCACGTGTGTCTTTATCTTTTTGAATAATAAACTTATGTTAATTATTTATTTTCTTTAGAACCTTTTTTAAGTTTATTATTCCTTTTGATTCAATTAATACCATGTTATATACAAATAATTATTTTTATTTACATCAGTTGTTTTGATGATATTTGGCTTATTGTTAAAAATGGATTCAGTAGGTTGACTATTGGTCAAAGAGGTCATTATTTCAACATATCCAGAATAATAATCTTGAAATATTTATCATATTTATACATGAATTATACTTTTAAAACCAATCATGAAAAATGGTTACGGAAAATGAACTATGTTACGATCATGGAGATTATGGTCGTACGTGCGCATGGGTAACATTTCCATTTTTCAATGATCGTTATGCAAAAAAGGAATGCATTATTTTATCTTTCTAGAATGAAAATAATATCATATATACCATATTAGTTCTTTAAATATGCTTATATATATCATAAATGTGATTTAGTGATGAAAAAAAGAGTTACATCGCTTTATGGAGATGATAGTCCCCGCGTACGCACGAACGACATTATCTTTTCATTCTAAGAAAGAAAACGATATATTTTCTCTTTAGAATGATAAAGATGTTATGAATATAATAATTATGTTATTAATATCATATATATTCATTAACATTATATTTATTACCTTCCATGTGAAACGTTAGTGAAAAACGAATCACATCACTTCATGAGGCGGTAATCCGCCATACAGACAATCAATGTTATCGTATGCCCCATATAATGGAAATTAAGAATGTATATATGATATCATAACTAAAAATATATAAATATGTTAATAATATCATATATATATATATATTCATACATCAATATATCAAGCCTTGAGAGGCAGTTATGGAAAATGAATGACATTGGTACGCGAGACGGTAGTCCGTCGTACACACAAGTGATGATTTCATATCCCATTTGATAGAAGGGAAGATGGATTTAGGTTATACTATTAACATAATAACATATTAGTATATGGGGATATTGTTATTATTATATAATCATAATTGAATAATATTTTAAGGTGGTGGAACAAGAAATAAAATAGGTACACTCGATTAAGCATGATACCTCTTCTTCAGACAATACTGTTAGGTAAACACTAAAAGACTTCTTAGGATGGATTTATGATCAAACCAAGGATTCTAGGATGTATAGGGATAAGTAAAGTATTTATTTGGTCAGGGATTGGCTAAACCAAAAGGATTTTAATTTGTAAAAAGGATAGGAGAGGGGTGGCCTTTTATAAGTGATCAGAGTGGCACACTTGTCATTTTTGAAAAGAAAAATGAGTTCCCACATTTTTCACATGAAACAAGGCTCTAAAATGGATCATTCTTGAGACTTAGACATGATAAGGTAGAAATATGACTAGAAAATATATTTTAAACAAGTTTTTAGGTAATTTCAATCCTTTTATTTTTATTTTAACCATCGATGATGTAAAACACCAAGATTTTAGAAAATAAAACTATGTTCGATAACATATTCGACACGCACCGCCGAGCTTAAATGACCTGCGATATATATAAAATTTATAACTTTTCCATTAAATTAGAAGGTATGAATAGTATTAAAAACTTTATGAAATATATCTATATGTATATTTCCTACTTAATATGAATTATTGATAAATTTTTAGTAAATAATTAATCAATTTTTATTAATGTGATCATATTCTTCGAAAATATGTTTTCTTCAAAAATGGTTTTTATTGTTTTTCATGAAAAAAAATATTATAAGTAATTTTTAGAATGTTTAGAAATTTTATTTGATAAAATGAACTTTATTTTTTAAATTTAAATATCAAAATTTACTTTGGGTGAAATTTTGCGATTTTTTGGAAAATATTGATTTTCAATGAATAGTGAAAATACTAATTTTTCTAAAAACATCTTATTTTCAATAACTTATGAAATTTAAGTCCCATTATGTTTATAATATAATTTAAAGTAACATAAGTATTATTTAGTTACATTTAATCCTATTAATTTATTTTGAATCAAATTCATATTGGATTTTAGTAAAAGTTTGTTTCAGGGTTTAAAAACGGGATTTTTATGAAAATTGTTTTAAAGTGCATAATGTTTATCCTTTTTAATTAATTAAAAAACACATAATTAGGAAATATTTAAATAAAATTTATAGATTATATACAAATAAATATTAATTTATATTCATACAATGATTATTATTAGTCATATAGTTAATAAAAAATCATCTTTTTCTCAAAAAATACACTTCTTGAAACCCCACTTTTTCATAACATATATAGGTTTTGTTTTAAATTAAATTTTATCAATTCTATGAATTGAATTTGGTAAAATAGATTACTTATTTGTAATCATCATAATTTATAATATCTAGTAGGTTCAATGTAATTTTTGACCATAATGAATAGGGAGGATGGTAAGAATTAATTATCACAATTAAGGAAAAAATTGATTTGTCGAGAGTTAAACTAAAAAGATACTGGTCAAAATGACCTAAAAACTTGTCTAAAATTTATTTATGGAAATATTTAGACTTTAATATGACTAAGTCTTGATAATGGTTTATTTTGGAGCATTGTGTCATTTAAAAAAATGGGAACACCTTTTTCTTTTCAAAAATTATAAGTATGCCACTCACCTCCCTCATAAAAGGTCATCCCCTCTCCTCTCCTCTTCACACATTCAAATCCCTTTGGTTTCACCAATACATGCCCAAATAAATTATGAAATTAACTCCATTTATCTTAAAATCCTTGGTTTTGTTAGAAATTCATTCTAGGAATACTTTAGGTATAATCCTAAAGAGGTGGTCCAAAAAGAGTTAAAATTCATAACTATGTGTTTTTGTTTTATTTTTTCATCCACCGCCTACAAATCTTCTTCAAATATTCAAATATAATAAAAAAAATTTCCTATATACTGATATGTTGTTATTTTAATTTCATAACCTAAATCTATATCTTCTTCCATCAAATGGTATATGAAATCATCATTTATGTGCACAGTGGACTACCGCCTCACAAACTGGTGTCATTTTTTCTCCATCATTGTCTTTCATGGATTGATATAATGATGGATTTAAAGTATATATGTGATATTTATAACATATTTAAAATTATGTTGTTATGATAACACATATTCCTTCTTAAATTTCATTCTGTTAGGGATACGATAACGTTGCTCATGTGTATGACAAACTACCGCCTCATGAAGCGATGTGATTCATTTTTCACTAACACTTTACATGGAATGTAATAAGGATAAAGTTATTAAATATATGTGATATAAATTAAACACTACAAAAAATTTGATATTTAGTGGCATAAAATTATAAGGGGTTATTCTAAACCCCCTCTAAATAAAAATTAGAAGAGGTTAATAATAACCCCTTCTAATTTGAGGTGGTTTTGATGGAAAAATAAAACAAACAATATTAACTCCCAACCCCATTTTCTTTAGACCCACACCCTCTCCCATTTTCAGTACTATTTCCCTGCCCCCACACCTGTGATAACCCCTCACCCCTCCACTCCCTTCTTCCTTATATCACCCCCACCCCCACTCGCCGCGATAACCCCTCCACTCCCCTCTTCCCGGTATCGCCCCGCCCCCCACCCACCGGGATAACCCCTCTGCTCCCCTCTTCCCTCTTCTATGATAAACCCTCACCCCTCTGTCGTGATAACCCCTCTATCGCGATAACCCCTCCATCATGATAATCCCTCACCCCTCCATCATGATAACCCCTCTGTCATGATAACCCCTCACCCCTCCTCTCCCTTCTTCCCTCCACCGCGATAACCCCTCACCCCTCTGCTGTGATAACCCCTCACCCCTCTGCTTCCCTCTTCTACCCTGCCCCCCACCCGCGATAACCCCCCCCCCCCCCCCCCGATAACCCCTCTTCCTTGTATCGCCCCACCCCATCCCTGATAACCCTATTTCCCCTCTACTATCACCCCCTCCCAGCGCTCCCCTCTCCTGCATCAGTTGGAATCGCCCCACTCCTTACCCCGTTCAAAGGATTCCCCTGCTCCTAGCGCTCCCCTCCCTTCTCCACTCCCTCTCAGATGTCCCTAACTCCTGTTGAGATAGAGCACCCCCCTCATGAGCACGGAGGCTCCCCCTCCCCCTACTTTGGATATCAAGGATACTAATTCTATACCTAATCTACAGTCAACATCAGAGAGGTAAATGGACTGCTCAATTTTGATCTTAGTTTCTTTAGATTGATTAAGAAAATTAATGTTAAATTTTGTTTCCTAGAGTCTCATCACTGATTTTATTCTGTTAATTTCAATCTTTGGAACCACTATGTATTTTTGGAACCACTACTTATTTATAAAAATATATCTATTCACTTTGATACCCATGCATAATCACTGTAATTTTATTTGTATCTGAATTATCTGGTATTTAGATTATGTTACTATTAACTGCCTATAAGACATATTAGTTATAATAAGTTTCACTTCTTTAAGCGGTTTTATTTTGAAATTCAAGTGCATTGTTTCTTTAAAAACTGAACAAACATTGTTTATTTTTCCAACCATTTGTCATAACTGATAAAGTTTATGAGCAGTTTTCAATAAGAAATTCCAAACTATCCTAAAGTATGTGTTTTATTGTCAAACACACTTCTCATGTTTTTTTCTATAATTATTAAAATGAAAAGATATTTTTTTTTTATATTTTTTAATGAAAAAACTAAACTTTAAAAAAAGTAATTTTTAATTTTCTTAAATAGAAAATTCCTTTACATTTTATATTTTTTAATGAAAGTATTTTATAAAGAAATTTTATTTAGATTTTTTCTATTGTATAAAATTTATTTAGATCATTATTATTTTTTCCTATGTATATTTGAACATATTTAATTGATATATTCTATTTCAATTAATTCAGTATAAATGGATAAATCATGGATTTCCTGGTCAAGAAAAACTGATGAGTATAAGGAAGGATTAAATAAATTTCTCAATTTTGTGTTTGAGCATCAATCTGTCGAGGGAAGAATAATATGTCCTTGTTGTAACTGTAAATTTAAGAAATGGTTGACCAAAGTTAAAGAATATTCCTATTTGAGTCAAAAACAATTTCTGATTGAATGCACCTAGTGGGTATGGCATGGAGAATTTAATGATGTTGAAATACCGTCTAATAGAGCACAAGAGAATGAGACTTCTCCCCATAATATTGATCCTATAGATCCTGTAGAGGAAATGGTCAATGATGAATTTGTTCTTGATAATATGCTTGGTGAAAATGAAGGAGACTCATCTATTGGTGTAAACATGGTTGAAACTTCTATAGAATTTTCTAAGTTATTGAATGATGGGAATCAAGAATTATATTAAGGCTATAAAAAGTACTCCAAATTGTCTTTTATAATAACATTGTACCACAACAAGTGTTTATGTGTAATGACTGATAAGGAAATAACAATGATTTTGGATTTGTTAAGAGATGCTTTTGAATATTCCAAAATCCCCAAATCTTTTTATGAGGAAAAGAAAATCATCAATAAACTTGGGATTAATTATATTAATATACATGCTTGTCCGAATGACTGCATGTTGTATTGGGGGGGTGATGAGGAAAAATAAATATGTAAAAAATATAAAACATCTAGGTGGAAGGAAAAAGTTGTTGGAAAAAAAGTAGAAAAAGTTTGTCATTATTTCCCACTTAAATAAACATTTCAACGACTGTTTATGTCTAGTAAAACTGCCAAGCATATGCGTTGGCAAGAAAGTAAAAAATTTAATGATGAACTGGTGAGGCATCCTAGAGATTCTAAATAATGGAAGAAAATTAATGTCACACATTCTCAATTTGATTTAGATCCTTGAAATGCTTGCTTGGGTCTTGCAGCTGATGGTTTTAATACTTTTGGGAGCATAAGTTCAAGTTATAGTATTTGGCCTATAATATTGATACCATATAATCTACCCTCATGGATGTGTATGAAACAAACATCTATGATTCTTTCAATGATCATTCTTGTGAAACAAATGTCAGTAAATGATATAGGTGTTTATTTGAGACCTCTTTTGAAGGAGTTGAAATAGTTGTGGTTGGACGGAGTTGACACCTATGATGTCTTCGTGTCTGAAAAGTTTAAAATGAGAGCAGCATTACTATGGACAATTAGTGACTTTCCCAGACTCAGTACCTTATCTGGATGGAATACTTATACCAAATTATCTTTTCTGACTTGTAACTTTGAAACAACTCCATTTTGTTTTCCTCGTAGTAGAAAGTGGTGTTTTGGGGGGCACCGTCGATTTCTTGGTGATAGTCATAAATTTCGATTGATGAGATTATGTTTTGATGGAAATAAGGATTTTTAAAAACCTCCAAGTGTGTTGTTTGGCATGGAGATTTTCAAACAGGTAGAAAATATAAATTTCTCACTTGGAAAGACAATAACACAGGATGGTAAAGGAAAGTTAGCATGGGGGAATAACAATGAGGACAGCTCCAAATAATGGAAAAAAGTCTATATTTTTTGAATTGTCATATTGGGAGACAAACATGTTACGTCACAGTCTTGATTTCATTCATATAAAAGAAAAATTTATGTGATAATTTCATTTATACTTTGTTGAATAAAAGTGGAAGGACAAAAGATCATCTTAAGGCCCAAAAAGATATCCAAATATTGAGTATAAGAAGGCATTTGTGGCCTAATGATAAGGGTAAATATCAACCATGTGTTTTTACAATGAAAAATTGAATGAAATATAATGTTTTGAAATGTCTAGTGAATATGAATTTTACCTATGGTTATTTGAGAGACCTTTCTAGATGTATCAATGTGAAAGATCGTAAAATAACAGGTTTGAAAAAGTCATGATTGTCATGTCATTATAGAGAAATTACTTCCCATTGCGATACGTAATGTGTTGTTGAACAATGTGTCTGCAATATTGATAGAGTTATGTGCATTTTTTGGACAAATATGTGGCAAGGTTATCAATCCCATTGATATTGAGAATGTACAACATCGAATTGTTCTCACACTTTGTCATTTGGGGATGTTATTTCCCCCATAATTTTTTGCTATCATGATTCACTTGGGCATGCATCTAGTTGATGAACTACGATTGGGTGGGCCGGTACAATATCGATGGATGTATCCCATTAAAAGTTAATTTAAAATTTTATACATATATTATTTCACAACATAATAGTTTGTTTTTTCTTCTTATTATTTGTGTATTTTATATAGATATTTGGGGCATTTAAAGTCTTATGTTCGTAATAAGGCTCAACCTGAAGGTTTTATTACTGATAGGTATATATCAAAAGAATGTTTGAAATTTTTTTCAAGATATTTAGATGGGATTGAGACCAAATTAAAAAGGCCAAGTCATGTTAATGATGAAGTAATGGATGTTGACAATAATGAAGTGTATACTTCTTTTCAAAGATCGGAAGACCAGTTGGGAGTTGTACTAATTTTGTCTTAAATTCCATTGAGATGAAACAGTCACACCAACATGTGTTATTCAATTACAAATAGATATATCATGTCACATCTGGACTTCGACTTGAGGTATGTCCTTAATTTTAATTTTCATCGCATGAGTTTAATTTCCTGTTTATTTAATTGTTTGGTTGAAGTGCGGGCTGAACCCAATGTGGGTCATCCATTGTGGCGCTGACGAGTGAGTGTTGGCTTTACATCACTTGGCTCGCGGACAGGGCACGGGCGAAGCCATGTGGCTTAGCTGGTTTAACGTGCGGTATGCCCGATGCGCGGACGATTAAGTAACCGGATAAAAATTTATTATAGTTATTTTTTGTCATTATTATTATTACTATTAATAATATTATTATAATTATTACTGAACCCCTTTATTAATTTATATTATTAGGTTCTTTTATTTTATTAATTTATTTTATTTCATTCTATTTTATTTCAGATTAGTTTAAATGTTCTTTAATTTTAGGTTAGTTACCCCTTTGTTTTTTTATTTTATTATTATATTAATTTTGTTCCTTTCCTTTTTTTATTTTTATTATAGTTCATTTATTTTTTTATTATAATTTCATTTCTTTTTTTTATTATAATTTCATTTCTTTTTTCCTTGTACTATCCCTCTTTTTTTGTCTTCCCTACCCTAGCCGCTCGGCCTCCCCCCATTCTCCCTTCTCTCCCCGCTCGGCCTCCCCACCGTTCTCCATTCTCTCCCCCGCAGCCGCCCTCTCCCCTTCCTCTCCTCCCCGCTCGGCCCCTCTGGTCTCCCCTAGTTCCCTCTTTTCTCCCCCCCCCCTCATCTGCCGCACTCCCCTTCCTCTCCTCCCCACTCGGCCCCTCCGATCTTTCCCTCGTTCCCTCTCTTCTTCCCCCCTCATCCGCCGCAATGCCCTTCTACACCTCCCACCGGACCTGCAACAGGCCGCCCAGCCTCTCTTACTGGACTGACCAACCGGACCCCCTCCTTCCTCTTGTCAAATAGTCACCCCACACTCCCCTTCTCCTTCCTCCCGCCAGACATCCATCGCGCACGGCCTTACAGTCGTAATTCCGATGACCACCCTCCCTTGGCCATGCCTCTTTCCGGTGATTTCTGTGGTTAGGGTTTGGAGTAAAATTTATTTAATTATTTTTTAATTCATTTAATTGTTAATTTTGTTGTTTGTTGATGTTTTTGCTGGGTTGGAGTTGAAATTATCCAGTCTACTATTTTAGGACCTTTTTTCGGCTCCTTGCGGTGCGACTGTTGTGCAGCGGGAGTGTTGCATTGTATTGAAAAGTTGTTCCAACTTTAAGGTAAGTGGTTTTGCATGCTCAGGTTGCTTGATTAATTAGTTTTCCGATTTAGTTAATTTAATATGTCAACTAACCAATTGCTGCTGAGAGTTTCGGTTTTGGATGATAGAGTTTGGTGATTTGTTTTTACTAGTAGCATGTTTATGTTTTCTGGGTTTTTACTGAGTTGTGTCGATAGTTTTGAATAGATTCAGCAGCTGAAATTTTATTTCTGCTATAGTCTCAGTGTGTGTTTGGTTATAAAGGTTGTTTGAGTGGGTTTTCGCACTGTTAATCGTGTCATTTTATTTTCTTTAAAAACTGCTAAACCAACTTTTCTAATGTTTGATAAATTTTAGTTCGATTCTTGAAATTGTGTAGTTGTTATTACATTGTATAATTGTTGCATGTTGTGTCTATTTCTGAGGACCTCTGTTGTGTGCAATACCACTAAATGGTTTATTTCTTTATTCATTTATGTTGCATATGTAAGTGTGATGTTTGACTTAGTTGACATCCTAGGTGTATGGTGTTTGACTTAGTTGGGATCCAGGTGTGTAGTGTCTTAACCTTGATGAGTATGGTGAACTTAGATCTTTGAGCACAAAAGGGGAATCATGGGTACTAGGTGGGTGGTTTAGATCTAGTGTGCTAGTGATACGGGAGTGGCCTTGGCCCATTTTCACTAAGCTGGTTTGACGCATACAACACTAACTAAACTTTAGATGATGACTGGAGACCACTAGGTTATAGAGGTGTTTCCCTACTAGTGGCTCGTGCACGAGAATGTAAATATGTTATGGATTTCTTTCCTTTGTTCACTGAGACGCAATGTTCTACGGTCCCACTCAGATTTAGTCCCTATAGGGAATCTCCCACTTTTTTTTCTCCTGTGCGAATTTATACTCATCACTGGTTGGTTGTGTGACTTCTGTGGTGTCGGAAAGGTAATATTGTTTTCATTTACTTTTAGTACAAAAAAAATGTTTTCATTAGATTGATAGTGCATTTATTTTATTTTCTATAAATAAAACTCCAAACTTTTTTGGATCATCTAACCTTTACATGTGGAATCTTTTCTCTGGTGCCATCCTATTGAGAGATTGCTCACACCCTACTTACACCCTTGGGTGTAAGTAGACTTGATTATGTATGATGTAGGAAAAAGAAGAGGTTGTGGGAGTGGTGGTCCGAGTTATTAGTTGCTTCTTTTGACTTAGCATTTGTGGTGAAGGCCTAGCAGTGGTTTCCCTCCATTAGGTGACAGTTGTTGACTCGGTTTTTGGGTTGGTTTTTGGTCTCCATACTTTTCTTTGTGTTGTTTGGTTTTAGTTATACTTGTGACTCAAAACATGGTCTAATTAAAGTATTTTTTGGTTGCGACTTGTACTTTTGGTTTGGTTATTTTTTTGGTTGTTTTATCTTGTTTATTCTGGTAAATCATTCCCAAGTTTTTATGGTGATACCCGGGCACTTGTGTCATCCCATGGGGATCGAGAACACCCTTCGGGCCTTTTCGTGGGCCGGGTCGGGCGTCGGATCGGATGGCGACCCGATTTGGTTCGTGACAAAATTGTATCAAAGGAGGTTTTTGTTGTCTGAGTTATGTTATTGGGACGAGTCTGGTTAGAAAGAAGTTAGGATTGTCAGGGCTCAGAATTCTGGTTGCGAGTAGGGTGTCTGTCTAGCACACCCCGTGACAAACCCTGAGTCGCCATGGGATGTCAGGATGCTTGTTTAACTTCTCTTCCAAGTGGAACGCGCAGGTTGCAGACTGTGCGTGGACATCAGTCGGAGAAGAAGAGTTTGGTCATGATGTTACTTTTGCATATTTGGTTTACTGGGGATTACTTATTTTGTAGAAAAATTTGACTTCTCTTTGGATATGATGTATTGATGATGTTC
The DNA here is from genome assembly GCA_963277665.1 of Viscum album. Taxonomy (NCBI): domain Eukaryota; kingdom Viridiplantae; phylum Streptophyta; class Magnoliopsida; order Santalales; family Viscaceae; genus Viscum; species Viscum album. Next base: position 424,436,644 of record OY728129.1, read on the forward strand.
TTTTATGAAAGTTACTCTTTGTAGCAAGATGCATCCCCGGAGAGCTTCCACGCACCCACGAGAGGAATCCAGAGAGAGTTCTCTCGCACTGCTTGATCAGAGATTGGTAGAAGTCGTGGTCTGAGTTGTTCAGGATTTAGGGCAAGGGGCGACTCCTACCCCCTCCCCCATTCCAGCTAGAGGAGATGGGTCTGGCTCCAAGAAGGATAAAGCTTGGGAATTCTTGAAGAATAAACCTCCTTTATTCTGAGGTAGTTCAGAACCTCAAGAGGCAGAGGAATGGCTTGAAAAGATAAAACGTATGTTCGAGTTCCTTGACACGCCAGAAGAAGTCAGGGTAAAGTGTTCCTCATTCCAGCTAGAGGGTCATAGTTGCAAGTGGTAGGAATCAGTGATTCCGGCTAGGAAGCTTGAGCAGATGAGTTGGAAGGATTTCAAATCCATCTTTAATGAGCAGTATTGTTCCGAGTTCTTGGCCCATGCCAGATCCCAGGAGTTCATGGATCTCTCACAAGGGGGTCGCACAGTGATGGAGTCTGAAAACCGCTTCGCTGAGCTAGTGCGGTATGCGCTTGAAATTGTTTCAAGTGAACATTTGAAAGGTCGGAAGTTCGAGAAGGGCCTTCGACCAGAAATCCACTCTTAGGTCTTCTTGTTCAAGCTGGGGACTTACGCTGAGGTGGTTGATCATTCTTTCATGGTCAAGATTGACCAGAGAGTAAAGTTGGGGTTTTCTAGATCAGTGTCAAGATTTGGTAGTGGCAGTTCTTCAGATAAGAAGAGGAAGTGTGATGAGCAGTGGAAGAAGAGTGGTGGCAGCTCAGGTCATCCCTCCAGGAAGACTTCATCTGGGGCTTCTGATATGAGGTTGGTTGTGTTCCATCAGTGCGGAAGGGCAGGGCACATCTGATCTATATGTCCCACCCCTCCCAGGCATTGCTACCGGTGTGGGATCATGGTGCATGTACAACACTTTTACAGAGTGACGCGCCCTCACCATCGTGGGACTGGATCTGTAGCTTTCAGGGGAGTATCAGTGTAGTCAGAGCTAACCAGGACGTCGAGATCTCATTTCAGTGGCCATGGTGGAAGGACCGTATCGTTTTCTGGGCAGATCCAGATTAGGGTAGATCCACAGGAGAGAGGTCATTCTCAAGCAGGGACCAGACATTTGCATGCTGTGGATCAGGCACTAGCGGGATCTGATGCAGGACCTTCGACTGTTTGAGGTACCATTCTGATTTCATCTTCTATAGATGCAGTTTTATTCAATACTGGTGCTTCAATTTCTTTTATATCTTCCCATCTTGTGAACTTGTTGAGCCTTCCAACCGAGATTTTATCTATTGCAATGGAGTTAATAACACTGTTGGGTAATAAAAAGGAGCAAGGTCTTAGGTGCCCATTGTGCATACTCTCTGTGTTAGGAGTCGAGATGGAGTGGGATTTCTTGGTCCTTGATATGGACCTATTTGATGTGATCCTCGGCATGGACTTCCTGGTGTGATTTCAAGCGTATATTGACTGCTATCGGCACCAAGTCAGTTTTATGTCACCAGATGGGAGTCCTTAGTTATTTCATGGAGAATGGGATCCTTGGTCGGGTCGTACGGGACCTCCACTCCTTGATTTGGGGAATCTTGCTTATCAGTTTTCATCGCTCGCACTGGAGGACGATGGTGGTGTCTCTCATGGTGGGTTACCTCGTGTAGTGGATGAGTTCCTAGAGGTCTTCCCAGATGATTTTTCAGGCTTACCCCCAGAGCGCGACGTGGAGTTCTTGATTGATTTGGCGCTGGGAACACACCCTATATCTCTTTCCTCATATCGCATGGCCCCCACCAAATTGAGGGATTAAAGATACAGCTAGATGATTTGGAATCCAAAGGATTCACTCGCTCGAGCATCTCTCCTTGGGTCGCCCCAGTTTTATTCGTGAAGAAGGTCGATGGAACACTCCGGTTGTGCATCGATTACCAGAAATTGAATAAGGTGACCATAAAGAATAAATACCCTTTGCCCTGGATTGAAGATTTGTTTGACCAAATGAAAGTGGAAAAGTTGTTCTCCAAAATCGACTTGCGTTCAGGATACCACCAGCTCAGGGTGAGAGAAGCATACATTCTGAAGACAGCTTTCCGAAGCAGGTATGGTCACTTCGAGTATCTAGTCATGCCTTTCGGATTGACGAATGCTCTGGCAGTTTTCATGGAACTCATGAATAGGGTGTTCTACCAATATCTCGACTCCTTTGTCGTGGTATTTGTGTACGACATCTTACTTTATTCTGGATCTGAAGAGGAACATGAGCATCACTTGCGCATTGTTTTGGGAACTTTGGTGGATCTCATGAGCATGTGTTTTGAATTGGCTTTGATTTGATTTCTACTTGTCCAGGAGTATAAGTGCTAATTGTGGGGAAATTAGTAGAGATAATAATTTCAATATTTTTCATATGTGTTTCAATGATTTAATATCTTCCAATTAATCAATGTGAGCTGATTTTCATCATTTTGGTATATTTGGTGAATTTTGAGCTTAAATGTGGAAATTGGTTAACTCTGGAAATTTAATAGTTTTCTGGATCTTCTGCATTTTGGGCATAACTTTTACAATTTTGATCCAATTTAAGTGATTCTTTTTTATAGAATTCTTTTTTTGTGGACTTCGATTTTTTCTTATGGGCCTAGACCCAATCTGAAAAACACTGGCCCAAAAAAATCAATCAAGTGGAGAAATTGTTTTGGCTGACAGGATGGACCTCACCTCAATAATTGAATCACATCTTGACCTAGAGACCTCCAAATGTGGTGATTCCAGCTATATTGTAAAGAGGACTTTGAGCCGTATCTTTGCATTAAATTTCATGAAGAAATTTAATCATTAAGGCAAAAAGTTAATTCGACAAAGTGAAGGGAGTTGAGAAGTCTTCTCAGACAGAAAAATTTCTCTTTAGTAATTCGGGCATAACTTTTCTTACACTTGTCCAAATGAGCTTATATTTTGAGGGTGCGTGAACTAGAGATGCAGGAACAACATTTATGAAGACAACTTCCCGAGATTCAGTCATTTACAATGCCAATTGAACTCAAATTTCAGAGTGAATCTTGAGGGAAAATGTTCCATCCCTCAACCCTATAAATATGAGTGTTCACTTCCATTCAAGGGTGTTGAAGGAGGATAAGGAGGGGTTGTGCTAGAGAATTGGAAGCTTGAAGTGTTGTGAATTTCTTCTTTTTATTTTATTAGTTTCATAATGTTCTCTTATTCCCCTTTCTACTCTCTTACCCTTCACATGGAGGGGTAAAACCTTTGAGTGATCAGGGAAGGGGAGTTTCACTTTTTTAATATCAGAGTCTTGTGCTTTAATTTGAAACTCTCTTTTTCTATTGAATGATTTCTATTTTTAGTGGTGTAAAATTATCTTAATGTGATTATATTTTAGGTTTTGGTTTAATTCATTTTTTATAGATTTGGTTGAAGAACTTTAAACTCCCTCCACCTAGTGCAATTTGTCTCATTCGAGCAGATTGTGTTAGGTGGTGAGTGTCTAGCGATTGTTGGCACATGTCTGGAATAAGTGAAATTTTTCTAGATTTCTAAGGAGAAACAATTTCTGATCGGGACTTGCCTTAGTTATTTGGGAATGGTTTATGAATTTTCATGCACATATGAGTGGTTTACATTGCTTCCTTCAACCAAGAATGATTAATAACTCAATTGGGTAGTCTTTCACTTGTCATTCAATAGGAAGAGAGGGGGAATTATCTTTACGACTATGATGACATTGAAAAAGGTGATCCTACCCTAACCTCATCAATCTCTTCATCCACTTGTTTTCAAACTTCATTTTAATTTCTTTCTTTTTAAAATCAATCAATTTCAAAAACAACTCCACTTATTTCTCAAATTTAAGGTGGCAGATTTATTGTTGTGTGCTCCTCTTTAGAGATAACCTAGGTTGACCACTATACTGCATTTTAACTTAGGAAATATTTTTTTTTGTCACACCTCAGGACAGGAACATGTCAGGGGCTGCACGGTTTGTCTACAACCATGCAACCACAGGCGCATGGCTATGAGGTGCTGTAGAGGTTTTTGGATAGTGGGTTTTGCACGGTTTGTGCACAGTTAAATAAATTATGCGTCTAACCATGCGGGGTGACCCTTTGAAGTAGTGAATGGCGCATGATTTGTCCAACCGTGCGCCCTTGTTTTTTGGTGAAATGACATTTTTCCCCTCATTTAACTTATAACCCTATTTTCTTCTTCTCATTTCTTTTCTCTAACAAATGTTTCTGGTTTTCTTCACCCGTGAGCTCCCAAACCTCTCAATATAGACATTGAGGTAACTCTATGATGCGAAGTCCAATTCAAGATCCAAAGGAAGCATCAGATAGCTTAAGCTAAGCTCTAGAGTCCTCCTCCCTTCTATCCAAGTTTATCTTCTAATCCATTGCGCTATTTTTGTATAAGCTCGTTTGCCCTATTTTCAGGGCTTTAGATCGTTTCGTCGATTTTTCTCAATCTACTTCAAATTCGAGACCGCCATCGGACAAGGAGTCGTCAATAGCCCTAAGGTAAGTAGTCTCGTCGTTTTCCCCATGAGTTTTTTTTGTATAAACGTCGAGAGAAATGAAGCAAAAAAAACGATTCACAAAAGAGTAAAAGGGAAAAACAAAATAAGAAGAAGAACATGAGACACAGAGATTTACGTGGTTCGAGAAATGTTCCCAAAGTCCACAGAGAGGTACAATTTTACTATAGTCCAGAGAAAAAATTACAGAGAGTTTTTTAGAGTTCTCACACATAGAAACTCTAACCCAAAATGGGCTAATAAAAACAATGAAGCACTATTCCACCTAACACATAGAAATTCTTTTGAGCTACAGTGAAAGGCTACTGGAATTCTGCATCGCTACAGTGTCACGATCACCCAAGTCTAAAGTGCTACAATGGATGGCGGCTAGAATTCTATGAAGTTACAGTATCAATGTCTCCAAAAATCTGACCTTCTACAGAAGTCATACCAAAGTCCTCACTTCTACAGTGCTTTTTTGGTGTCGACCGGCTAGCTCTGCTACAGTCGGTCAAAGATTCTACAATGCCCCAAATTTTGGATCAAGGTCTTTGGACCTCGGAACCCCGAAGCAGGGTCGCATTGCCCCCTACAGCCCCCAACAAGCTCACCACGGAGTTGGGTCCTGGTGCGCAGTATGGATCGGAAGCATTCAACTCAATCATCATCTAGAATGAATCGGACTACACCAATCCAACACTTTTGATGTCTCGTAGCTTTGTCGTTGTGTCGCACATCGTCTTTTGTTGATCGTCCCCTTTTAATCAAGTTATTCATATCAAATTGATCGAACCACCTAGATACACTCCCTTTGATCCTTATTTAGTAGTTTAGAGGATGTTGACCTCACTTAATGACGTCCCTTAGGTGTGCCATTTTGAGTTTTCCTTTATGGTTAATTCTTATTTTCCCTAGACGCCTTCTAAGCGTTCATTTTAGACTTTAAATGGAATTTCCCTTGATATATGAATGTTTAATTGAAACCAAGGCACCTCTTAAGTGTTTGGCCCACCTATAATTGGAGTTCCCCAAGTAGACAATTGCCTTCTTGACCATGTCACCTTCTAAATGACTCTTTGAGCCTTATAAATTTAATTTCCTTATTATAAGGAATTCAATGGATTAATTTAGTGGAATGGATAATACATGATGGTTTCCCTTATTAAAATGAATTGCATGGTTCAAATGAAATGTCTTATGAAGGTTCACAAGGACACGCCTGTTGTTTCATCTTTTATTAGCTTCTCAATATGAATTGAAATGTCTTGCATATAATTGAACTTGACTGTTGAGAATCATGAGAGGTAATTCCTCATGCCAAATTATTATAAATACAATTACGCCTTTACATAGGTTGTGATACGATGGTATGAGTTTTGTTGAGCATGACGGTATCACGCTCCCTTGCATCAAGAGTTGAGCAAAATGTCTCACACCATTATCACTAGTTGGACGGTGGGCTTTACATGCCACATCCCTTGTTTAGAGTGTTAACATGATGGCACATTCACCATCTCGAGTGACGAGCATAACGTCTCCCACTCATTATGAGATGCAGGGAACCTAGTATGAGATGTAGGGCATAACGTCTCCCTTGGTTAAAGTGTTGACATGATGACACATTCACCATCTCGAGTGATGAGCATAACGTATCCCACTCATTATGAGATGCAGGGCACCTAGAATAACTTCTCCCACTCATTAGACTGGTTATGGATCAGCACCTAGTATTCCAGGTATATGGCCACTTACGTTTGCACGTACTTGGTTCATATAGGTGGATGCAATATACAATTATTCTATATATATACTATTACTATATATATAGTATATGACCAGCCTTTCATTTCGACCATGATTCAAAGAAGGTAGAGACTATAGGTGTCCTCTATGAACCTGAGTAGGTCGGTTATTTACTTCAACACTTATTTCTTATTCTGCTTGTACTTTCACACGTTTTAGTTATGAGCACCGCTTGGATTACTTCTAAACACCATTGATGGTGTCCTACTGAGATTTTATCTCACACCCTACTTGGGATACCTTTGGTACCTGAGAATATTATATGATTGTAGGTGTGAGGGTAAGGGCCCTGTTATAGGATGTTGATATGCATTACTTATAGTTGGAGCTTAGGAGCAGAGGATTGAGCATAGGCTCGAGATGCTAGTGGAGCAGCTTTTTTTCTTTTTTGTAGTTTTTCTACATATATATCACTTGTTCCCTTTTGTATATCATCATGACATGCATCCATGTATATGAAACAGCCTAGTGGCCTTTGACTATTATTCAGTTCAGTTATTTACACTTCCGTTATTTATTTATTCTGTCTATTTATTCATATGCTTTTACTATTGTATGTTTATGATTGTATCGGTTGTGCCACTCTGATATGAGGGTATAATCTCCCCACCGTACTAACTTTATACAATCATTGCTAGTCGGAAACCTATGGCATATGGGGGAGGCACGCTTGAGGCTTTGTGACTCCCAGGCTTGGGACACAGGTTAAGTAGACCCCAGGTCGGGATGTTACAAAGTGGTATCAGAGCATTTATTTTCATTTGTCTTACTATTTGGGTATTAGACAGGATATCGGGAGTTAAAGGAATTTGAAATTTGACCTTGTGTCTAGACGTAGCTAAACCATGTGCAGGGGAAACCCAAATTACCTCGGATGGAAAATTGTAGTAAATGATTATGAAATTTATGGTTGATACGAATTCACTGTTGGGTGACACGGTTATTTTATGGTGTTATTATTATTGGTATTAGTATAATGATGGTTTCTTTTAACTAGGTCCGATAAAATGAGGGTGTTGCATTACATGCATCATTATAGGCACAATAGGACTAATATGTCATGTATTTTTTCATGACACGTCTATTTTCAGCATTTTTCAGTTACATATTTTTAGTGCCTTGATATGTATTGAATTGTGGTGACATTCTTGCAGGGATCTAGAAAAAATAATTGGCACTTAAAGTGTCTGTCATAACCTAACAATGTTCTCCTGCATAGGTTACACCAGACACCTTAAGAAGTCAATTATGGCACGTTGAGTCATGGACCATTGGTCGCATGGTCTGGAATGTGTTAGGGTTTGGGTTGAGTGGACGTCATATTTTGGTTCATAAGGAGTATGGGCCCTTATGGATCTAAAATGGTAATCCACCCAATTCAGCTATTTCAAGTGGTTTAAATAATTGAATGATCTCAAATTCAAAATGAATATGACTTGTGACCTCATACTCCTAGCACGTTCATTCAACGTCATGTTCATCCTCTCTGTCACACCATTTTATTGCAATGTACCTAGAATAGTCTTTTCCTACCGAATTCCATTATCAGAATAGAATTCCCTGAACTTATGACTGCCAAACTCTCCACCATTGTCAGACCTCGAGCATTTTATCTTTGCTCCTGACTCATTCTCCACCATGACCTTATACTTATGATATATCTTAAACACATCAGATTTTCTTTTTAGAAAGTAAATTCATACCTTCCTTGTTGAGTCGTCAATAAATGTCACATAATATTGTGACCCTCCAAAGGAATGTACTGGTGTAGGCCCCCAAACATCAGTGTGCACCAAGTCCATATTTCCAACATTCGGTGTTCTTCCACCTTTTGCAAATGATACCTTCTTCTTCTTTCCAAGGATGCAATCTTCACATAAACCAACTTCCACCGACTTCATCTTTGGTATCAGCCATTTTGTTGTCATCACCTTTATCCCCTTCTCACTCATGTGGCTCAGCCTGTAGTGCCACAGTTGAGAATCCCCAGTATCATTTATTGATGTTGTTATGTTCATGCAAGTCTCTATCGTGTTGTATAGAGTACCATGTTTTACTCCCCGAGCTATGACCATAGCTCCCTTGGTAATCTTTCAGGCGCCAGTAAACATGGTACCAAATCCTACATCATCAAGTTTCCCAATAGAAATAAGATTTTTTTCTTAGACCAGAGATATACCTTACGTTTTCTTGAACCAACAAACTCCTACTATTGGTCTTGATCCGTGCATCTTCTTTACCCACAATCTGCAAGGGTTCATCGTCAGCAAGATTTACCTTGCTGAAATTTCCTAAAAAATAATTATTCAGAAAATTCTTCTCTGATATCGAATGGAAAGATGCCCCTGAGTCTAAAATCCAAGACTCCATAAGGCTATCCACGCTCAGCAGTAACACATCATCAGTTCCTTCAGCCGCCTTTCTTTCTCCGCTGGTTTTAGGACCCTTCGGTTTTTCTCTACGCTCCTTCTTGACATGTATTTTCTTCCCGCAAGTCCTGCAGGTAGGACCAACCTCTTTTTCCTTGTCTCAGTTTTTCCCTAATGACTTCGATCACCCTCTATGATTGTCTCATTGTGGGTATCTTCCTCTTCCTTCTACATTCAGAGAAGAACCAGAGAATCTGAACAATTCTCTTCTTTGGATATCCACACTGAGGATCAGGTCCCGTACATCCTTTAGAACCAACTTTGTATTCCCCAAAGAACTGTTCACAGTTGTTATAGTTTCTTCCCAATTGTCAGGTAATGAAGATAGTAAAACCAGCGCACATACCTCATCACCAAGATCAATTTCCATCGATGTCAGCTGACTTATGATGGTGTTGAATCCATTGATGTGATCTGAAACAATTCTCCCTTCAACCATTTCCAGGTTGAACAATTGTTGCATTAGGTGCACTTTGTTTGATGTGAAAGGCTTCTCGTACATATTCGTGAGATATTTCATCATCCCAATCATCGTATTCTCCTCCCTAATTTTGAATGTCACATTTTTTTCCAACGTAAGATTCAAAACACCTAGAACATGTCGATCCAACAACTCTCACTCTGACTCCTCCATGTTCGTTGTCTTTAAAACCCAGAAGTAGCAAAAGCATTTTCTTCTGGTAAAGATAGTCTCTAATCTGCATCCTCTAGTAACGGAAGTCAGTTCCATCGAAGAGGTCGATCTTCATCTTGTCTTCTTCCATATCTATCATTCAGTTCGAGGAATCCGAACTCAACCTATGATACTAGTTGATGCGGAAACGTCGGGAGTCTCAACGATAGAATGAAACGATTCATAGAAGAGTAAAAGGGAAAAAATAAAAAAAATAAGAACATAGAGATTTACGTGGTTCGAGAATAATCACTACATCCATGGAGAGGCAAAATTTCACTATATGTTGGGATAAAAAAGTACAGGGAGATTTCTAAGAGTTTCTAACACATGAAACCCCAGCCCGAAATGGGCTAATAAGGAAGATGAAGCATTATTCCACCAACCATCAGAAAGTACGCTATGCAACATTGAAAGGCAACTAGAAGTCTGTATCGCTGCAGTGAAAGATGGCCACCCAATTCAAAAGTGATACAGTGGTCGATGGCTATAAGTCTGAGGATCTATAGTGAAATTGTGATCAGGTGCGCAATACAGCTCACAAGCATTAGGCTCAAACATTATCCAAACCGGATCAAACTGCACCAATCCAACAATCTCTTGTATTCTTATGGCCTCAATGATCTTTTCTGTCATCTAGAACTGGATTTTGGAGCAATCAAAGAGGCATGATCGTTTCTATAGGAAGGTTATGCACATGTCCTAGTTTTCTATCTAAAATCTCTTTTATTGTTAACAATATCTTCTGAGGTGTGTGTTTGGCATTGTAGTGTCATGCAGCCACGGCATCTTCCAGTCGCACGCCCTGAATTCGGCGACGACCATGATCCTGAGGTAGCGTGCCCTTAGCCACCAGTGTTTCCTCCTATAACGCCACTTATGGAACCTCTTCCAATTCCTGATATGGCCACTGACGCCCAGTTTTGAGAGGATTTTCTACATATGCTGCAGAATATGCAAGGTGTTGCTCAACCTGCTCTGAGTACGGTAGAGTCGACCTGGAAGTTCTGGTAGCATCCTCCCACCTTTTTGGGGGCTCGCGGACCACATGTTACTGAGTCTTGGCTCGAGGACATTCTTTCTATATTCAAGCATTTGGAGACGCCTCCAGAGTGGAGAGTTAAACTCGTTGTGTATATGCTACGTGATTCTGCTAAGCAATGGTGGGATGTTATTACCCAGGAAGATCGGAATCACATTATGATCTGGGTGGATTTCCAAATGATCTTCTATGACTATTTCTTTCCCCAAACTTCGAGTGATGATAGAGCCAGAGAATTCATGAACCTACAGCAAGTATGTTTGTTATGGAATACTCTGCTCGTTTCATGGAGCTACAGCGGATCGCTCCTACTCTAGCGGGTGATGATCCTATGACCACAAAGCAATTCGAGGATGGACTGGTATACATCATCTGGTCGCAGGACAATGTCTTCAGGTTGACTACCATTTTTGAAATTGCCAACTGGACCATTATTACAGAGAGAAATATGAGGGAAGTTGATGGTGCAATTCAAGGTGGTTCAGTACCTAAAGCTATAAGTAGTTCTTCTAGTGAATGCAAGTGTCGTTTTGAGGTTTCTTGTGGGGGTAGCAGCAGTCAGGCTCCTCGTACATACATTTTCTTGATATGTCACCAGTGCAGGAAACCAGGACATACTAAACCTCAGTGCTTGCGAGATCTAGTAGAATGTAGAGGTTGTGGCGGTATGATCCATATTCACCGTTTTTGCAGAACCTTTCCATCAGTGGCTAGCGAGCAGGGATCTACTCCCACTCCACGTTCAGGAGTAGGGCCAGTAGGATCATGATAGGCAGGAAGTTGAAATACCATTGGCCGATCAGGCCAAGGTGGCTATCGAGGCAGAGGCAGTCATACTTATGATTCTCAGTTCCAACAGAGCGGGCTTGCTCGGGGCAGTTAGGCAGTGACTCAGTGTCGCGGGACATACTAGTTGCATGAAATCCAGCCTATGCTAGAGGAGAAGAGTGTCAAACCTTCTACTGATGAGGTATTATTCTAGTAGCCTATTTTAGTGTCTACTTTATTTGACACAGGCGTGTCTCACTCATTTATATCTGAGGAAATCATGGAGATTTTTGGCCTCGAGATCGATCTTTTCTATGGTGTTATGACGTTAGATACCCTATTAGGTATCTGATCAGAGGGCAATCGTCATTGTAAGGATTGTCCCCTTAAGATAGGCGGATGCCTCTTCGTATGGAATCTTTTCATCCTCGACATGAAGGGATTTGATGTAATCATTGGGATGAAATGGTTAGTTCCCTATCAAGCCCATATTGACTGCTGTCATCGGAGGGTGATGTTTACATCATCAGAGGGTGGTGGGCATGTGCATAAGGGAAAATGGGACATGCAAGCTACACAATCAGGACACAAGCAGCAGAGGCTGGGTAGTGTGACAGCTCAGATCGACAGTCTCTTCCTGGATGATCAAGTGTTACGACCTGCTATTTTTTCTCCTGTAGTGGAGCATTTCAGGGACGTCTTTCCTAACAACTTCTCTGGTCTAACCCCAGTGCAAGAGGTAGAGTTTACTATTGAGCTAGTCTCAAGAGCGACACCAGTGACCATTCCTCCTTATAGGATGACACCTAAAGAGCTTTTGGAGCTCAAGAAGCAATTGGAGGATCTAGATGCTAAAGGATTTATACGCCCCAACAATTCTCCTTGGGGTTGACCGGCCCTTTTTTTCAAGAAGGCAGATGGTACCCTCGGGCATTGCATGGATTACCGTCGATTGAACCAGCTCACGATAAAGAATCGGTATCCACTACCTAGAATAGACAACCACATCGATCAGCTCTGAGGTGAGAGAGTGTTTTCAAAAATAGATTTGAGGTTGGGCTATCACCAGGTGTGTGTCAGGTCCTCAGACATATCTCGCACAGCTTTCAGGAGCAAGTATGGTCTATACAAGTACCCAGTCAAGTCATTCGGACTCACGAATGCACTTGTAATCTTTATGCCTCTTATGAACCAGGTCTTCCACCTGTATCTGGATTCATTTGTGGTAGTCTTTTTAGAAGACATCTTAGTGCATTCACGCTCCAGACACAACCATGTCAGCCATCTTGAGATCATGTAAGAGAGCATCAGCTCTATGCTAAGCTCAATAAAGTTTACTTTTGGATCGATAAAGTCCACTTCTTGGGTCACATTATCTCAGAATCAGATGTTTTAGTAGACCCAGAGAAAGTGAGAGCTGTAGTTTCCTGGGAGCATCCCAAGAACATCTTTGACATTCATATTTTCTTGGGACTGGCTGAATATTATAGATTCTTCATCCAGGATTTCCCACGCCTTGCATCACCGCTTATAGGTTTGACAAAGAAGGGTATAAAATTTCTATGGTCAGAAGCTTATGAATCAGGCTTCCAAGAGTTTAAGGGTTATTTGACTTCAAGGCTAATAATGATTCTTCCAGAGCCAGGTAGGTCTTATACACTCTATTGTGATGCATCGGGTATCGATCTTGGAGTTGTTCTAATGTAGGACGAGCGAGTTGTCATGTACAGGTTTCATCAAATGAGGCCTCACGAGTGGAATTACCCGACGCATGACCTTGAGCTAGCTGTTTTAGTTCATGCTCTATGATGTTAGAGACACTATTTACTTGGAGAGAATTTCGTGGTGTTCACTAATCACAAAAGCCTCAAGTACATCTTTACATAGTGAAATTTGAACCTCAGACGGTGAAGGTAGGTTGAGTACCTATAGTTGTTTGATTTCGAGTTTGTCTATACACCTGGTAAAAGAAATGTTGTAGCCGACGCTCTGAGCTGAAAGACTCAGACTCAGGTGGTTCAAGAATCCAATGGTGAATGGAAACTCATGACCTTATTCTTAGAGATTCACGTTGAGATTCAGGAGGACCATGGTCAGACCATCCTCTCAGCCTTAGTAGTGACTTCTACCCTCCTGGAACAGGTGCGAATGAGGTAACTATCTGATCCTTAAGGCCTTGTCCTAAGGGAAATCATCACAGATGATGATACAACTTTAGGTTGGACCATGGATGGGGATGATACTTTATTGTTCCATGGGCGTGTATGGGCCCCAACAGACATCAGAGAGGAGATGACATGGGAATTTCATGCCACAACATGGGTGGTTCATCCCAGTGTCACCAAAATGTATCAGGATTTACATCACCAATATTAGTGACCTAGTATGAAGTGTGAGATTGGCGACTTCATCACTCAATATTCCACCTGTTAGTAGGTGGAGGCGGAACATCAGTGTCTGACATGGCTTTCACAGTCGTTGCTCATTCCTAAGTGGAAATGGAATGATGTCTCAATGGATTTCGTGACTGATTTACTCAGATCACCTCGTAGCAATGATATAGTGTGGGTTGTCATTGATCTTTTAACGAAGGTCGCACACTTCTTACCTATGTGAGAGACCTTCTCGGTAGACGATCTATGAAGGTTGTACATCATGGAGGTTGTACGTATTCATGGAGCTCCTCGTTCTATCATTTCTGACAGAGACACTCACTTTACGTCACAGTTCTAGCATGGGTTGCAAAAGGTCTTGGGTACACAAGTACTTCTGAGCACGGCCTATCACCCACAGACCTGTGAACAGATGAAGCATATGATTCAGGTGCTAGAGGACATGCTTCATGCATGTTTCCTTGACTTTGGAGGTTCTTGGGAGAAATGCATTCCCCTTGTTGAGTTCTCTTATAATAACAGCTTTCAGGCTACCATCAAGATAGCTCCTTATAAATCCTTGTATCCTTACCGCTCAACTCTGTGCTAGCTAGAGATAGGAGAGGCAGCTATACTTGGACCACATATCGTGCATAAGACTACAGAGCAGATCCAATTGATCAGAAAGTGCATGATGACAGCTCAGTCCATACAACAGTCGTATGCCAAAAAACATCGGTGACCTCTTGAGTTTGAGGTCGAAGACCAGGTTCTCTTACAAGTCTCGCCCAGGTTGGTCCATATACATATTCGGAGGTAGGGTAAGCTCTCTCCGAGGTTCATTGGACCCTTTGAGGTTGTGAAACAGATTAGACCAGTGGCTTACCATTTGGAACTTTCTTAGATATATCGGTCAATGTATGATGTCTTTCACGTATCTCAACTTCACTGATATCATCTAGACCCATCAAATGTCTCTCATCCTGATGAGGTTGAATTGGATATGGATGCTTCCTTCGAGAAGTATCTCGTTCGTATTATTGATCAGAGCATAAAGACACTCTGAGGCAGATCATTTCCTCTAGTACGAGTTTTATAACAGCACAGCCAAGTAGAGGACGAGACCTGTGAACAGGAAACTAATATACGAGCTCAGTAGACGGAACTCTTCTCAGTAAATACCTCATTACCCTTAGAAGTCCAACTTGGGGATGAGTTGCTTTAAGGAGGGGAGGTTGTAATGGCCTGTCTTTTCTTGAAGGTACAGATCGTTTTGGTTTTGGTTATGATTCCTTTAAATGGACCTAATAATGATATTAATCAAATCGAGATGGTCTCGGGTGTGCCAAGGGATCGTTCGAATATCGGAGCCTCGAAATGGGAAGAAAATACTAGGTCGCACGGTTAGGAGAAATCGTACAGCCCAGCCCGTACGGTCTCCCTAAACTGTGCAGTTGTAGAAAGTGGAGACGTGGGGACCGCACCGTTTGTCTGCAACTGTGCGACCCCAGGCACACAGGCGTGCGGTGTTGTAGAGGTTTTTGGACAGTGTTCTTTACACGGTTTGCACATGGTTAAATAAACTGTGCACCTAACTGTGCGGGATGCTTCTTTGAAGCAGTGAATGGTGCACGATTGGCACACGGTTTGTCCAACCATGAGGCCAAACCATGTGCCCTTATTTTTTGGGTGAAATGATATTTTTCCCCTTATTTAACTTATAACCCTATTTTCTTCTTCTCCTTTCTTTTATCTAGTGGATGTTTCTGATTTTCTTCTCCCATGAGCTCCCAAACCTCTCAATCTAGGCATTGAGGTAACTCTCTAATCCGAAGTCTAATTCAAGATCCGAAGGAAGCATTGGATAGCTTAATGTGAGCTCTCAAGTCCTCTTCCCCTCGATCTAAGTTTATCTTTGAATCCATTATGCTATTTAGGTGCAAGATCTTTTGCCCTATTTTTAGTGCTTTGAACTATTTTCTCAATTTATCTCAATCTACGTCAAATCTAACGTTATCATCGGATGAGCAGACATCAATGTCCCTAAGGTAGGTGGTCTCGTCGTTTTCCCCATGATTTTTGATGTCTCATAGCTCTGTCGTTGTGCCGCACGCTGGCTTTTGTCAAGCATCCCCTTTTAATTGATTTCTTCATATCAAATTGATCAACGCACCTATATACACTCCATTTAATCCTTGTTTAGTAGTTTAGAGGATGTTAAACTCACTTAAGGACACCCCTTAGGTGTGCCGCTTTGAATTTCCCTTAAAGGTTAATTGCTTATTTTACCTAGACGCCTTCTAAGAATTCGTCTTAGGCTTTAAATAGAATTTCCCTTAATATATGAATGTTTAATTGAAACCAAGGCACCTCTTAAGTGTTTATCCCACCAATAATTGGAGTTTCCCATGTAGGTAATTTCCTTGTTGACCATGTCACTTTCTAGCTCTCTTTGAACCTTATAAATTGAATTTCTTTATTATGAGGAATTGAATGGATTAATTTAGTGAAATGGATAATACATTATGGTTTCCCTTCTTAAAATGAATTTCATGGTTCAAATTAAATGGATTGTGAAGGTTGGAAAGGCCACGCCTGTAGTTGCATCTTTTATTAACTGCTTAATATGAATTGAAATGTATTGCATATAATTGAACTTGACTATTGAGAATCATGAGAGGTAATGCCTCATACAAAATTATTATAAATACAATTACGTCTTAACATAGGTTGTGATGTGATGGTATGGGTTCTATTGAGCATGACAGTATCACACTCTCTTACATCGAGTGTTGATCATGACATCTCACACCATTGACACTAGTTGGACGGTGGGCTTTACGTGCCACGTCCCTTGTTTTGAGTGTTGACATGATGGCACACTCATTATCTCAAGTGACGAGCATAACGTCTCTACTCATTATGAGATGTAGATAATATAACCTTTTTCTTGAGCTTATAGGCTCGTTAGACTGGTTATGGATATCTGAGTTACACCCCAGTCTAGCCAGCACCTAGTATTCTAGGTATATGGCCACTTATATTCGCACGAACTTGGTTCATATAGGTTAATGCAATATATAATTATACTATATATATACTATTAGTATATATATAGTATATGATCAACCTTTCATTACAGCCGTGAGTCGAAGCAGGTAGAGCCTCTAGGTGTCCTCTAGGAACCTGAGCAAGTCGGTTATTTACTTCAGCACTTATTTCTTATTCTGCTTATACTTGAACACTGTTTAGTTACCATTGCTGCTTGGATTACTTCTAGACACCGTTGGTGGTGGTCAAATGAGACTTTATCTCACACCCTACTCTGACTATCTTTGGTACCCGAGAAGAGTATATGACTGAAAGTACGGATAAGGGCAAGGGTCATGTTGTAGGTTGTTGATATGCATTACATGTAGTTGGATCTTAGGAGCAGAGGATCAAGAATAGGCTCGAGATGCTAGGGGAGCAGCTTTTTGTCTTTTTTGTAGTTTTTGTATATGACTGTCCCATATTCCCTTTTTTATATCAGCATGACATGAATCCATGTATATGGCATAACCTAGTGGACTTTGACTATTATTCAGTTGTTCGGTTATTTACTCTTCCACTATTTATTTATTCAGTCTATTTATTTGTATGCTTTTGATGTTGTATGTTTATGATTGTATTCCCTGTGTCACACTTATATGAGGGTATAGTCTCCACATTGTACAACATTTACACCCTCACTGCTGGCCAGCAGCCTCTAGCATACGGGGAGGCACGCTTGAAGCCATGTGACCCACCAGCTCAGAGCACGGGTTAAGTGGACCCTGGGTCAGGACGTTACAGTATTCACCTAGATGTACATATCCTTCATTGATTGGGGACTTCCATGTATGTAACTCACACTCATTAATCGTGGAATTAAAAGTAATGAAAGGCAATCTTTTGTTTTATGATCTTTGTGGCACACTAATGCATGTACATAATATGAATGTGACAGGTGGGCCTAGAATTATATATCTCTTCAATCCATTGGGTAATGTTTTTATCTCGTGAGATACAATGTGCATGAGAGGTTATCCTAAACATACTATGTTATGATGGCTCCGTAGTCAGCCTTGACGTATGCTTATGATGTCATGTTTTATGTTGTTGCTACATTCCTATGTTGTCTTGATTCTATCATCTTATATCATGCATCAACGTTCATGTTTATGATTCTCACCCCTTTTATGTCACCTTGATATGTCTCTTGACTAACATATATTACTTTCATCATGTTA
The DNA here is from genome assembly GCA_963277665.1 of Viscum album. NCBI lineage: Eukaryota > Viridiplantae > Streptophyta > Magnoliopsida > Santalales > Viscaceae > Viscum > Viscum album. Next base: position 424,454,581 of record OY728129.1, read on the forward strand.
TGCTTTGATTATTCTCTTACTAGTTTTATAGCTCACTCATTTCTTATATATATCCCCAGGTTATCCATTGTAGTTTTAGAAGAATGACGGAATTTTATGAGCATGTTAAGGAGTTTTAAATCATGTCGGTGTATCCTGTTTTAAGTTATTATGTTATGTATCTAATTACCCAAATATACTACGTCATTCGATCTTCTGGGATTGTATAAAGTGTGTCCTTATGTAATAAATTGTGAATTAAGGTGTCTTAAAGATATGGGTTGTCGTAGTTGGTATCAGATGAAGATCTAATTATTTTTAGAGATTAGGATTAGAAAAATTTAGTGAAATCCTTAGGGATAAGTCTAAACAGGCGAAAACATCCCCAAAATTATGGTAAAGTATAGAGTAAGTGGATTCCAAGTAACAAAAATCATGTTAGGATACTACAAGTGGATGTGGCACTAGCATAGTTGTGTCTAGGGGTAATAACCCCGAAAGGGGCGCATTGGGTATTGGGTCGATCATCACGTATGTCATTAATGATTTATCCCTTCAATGTTCATAGTTCCTCTTTTATGTGTTTAATAGTTTAATAATTTTCATCCCTAATGTTTCTCTTTATTTTAGTCAATGGTTAAAAATAGAAGGAACTGAGTCAACAACCACTGTGATGGGAAATGCCCAAATGAGATGTCAAGCCTAATGGGAGTAAGAATCGAGAACTCCATGACAATACTTATGTAACGTCCCGGTTTCGGAAGCCACCCAGAGGCGCCCCGTACCCGGTTGGTCACATAGCCTCAAGTGCATTTCCACAAATGTCAGAGGTTGTCGACTAGCAGCGAGGGCCTTAGGTGTGATAGTGAGGAAACTATGCCCTCATTGGCAGAGTAATACAGCGGAAGTAAAACAAATAGAAATAGCAGAAGCAGGAATAATCCATACAAAGTAAACAAAAGAAGACTGGAAATAATAAACTGGAGCACACGTATATATATGAATGATGCATGACACATATATCTAGGAAAGCATCCAAACAAATCACAATTATGGAATACAACAGTACTAAACCAAAGTATAAAAGAAAACAAGTAAACAACTCCTCAGCATCGCAAGCCATAGCTTGGTCCCATGCTCTCCAGGTCCACAGCAAATCAAATACCTGAAGTAGAAGGGCGCTTGCCTTTATCTATACCTGCAATAATATCATCTGTTTGGGCCCAAAAGCATGGCCCAAAAAGGGTGTGAGACTAAATCCCAGTAGGCAACCACCACAAGATCTGTGCCTAACAGTCAGTGAATATATGACAAGTAATAAGTACAGAAAGCAGTAAATAAGGAAGTACTCAGCAGTAAACAATCCACAGTTTCAATGCATTCAGTTTCATATATCAAGCAACAGCTAATCAAAATAGGTAATCACAAACAGGTAACCCTCTAGAAATTACTCACAACCAAACCCCTCTAGTCCTACCTAGCAACATAAGCAAGCAGCTAAACACAAAAGGTAACCCTCTGGGAAGTACTCACGGCATATCTCCTCTGGTCCTACCTAGCATAGACTCTCTGAGAAAGCACTCACTGTCAATTACTCCTATGGTCTCGTATCAGTAACTAAAGGTGGTCTAGGGAAGCACTTACGTCACATTCCCTTTGTGGAATGCGTCGAGAAACTATATACCCTCTGAGGAAGCACTTACGTCAATTCCCCATATGGTCTCGCATCGTAAGTAAAACAGACACTCTAGAGAATCCCTTACATCCATTATCCATATGGTCTACTACACCAGGTTCTCACGGACTTGTGTAAGTCAAGAAGGTATAGCAATGCGTATCGGCCAAAGTAAACCTCAAGAACTACTTGGATAGCAGTCTACAGCATATCAACATGTTAGAACAACAGTCACACAATCCTACAATACTAGGCATGGAAGTTAACAGCAGCCTAACAGGAAAACTAGACCCAACGGTCTAAAAAGGAAATCATGCATGGGAAAATACTTCCAAAGCATATCAATTCACCATATTCACAATCGAAAACCATTACTCAAGCATACAAGCAAAGCAGGCAAAAATAGGGTTAAAAAAATAAACGCGCAATACTCTGTTCATGGGTATTGGTGATTTTTTCACATATAACTCAAATACTTCAACAGAAAGGCACAAACCATCTACATTGGCGTTGGGAGATCAATATACTTGAGCCTCAGGGCTTGAATCACCTTAGAACGTCGAAGATCTACAAAAACTTCTAAAACGTTCAACAGAGGATAACTTGAGAAAGAAGAGGAATCATGAAATGAAGCTCAAGCGGAAGGAAGAGCATACCGAGGTGATCCTAACGCAATCGACGGCGGTCGAATCGAAGATCGGATGCTCGGTCGGGGGCTCGGAGAAGGATCGCGGTCGTACCCTCGCTCTCGAACAAACCAAACCTAGAAGGAGGGATTTCTGTCGATAAGATGCGACCCCGGTGCGTTTAATGAAAAAAAAAGTGCACCGCGTGTACTTGACCATACCGATCCCCGTATTAGGTAGCCTCCAGGTCGCCCCACACGGTCGTGTGTATGGCCTCTACACGGCCATCACCCGGCTACCCGCGGTAACTGAGTAAACGGCGTGTACTTAGAAAATTTCCAGAAACTCCTCTTTTTTCCTCAAAAACACTAGAAAAGGAAAAACATACCTGAAAAGAAGATTTGGGTTCTTACAAACTTCCCCCCTTATAGAATTTTGTCCCCGAATTTCCCTAGCAAGGCGGTGTAAAAGAAGAAACTCTGAATAGCTCTGACCACTATGCTCGTACATCGGTCTCCCTCTCCCAAGTCTTGTCATGTACTCACTCGTGTTGTCATAGCACTCGTACTAGAGGGACAGACCAGACACGAAGAACCTTCGTACTTCGATCAATGATCCAGATAGGATGCTCCTCGAATGATTCATCCACTTCCAACTCAACCTCCTCGGGTTGGAAAACATGGGACGGGTCTGAGAAGTAATGTTGAAACTACGAAACGTGGAAGACGTCGTGCATAGATCGGTACCTCTGAGTTAACTGTAGCCGATAGGCAACCGGCCCAACTCTCCCCAACACCTCAAACGGCCCGACCTACCTCGGCAAAAAGATTACCATGTCTCCTAATCCTCTTGTGTCCTAACCTCGATGTGACACGTAGGAAAACCTGATCCCCAACCACGAACTCCAGAGGTCGTCTCCGCTGATCAGCATAAGACTTCTATCGAGACTGTGCAGTAGTTATCCTCTTCTGAATCAACTCTATCTGCTATGTGTTCTCCTGTACAAGACGAGGTCCCAGCATAGTTGTCTCTCCTGCCTCAAGCCAACATAAGGGTGATCGGCATGTCCTACCGTACAAAGTCTCATAAGGTGTCATCTGAATAGTTTCTTGAAAACTATTATTATAGGAAAACTCCACAAAAGGTATGTGATTCTCCCAAGAACCTCCAAAATCCAAGATACATGCTTGAAGCATGTCGTCAAGCACCAGAATCGTATGCTCAGACTGGCCATCTGTTTGGGGATGGTAAGTTGTACTCAAAAGTACATGTGTACCCAAAGCCTTCTAAAGCTCCTACTAGACCTGAGAAGTAAAACGTGCATATCTGTCTAAAATGATGGAGTGTGGAACTCCATGTAAGCGCAATCTCACGGATGTACAACCGTCACAGCTCATCAACACTGAAGGTCTCCTTGATTGGTAAAAAGTGAGCAACATTCGTGAGTCTGTCAATTACAACTCAAACTGCATCATTCCCTCGAGGCGACCTCGGTAAACCTGTCACGAAATCTATCGTGACATCATTCCACTTCCACTCGGGAATGGGTAACTGTTGTAAAATCCCTACTGGTCACCGATTCTCCGCCTTCACCTACTGACAGGTGGAACACCTCATGATGAAACTAGCAACTTCTCTCTTCATACCTGGCCACCAATACTGACGGTGTAGAACATGATACATCTTGGTGACACCATGATGAACTGCCCAAACTGATGAATGAAAGTCTCGCATCAGCTCCCCGCATATGTCTGCTGACACCCATACGCGCCCCTGGAAATGCAAGATCTCATCCTCGCCTATGGTCCATCCTAGAAAAGGGTCCTCTCCTGACACACTCTCCCGTAGGAATAAACCTTTTGAGTCTGATAGTTGTCTCATTCTCACTCAATCAAGAAGGGTAGAGGTAACATCTACATATGAAAGAAATGTCCGCCACTGTCTGTCGTGCACCTCCAAATGCATCTCAGAGAACAGAGCCATAAGCTATCACTCACTACTGGGCTCCTGAACTGCCTGTATATGAGTCCTCCTGTTCAACGCATCAGCCACTGTGTTGCCTTTCCCAGGCGTATAGGTAAGCTCAAAGTCAAAAGACTGAAGGTACTCAACCCACCTTCGCTGTCTCAAATTCAGATCACGCTGAGTGAAGATGTACTTGAGACTCTTATGGTCGGTGAAAACCACAAAATGCTCTCCTAGAAGGTAATGTCTCTAACAGCGTAAGGCATGAACAACTGCAGCCAACTCGAGATCATGCATCGAGTAATTATTCTCATGTGGCCGCAACTACCGAGACCCATACGCAACGACTCCTTCTCCCTGCATAAGCACGGCTCCCAGCCCAATACCTGAAGCATCACAGTACACAGTATAGCTCTTGCCCGGCTCTGACAACACTAGTATCAGTGCTGAAGTCAACCTCCATTTCAGCTCCTGAAAGGCTGACTCACAAGAATCTGACCACAAGAACTTTACACCCTTCTTAGTCAAGCCTGTTAGTGGCGCTGCTAAGCGTAAAAATTCCTGAATGAAGCATCTGTAGTATCCAGCCAGCCCTAGAAAACTCTGTGCCTCAAAGATGTTTTTCGGCTGCTCCCAGGAAACTACTGCTCTCACTTTTTATGGGTCTACTGACACTCCAGTCTCATAGATAACATGACCCAAGAAGTGAATCTGATCCATCCAAAAGCGACATTTTGAGAGCTTAGCATATAACTGATGCTCTCTCAGTGTACTCAAAATGATCTCAAGATGGGTAGCATGGTCGTGTTGAGTGTAAGAGTACATCAAGATATCGTCCACAAAGACCACCACAAAAGAATCCAAGTATGGATGGAACACTCTATTCATTAGTGCCTTGAAAACCGCAGGCGCGTTCGTGAGACCGAACGGAATAACCATATACTTGTATAGACCATACCTTCTCCGGAAGGCTGTAAGAGGTATATCAGATGGTCTAACGTGCAACTGATGGTAACCAGACCTCAAGTCAATTTTAGAGAACAACCGGGCTCCTCGAAGATGATCAAAGAGATCATCAATCCTCAGTAATGGATATCGGTTCTTGACCGTCAACTGGTTCAACTTCTGATAGTCCACACAAAGCCTGAGGGTACTGTCCACCTTCTTCACAAAAAGGACAGGCAAACCCCAAGGAGAAGTACTGGGTCGGATGAAACCCTTTGCCTGCAACTCCTCCAATTGCTTCTTGAGCTCTTGTAACTCTGGTGTAGTCATCCTATAAGGAGGAATGGACACTAGTGCCGCTCCTGGCACAAGCTCAATAGAAAAGTCTATCTCACGCTCCGGAGGCAACCATAAATGTCTTCTGGAAAGACATCTCTGAAACGCTCCACCACTGGAGGAAAGTCCATCTGTGAAATCCCCTAGTCATCTGGATATAGACTAGCAATATGGGTTGTAACTCCTCCTAACCCATGATGCTCGGGTCCCTCTCTACTCGTCTCGACATCTCATTCACCCTTATGAAGAAAAGATCCACCCTCTGGTGAAATGAAACTCACCCTACAATGATAACAGTCGATGACTGCCTGGAAGGAAACTAGTCATTCCATCCCGAGAATGACATCATAGCCTGTCATCTCTAGGACATAGAGGTCCCATAAAAAGTGACATCCACCAACCTCTAAAGGGCACTCCTTGCACTGACGTACACTCATCATTCTAGTCCCCAACGGAGTGTCTAGTGTCAAGATATCAACAGAAGAAAAGATGCAGAGCCCAAATCTCTCCACAACCGCAACAGATATAAAGATATGGGAAGCCCCTGTATCAAAAAGAGAAAAAGCTAAAACTGAGGCTACTAAGATCGTACCTCGCACTGTAGAGGGTCTGGGATCCTGCTCCCGTTGGGTCAACTCCACTGCGAAAGTCTGGCCTACACCGCAGCCTTGTGACCCTACCTGACCACTCTGAGCTGATCCACCCTGCTGTCACTGAAAACCGGGCACCTGGCTACCACGGACACGACCTCCACCTCGGCCCGAATGGCCGGGAGAACTCCAGTTCCCTGACTGAGGAGTAACTAGTGGGGTTGCTCCTGAACGATGAGTCATAGAGGAACCCATGTCACTAGCTGCTGGTGAAAAAATCTGACAGAAGCACTGAAGATGACGCATCTTGTCGCAAGATCAGCACTCCACTAGGTCTCTCGGGTAGTGCGGCCTCGTATGCCCACTATTCCCGCACTAGTAGCATACCACCTGGATACCAGAAGAAGTGTTTTTCCTCCTTGGATCTCCACGCGAAGGCTCCCTGTGGCGCTTCCTGCTGTCAGTAGGAGGAATACTAGCTCCAGACGTCGAGCCGCTCTAGCTCACAACTCCAAAATCCCTCAGATTACGCTCTGTGATCAGCGTCTGGTTGACTATAGAAGTGATAGAAGTCAACCTGAAGATATTCATCTGAGATCGGATGTCCTTTCTGAGACCATCCTCAAACTTCCTTGTCAGGAACAACCCATTTCCCTGGAGAAAGGGTGTAAAGCGTTGCAGTTCGGTGAAACGAGAAGAATACTCCATAACAGAAAGAGTATCATGCTCCAGACTCATAAACTCTCGGGCTCGATCGGCCCTCAAGGTCTCTGGGTAGAAGTAGTCATAAAAGATACGCTGGAACTCCTCCCAAGCCATAACCTGTTGATGTCCTGCCTGTGAGATCACATCCCACTATCTCTTGGCGGAGTCCCAAAGCATATATGCAGCGAGCTTGACCAGTCTCTTTGGAGGCGTCTCCAGATGCTCAATGATCGTCAGCATGGCTTCTAACCATGACTCTGCAGCCTGAGGTCCTCCTTCCCCTGTGAAGGTGGGAGGATGCTGCTGCTGAAAGACCCGCGTCAATTCTTCCATCGACGGGGCAGGAGGCAATGCTCCCTGAAAAATCTGCATCATCTTCATAAAGTCTTCCCTGAACTGTGCATCAGTACCTGCGTCTGGTATAACGGCTGGTGCCAAGACTGGCACAACAAGAGGATCTGCAGGAAGTCCCTGATCAGCCACATCAAGCGTCTGATCACCACCTTGTAACTGACGAACAACTGGAGGACGTCTCGGTGTCATGACTCTGCAGGGTCAAACGCACACCTTATATCAAGATTATCAAGGACTGAGAACAGAAATTATAATAAGGGAATAGGAGAAAGAAAACATTCAAGTTTTTCAGAACATGACTACACGGTGTGTACGTCCCCTACACGGCGTTTTCCCATAAGCCAAACACATGGGCATGTACTCCTGCCAAAACTGGTCGTGTAACACCCCAAACACACGGCGTGTTGTCCTAACACACGGCGTGTACTTGAATCCTCTTCCCCAGCCTGGGTCACCTTACATGGCTAAGACACGCGGTTCTCCTTGAAAAAGACTACACGGCGTGCTCGTGACAGACACGGCATATACTAGAAGAGCTTCACTGACCCGTGTTGTTAGTGACACGGCCGGATACAAAGCTCACACTACATGACGTGTGTCGGATGGACACAGTGTGTACCATGAAGATTTCGCCGACTTGTGTTGTTCGTTACATAGTCGGGTACTCGGGTTACTCTACACGGCGTGTTCCAGACGGACACGGCGTGTATTAAGGACTCAACCGACCCGTGTTATTAGTGACACGGTCGGTTACACGGTTCTACAACACGGCGTGTACATCCGATACACGGCGTGTCCTACCAAAGATTTCAAACCCCGTGTCCCTGCCCACATAGTCTGAGACGCGGTTAGAGACTACACGGCGTGTACATACGGTACACGGCGTGTACTTAAGAAAAACAGTTTCTTCCCAAACAGAAGAACACATTGTGTGTAGTCAAAACTACACGGCGTGTATTCTGGGTTTTTCCGGACATTAAGCCTCAGAAACTACTCCGGAGCCCAGAAGAACACTGAAACGAACATTAAAGCGCCAAATTCCTATCTGTGAGGGCCCATACTCCCCACGAATCAAAGCTTGGCATCTTACACATGTTATAACAAGGTAAAAAGTCAATGATCCACCAAATTTCGGTCAATGAGGGCCCATAAAAACTCAAAAACCAAAGTTTGGCGTCCATTCAAACAAAATCTTACACAGACAATACTCTGTCACACAGCATATATTCTATCAAAGCATCTATCACAACAGCATGGATATCTGGCACAACATCTATCACAACAACATGCAATTGCTAACGCACCCTAAATGGCATGACAAGAATTCATGACATGTGATTTCTAATAAGTGCCTAAATCATGCATGAGATGGCATATCTTCATCTCATCGGGTTGCAATAGAAATAGAACCTGAATAACGTCAACAATAACAGCACAATACATGTGAGTCACTGAACGGTGAAAATCAGATCAACTGTAAACTTGAAAAACCAGAAATATTGCAATAAACGAGGTAGATTGGCTTTTCCCTATACATGGGTTAGCTACTCCCGGGCACAGCTTAATACCAAGTACCAATTTCGCCTTATCCCTGGCTATAGGCACCAAATATTAAGTCAAGAAGAAAAGAATCATCTGATACTGATTTGTAACATCCCGGTTCCGAAAGCCACCCAGAGGCGCCCCGTACACGGTTAGTCACATAGCCTCAAACGCATTTTCCCAAACGCCAGAGGCTGCCGACTAGCAGTGAGGGTCTTGGGTGTGATAATGGGGAAACTATGCTCTCATTGGCAGAGTAACACAGCAGAAGCAAAACAAATAGCAATAGCGAAGCAGAAATAATCCATACAAAGTAAACATCGGAAGACTGGAAATAATAAACTGGAGCACACGTATATATATGAATGATGCATGACACATATATCTAAGAAATCATCCAAACAAATCACAATACTGGAATACAACAGTACTAAACCAAAGTACAAAAGAAAGAAAGTAAACTTCTCAGCATTGCAAGTCATAGCTTGGTCTCATGCTCTCCAACTTCACAGCAAATCAAGTACCTGAAGTAGAAGGGTGGTTGCCATTATTTATACCTACAACAATATAATCTGTTTGGGCCCAAAAGCATGGCCCAAACAGAGTGTGAGACGAAATCACAGTAGGCAACCACCACAAGATCTGTGCCTAACAGTTAGTGAATATATGGCAGGTAATAAGTACAGGAAGTAGTAAACAAGGAAGTACTCAGTAGTAAACAATCCACAGTTTCAATGCATTCAGTTTCATATATCAAGCAACAGCTAATCAAAACAGGTAATCACAAACAGGTAACCCTTTAGAAAGTACTCACAGTCAAACCCCTATGGTCCTACCTAACAACAGAAGCAAACAGCTAAACACAAAAGGTAACACTCTGGGAAGTACTCACGGCCTATCCCCTCTTGTCCTACCTAGCATAGACTCTTTGAGAAAACACTCACCGTTAATTCCTCCTATAGTCTCATATCAGTAACGAAAGGCGCTCTAGGGAAGCACTTACGTCACATTCCATATGTGGCCCGCGTCAAGGAACTACAGACACTCTGAGGAAGCACTTACGTCAATTCCCCATATGGTCTCGCATCGTAAGTAAAACAGACACTCTGGAGAAGCCCTTACATCCATTCTCCCTATGGTCTACTATACCAGGTTCTCACGGCCCTGTGTAAGTCAAGCAGGTATAGCAACGTGTATCAGTCAAAGTAAACCTCAAGAACTACTTGGCTAGTCGTCTACAGCATATTAGCATGTCAGAACAACAGTCACACCATCCTACAATACTAGGCATGGAAGGTAACACCAGTCTAACAGGCAAACTAGACCCAACGGTCAAAACAAGCAATCATGCATGGGAAAACACTTCCAAAGCATAGCAATTCACCCTATTCACAATCAAAAACCTCTACTCAAGCATACAAGCAAAGCAGGAAAACAGTAGGGCTAAAACGGTAAACGTGCAATACCTCGTTCATGGGTATTGGCGATTTTTGCACATATAACTCAAAGACTTTCAACAGAAAGACACAAACCACCTACCTCAGCGTTGGGAGATCAATATACTTGAGTCTTGGTGCTTGAATCACCTTAGAACGCCGAAGATCTACAAAAACGTCTAAAACGTTCAACAGAGGATAACTTGAGAAAGAAGGGGAATCATGAAACGAAGCTCAAGCATAAGGAATAGCTTACCGAGGCGATCCCAACGCAATCGACGGCGGTCGAATCGGAGATCGGATGCTCGGTCGGGGGCTCGGAGAAGGATCGTGGTCGTACTCACGCTCTCGGACGAACCAAACCTAGAAAGAGGACTTTCTGTCGATAAGACGCGACCCTGATGCATTTAATGAAAAAAAAGTACACTGTGTGAACTTTTAAAGTACACGGCGTGTACCTGCCCTTACCGAGCCCCGCATTAGGCGGCCTCCAGGTCACCCCACACGACCGTGTGTATGGCCACTACACGGCTAGCACCTGGCTACCCGCGGTAACCGAGTACACAACGTGTACTTCTAAAGTAAACGGTGTGTACTTAGAAAATTTCCAAAAACTCCTCTTTTTCCTCAAAAACACTAGAAAAAGAAAAACATACCTGAAAAGAAGATCTGGGTTATTACAACTTACTCTATTAACTCAAGTTATGAACACAAACTTGGATCGGGGAAGAGCAACTTGTAATCAATACATTTATACGATAAAGGCCTCTGAATTTCAATGGATCTTCCGATACTTTAATCACAAAACAATATATCAGCTCTATTGAAAACATCTCATGCATCCTTCAATGCTCTGAGCAAGAGAAGTTTATACTGGTTATTTATCGTATGGAGGGAGAATCTCATCAACAGTGGACGTTGATCAAAATTATGAAGCATGAGGAGGAGATCCAGGCGATGGAGTAGAAAGAATTCTGAAAAATGTTTTTCAATAAATATTTTCTTTGCACTCTACGACTTAAAACAGATAGATATTTCTTTAGCCTCAAGAAAAAGGATGATGAATCCATCGGGACATATGAGGCGAACTTCACAAGACATGCATTACACGCATCCAGCTTTGTCATTGACCTAGAAAGTAAAGTTAGTCTCTTCTTTGGTGGGCTAAAGTTGAGACTACGAAAAGATTTGGTGATTCGAGACTTTAAAAGCTATGAGGAAATTGTATGATGTGCCCTCAAAATTGAAATGAAGATCGGCGAATCTCAATGGTCTCACGGGTCTGAAGATAGGAAGCAAATGATGGAGTTTAATTCTGGAAGAGCGATTGAGAAATCTCGCGGTGGGAAGAAAGTCCAACATCTCACTTGCCAAAAGTATGGGAAGAATCATCCCAAAAATTTCCTGGAGGAGAAAAGGAAATGCTTTAGTTGTGGGAAGGAATGACACCTAACTAGAGAATGGTGACGGGAGAAACCTTCTAATGTGATGGAAGAAAATAATGCTCCAGTCAACCCTCAGCCTAATGTCCAATGTTTCAACTATAAAAAATAAGGACACTATACAAATCAATGCATTAAAACCAAAGGTTATCAACGATAACTGATGACAACAACCTCCAAGACCAAGAGAGCAGGAGCGAGCTTATATCATCATAATTGCTAAGGTGGATCCCAACAATAATGTGGTGATAAATAAGTTAGTTATTCATTCAAGAATAGTGAATGTACTATTTGATTCTGGTTCTACTCATTCTTTCATATCATGCAAGTTTAGTTGAACTATTCAAACACAACCACAAAACATGGAAGTGGTGTTATCTATGAAAATGGAAAATTGGAAAATTATTGCATCTCAAGTATATAACTTCTCCCCTATCCATATTTTCAAGATGAATTTCCTAACAAACCTTGTGATACTCCCTTTAGCGGAATTTGATGCAATTCTGGGTATGGATTGGCTTTCATTATATAGAGCCAACATAAATTTTTTAGAGAAGAAAATTCTCCTCTGTATCGTGAATCACCCTCTAATTCAATATAAGTGCAAGGAGGATGGATCTTCTTTGGTATCATCATCTCAAGCATGGATATTATTGGCTTATGAGTAGGCGTATCAAACTCAAATGATTGACACTAAGGAGAAGATCATCCTTGATGACACGCCCATTGTCAGGGAATATGTTTATATGTTTCCCAAAGATTTTCCTAGCCTTTCTTCAAGTCGTGCGTTTGAGTTCTCAATCAACCCTATACCAGAGCTTTACCGATATTCGAGACTCCATACAAAATGACCACTATTGAACTTGAGGAGCTGACGAAGCAGCTACAAGAGAATCTGAATAAAGGGTTTATACACTCAACTGCTTCATCATGGGGTGCACCCATCCTTTTTGTCAAGAAAAAGGATGGGTCAATGTGCCTCTGTATTGATTATCATGATCATAAAAAAGATCATGATAGAAAACAAGTACTATCATTGATTGATGACTTATTCAATCATCTACATATAGCACAGAACTTATCTAAGGTGGATCTTCAGTCAGGATATTATCAAGTAAAGGTTAAAGAGGATATCCCCAAGACTTATTTTTGTACAAGGAATGAGCATTATGAGTTCATAGTGATGTCATTTGAACTCAGTAATGTTACATATATCTTTATGTACTTTGCGAATAATCTTTAGGGACTACCTTGACAAATTTATGATAGTCTTTATAGATGATATTCATTTCTACTCCAAAAGAAATGAGGAACATGAGGAGCATTTGAAAGTTGTGTTCAAGACCATGAGAAAGAAAATTTTACATGCGAAGTATAGATGTGAGTTTTGGATGGAGCAAGTAACATACTTAGGGAATGTTATCACCAATAAAAGAATATTTGTGGATCCTTCGAAGAAGGAAGGAATTGAAGGATGGCCCAGAACATCTGTGACGGAGATCTGTAGTTTCCTTGGATTAGTTGAGTGCTATCGTTGATTTGTGAGAAACTTCTCATGATTTTCAAGTCCACTAATTAAGCTAACTCAAAAAAAAGTATGGTTTTTCTAGAATGATGAATGCAAGGGGAGATTTAAAGAGTTAAAGAAGAAACTAATCATTGCATATGTGCTCACATTACCCACCAGTAGGGAAGGATTTTTGATCTATAACGATGCATCCAAAAAGGTCTTGGGTTGTGTACTCATGCAAGATGATAAAGTGATGGGCTATACCTACTACCAATTAAAGATCCATGAGCATACCTACCTAATGCATGATCTAAAATTAGCTGCAGTGATCTTCGCATTAAATATTTAGCGACATTATCTCTACACGGAGAAGTGTGACAAATATATAGATCATAGAAGTCTTACGCATATATTCACATAAAAGGAGATCGATATTCACCAACGAAGGTGGTTAAAGATAATCAATGATTATGATTATTCAATCCATTATCATCCTAGGGAGACTAAAAAAGTGGTGGATGCTCTAAGAATAAAGGATCTCACAACTCTATCCATGATTAGGATTGAAACGGATCCAATCTTTTTGGGCATGCAAAGGGTGGACATGGGAATCATAAAAGGAACATCATTCTGCCTTGCTCAAATAACTGATCAGCCATCCATTCTTGAGAGGATCAAGAAATCCCAAAAAGGTGATGTGGTTCTAAACAAAAAGGTAGCAAATATTCCAGAGTTCAACTTTGCTAAAGATGGAGTCATAAGGTTTGGAACCCAGGTATGTGTCTCATCAAAAGCAGAACTTAAAAGGAAACTTTTGGATGATGCATATAGACCATTCCTCCCTATTCATCTAGGAATCACTAAGATTTATAAAGATATGAAGAAAAACTTCTGATTGGATAACATGAAGAGGGAGATTGCAGAATTTGTATCTCGATGCTCGGTATGTCAACAAGTTAAGCCTAAACGATAGAAGACTAAGGGTATGATGCAACCATTTCCCATACCATTATGAAATTTGAAAAAAATAGCATGGATTCCCTTGTAAGACTCCCTAAGACATCTAGAGGCAATAACGTCATTTGGGTGGTAGTCAATGGCCTTACAAAGTTAGTACATTTCATTTCTATCAAGGAAGATTTCTCTCTTGAACAACTCGCCAATATATACATAAATGAAGTGGTAAGACTGTATGGAGTGTCACTCTCCAATGTATAGAATCGAGATCTGAAGTTTATCTCGAGGTTCTAGAGAAGCCTTCAGCAAGCGTTGAATACAAAGATGAGTTTCAATGCTTCTTATCATCCTCAGATGAGTGGTTAGTCTGAGAGAACCTTTCAAACTCTAGAGGATATGATGAGATCGTATTCAATGGATTTCCAAGGATGTCGGGATCAACACCTTCTCTTAGTGGAGTTCTTATATAACAACAGTTTCCATTCTAGCATTTAAATGGCGCCTTATGAGGCTCTGTATAGGAAGAGGTATCAGACTCTAACATGTTGGGATGAGGTTGGAGAAAAGAAGCTTATGGGACCTGATCTTATCCAAGAGATGACGGAGAAGGTTCAAATCATTCAACATCATATGAAATATGCACAAAGTCAACAGAAAATCTATACAGACAATCATCAATGAGACCTAGAGTTTGAGGTTGGAGATAAGAAGTTCCTTTGTATATCACCATAGAAGAAAGTCACAAGGTTTAGGAAGAAGGGAAAGCTTGGTCCAAGATACATCTTCCCCTTTGAGATCCTTGATCGCATCGGAGCGATGGACTATCAAAAAACACTTCACCTAACATCTCTCAAATAGATGATGTGTTTCGTGTATCCCTCTTGAGAAAATACATACCAGACCCCTCACATGTACTAAATCAAGAGGTTGTACCCATGGAGAACGATCTTTCATACAATGAGTAGCTAGTGAAGATCTTAGATCATAAAGACAAAGTTTTATAAAACAAGGCAACTCATCTAGTCAAAGTACTATGGAAGAACCAAAGGTTTGAGGAAACGACTTGAGAACCAAAATAGGCGATGAAACAAAAGTACCCTCGTATGTTTTAGTGTATAAAATTAAATTTCTAGGGAAAATTTTATAAAGGGGGAAGAATGTAACAAACCAAACTTTTACAAATGAAATTTCCTTTTAAATGGATAAATGCATTATTAAGTAATATAGTTTTAGAAAACACATGCACTACTATAGTAATTTTGGACCAATTGTAAAATATAGGTTGTCATATTTAAAAGACCATAAAGCATCTTAACCGCTGATAATATAGTTGTTGTACAGTGACAGTTAAGCTTATTATATAATAAGGGTTATGATGAAGTCCAATTGACATAGAAAAAAAGAAGCAATGGTCGCAACCAGTAAGATTGTACCCTATGAAGCCCATTTATCAGAGCCTCTGAAGGAGATGGCATCATTGGGATTTTCTCATGACCAAGTTCAAACCAAGATTCAACAACTGAATCTCGAGCGAAATTGTCTACGACATAAAATCAAGCTTATCAAGATCACAACTCAAACTATGTTCATCGAACTACCCCAAAAAAGCACCATCATCGCACATCTTACACTTAGAGTGTATGTAGGTGTAATAAGAGGTTATGTATATAGACCTCAATAATATGAATTTGTATATTTTATTTTTAAATAAAATAATGTTTATATGTATCCCTTTTTATTATTACTTTATAAATAATTATATAATGAGTGATAAAAATTAGATTCTAATATGGTGAAATCAAAATTGTATTTTTGGGAAACATATACTCTCAATTAAGATACGCTTTTGATAATTTCAATAATTTTTTAAATAAATGTTATTTAATAAAATATTATTATTAAATAATATTCATTTATATAAAAATGATAATAGAATTTAATTAAGTGTAATGTAATTTGTATAAGATTCATAAAGTGGTTAATATCATAAAAACAAGTATGTTAAAGTAAATAGGCTTTTTTATTAAAAAGTAAATATTTTCATATTTAAAAAAATATATTTATAAAATAAAAATTATTATTGAAATCAGCATGTCAAATTAGCCAATGATGAATTTTTCATAATTTTCTAAGACAAATGATTTTTTGGGAAAAAATTAAATATGGTATAAATATACGACATGTATTATGACCTCATAATAACCCAAAAGTGATGTAATAAATTCTCTAAAAAACATTCACGACCAAATACAGATTTTTCCTTTAAAATAATGTGTTTTTGAAGTTATTTGATTAATTTTATAATCCTTTAATGAATCCTTCAAAACTTAAATATTTTAAGGTTTTGAAATCATTTATTTATAAACATGACTCACTTCCACATCACCAATAATATGTTTTTAATATGTTCGATTCATGGCCTTATAAAATATTAAAAATCACTATCATTTGATAAAAACCATGGGCATAAACCATGGGAATGTTTTGGGTTTTGATTATTTTATCATAGAGCCCAAAACCTAGGTTTAGAAATTAATTAAGAAATCTCCTCTCTTTTACTATAAATATCCACCCAACCTCTCACTCATCTTCACTCATAACTCATTGATCATGAAGTTCCTCTCTATATCTCTCTAAGATTCTCTCAATGTGTTCTCAAGCTCTTAAGAAGCTCCTCCCAAACTTTTAGAAGCGCCCTCTCAAGGTTAGGGATTTTCTTCTCCTATTTATTCAAGCACATTCTTTGTATTATGCAATTTAATTTCTGATTGTTCATATTGGAATGTGTTTCTAAATATCTCTTGTAATGTCCTTATGATTTTCAAGTAATGAGAGACCACTTTTCACTCTCATTAAACCCTTCCATGAATTAATATGCACATCTATTATGTTGTTGCAATTATCCGGTGAATTTTCAATGCCAAACATTTGTGTAGTGAATACTCGTCCTCATTTCCACTCAAGAGTATTCACCTAGATGAACATATCCTTCATCGATTGAGCATTTCCATGTATGTAACTCACACTCCTTAATCGTGTGATTAAAAGTGATGAAAGACCTTCTTTTGTTGTATGATTTATGCGGCACACTACGCATGTACGTGATATGAATGTGATGAGTGGGCTCAGAATTATATAGTCTTCCAATGCATTGGGTAATGTTTTTATCTCATGAGATGTCATGTATGGTGCACGAGAGATTATCCTAAGAACACTATGTTATGATGTCTTAGTGGTTAGACTTGACTTATGCTTATGATGTCATGTTTCAAGTTGTTGTCACATTCTTATATTGTCTTGCTGTTATCATCTTATATCATGCTTCAATGTTCATTTTTATGATTCCCACCCCTTTTATGTCACCCTGGTATGCCTCTTAGCTAACATGTATTAATTTCATCATGTTATGTTTTGATTATTCCCTTATGAGATTTATAGCTCGCTCTCTTCTTATGTAAATCATCGGGTTATCCCATGCAGTTTTAGAAGAACGATGGAATTTTAAGAGAATGTTAAAGAGTTTTAAATAATGTCGTTGTGTCCATGTTTTAAGTTATTATTTTATGTATTTATTTACACAGAGACACTAGGTCTTTAGATCTTCATAGATTGTATTAACTGTAACTTTATGTAATAAATCATGAATTAAGGTGTATTAAAGATATGGTTTGTCATAGTTAGTATCAGATGAAGGTCTAGTTATTTTGGGGATTAGGATTAGAAAACTTTAGTGAAAGCCTTAGGGATAAGATTAAACATAGGAAAACATCCCTAAATTATGGTAAAAATTATGGTAAGTGGTTTCCAATCAACAAAATTTTTGTTTGGACAATACAAGTGCATGTGGTTCTAGCACAGTTGTACCTAGTGTTAATAAGCCTGAAAACAGCACGTTGGGCATTGACATGATCGTTACTGTTGGATTGGTGTAGCCCGATCCGATTGGGCTGAATGCTTGTGACCCCCAAATTTTAGGGGTTGTAGCATCTCTGACCACTGTAGCAAAGCTGACCGACCGACACCGACAGAGCACTATAGTAGTGCGGACTTTGGAGTCAACTTTATTGTAGTCTTTTGGACTTCCATTCAGCAGCCAGTGTAGCACTTTTGACTTGAATGACCCCCTTTCACTGTAGCAACACGGAATTCCTGTGCAATAGTGGATCATCTCCTCCATTTGTAGCCCATTTCGGGCTAAGGTTCCTAATTGAAAAAAAACATAGTAATTGTGCTCCTGATTCTAGTAAAGTTATTTTGCCTCTCTGTGGACGTATGGATTATTCTCAAACCACGTAAATCCTTGTGTTCTTGTTCTCGTTTTTTTTTTCTTTTTACTCTTCTTGAATCGTTGTGTTGTCGCTGCAACTCTCGGCATTTCCGCAACAGTTACCCGATGCATGAAAAAGAGGCCTAGCTGCACACCTGGTTTGATAAATTCACAAGTTTTTTAGGAACCATTATAAATGGAACAAAAATGCCCATAATATTATATGTTGGGAAATAGACCATGGATAACTTATATTGAAACTTGGAAATTCATAGGTTAAGGAATGTATGTCATTTATTAGTTATCCCTGCAATGTTCATAGTTTCCCTTTTATGTATTTAATTGATTAATAATTCTCATCCCTAATTTGTCCCTTTATTTTAGTCAATGGCTAGAAATAGAAGGAACCGAGTCAATAACCAATGTGATGGGCAATGCCCAAATGAGATGTCAAACCCAATGGGAGCAGAAGTCAAAAACTTCATGACAATACTTACTCGATTAACTCAAGTTCTGAATAGAAACTTGAATTAAGGGGAAACCATGCATCCCCCTATGAAAGAGAAACTTTCAATTTAGACCTTTATGCGACAAAGCCCTCCGAATTTCAGTGGATCATCTAATCCTTTAATCATGGAAAAATGGATCACCTCCATTGAAAAGATCTTCTACAACCTTCAATGCTCTGAGCAAGAGAAGGTTGTGTTGATTGTTTATCGTATGGAGGGAGAAATTGATCAATGGTGGACGTTGATCAAAAATACGAAGCTTGAGGAGGAAATCAAAGTGATCGTGTGGAAAGAATTCCAGAAAATGTTTTTTGATAAACATTTTCCTCACTCTTCGACATAAATAGAGGGGTTTCATTGGCCTCAAGAAAAAGGACAACGAATCCATCGGGGCGTACGAAGTGAACTTCACAAGGCTTGCATGATATGCCTCCGGCTTTATCATTGACCCCAAAAGTAAAGTTGACCGCTTCTTTGGTGGGCTAAAGTTGAGTCTATCAAAAGATTTGGTGATTCGAGACTTTGAAAACTACGAGGAAATTGTCTGATGTTCCCTCAAAGTCAGAATGGAGATCGATGGATCTCAAGGGTCTCACAGATCTGGAGATAGGAAGTGGAGAATGTAGTTTATTCTAGTGGAGCGATGGAGAAATCTCACAGTGGCAAGAAAGTCCAACAAACCACTTATCAAAAGTGTGGGAAGAAACATCCCAGAAATTATCTGAAGGGGACAAAAAAATGTTTTAGGTGTGGGAAGGAAGGGCACCTAGCTAGCAAATGTCGAGGGAGAAACCCACCAATGTGATGGAAGAAAAGAATGCTCCAGTCAACCCTCAGCCTATTGTTTAATGCTTCAACTGTAAATAACAAGGAAACTATGAAAATCAATGCACTAAGCAAAGGGTTTTTGATGATAACTGATTACAACAACCTCCAAGACCTAGAGAGCAAGGGCGAGCTTATGTCATCACAACTATTGAGGTGGGTCCCGACAATGACGTGGTGACAAGTACGCTTGTTTTTCATTCAAGAATATCAAATTTGCTATTTGATTCTACTTCTACGCATTCATTAATATCATGCAAGTTTAGTAGAACTATTCAAACACCACCACAAAACACAGAAGTAGAGTTATCTGTGAAAACAGAAAATGGGACAATTATTACATCCTAAGTATATAACTTCTCCCCTGACCATATTTTCGAGCTGAATTTCCCAATAAACCTTGTAATACTCCCTTTAGTGGAATTTGATGAAATTCTAGGTTTTGGTTGCATTTCCTTATATAGATCCATCATAAATTTCTGAGTGAAGGAAATTACTCTATATCACGGATCGCACTCTGATTCTATACAAGTACAAAGAGGGGGATGAATCTCCTTTGGTGTCGTCATCACAAGAATGAATATTATTGTCTTATGAGCAAGCGTATCTAGCACAAATGATTGTGACTTAGGAAAAGAACGTCCTTGACGACATGCTCATTGTAAGGGAATAGGTTGATGTGTTTCCTGAAGAATTGTCTAGCCTTCCTCCAATTCGTGAGGTTGAGTTCTCAGTCGAGTTTATACCCAAAACTTTTCCAATATCCAAGATTCCATAGAGAATGACTATTATTGAACTTGAGAGGTTGAAGAAGCGCCTACAGGAGAATCTAGATGAAGGGTTCATATGCTCAAGTGCTTCGTTGTGGGGGTACTGGTCTTTTTCGTCAAGAAGAAGGATGGATCAATGCGTATCTACATTAATTATCGTGAGCTTAACAAGATCATGATAAAGAACAAATATCTTCTGTCACAGATTCATGACATGTTTGATTGGCTACATGGAGCTCAGTACTTCTCTAATGTGGATCTTCGTTCGGGATATTATCAAGTAACGGTAAAAGAGGATATCCCCATGACTGTTTTTCATACAATGTACGGGCACTATGAGTTTATAGTGATGCCATTTGGAGTCACTACTGCTTCATCTATCTTTAGGGACTTAATGAATATAGTCTTTAAGGATTACCTCAACAAATTTGTGATAGTCTTAGTAGATGATATTCTTATTTACTCCAAAAGCGAGGAACATGAGAAGCATTGGAACGTTGTATAGAAGACCTTGGGAAAGGAAAAGTTATATGTGAAGTATAGTAAATGCAAGTTTTGGATAGACCAGGTAACATTCTTGGGGCATGTTATCACCAGCAAAGGAATATATGTAGATCCTTCGAATTTAAAAGCAATTGAAGGATGGCCCAAACCAACATATGTGATGGAGATCCGTAGTTTCCTTGGATTAGATGGGCATTAATGCCGATTTTTGAGAAACTTCTCATGATCGTCAAGTCTACTAACCATGATAACTCGGAATGGAGTAAAGTTTGTCTGGAAAGACGAATGTGAGGAGAGCTTTAAAGAATAAAAGAAGAGGCTAATAACTGCACATGTGCTCATATTACCCTCTAGTGGGGAAGGAGTTTTTGTCTACAACGATGCATCTAAAAAGGGCTTGGGCAGTGTACTCATACAAGATGCAAAGTTATAGTCTATGACTCCTAATAATTAAATATTCATGAGCAGAACTACCCAATGCATGATCTATACCTGCAACCATATAATCTGTTTGGGCCCAAAAGCATGGCCCAAACAAAGTGTGAGACTAAATCCCAGTAGCCAACCACCACAAGATCTGCGCCTAACAGTCAATGAATATATGGCAGATAATGAGGTCAGAAAGCAGTAAACAAGGAAGTACTCAGTAGTAAACAATCCACAGTTTCAATGCATTCAGTTTCATATATCAAGCAACAGCTAATCAAAATAGGTAATCACAAACAGGTAACCCTCTAGGAAGTACTCACAGCCAAACCCCTCCGGTCCTACCTAACAACACAAGCAAGCAGCTAAACACAAAAGGTAACCCTCTGGGATGTACTCACGACCTATCTCCTCTAGTCCTACCTAGCATAGACTCTCTAAGAAAGCACTCACCGTTAATTTCTCCTATAGTCTCGTATCGGTAACTAAAGGCGCTATAGGGAAGCACTTACGTCACATTCCCTCTGTGGCCCGCGTCGAGGAACTACAGACACTCTGAGGAAGCACTTACGTCAATTCCCCATATGGTCTCGCATCGTAAGTAAAACAGACAATCTGGAAAAGCCCTTACGTCCATTCTCCCTATGGTCTATTACACCAGGTTCTCACGGCCCTGTGTAAGTCAAGCAGGTATAGCAACGCGTATCAGCCAAAGTAAACCTCAAGAACTACTTGGCTAGTCGTCTACAGCATATCAGCATGTCAGAATAACAGTCACACCATCCAACAATACTAGGCATGGAAGGTAACACCAGCCTAACAGGCATACTAGACCCAACGGTCAAAACAGGCAATCATGCATGGGAAAACACTTTCAAAGCATAGCAATTCACCCTATTCACAATCAAAAACCTCTACTCAAGCATACAAGCAAAGCAGACAAACAATAGGTCTAAAACGGTAAATGTGCAATACCCCGTTCATGGGTATTGGCGATTTTTGCACATATAACTCAAAGACTTTCAACAGAAAGACACAAACCACCTACCTCTGTGTTGGGAGATCAATATACCAGAGTCTCAGGGCTTGAATCACCTTAGAACGCTGAAGATCTATAAAAACGTCTAAAACGTTCAACAGAGGATAACTTGAGAAAGAAGAGGAATCATGAAACGAAGCTCAAGAAGAAGGAAGAGTTTACCGAGGCGATCCCAACGCAATCGACGGCGGTCGAATCGGAGATCGGATGCTCAGTCGGGGGCTCGGAGAAGGATCGCGGTTGTACCCACGCTCCCGGATGAACCAAACCAAGAAAGAGGGCTTTCTCTCGATAAGACGCGACTGTGATGCGTTTAATGAAAAAAAAAAGTACACGGTGTGAACTTTTAAAGTACACGGCGTGCACTTGCCCTTACCGAGCCCCGCATTAGGCGGCCTCCAGGTCACCCCACACAACTGTGTGTATGACCGCTACACGGCCAGCACCCGGCTACCCGCGGTATCCGAGTACACAGCGTGTACTTCTAAAGTACACGGTGTGTACTTAGAAAATTTCCATAAACTCCTCTTTTTCCTCAAAAACACTAGAAAAAGAAAAACATACCTAAAAAGAAGATTCGGGTTCTTACAACTTACTCTATTAACTCAAGTTATGAACAGAAACTTGAATCGGGGAAGAGCAACTTGCAATTAATACATTTATATGATAAAGGCCTTTGAATTTCAATGGATCTTCTGATACTTTAATCACAAAACAATAGATCAACTCTATTGAAAAGATCTCATGCATCCTTCAATGCTCTGAGGAAGAGAAGTTTATACTGGTTATTTATCGTATAGAGGGAGAAGCTCATCAACAGTGGATGTTGATCAAAATTATGAAGCATGAGGAGGAGATCCAGTCAATGGAGTAGAAAGAATTCTGAAAAATGTTTTTCAATAAATATTTTCTTTGCACTCTACGACTTAAAACAGAGAGAGATTTCTTTAGCCTCAAGAAAAAGAATTATGAATCCATCGGGACATATGAGGCGAACTTCACAAGACATGCATTACACACCTCCAGCTTTGTCATTGAACTAGAAAGTAAAGTTAGTCGCTTCTTTGGTGAGCTAAAGTTGAGACTACGAAAAGCTTTGGTGATTTGAGACTTTAAAAGCTATGAGGAAATTGTATGATGTGCCTCAAAATTGAAATGGAGATCGGCGAATCTCAATGGTCTCACGGGTCTGAAGATCGGAAGCAGATGATGGAGTTTAATTCTGGAAGGGCGATTGAGAAATCTCCCGGTAGGAAGAAAGTCCAACATCTCACTTGTCAAAAGTATGGGAAGAATCATCCCAAAAATTTCCTGGAGGAGAAAAGGAAATGTTTTAGTTGTGGGAAGGAATGACACCTAACTAGCAAATGGTGACGAGAGAAACCTTCTAATGTGATGGAAGAAAATAATGCTCCAGTCAACCCTCAGCCTAATGTTCAATGTTTCAACTATAAAAAATAAGGACACTATACAAATCAATGCACTAAACCAAAGGTTATCGATGATAACTGATGACAACAACCTCTAAGACCTAGAGAGCAGGAGCGAGCTTATGTCATCATAATTGCTAAGGTGGATCCCAACAATAACGTGGTGATAAGTAAGTTAGTTATTCATTCAAGAATAGTGAATTTACTATTTCATTCTAGTTCTACTCATTCTTTCATATCATGCAAGTTTAGTTGAACTATTCAAACACAACCACAAAACATGGAAGTGGTGTTATCTGTGAAAATGGAAATTTGGAAAATTATTGCATCTCAAGTATATAACTTCTCCCCTATCCATATTTTCAAGATGAATTTCCTAACAAACCTTGTGATACTCCCTTTAGCGAAATTTGATGCAATTCTGGGTATGGATTGACTTTCATTATATAGATCCAACATAAATTTTTGAGAGAAGAAAATTCTCCTCTGTATCGTGAATCACCCTCTAATTCAATATAAGTGCAAGGAGGATGGATCTTATTTGGTATCATCATCTCAAGCATGGATATTATTGGATTATGAGTAAGCGTACCAAACTCAAATGATTGACACTAAGGAGAAGATCATCCTTGATGACACGCCCATTGTAATGGAATATGTTTATATGTTTCCCAATGATTTTCCTAGCCTTTCTTCAAGTCGTGAGTTTGAGTTCTCAATCAACCCTATACCAGAGCTTTACTGATATTCAAGACTCCATACAAAATGACCACTATTGAACTTGAGGAGCTGACGAAGCTGCTACAAGAGAATCTGAATAAAGGGTTTATACACCCAACTGCTTCATCATGGGGTGCACCCATCCTTTTTGTCGAGAAAAAGGATGGGTCAATGTGCCTCTGTATTGATTATCGTGATCATAAAAAGATAATGAAAGAAAACAAGTACTATCATGGATTGATGACTTATTCAATCAGCTACATATAGCCCAGTACTTATCTAAGGTGGATCTTCAGTCAGGATATTATCAAGTAAAGGTTAAAGAGGATATCCCCAAGACTTCTTTTTGTACAAGGAAGGAGCACTATGAGTTCATAGTGATGTCATTTGAACTCGGTAATGCTACATCTATCTTTATGGACTTTGCGAATAATCTTTAGGGATTACCTTGACAAATTTATGATAGTCTTTATAGATGATATTCATTTCTACTCCAAAAGAAATGAGGAACATGAGGAGCATTTGAAAGTTGTGTTCAAGACCATGAGAAAGAAAATTTTACATGCGAAGTGTAGATGTGATTTTTGGATGGAGCAAGTAACATTCTTCGAAAATGTTACCACCAATAAATGAATATTTATGGATCCTTCGAAGAAGGAAGCAATTGAAGGATGGCCCAGAACATCTGTGATGGAGATCTGTAGTTTCCTTGGATTAGTTGAGTGCTATCGTTGATTTGTGAGAAACTTCTCATGATTTTCAAGTCCACTAATTAAGCTAACTCGAAAAAAAAGTGAGGTTTTTCTGGAATGATGAATGCAAGGAGAGATTTAAAGAGTTAAAGAAGAAACTAATCACTGCATCTGTGCTCACATTACCCACCAGTAGGGAAGGATTTTTGATCTATAACGATGCATCCAAAAAGGTCTTGGGTTGTGTACTCATGCAAGATGATAAAGTGATAGCCTATACCTACTGCCAATTAAAGATCCATGAGCATACCTACCCAACGCATGATCTAAAATTAGCTGCAGTGATCTTCGCATTAAATATTTAGCGACATTATCTCTACACGGAGAAGTGTGACATATATATAGATCATAAAAGTCTTACGCATATATTCACATAAAAAGAGATCGATATTCACCAAAGAAGGTGGTTAAAGCTAATCAATGATTGTGATTATTCAATCCATTATCATCCTAGGAAGACAAACAAAGTGGTGGATGCTCTAAGAATAAAGGATCTCACAACTCTATCCATGATTAGGATTGAAACGGATCCAATCTTTTTGGGCATGCAAAGGGTGGACATGGGAATCATAAAAGGAACATCATCATGCCTTGCTCAAATAACTGCTCATCCATCCATTCTTAAGAGGATCAAGAAATCCCAAAAAGGTGATGTGGTGCTAAACAAAAAGGTAGAAAATATTCCAGAGTTCAACTTTGCTAAAGATGGAGTCATAAGGTTTGGAACCCAGGTATGTGTCTCATCAAAAGCAGAACTTAAAAGGAAACTTTTGGATGATGCATATAGATCATCCCTCTCTATTCATCTAGGAAGTGCTAAGATGTATAGAGATTTGAAGAAAAACTTCTGATGGGATAACATGAAGAGGGAGATTGCAGAATTTGTATATCGATGCTCGGTATGTCAACAAGTCAAGCCTAAACAATAGAAGACTAAGGGTATGATGCAACCATTTCCCATACCATTTGAAATTTGAAAAAAATAGCATGGATTCCCTTGTAGGACTCCCTAAGACATCTAGAGGTAATAACGCCATTTGGGTGGTAGTCAATGGCCTTACAAAGTTAGTACATTTCATTTCTATCAAGGAGGATTTCTCTCTTCAACAACTCGCCAATATATACATAAATGACATGGTAAGACTATATGGAGTGCCACTCTCTATTGTATCGAATGGAGATCTGAACTTTATCTCGAGGTTCTAGAGAAGCCTTCAGCAAGCGTTGAATACAAAGATGAGTTTCAATGCTTCTCATCACCCTCAGATGAAGGGTTAGTCTGAGAGAACCTTTCAAACTCTAAAAGATATGCTGAGATCGTATTTAATGGATTTGCAAGGATGTTGGGATCAACACCTTCCCTTAGTGGAGTTCTTATATAACAACAGTTTCCATTCTAGCATTTAAATGGTGCCTTATGAGGCTCTGTATGGGAAGAGGTATCAGACTCTAACATATTGGGATGAGGTTGGAGAAAAGAAGCTTATGGGACATGATCTTATCCAAGAGATGACGGAGAAGGTTCAAATCATTCAACATCAAATGAAATATGCACAAATTCAACAAAAAATCTATACAGACAATCATCAATGAGAACTAGAGTTCAAGGTTGGAGATAAGGAGTTCCTTTGTATATCACCATAGAAGAAAGTCACAAGGTTTGAGAAGAAGGGAAAGCTTGGTCAAAGATACATCTTCCCCTTTGAAATCCTTGATCGCATCGGAGCGATGGACTATCGAGAAACACTTCACCTAACATCTCTCAAATACATGATGTGTTTCGTGTATCCCTCTTGAGAAAATACATATCAGACCACTCACATGTACTAAATCAAGAGGTTGTACCCTTGGAGAACGATCTTACTTACAAAGAGTAGCTAGTGAAGATCTTAGATCATAAAGGAAAAGTTTTATAAAACAATGCAACTCATCTAGTGAAAGTACTATGGAAGAACCAAAGGTTTAAGGAAACGACTTGAGAACCAAAATAGGCGATGAAACAAAAGTACCCTCGTATGTTTTAGTGTATAAAAATAAATTTCTAGGGAAAAATTTATAAAGGGGGAAGAATGTAACAACCCAAACTTTTACAAATGAAATTTTCTTTTAAATGGATAAATGCATTATTAAGTAATATAGTTTTAGAAAACACATGCACTACTATAGTAATTTTGGACCAATTGTAAAATATAGGTTGTTAGATTTAAAAGACCGTAAAGCATCTTAACCGTTGATAATATAGTTGTTGTACAGTGACAGTTAAGCTTATTATATAATAAGGGTTATGATAAAGTCCAATTGACATAGAAAAAATAAGCAATGGTCGCAACCAGTAAGATTGTACCCTATGAAGCTCATTTATCAGAGGCTCTGAAGGAGATGGCATCATTGGGATTTTCTCATGACCAAGTTCAAACCAAGATTCAACAACTGAAGCTCAAGCGAAATTGTTTACGAGAGAAAATCAAGCTTATCAAGATCACAACTCAAACTATATTCATCGAACTACCCCAAAAAAGCATCATTATCGCACACATTACACTTAGAGCGTACGCTGGTGCAATAAGAGGTTATGTATATAGACCTCAACAATATGAATTTGTATATTTTATTTTTAAATAAAATGATGTTTATATGTATCCCTTTTTATTATTACTTTATAAATAATTATTTAATGAGTGATAAAAATTAGATTCTAATATGGTGAAATCAAAATTGTATTTTTGGGAAATATATACTCTCAATTAAGATACGCTTTTGATAATTTCAAGAATTTTTTAAATAAATGTTATTTAATAAAATATTATTATTAAATAATATTCATTTATATAAAAATGATAATAGAATTTAATGAAGTGTAATGTAATTTGTATAAGAGTCAAAAAGTGGTTAATATCATAAAAACAAGTATGTTCAAGTAAATAGGCTTTTTTATTAAAAAGTAAATATTTTCATATTTAAAAATTATATTTATAAAATAATTATTATTATTGAAATGAGCACGTCAAATTAGCCAATGATGAATTTTTCTTAATTTTCTAAGACAAATGATTTTTTGGGTAAAAATTAAATACGGTATAAATATACGACATGTATTATAACCTCATAATAACCCAAAAGTGATGTAAAAAATGCTCTAAAAGACATTCATGAACAAATATAGATTTTTCCTTTAAAATAATGTGTTTTTGAAGTTATTTGATTAATTTTATAATCCTTTAATGAATCCTTCAAAACTTAAATATTTTAAGGTTTTGAAATCATTTATTTATAAACATGACTCACTTCCACAACACCAATAATATGATTTTAATATGTTCGGTTCATGGCCTTACAAAATATTAAAAATCACTCATTTGATAAAAACCGTGGGCATAAACTATGGTAATGTTTTGGGGTTTTGATTATTTTATCAGAGTCCAGAACCTAGGTTTAGAAATTAATTAAGAAATCTCCTCTCTTTTACTATAAATACCCACCCAACCTCTCACTCATCTTTACTCATAACTCGTTGATCATGAAGTTCCTCTCTATATCTCTCTAAGATTCTCCCAATGTGTTCTCAAGATCTTAAGAAGCTCCTCCCAAACTTTTAGAAGCGCCCTCTCAAGGTTAGGGATTTTCTTCTCCTCTTTATTCAAGCATTTTCTTTGTATGTCATTGGGCATTGACATGATCGTTACTGTTGGATTGGTGTAGCCTGATCCAATTGGGCCGAATGCTTGTGACCCCCAAATTTTCGGAGTTGTAGCATCTCTGACCACTGTAGAAAAGCTGACCGACCGACACCGACAGAGCACTATAGTAGTGCGGACTTTGGAGTCAACTTTATTGTATTCTTTTGGACTTCCATTTGGCAGCCAGTGCAGCATTTTTTACTTGACTGGCCGCCTTTCACTGTAGCGACACGGAATTCATGTGCAATAGTGGATCATCTCCTCCATTTGTAGCTCATTTCGGGCTAGGGTTTCTAATTGAAAAAAACGTAGTAATTGTGCTCCTGATTCTAGTGATGTTATTTTGTCTCTCTGTGGACGTAGAGATTATTCCCGAACCACGTAAATCCTTGTCTTCTCGTTCTCATTTTTTTTCCTTTTTACTCTTCTTGAATCGTTGTGTTGTCGCTGCAACTCTCGGTGTTTCCGCAACAGTTACCCGGTGCATGAAAAAGAGGCCTAGCTGCACACCTGGTTTGATAAATTCACAAGTTTTTTAGGAACCATTATAAAGGGAACAAAAATGTCCATAATATTATATGTTGGGAAATAGACCGTGGATAACTTATATTGAAACTTGGAAATTCATAGGTTAAGGAATGTATGTCATTTATTAGTTATCCCTACAATGTTCATAGTTTCCCTTTTATGTATTTAATTGATTAATAATTATCATCCCTAATTTTTTCCTTTATTTTAGTCAATGGATAGAAATAGAAGGAACCGAGTCAACAACCAATGTGACGGGCAATGCCCAAATGAGATGTCAAACCCAATGGGAGCAGAAGTCAAAAACTTCATGACAATACTTACTCGATTAACTCAAGTTCTGAATAGAAACTTGAATCAAGGGGAAACCCTGCATCCCCCTATGAAATAGAAACTTGCAATTGAGACCTTTATGCGACAAATCCCTCCGAATTTCAGTGGATCATCTAATCCTTTAATCATGGAAAAATGGATCACCTCCATTGAAAAGATATTCTACATCCTTCAATGCTCTGAGAAAGAAAAGGTTGTGTTGACTGTTTATCGTATGGAGGGAGAAATTGATCAATGGTGGACGTTGATCAAAAATACGAAACTTGAGGAGGAAATCAAAGTGATCGTGTGGAAAGAATTCCCGAAAATGTTTTTTGATAAACATTTTCCTCACTCTTCGACTTAAATAGAGGGGTTTCATTGGCCTCAAGAAAAAGGGCGACGAATCCATCAGGGCGTACGAAGCGAACTTCACAAGGCTTGCATGATATACCTCCGGCTTTGTCATTGACCCCAAAAGTAAAGTTGACCAGTTCTTTGGTGGGCTAAAGTTGAGTCTATCAAAAGTGTTGGTGATTTGAGACTTTGACAACTATGAGGAAATTGTCTGATGTTCCCTCAAAGTCAGAATGGAGATCGATGAATCTCAAGGGTCTCATAGATCAGGAGATAGGAAGCGAAGAATGTAGTTTATTCTAGTGGAGCGATGGAGAAATCTCACAGTGGCAAGAAAGTCCAACAACCCACTTATCAAAAGTGTGGGAAGAAACATCCCAGAAATTATCTGAAGGGGACAAAAAAATGTTTTAGGTGTGGGAAGGAAGGGCACCTAGCTAGCAAATGTCGAAGGGAGAAACCCACCAATGTGGTGGAAGAAAAGAATGCTCTAGTCAACCCTCAACCTATTGTTTAATGCTTCAACTGTAAATAACAAGGACACTATGAAAATCAATGCACTCAGCAAAGGGTTTTTGATGATAACTAATTACAACAACCTCCAAGACCTAGAGAGCAAGGGTGAGCTTATGCCATCACAATTGTTGAGGTGGGTCCCGACAATGACGTGGTGACAAGTACGCTAGTTTTTTATTCAAGAATATCAAATATGCTATTTGATTCTACTTCTACGCATTCATTCATATCATGCAAGTTTAGTAGAACTATTCAAACACCACCACAAAACACAGAAGTGAATCTATCTGTGAAAACAAAAAATGGGACAATTATTACATCCTAAGTATATAACTTCTACCCTGACCATATTTTCGAGCTGAATTTCTCAATGAACCTTGTAATACTCCCTTTAGTGGAATTTGATGAAATTCTAGGTATGGGTTGCATTTCCTTATATAGATCCATCATAAATTTCTGAGTGAAGGAAATTACTCTATATCACGGATCGCACTCTGATTCTATACAAGTACAAAAAGGGGGATGAATCTCCTTTGGTATCGTCATCACAATAATGGATATTATTGTCTTATGAGCAAGCGTATCTAGCACAAATGATTGTGACTTAGGAAAAGAACATCCTTGACGACATGCCCATTGTAAGGGAATATGTTGATGTGTTTCCCGAAGAATTGTCTGGTCTTCCTCCAATTTGTGAGGTTGAGTTCTCAGTCGAGTTTATACCCAAAACTTTTCCAATATCCAAGACTCCATACAGAATGGCTATTATTGAACTTGAGAGGTTGAAGAAGCGCCTACAAGAGAATCTAGATGAAGGGTTCATATGCTCAAGTGCTTCGTTGTGGGGTGCAATGGTCCTTTTCGTCAAGAAGAAGGATGGATCAATGCGTATCTGCATTAATTATCGTGCGCTTAACAAGATCATGATAAAGAACAAATATCCTCTATCACAGATTCATGACATGTTTGATTGGCTACATGGAGCTCAGTAATTCTCTAATGTGGATCTTCATTCGGGATATTATCAAGTAACGGTAAAGGAGGATATCCCCAAGACTGTTTTTCATACAATGTACGGGCACTATGAGTTCATAGTGAGGCCATTTGGAGTCACTACTGCTTCAGCTATCTTTAGGGACTTAATGAATATAGTCTTTAAAGATTACCTCAACAAATTTGTGGTAGTCTTAATAGGTGATATTCTTATTTACTCCAAAAGCAAGGAGGAACATGAGAATCATTGGAACGTTGTACAAAAGACCTTGGGAAATGAAAAGTTATATGGTAAGTATAGTAAATGCAAGTTTTGGATAGACCAGGTAACATTCTTGGGGCATGTTATCACCAGCAAAGGAATATATGTAGATCCTTCAAAGTTAAAATCAATTGAAGGATGGATCAAACCAACATATGTGATGGAGATCCGTAGTTTCCTTGGATTAGATGGGCATTAATGCCGATTTTTGAGAAACTTATCATGATCGTCAAGTCTACTGACCATGCTAACTCGGAATGGAGTAAAGTTTGTATGGAAAGACGAATGTGAGGAGAGCTTTAAAGAATAAAAGAAGAGGCTAATAACTGCACATGTGCTCATATTACACCCACTAGTGGGGAAGGATTTTTTGTCTACAACGATGCATCTAAAAAGGGCTTGGGCAGTGTACTCATACAAGATGACAAAGTGATAGTCTATGCCTCCTAATAATTAAATATCCATGAGCAGAACTACCCAATGCATGATCTAGAATTGGTTGTCATGATCTTCGCATTGAAGATTTGGCGACTTTATCTCTACGGGGAGAAATGTGACATATATACAGATCATAAAAGACTCTAGTATATATATTCACACAAAAGGAACTCAGTATGCTACAACAAAAGTGGTTAGAGCTAATCAAATATTATGATTGTTCAATCCATTATCATCCTGGGAAGGCAAACAAAGTGGTAGATGCTCTAAGTAAAAAGGATCATGCAGCCATATCCATGATGAGGGTTGAAAGGGATCCAATCTTCTTAGACATGTAAAGGATGGACATGAAAATCATAAAAAGAATATCATCCTACCATGCTCAAATAACTGCTCAACCATCCATTCTTGAGAAGATCAAGGGGGTCCAAAAAGATGGTGTGTGGCTACAGAAAAAAGGTAGGAAATATTCCGGAGTTCAACTTTGCAAAAGATGGAATCATAAGGTTTGGAACCCGGATATGTGTCCCATAAAAACCAGAACTAAAAAGGGAACTTCTGGATGATGCACATATCTCATTTATCTCTATTTATCTAGGAAGCACTAAGATGTATAGAGACCCAAAGAAAAACTTCTGGTGGGATAAAAAGAAGAGGGATATTACAGAATTTGTATCTTGATGCATATTGTGTAACGGAAACATCGGGAGTCACAACGACAGAAAGAAACAATTCACAAAAGAGTAAAAGGAAAAAAACAAAAGAAGAAGAAGATCTTGGACACAGAGATTTACGTGATTCAGGAAATGTTCTCTACGTCCACAGAGAGGCAGAAATTTCATTATATGTTGGGAGCACAATTACAAAGAGAGAATCAAAGTTTCTAACAACACAGAAACCCTAACCCGAAATGGGCTAATAAGGAGGACGAAGCATTATTCCACCAACTACACAGAAAGTCTGTTGTGATACAGTGAAAGAAAGCTGGAAGCCCGCATCGCAATAGTGTTGTGGCCACACAAGTCTAAAGTGCTACAGTGGCTGGCGGCTGGAAGTTCACGCCTCTATGGTACTGTTGACTCCAAAGTCCAACCTGCTACAGTGCTCTGTCGGTGTTGATCGGTCAGCTCTTCTACAGAGGTCAGAGCTGCTACAAAGCCCCAAAAATTGGGTAGGGAACCTTCGGCCCCCTGACCCCCATAGTAGGGGCACATTGCCCCTACAACTCCCAACGAGCTCACCGTGGACCTCGACCTGCGGAGTTGTAGCTTGGTGCGCAGTATGGGCCGGAAGCATTCGGCTCAATCATCATCCAAAACGGATCATGTTGCGGAAATGCCAGGAGTTGCAGCGACAGAAACGACGAAACACAGAAGAGTAAAAGGTAAACAAAAAAAGAACAAGAACACAAAGATTTACATGGTTCGGGAATAATCCCTACATCCACATAGAGGCGGAATATTCACTATAATCGAGAGCACAATTACAGAGTTTCTCGATAAGAAACCCTACCTGAAATGGGCTACAAATGGAGAAGATGATCCACTATTCCACCAACTACACAGGAAGTTCGCATTGCTACAGTGAAAGTCGGTCAGCCAAGTCAAAAGTGTTATAGTTGTTGCCGGCTAGAAGTTCAAAAGGCTATAGTAAAGTTGACTCCAAAGTCTGCACTGCTACAGTGCTCTGTCGGTGTCGATCGGCCAGCTTTGCTACAGTGGTCAGAGATGTTATAGTTCCCAAAAATTTGGGGGTCACAAGCATTCGGCCCAACCGGATCGGGCAACACCAATTCAACAGATCAAGCTACACCAATCCAACATATTATGCCAACAAGTTAAGGAAAATTGATAGAAGTTTAAGAGTATGATGCAACCATTGCTCATACTGGTATTGAATTGGAAAACATAACCATGGATTTCATCGTAGGACTCCCCAAGACATCTAGAGGCAACAAATCCATCTGGATGGTAGTCGATCACCCTAGGATGGTAGTCGATCACCTTAAAATGTTAGTGCATTTCATTGGTATCAAGAAAGGTTTCTCTCTTGACTAACTTGCCAAGATATACATAAAGGAAGTGGTAAGACTGCATGGAGTGCCACTCTCCATTATATCATATCAAAATTTGAGGTTTACCTCAAGGTTTTGGAGAAGTTTTCAGCAAACGTTGGAAACATAGTTAAGTTTCAGTACTACTTATCACCCTCAGACGGATGGTCAGTTTGAAAGAACCATTCAAACTCTAGAGGATATTTTGAGATCATGTTTAATAGATTTCCTAGGATATTGTGATCAATATCTTCCCCTAGTGGAGTTCTCATTTAACAACAGTTTTCATTCTAGCATTCAAATGACACCTTATGAGGCTCTGTATGGGAAGAGGTGTCAGACTCCAACTTGTTTGGATTAAGTTGAAGAGAGTAAGCTTATGGGACCTGATCTTATCCAAGAGATGATATAGAAGGTTCAAACCATTCAACATCATATGAAACCCACACAAAATCGACAGAAAAGTTATATTGACAATCGTAGATGAGATATAGGATTTGAGGTCGAAGATAAGGTCTTCCTTCATATATTGCAATGGAAGAAAATCGTGAGGTTTGGAAAGAAGGGAAAGCTTAGTCCAAGATACATCTGCCCCTTTGAGATCCTTGATCGCATCATAGTGGTGCTCTATCGACTAAAACTCTCACCTAACCTATCTCAAATACACGATGAGATCTAGGATTTGAGGTCAAAGATTAGGTGTTCCTTCATATATTGCAATGGAAAAAACATGAGGTTTGGGAAGAAGGGAAAGCTTAGTCCAAGATAATCCTCCCCTTTGAGATCATTGATCGCATCATAGTGGTGGTCTATCGACTAACACTCACCTAACCTATCTCAAGTACATGATGTATTCCATATATCCCTCTTAATGAAATACATATCAGACCCCTCTTAAATCCAAAGGTGCTACCCTTGGAGAACGATCTTTCGCGCAAAGAGCAGCTGGTGAAGATCTTAGATCTTAGAGACAAAGTTCTACGAAACAAGAAAACTCATCTGGTCAAAGTATTGTGGTAAAACCAAAAGTTTGATGAAACAACTTGGGAACAAGAAGAGGCGATGAAACAGAAATACCCTCATCAGTTTTAATGTATGAAATGAAATTTCTGAAGGGGGATAATGTAATGACCCAAACTTTTATAAATAAAATTCTCTTTTGAATGGATAAATGCCTTATAAAGTAATATAGTTATAGAAAACACATGTGCTACTTTAGTTATTTTAGACAAATTATAAAATATAGTATGTCTGATTTAAAAGACCATTAAGCATCTTAACCATTGATAATATAGAGATTGTACAGTGACCGTTAAGATTAGTATATAATAAGGTTATGATAAGGGTGGGGAGGGGTTTAGGGCGTGATCGTGAGGTCAAGTCCCCAGGTCAGCGATTTAAATGTATTTTCTTCATTGCGTTGTGTGCCGCTTTTGCGGTTATACCAAATTTTTTAAAGGTTATGACAAAGTCCAATTGACATGGACAGAAGAAGTAATGGCCCCCTACTAATAGGATTGTACCCTATAAAGCTCATTTATCAGAGCATCTGATGGAGATGACATCACTTGACTTTTCCCTTAACCATTCCCAAGTTGAGATTCAACAACTGAAGCTTGAGTGAAACCACTTACGGGAGAAGTTAAAGCTTATCAAGATCACGACTCAAACAATGTTCACCAAACCACCCAAAGAAAGCATCATCATCGCACATCATACTCTTAGGGCGTATGCTGGTATAATAAGGGATTACGCATCTACACCCTAGTAATATGAATTTGTATGTTTTCTTTTTATATGAAATAATGACTATAACCCTTTTTATTATTACTTTATAAATAATTATATAATGAATTTGACAAAAATAAAATTTTGATACGAAGAAATCAAAATTGTATTTTTGGAAAATATACTATCAATTAAGACTCTTTTGGTAATATCAAGAATGTTTGAAATAAATGTTATTTTAATAAAAAAAATCTTATTAAATAGTATTTATTTATATACAAATGATGATATAATTTAATAGAGTCCAATGTGTTTGTTATAAGGGTCATAAAGTCATTAATATCGCAAAAACCAGTATTTTCAAATAAATAGGGTTTTTTTATTTAAAAGTGAAAAATTTTATATTTAAAAAAAATATTATAAAATAGTGTCTTTGAAATCAGAATGTCAAAATTAGCCAATGGAGAATTTTTTGTAATTTTCTGAGACAACCGAATTTTTGAGTAAAAAATAAATATGGTATAAATATATGGTATGTATTATAACATCATAATAGCTCAGAAGTGATATAATAAATGATATAAATGGAATCCTTGGCCAAATATATATTTCCCCTTTAAAATAATGTGTTTTTAAAGTTATTTTAGAAGTGCCCTCTCAAGTTAGGGATTATCTCATCCTCTTTATTCAAGCACTTTCTTTATATTATGCAATTTAATTTCTGATTGTTCATGTTTGAATGTATTTTTACATATCCCTCTTACTATCCTTATGATTTCCAAGTAATGAGAAACCATCTTTCACTCTCATTAAACCCTTCTATGAATTGTTATGTACATCAATTGTGCTGCCAAAATTATCATGTGATTTTTCCATGCCAAACATTTGTGGAGTGAATACCCATACTCATTTCCACTCAATGGTATTCACCTAGATGTACATATTTTTCATTGATTGAGGACTTCCATGTATGTAACTCACGCTCCTTAATAATGTGATTAAAAGTAATGAAATGTGTTCTTGTGTTGTATGATCTATGTGGCACACTAATGCATGTACATGATATAAATGTGACAAGTGGGCTCGGGATTATATAATCATCCAATACATTGGGTAATGTTTTTATCTCATTAGATACAATGTATGGTGCATGGGAGGTTATCTTAAGCACACTATGTTATGATGTCTCAACATTTATCCTCAACTTATGCTTATGATATCATATTTTATGTTGTTTCCACATTCTTATGTTATCTTGATGTTATCATCTTATATCATGATTTGATGTTCATGTTTATGATTTTCACCCCTTTTATGTCACCTTGATATGTCTCTTGACTAACATGTATTACTTTCATCATGTTATGCTTTGATTATTACCTTACTGAGCTTTATATCTCACCCCTTTTTTTTATATATATCATCAAGTTATCCCATGGAATTTAGAAGAATGATGGAATTTTAAGTGCATGTTAAGAAGTTTTAAATAATATCATTGTATCATTGTTTTAAGTTATTATGTTATGTATCTAATTACCCAAAAACACTAGGCCTTTCGATCTTCTGGGATTTTATTAAGTGTATCTTTATGTAATAAATCATGAATTAAGGTGTATTAAAGATATGGGTTGTTATAAATCCTTCCACACTTAAAACATTATTTTGTTCCTTTTTAGCAAGTTCATGGGTGCTTCCTTCCACATTTTTTGACATGTAGGAAGTTGAACTTTCCTTCCACAATGAGGTTTTTCATGTGAATTTCCTCTCATTCCATAGATTCAACTTCTTCCTTATTTTTCATATTCTTAATGAGAGTCCACCATTGTTCAACCTCACCTTATAGACAATAAACAGCTAAAACGACCTTCTCATGCTCCGAGCATTGTATAATGGAAAACATATTCTCCATCGCATTGATCCATTGCTAAGAAATAAGTGGATTTGAAGAGGCACTGAAGAATGGTGGATGTTTTCACATGAAATACTCAATAGAATGTTTTCCCTTCCTTGGTGCATTTGGGAGCTCAACAAGGTCCGTGTTATCGTTCATAAACTAGGATAGTTTTTGTTGGAGTTGGTGGCCTAAAATCAACTATTGTGTACTTTATTCGTTAATACATACCTTATCACAGCTTGATAATTCTTCTACGTGACAATGCATGTGATAATGTCCTAAGGATAGCTGTTGCATTAAAGGGTCATAGCGGATCCCTGCTATGATGAGAACCCAGAAGTGTCATAACATTGTTCTTGAAAATATGCTATATGACTGGATAATGTTATTTGAGGGACACAAATAATACAGGTCATTAGGGGTGAGGACTCATAAAACTTTGAGGCATCTTCTCATAGTGTGCGCCCTTGGTAATATCCAGGAGGATATTATGAGAACGAGACCCGCCAGTAGGAAATCCACATTTCATAGTGTCATTGGATGTTCCTATCTGTGGACGTATGTATTGGTCCTTAGACTTTAAGATTGTTATTAATGGGTATTACATCTCACGCACTTAGATGTATTGACGAAAACTGTGACGAAACGCTGTTCGTAGTGAGGTAGGATGTGTTGGGTGCGTCATGAGTAATACTGCATTAATAGATGATGCGAGAAAGAATTTTTCCCTTCTGTACCATAACGGAAGTAGATTTCTCAGGTCCTTTGATGGAATTGATATAGCCTAAATAAATCCATGGTCATGGTAATAAATGGGCGAGTTCAATTCTGGAAAGTCAAAGAAAGAATAATCAAGCACATGAATTGATGGCACTAGCATGCAACCCGCTTGATTCGAGATATCGAGACAAAGGGATTACATTACATGGTAAGCGTTCATAGGAGGTGACACGTCATTGCGGCGTTAACTTCTTTCTCTATGGGTGTCTTGGCGTGTTGATAGACGCTAACTTAAGACTTTAGGCAGGTTCCGCCTAATGCCACTGAGAAATAGGTCTAGAGGGTCACACACTAAGTGTGTCCAAGTATCTCAGTTAAATATTCATTTGACGAGTTGAATAAAGATTATTCCCGATTGTGGTTTAATAATTATTCAAGGATGTCTGATCGCATTTATTTCGACACTAGTTATTTGAGAGAATATATTGTGGGCAAAATAATATATTTATTAGCGGGTAATGTAGTAATATTTATTTAATAAATAAATAGTCATTATTCAAGGTCTGATAAATGTGGTGGTAGAAAAAAAGAAAATGGAAAAACAAAAGTACATGTCGTGTATATTAATATACACACCGTGTAGTTTTTCTGGGGATTTGTGAGAAATAATATTATTTAATTAATTAAATAATATTAGGTGTAATTCGTTGGGCGCATGTCAAGTAATAATAATAGTCAACTGTTATTATTAGACATGGGGTCTAACTAAGAATTAAATAAATAAATGTTTTCGGGTAATTAATTCATTTTATTATTCTAAGTAATTAAAATCTCAATTATATAATTCTCATTAGCCTAGTCATTTTTTGTTGTTGTGCACAACGGATCTAGAAAAAGCTCTCAAACTAAGAGAGAATTCTTTTCTTCCAAGAACACTCTCAAGCTACGAGAGAGATCCTCCTCCACCGGATCAAGGAGAGCGCTTTGCAAGCGACTCTCAAGGTGATCGAAGGCGAACATCGCAAGCGAAGGTTCTTCTGCGCTAGCACCCGGAGATCCCTTTGGCGACGTCCAGAGATATGTGGAACACGTGTGGATCACCGATAGAGGAATCCTACACTTGGATTCTACGACACAACGACGGATCACATCGGATCGTGACTGAAAACATCAACGGAGAGAGAATTCCATCAAGGTAATTTTTATCTTTAAATTAAATTAATCATAACCAACATATGATGATCCTCTCTATGGTTCCGGGACTCCTTTTCTTTCGTTCTTAGTTCTATTCCGAAGATCTGGCGTTTTATTATCATGACAGATCTCGGATTGATCGTTGTTAACGGAAAAATTAAAGTAGATACACCCACCAACGCGCTTCCGCTGCGTTTGGAACCTACAAGTGCTATCATATGGGTCATGTCGTTGATTATAATTATTTAGTTTTTCGATGGTGATTTACGCACTTAATAATTTAGTTGTTTCAATTCAAGTTAATCGTTCTATAAATCTGAATCTCGAGATCTATTCCTCTTTCGTTTCTTGTTCACCTTACAGAAATGATTTTTTTCTTTTAATTTTGATTAAAATAAAATAGAGAATCTCATCCGGAGGTGTCAAAGTTTCATGGTCATACAACACCAGAACACACGACGTGTATTCGGCGGTACACGCCGAGTAGTATAGGTTCCATGCACCGTGACGATCCGCCAAACCCAGTCGTGTCATTGGATTCTATCTAAGTCTTTAAGACTCCGTGTGTTGACCAGGAACATGTGGCACACGGTTTTTAGATTACACGTTGTGTGGCCCACTGAACACGGCGTGTAGTCCCTTCGGGTTAGGGTTGGATCGTGTACCCCGTACACGTCTTGCCCGGCTGGAAACCATGTAACACAGATACTACACGGCATGTGTCCCGCTGAACACGCTGTGTACTCCGAAGATTTATGAAGTACATTTACACGTCATGTCCTCGGGCGTGTACTTCGGATGGACGGTGAACAAAAGTATACGTCGCGTAGTCAGAACTACACGTCATGTACTCATCCAAATTACGCAGATTTATTAAAATTTATGATTATATTATACAAACCCTTGAGACGTGTACCATAGTGCGAGCGTAAAGCTGAGACACTACACATGATAGGTGTTTTGTATATGTGTGTTTAATTTAACATCTGCATAATGTTCATTTCTACTCATTGGGTAGTTATGAACGGGAATTCACCGAGTTGTCTCCAAGGTACAAGTTACGTACAAAGATAATTTTAAATGAATTTATTTGTTTAAAATTATGATGGATGAGATTCTCAAGGAAATTCAGAAAATGGTTTATGATAAAAGGATTGATTAATTAAAGATAATTAATTGATTCGAGCGTGATTTGTCTTAAACAAAAACGATTAAAGAATTGAATGCTATTTTTATTTATGCGTAAATATCGTTGCATGTATGGATGATCATGAGCTAGACCAAGACCTTTGTATATGAATGGTTTCTTTTAATTTATTTATTTAAATTAAATTTTTTGGTCTGCGAGCCTTCTCCTCATTAACATGTAGGGGCTGCGTGCCCAAAGTTTTTTTTATGTAAAACCCCGTTTTTACCCCTCACTTGTGAGTGAGATAAAAGCACATGTAATGGATGGAGCTCCCAAACTAGTGGAGGCGGCACAAGTTAGGATTCAAGGTGAAACCAATCCAAGGAGATATAAAGGTAGATAGGTGGAAAGTTGTAAACACGAACCCAAAAGGTTCAAGGTGTTTCTCCCCTAGGTCTTGGGTTAATTTATCAACAACTGGATAAACTAACCAATAAAACAAACTCATGATCATACCATTTATTTTATTTCTGTCGGCTGAATGGTTTATTTATTGTAGGTGTGTTGTCATGATCACACAATTAATGAATTAAACAAATATGCAAGATGGAACTAAAATAAGACCGGCTTATGCGTAAATATTATCTTAGACATGGTTAATCGCTTAAGTATATCCCACTTAATATTGACAAGCATGTAATCAAAGATAATAAAATGGCAATTTACGTATAAGGATAAAATTCCTCAAAGAAATATTAAGTCGATATAACCTTCTAGAATCTTGGTTAGAATCGAACCATAGTTCAAAGTGTTAAACCAACCCTGGTTGGGGTGCTTTCAATTATCGGGGAATTCTATTTCAAGTTTTTTGGTTGACTTGACTTGATTCACATCAAAGGTTGACTGCCACAGCAGGACTTGGTGTGACCAAGAAGCAAAGGTTGAGGAAATCCAAAAATAAAAGGGATTTTAGGATTGGGGAGTCCACTCAGCGGATTAAGGAGCTGCGAGTTAATGCAATTGGCATTTGGAATGCCTACCTAAAACCCTTCAAGTTGTTTGACCAACCCTAGTTGAGGTAATGCGAAGAAAATATGGATCTTTTCCACTAGAACATTCAAGCAACAGAATATTCCGAAGTCAATGGTGAGGGCTATTGGATTTTGATAAAATAGTGGGAGACTAATAAGTATTAATTTATTTATTTGTCTCAGTTTTATAATGATAAATTGTTAAATCTTTATTCATCTTAATTTGTAGAAACTACAAGAAAAATGACTTCAAACATATCATTGTGAACCATACTTGAGAAGGAAAACCTTCTCAACAACACCAATTTCCAAGAATGGCAGAGACGTTTACGCTTCATCCTTCGCCACAAGATGAAATTGTATGTGCTGGAAGAGTATGTTCCAGTTGCGCCTAGAAAAGATTCCAGTGATGAGGAACTATCTCTCTATATGAAACATATGGATGATGTCACAGATGTCCAATGTTTCATGCAATCGGCCATGTCTAATGAGCTCTT
Source organism: Viscum album (assembly GCA_963277665.1). NCBI lineage: Eukaryota > Viridiplantae > Streptophyta > Magnoliopsida > Santalales > Viscaceae > Viscum > Viscum album. The sequence continues at coordinate 424,497,214 of OY728129.1, forward strand.
GAAGCAACATGAAAACATGGACGCGTAAAGCATGATGTCTCACCTTAAGGATCTCTATCAAGAGAAGGCGAGACATTAGAGATATGAGATCTCCAATGCTTTGTTCACAACTAAGCTTGGAGAATATGTGTCAGCTAGGCCTCGTGTAGTCAAACTTATTGGCTACATTTAACGCCCGGACATCTTAGGGATTAAGTTCTCATATGAGTTGCGTACATATCTCATCCTATCATCACTGCCCAAGACCTTCTCTAGCTTTATTGTCAACTACAACATGAGCAACAATGAGAAGTCTATCGGAACTTCTGACCTTAATTCGCCAGGTAGATAAGGACATAGGACGTGACAAACCCGCAGTCCTTATGGTGAATAAGAAAATGAAGGATAAGGCAAGGGGGCAAGGATTCGTAAATGGTATGAAGCTCATGAGCAACATCCCTCCAAGAAGGGGAAGATCCAGAGGAATGGCAAGGAACGGGAGACGGTATGTTTTGCATGTGGCAAGCAAGACCACTGGAAGAGGAACTGCACCCAGAAGCGTGGGGACGCTAAAGGTGCGTTTGTTATCGAGTGTAATCTTTTCATTTCTACACATTGGGTATTAGATACAGCTTGTGGGGCTCGCATCTGTATTCAAATGCAGGAACCAAGTAGATTTAGAAAGATTGTCAGAGAAGAGGTAGATCTTCGAGCTGCCAATGGCGCGAGGTTGGCTGCATTGGTCATTGGTGATTACCATCTCTCATTGCAATATGGGATGCTTTTGGTTTTACATAACTATTATTATGTGTCTAGTGTTACCAAGAACATAATTTATGTATCATGTTTGGATATGGGTGGATTTATTTTCAAGTTTGGAAATAAGAGTTGTTTCTTTGATAAGAATAATGTATGTTATAGTATGACGCATTTAAATAACGGTTTGTATGTATTAAATTACGAAAACCAAGTGTTGGCAATCGATAACGAAACAAACTCACATGACTCATGCATCACCCTGTTGTGGTGTCACCGTCTCAATCACGTAAATGAGAAGCGCTTGACAAAGCTCTGCCAAGATGGTTATTTAGACTCTACTGAGCTAAAATCACTTGATAAATGTCACGCTTGTTTACAAGGTAAAATGACTAAGCTGTCTTTCGGTGGACAGGGTGAAAGTGCCACAAAGCTTCTAGAATTGGTGCACACGGATGTGTGTGGACTATTTCCAGTAGAAGCTAGAGGTGGATATTCTTACTTCATTACTTTTACTGATGATTTGAGTAGATATGACTATGTCTACTTAAGGAGGTATAAGTCAGAGTCCTTAGAGAAATTTAAGGAATTCAAGAATAAAGTGGAGAATCAGTTTGGTAAGAAGATAAAGAAACTTCGATCGAATCGAGGTGGAGAATTTCTGAATCAAGAGTTCATCGACCTTTTATGGGAGTCTGGGATTCTATCTCAACTCACTTCTCCTTATACACCACAGTGGAATGGTGTTAGTGAAAGGAGAAACTGCACCTTATTGGACATGGTGAGGTCGATGATGAGTCATGCAGATCTTCCATTATCCTTTTGGGGATATGCATTACAAACTGCAGCATACACATTAAACCGAGTACCAAATAAGGCGGCAAATGGAATTTCCTCTGAGATATGGAGTGGAAAGAAACTAATTATGTCGCACACACGTGTATGAGGATGTGAGGCGTTGTTAAGGCCTTCTCATGCAACAAACGAGCACCACAGGGCACGAAATGTATCTTTATAGGATATCCCAAGGAAACGAAAGGATATTACCTATATAACCCTTCAGACAAGAAAGTGATTTTCACCGGACAAGCAATCTTCCTTGAGAGGGAGCGCATCCTCAAAAATGATAGTGGAAGCAAGATTGACTTCGACAAAGTTGACGCTCAAGATACACAGGAGTTGGTACAGGAACAACTTCCACAGGTCCCCGTGGAAGAGGTTCCAAAAACACAAGTACTGGGTAGGAGCTCAAGAGAGGTAAGGGAACCAGAGAGATTTAGTTTCCTAGTCACCAAGGACGGTCAATCATTATTGTTGGACAATGATGAACCTCTCTCCTACAAGCAGTAGAAAGCTCAGAAGCAGCAAGATGGTTAGAAGCTATGAATTCTGAGATGGATTCCATGTATCAGAACCAAGTCTGAGTTCTGGTCGATGAGCCAGTTGATGTAAAGCATGTTGGTGCAAATGGGTATTCAAAAGAAAATTGGACATGGAAGGTTAAGTTAGCACCTATAAAGCAAGGCTAGTGGCTAAAGGATTCAGACAGCGTCAAGGAATTGACTATGATGAAACCTTCTCGTCGGTTGTCATGTTAAAATCCATAAGAATCATATTTGTCATAGCAGCTTACCATTACTACGAGATTTGACAAATAGATATCAAAACATCATTCCTTAACGAGAACCTTCAGGAAGATGTCTATATGACACAACCAGAAGGGTTTGTGACACCAGATGTAGCCAAACAGGTTTGCAAGTTGCAGAATTCCATTTATGGATTAAAGCAAGCATCCAGGTTATGGAACATTCGATTTGATAAAGCCATAAAGGAATTTGGTTTCATTAAGAACGAATGTGGGCTATGTGTTTATAAGTGGTTTAATGGAAATGCGGTTGATATCCTAGTAGTACATGTTGACGACATATTGCTTATTGGAAACGATGTACCAGTCTTACAATCAGTTAAGGACTGTTTGAACATGTGTTTCTCCATGAAGGACTTGGGTGAAGCAGCCTACATTCTAAGGATCAAGATCATTCGTGATAGATCTAAGAGGTTGCTTGCACTAACTCAGGGTACATACATTGATCATATACTAAAGAGATTTAGTATGGAACAATCCAAGAGGGGATTGGTTCCAGTGTCACATGGCCTACATCTTTCTAAGAAAATGTGTCCTCAGACACAATAGGAGAAAGATAAAATGAGTAAGATCGCATACGCTTCGGCTATAGGATCCATCATGTATGTCATGTTATGTACCGAGCTTGATGTTGTCTATGCACTGAGCATGGTAGGCAGATATCAAACAGATCCAGGAGAACAGCATTGGACAGCTGTTAAGACTATCTTTAAGTATCTGAGAAGAACTAAGGATATGTTCCTGGTGTATGGAGGAGACGAAGATCTTGTTATCAGAGGCTATGCTGATACTGGTTTTCAGACAGATTAGAACGATCTGAAGTCACAATCAGGATATGTTTTCTGTATCAATTGAGGAGTTATGAGCTGGAAGAGTTCAAAGCAGTCAGTTGTCACCGATTCTACAGCGGAGTCTGAATATATAGCGGCTTCTGATGCAGGCAAGGAAGCCGTCTGGATTCGAAACTTTGTCCAAGAGTTTGATGTGGTGCCTAGCAGTAAAGATCATATCACATTGTATTGTGATAATACTGCAGTGGTGGCTCTTGCAATAGAACCAAGGTCACATCAACGGACAAAGCACATTCTCTGAAAGTATCACCTCTTGAGGGATTTCTATCAAAGGGGTGAAGTTGCAGCGAGTAGAGTGTCCACGGAAGAGAACGTGACGGACCCCATGACTAAAGGTTTATCTCAGCAGAAGCATGAATATCATGTGAGAGCTAGCGGGTTAAAGGTTGTTAGTAGTTGGCTCTAGTCCAGGTGGGAGTCTGTTGGAGTTGGTGACCTAGAACCAACTACTTTGTACTTTATTCATTAATAAATATCTTATCACATCTTGATTGTTCTTCTGTGTGACAATGCATGTGATAATGTCCTGAGGATAATTGTTGCATTAAAGGGTCATAGCGGATCTCTGCTATGATGAGAACCCGGAAGTGTCATAACACTGTTCTTGAAAATATGTTCTATGGCCGGATGATGTTATTTGAGGAACACAAATAATACAGGCCATTAGGGGTGAGGACTCATAAAACTTTGAGGCATCTTCTCATGGTGTGCGCCCTTGGTAATATCCAAGAAGATATTATGAGAACGAGACCCGCCAGTAGAAAATCCACATTTCATAGCGTCATTGGATGTTCATATCTGTGGACGTGTGTATTGATCTTTATATTTTAAGATTGTTATTAATGGGTATTACAACTCATGCACTTAGATGTATTGACGAAAACTGCGACGACACACTGTTCGCAGCGAAGTAGGATATGTTGGGTGCGTCATGAGTAATACTACATTAATAGATAATGCGAGAAAAGATTTGTCTCTTCTGTTCCATAACGGAAGTAGATGTCTTAGGCCCTTTGATGGAATTAATATAGCCTAAATAAATTCATGGTCATGGTAAGGAATGGGCGAGTTCAATTCTGGAAAGTCAAAAAAAAATTGAGCACATGAGTTGATGGCACTAGCATGCAACTAGCTTGATTCGAGATATCGAGACAAATGGATTACATTGCATGGTAAGCGTTCGTAGGAGCTGACACGTCATTGCGGCGTTAACTTCTTTCTCTATGGGTGTCTTGGCGTGTTGCTAGATGCTAACTTTGGACTTTAGGCAGGTTCCGCCTAATGCCACTGAGAAAGAGGCCAAGAGGGTCACACATTATGTGTGTCCAAGTATCTCAGTTAAATATTCATTTGATGAGGTGAATAAATATTATTCCCGATTGTGGTTTAATAATTATTCAAAGATGTCTGGTCGCATTTATTTCAACACTAGTTATTCGAGAGAATATATTGTTGGCGAAATAATATATTTATTAGTGAGTAATGCAGTGATATTTATTTAAGAAATAAATAGTCATTATTCAAGATCTAATAAATGTGGTAGAGGAAATAAAGAAAATGGAAAAACAAAAGTACATATTGTGTATATTAATATATACACCGTATAGTTTTTCTAGGGATTTGTGAGAAATAATATTATTTAATTAATTAAATAATATTAGGTGTAATTCGTTGGGCGCATGTCAAGTAATAATAATAGTCAATTGTTATTATTAGACATGTGGTCTTACTAAGAATTAAATGAATAAATGTTTTCGGGTAATTAATTCATTTTATTATTCTAAGTAATTAAAATCTCAATTATATAATTCTCATTAGCCTAGCCATTTTTGGTTGTTGTGCACAACGGATCTAGAGAAAGCTCTCAAACCAAGAGAGAATTCTTTTCTTCCAAGAACGCTCTCAAGCTACGAGAGAGATCATCCTCCACCATATCAAGGGGAGCGCTTTGCAAGCGACTCTCAAGACGATTGAAGGCGGATATCACAAGCGAAGGCACTTCCACGCTAGCACCCAGAGATCCCTTCGGCGACGTCTAGATATACGTGGAACACGTGTGGATCACCGCTAGAGGAATCCTACACTTGAATTCTACGACGCAATGACGGATCACATCGGATCGTGAACGGAAACATCGACGGAGAGAAAATTCTATCAAGGTAATTCTTGTCTTTTAATTAAATTAATCATAACCAACATATGATGATCCTCTCTATGGTTCCGGGACTCCCTTCCTTTCTTTCTTTCTTCGTTCTATTCCAAAGATCTGGCGTTTTATTATCATGATAGATCTCGGATTGATCGTTGTTAATGAAAAAATTAAAGTTAGGTACACCAACCAATGCGCTTCCGCTGCGTCCGGAACTTACAAGTGATATCAGAGGGGTCATATCATTGATTATAATTATTTAATTTTTCGTTGGTGATTTACGCATTTAATAAATTAGTTGTTTTAATTCAAATTAATCGTTCTATAAATCTGAATCTCGAGATCTATTCCTCCTCTTTCGTTTCTCGTTCACCTTACAGAAATGATTCTTTCTTTTAATTTTGATTAAAATAAAACAGAGGATCTCATCCAGAGGTGTCAAAGCTTCATGGTCGTACAACACCAGAACATACGGCGTGTATTCGGCAGTACACGCCGTTTAGTATAGATTCCATGCACCTGAACGATCCGCCAAATCAGGTCGTGTCATTGGATTCTAAGTCTTTAAGACTTCGTGTGTTGACCAGGAATAGGTGGCACACGGCTTCCAGAATACACGACGTGTGGCCCACTAAACACGGTGTGTAGTCCCTTCGGGTTAGGGTTGGATCGTGTACCTTGTACATGGCTTGCCCGGCTGGAAACCATGTAACACGGAAACTACACGGCATGTGTCCCACTAAACACGTTGTGTACTCCAAAGATTTGTGAAGTACATTTACACGCCATGCCCCCAAGCGTGTACTTCGGATGGACGGTGAACAAAAGTACACGTCGTGTACTCATCCAAATTACGCAGATTTATTAAAATTTATTATTAAATTATACAAACTCTTGAGACATGTACCATAATGCGGGCCTAAAGCTAAGGCACAACACGTGATATGTGTTTTATATATATGTGTTTAATTTAACATATGTGTAATGTTCATTTCTACTCATTGGGTAGTTATGAACGGAAATTCACCGAGTTGTCTCCAAGGTACAAGTTAAGTATAAAGATAATTTTAAATGAATTTATTTGTTTAAAATTATGATGGATGAGAATCTCAAGAAAATTCAGGAAAGGGTTTAAGATAAAAAGAATGATTAATTGAAGATAATTAATTGATTCGAGCGTGATTTGTCTTAAACAAGAGTGATTAAATAATTGAATGTTAGTTTTATTTATGTGTAAATATCGTTGCATGTATGGATGATCATGAGCTAGACTAAGACCTGTGTAAATGAATGGTTTCTTTTAATTTATTTATTTAAATTAAATTTGTTGGTCTGCGAGCCTTCTCCTCATTAACATATAGGGTCTGCATGCCCAAGGTTTCTTTTATGTAAAACCTCCTTTTTACCCCTCACCTGCGAGTGAGATAAAAGCATATGTAATGGATGGAGCTCTCAAGCTAGTGGAGGCGGCTCAAGTTAGGGGCAAGGTGAAACCAATCCAAGGAGATACAAAGGTGGACAGGTGGAAAGCTGTAAACACGAACCCAAAAGGTTCAAGGTGTTTCTCCCTTAGGTCTTGGGTTAGTTTATCAACTGCTAGATAAACTAACCAATAAAACAAGTTCATGGTCATACCATTTATTTTATTTCTGTCAGTTGCATGGTTTATTTATTGTGGGTGTGTTGTCACGATCAAACAATTAACGAATAAAACAAGTATACAAGATGAAACTAAAATTAAGACCGGCTTATGCGTAAATATTGTCTTAGACATGGTTAATCACTTAAGTATATCCCACTTAATATTGACAAGCATGTAATCAAAGATAATAAAATGGCAATTTACGTATAAGGATAAAATCTCTCAAAGAAATATTAAGTCGATATAGCCTTCCATAATCTGGGTTAGAATCGAACCACAGTTCAAAGTGTTTGACCAACCCTAATTGGGGTGCTTTCAATTATCGGGGAATTCTATTTCAAGGTTTTGGGTTGACTTGACTTGGTTCACATCAAAGGTTGACTGTCACAGCAAGATTTGGTGGGACCAACAAGCAAAGGTTGAGGAAATCCAAAAATAAAAGGGATTTTAGGATTGGAGAGTCTACTCAGCGGATCAAGGAGCTACGAGTTAATGCAATTAGCACTTGGAATGTCTACCTAAAACCCTTCAAGTTGTTTGACCAACCCTAGTTGGGTAATGCGAAGGAAATATGGATCCTTTCCACTAGAACATTCAGGCAATAGAATATTTCGAAATCAATGGTGAGGGCTATTGGATTTCGATAAAATAGTGGGAGACTAATAAGTATTAATTTATTTATTTGTCTAAGTTTTATCATGATAAAGTGTTAAATCTTTGTTCATCATAATTTGTAGAAACGACAAGAAAAATGACTTCAAACGTATCATTGCGAACTATACTCAAGAAGGAAAACCTTCTCACCAGCACCAATTTCCAGGAATGGCAGAGGCGTTTACGCGTCATCCTTCACCACAAGAGGAAATTGTATGTGTTGGAAGAGTATGTTCCAGTTGTGCCTAGAAAAGAGGTCAGTGATGAGGAACTATCTCTCTATATGAAACATATGAATGATGCCACATATGTCCAATGTTTCATGTTATCGATCATGTCTAATGAGCTCTTGAAGCAACATGAAAACGTGGATGTGTATAGCATGATGTCTCACATTAAGGATCTCTATCAAGAGAAGGCGAGACAGGAGACATATGAGATCTCAAATGCTTTGTTCACAACTATGCTTGGATAGTCTGTGTCAGCTAGGCCTCATGTAGTCAAGCTTATTGTCTACATTGAACGTCTGGACATCTTAAGGATTAAGTTCCCAGATGAGTTATGTACAGATCTCATCTTATCATCACTATCCAAGACCTTCTCTAGCTTTATTGTCAACTGCAACATGAGCAACAATGAGAAGAGTCTATTGGAACTTCTGACCTTAATTCGTCATGTAGATAAGGACATGGGGCATGACAAACTCGCAGTCCTTATGGTGAATAAGAAAAGGAAGGACAAGGCAAAGAGGCCAAGGATTCATAAACGTTCTGAAGCTCCTGAGCAACGTCCCTCCAAGAAGGGGAAGATCCAGATGCAGGGCAAGGAACGGGAGGCGGTATGTTTTACATGTGGAAAGCAATGCCACTGGAAGAGGAACTGCACCCAGAAGCATAGAGACGCTAAAGGTGCGTTCGTTATCGAGTGTAATCTTTCCATTTCTACACATTGGGTATTAGATATAGCTTGTGGGATCACATCTGTATTCAAATGCAGGAACCAAGTAGATTTAGAAAGATTGTCAAAGGAGAGGTAGATCTTCGAGCTGTCAATGGCGTGAGGTTGGCTGCATTGGCCATTGGTGATTACCATATCTCATTGCCAATTGGGATGCTTTTGGTTTTACATAACTGTTATTATGCGCCTAGTGTTACCAAGAACATAATTTATGTATCATGTTTGGATATGAATGGATTTATTTTCAAATTTGGAAATAAGGGTTGTTTCTTTTATAAGAACAGCGTATGTTATAGTATGGCGCATTTAAATAACGGTTTGTATGTATTAAATTACGAAAACCAGGTGTTGGCAATCGATAACGAAACAAACTCACATGACTCATACATCACCCAGTTGTGGCGTCACCATCTCGGTCATGTAAACGAGAAGCGCTTGACAAAGCTCTGTCAAGATGGTTATTTAGACTCTACTGAGCTAAAACCACTTGATAAATGTCACGTTAGTTTACAAGGTAAGATGACTAAGCCTCCTTTCGGTGGATAAGGTGAAAGGGTCACAAAGCTTCTAGGATTGATGCACACGGATGTGTGTGGACCATTTCCAGTAGAAGCTGAAGGTGGATATTCTTATTTCATTACTTCTAATGATGATTTGAGTAAATATGATTATGTCTACTTAATGAGGTATAAGTCAGAGTGCTTAGAGAAATTTAAGGAATTCAAGAATGAAGTAGAGAATCAGCTTGGTAAGAAGATAAAGAAACTTCGATCGGATCGAGGTGGAGAATATCTGAATCAAGAGTTCATCGACCTTTTGTGGGAGTCTGAGATTCCATCTCAACTCACTCCTCCTTATACACCACAGTGGAATGGTGTCAGTGAAAGGAGAAACTGCACCTTGTCGGACATGGTGAGGTCGATGATGAGTCATGCAGATCTTCCATTATCTTTTTGGGGATATGCATTACAAACTGCAGCATACACATTAAACTGAGTACCAACTAAGGCGGCAAATGGAATTTCCTCCGAGATATAGAGTGGAAAGAAACTCATTCTGTCGCACACACGTGTATGGGTATACGAGGCGTTTGTTAAGGCATTCTCATGCAACAAACTAGCACCACGGGGCACGAGGTGTATCTTTATAGGATATCCCAAGGAAACAAAAATATATTACCTATATAACCCTTCAGACAAGAAAGTGATTTTCGCCAGACAAGTCGTCTTTCTTGAGAGCGAGCACATCCTCAAAAATGATAGTGGGAGCAAGATTGACTTCGACGAAGTTGATGCTCAAGATACACAGGAGTTGGTACAGGAACAAGTTCCACAGGTCCTCGTGGAAGAGGTTCCAGAAACATAAGTACTACGTAGGAGCTCAAGAGAGGTAACGGAACTAGAGAGATTTGGTTTCCTAGTCACCGAGGATGATCAATCATTATTGTTGGACAATGATGAACCTCTCTCTTACAAGCAGTAGAAAACTCAGAAGCTGCAAGATGGTTGGAAGCTATGAATTCTGAGATGGATTCCATATATCAGAACCAAGTCTGAGTTCTAGTCGATAAGCCAGTTGATGTAAAGCCTTTTGGATGCAAATGGGTATTTCAAAAGAAGACTGGACATGGAAGGTTAAGTTAGCACCTATAAAGCAAGGCTAGTGGCTAAAGGATTCAGACAGCGTCAAAGAATTGACTATGATGAAACCTTCTCGCCAGTTGTCATGTTTAAATCCATAAGAATCATACTTGTCATAGCAGCTTACCATGACTACGAGATTTGACAAATGGATGTCAAAACAGCATTCCTTAATGGGAACCATCAGGAAGATGTTTATATGACACAACCAGAAGGGTTTGTGACACCAGGTGACGCCAAACGGGTTTGCAAGATGCAGAAATTCATTTATGGATTAAAGAAAACATCCAGGTCATGGAACATTCAATTTGATGAAGTCATAAAGGAATTTGGTTTCATTAAGAACGAATGTGATTCATGTGTTTATAAGCGGTTTAATGAAAATGTGGTCGATATCCTATTAGTATATGTTGACGATGTATTGCTTATTGGAAATGATGTACCAGTCTTACAGTCAGTTAAGGACTGGTTGAACAAGTGTTTCTCCATGAAGGACTTGGGTGTACATTCTAAGGATCAAGATCATTCGTGATAGATCCAAGAGGCTGTTCGGACTAACTCAGGGTACATACATTGATCAGATACTAAAGAGATTTAGTATGGAACAATCCAAGAGGGGACTGGTTCCAGTATCACATGGCCAAAATCTTTCTAAGAAAATGTGTCCTCAGACACAACAGGAGAAAGATAGAATGAGTAAGATCACATACGTTTCGGCTATAGGATCCATCATGTATGTCATGTTATGTACCAAGCTTGATACTGTCTATGCACTGAGCATGGTAGGCAGATATCAAGCAAATCCAGGAGAACAGCATTGGACTGCTGTTAAGACTATCCTTAAGTATCTGAGAAGAACTAAGGATATGTTCCAGGTGTATGGAGGAGACGAGGAAATGTCATCAGAGTGTATGTTGATGCTGGTTTTCAGACCGGTCAGAACGATCTAAAGTCGCAATCGGGATATGTTTTCTGTCTCAATGGAGGAGATGTGAGCTAGAAGAGTTCAAAGCAGCCAGTTGTCCTCGATTCTATAGCGAAGTCTGAATATATAGCGGCTTCTGATGCAGTCAAGGAAGTCGTCTGGATTCGGAACTTTGTCTAGGAGCTTGATGTGGTGCCTAGCAGTAAAGATCATATCACATTGTATTGTGATAATACTGCAGTGGTGGCTCTTGCAAAAGAACCAAGGTCACATCAACGGACAAAGCACATTCTCCGAAAGTATCACCTCTTGAGGGGTTTCTATCAAATGGGTGAAGTTGCAGTGAGCAGAGTGTCCACAAAAGAGAACGTGGCGGACCCCATGACTAAAGGTCTATCTCAGCAGAAGCGTGAATATCATCTGAGAGCTAGCGGGTTAAAGGTTGTTAGCAATTGGCTCAAGTCAAAGTGGGAGTCTGTTGGAGTTGGTGGCCTAGAACCAACAACTTTGTACTTTATTCATTAATAAATACTTTATCACATCTTGATTGTTCTTCTGCGTGACAATGCATGTGATAATATCCTAAGGATAACTATTGCATTAAAGGGTCAGAGCGGATCCCTGTTATGATGACAACTTGGAAGTGTCACAACATTGTTCTTGAATATATGTTCTATGATCAGATGATATTATTTGATGGACACAAATAATACAGGCCATTAGGGGTGAGGACTCATAAAACTTTGAGGCATCTTCTCATGGTGTGTTCCCTTGGTAATATCTAGGAGGATATTATGAGAACGAGACCTGCCAGTAGAAAATTCACATTTCAGTGTCATTGGATGTTCCTATCTGTGGACGTGTGTATTGGTCCTTAGACTTTAAGGTTGTTATTAATGGGTATTACAACTCGTGCACTTAGATGTATTGGCGAAAATTGTGACGACACACTGTTCGCAGTGAGGTAGGATATGTTGGGTGCGTCATAAGTAATATTGCATTAATAGATAATGCGAGAAAGGATTTATACCTTTTGTTCCATAACGGAAGTAGATGTCTCAGACCCTTTGATGGAATTGATATAGCCTAAATAAAATCATGGTCATGGTAAGGAATGGGAGAGTTCAATTCCGGAAAGTTAAAGAAATAATAATCGAGCACATGGGTTGATGGCACTAGCATGCAACCAGCTTGATTCGAGATATCGAGACAAATTGTTAGAACCAAAAGGGGCATATATACCCTGAGAGGGGGGGTGAATCAGGGTATGGATATTCTTTATTTCTAAATTCTTCATGCCCCACTAAATATTGACCTCATTATTACAAGGGTCACTTTGTTTGCTCTTGTGTGTTAATTATGACCACTTCATTTCTTCTTTATCTGATGATTATGTTTTGTATGCAATGCTGGGAAGCAACCAAGCAGACACATAGATTTTTACATGGTTCACCCTCACTGGGCTACGTCCAAGGAGCATACAACGACGATGTGTCGTAACAAATCCACTAAAACTCACTGTCAATAATGTTCAGGCTAGATAACTTCTATGCCTAGGCTCACTTCCTTTACAATGTTTAGGTTTAGCTTACTGTTTCTCAATGGTCACTCCATATTCCTCACTCTTTGGCTCACTTCTGGTAGAAAGGATAACATTCTTCCTCTTCCTTGGCTTACTGCACTTGGAAGGGATCCACTCACAGTTTATAGACTTGTAGGTCTCTTCATTTGCATGAATACACGCATCCTCAACTGTTGATAGATGCTCTGTTAAAGTCCAAATTTCATCCACTGATAAATACCTCTTTGCCTCTGAAACACTGGGAAACTACCTTTGGAAACACCTTCACAAAGCACCCTACTTCACGAGACTCCCAATTTCAAAAAGCTAAAAAAAACCTTCGCGAAGCTCCTGACTTTTCACGAAGCACTCTCACGAAGCACTCTCGCGAAGCACTATTGCGAAGCTCAAGTCGTTGCAGAGCAACTTCCCTCGCGAACCTCACTGAGCCAACACGAAGCGTGCAACTTTCGTGGAGCTACAATAGTCGTCGTGAAGCTCTTCTTTCGCGGAGCACACGGGCTACGCGAACTACCTTCACAAAATGAGAGCGAAAGATCTTCTTCGAAAATTCTCTACTTCTCTCGAGGGGGTCGACCTCTATTTATAGGCAATTCCACCGACCCTCGACCCTTCTGCATGAAGTCTGCGCCACGTCATCTCAAATCGCGAAGCTCCGAAGTTTCTGCCGGAATTCTGTCAATATCGCGAAGCACCACGGCAATTTTTCGATCGCGGAGCTCATCGTAATCGCGAAGCATCACCGTCAACATTATTCCACGCCTTCGCCGTGAAGCTCCCTCACAAAGCCCCTCACCGCCGCGATGCATTTCAACCTCTGTCGTTCGCGAAGCTTTGACGTAATCGCGAAGAATCACCGTCATCATTCTTCTGGTCTTCGTGAATTCCAAACCATGAAGCCTCTCTTCGCGAAATTCATGCATCTGCCATATTAAAATATGATCTTCATGGAAATCCTATTTTCGTGATGCTCACCAACCTCCAAATTTTGGACCCCCAAAAATTTGGCAAACACTAGAAAACGGCGTCACCTTGTACTGCTCTTTTGTACCGCCTCCAGATTGTCCTTTCCTTTATCATCATTCTTTTTTCAACATTGATTGTCAACAACTTCTTTGGAACTCGACAATTTCTTCATGAAAACCTGTTTTGTCGACAAACACAATCAGTCCAAAAATACTGCAATGTTACATTGAGGGATTTTTTCCCAACACAAATGGATTACATTACATGGTAAGCATTCGTATGAGGTGACACGTCATTGCGGTGTTAACTTCTTTCTCTATGGGTGTCTTGGCGTGTTGCTAGACGCTAACTTTGGACTTTAGGCAGGCTCTGCCTAATGACACTGAGAAAAAGACCTAGAGGGTCACACACTAAGCGTGTCCAAGTATCTCAGTTAAATATTCATTTGATGAGTTGAATAAATATTATTCTCAATTGTGGTTTAATAATTATTCAAGGATGTCTGATCGCATTTATTTCGACACTAGTTATTCAAGAGAATATATTGTGGGCGAAATAATATATATATTAGCGAGTAATGCAGTGATATTTATTTAAAAAATAAATAACCATTATTTAAAGTCTAATAAATGTGGTGGAGGAAATAAAGAAAATGGAAAAACAAAAGTACAAGTCGTGTATATTAATATACACGCCGTGTAGTTTTTCTGGGGATTTGTGAGAAATAATATTATTTAATTAATTAAATAATATTAGATGTAATTCGTTGGGCACATGTCAAGTAATAATAATAGCCAACTGTTATTTTTAGACATGGGATCTTACTAAGAATTAAATGAATAAATGCTTTCAGGTAATTAATTCATTTTATTATTCTACGTAATTAAAATCTCAATTATACATGGAGCATGTGTCGATCACCGCTAGAGGAATCCTACACTTGGATTCTACGACGCAACGACGGATCACATCGGATCGTGACCGGAAACATCAATAGAGAGAGAATTCAATCAAGGTAATTTTTGTCTTTTAATTAAATTAATTATAACCAACATATGATGATCATCTCTATGGTTTCAGGACTCCCTTCCTTTCTTTCGTTCTTCATTCTATTCTGAAGATCCGACATTTTATTATCGTGACGAATCTTGGATTGATCGTTGTTATAGGAAAAATTAAAGTTGGGTACACCCACCAACGTGCTTCTGTTGCGCCCGGAACCTACAGCTTTGTCATAAAGTTTTGCACTCCATTTTCCATCCCACTTGGTTTTGCATTGTTCATCACATCCATTATTAACTCGATTTCTACTTTGGGCTTCAACCATTACTAAAACCAAAATAGGTTAACATATTGACATCATAATAGAATTATCATAAATTTTCTCATGAAAACTCAACCTTGAAATGTCTTACTCTTGAAAACCATCAAATTAGCTTTCGATTCGTCCTAAATTGCTCTCGGTTCAATCTAGGTTTCTTTGGGCTGGGTTCTTCCATACTACTTATCCTAATTTCTTAACATGATAATTCCTCTGTGAAGGATTGTAAAGATAATGTGACTAACCAAAGCATATCCCTCGGGAGTGTCAAACCAGATGTACAATTAGGCCTCTTTTTCATGCACTAGGTGATGATTGAGTTAATACCCAACACGCCATTTTCAGGGTATTTACCCCTTGGTACATCTGTTCCAGAGTCTGCATCAACTTGTCGTATTCAGATAGAGATGTTATTGTTAGAAAAACTGCACAATCTCTGCTTTACTAAAATTTCATGATGTTATTCTATACTTAAACTTACCCTTTAGACTTGTCCATGGGGTTTTCACTAATATTCTCTAATCCTAATCACCAAAAATTAACTAAATTAATCCTCAAAAATAATTAACTCTACTCTGATACCAACTATTGTGACCCAAGCTAAACATATCAATACTTTACATCATTTCCATAATCTAAACATCACATCTCACAAAAAAATCACACAATCCCAAGAATAGAAGGCTTAGTGTCTTTGAGGACCAGTTACATAAACAACTTATTTGACTTAGGTGGTCGCGACATTGTAACAGTGTGGACTTCCAGCCACCTTTCAATGTAGCGATGTGTTGTTCATGTGCGGTTGGTGAAATAGTGGATCATCTTCCTCCTTGTGTAGCTCATTTCGAGCTAGGGTTTTGTGTGAGAACTCAGAGAAACTCCTTGTAATTGTGCTCCTGAATCATAGTGAAATTTCTGTCTCTGTGGATGTAGGGATTATTCCCGAACCACGTAAATCTTTCTGCCATGAGTGTTTCTTTTTTCTTCATTTTCTTTATCCGCAAACCATTTTTGTCGTTTGTGACTCCAGACGTTTCTTCATCACAGTCCACAATCACCAAAATGGCATCGCATCCTCCCTAAGCCCGGGGTAACCTGGTGACAAAGTCCATCGAGATGTCTTCTCATTTCCACTCAGGGATGTCCAACAACTGCAACAAACCTCTAGGAACACGGTGTTTAGTATTCACCTGCTGACAAACCAAACACTTCACCACAAATTTTACCACCGACCGTTTCATCCCAAGCCACTAAAGATGCTTCCTCAAGCCACGGTACATCTTAGTCATACCAGGATGTACCGCTAAAGGTGATCTATGAAACTCAAAGAGAACTCCCTTGTGCATTGTCAACGGAACAAACCCCCCTAAAACAACACGCAGTTCTAACTATCCCTCTGGAGCATCACTATGGCTAACATGGTCACGCATCACCTCTACCTCTAAATCTCCCCACTGAGACTCTTTCACCTGCTGCATCAGGGATGACTTCACATTCATCTGATAAAGACAACCTCGACAATTGCTTTTCTGCACATCAAGATGCATCACTGCAAGCTCCTTCATCCCTTTCCAAACATTCGTAGACTCCCGAACAACATCTCCTCGGGACTTCCAACTCAGCACATCGTCAACAACATTCCCCTTTCTCGGGGTGTAAGATATCTCGAAGTCATAGTCCTGGAGGAACTTCATCCACCTTTTTTGTCGCAGATTCAGATCACGCTGAGAAAAGACATACCTTAACTCTTGTGATCGAAGACCGCAAAGCATTTTCTGATGAGGTAATGTCGCCACAACTTCAGTGCAAATACAACTGCTACCAACTCCAGATCATGAGCAAAGTTGCGCTCGTGGAGACGTTACTGTTGGATTGGTGTAGCTCAATCTGTCCTAGATGATGTTTGGGTCGAATGCTTCCGACATGTACTACGCACCAGGCTGTAACTCCACGAGTCGAGCTCCGCAGTGAGCTCGTTGGGGGTTACAGGGGGCAACGCACCCCTGCTCCGGGGGTCAAAGCCCCTCGATCCAAATTTCAGGGGTATTGTAGCACTCCGGCCACTGTAGCAGAGCTGACCGACCAACACCGACAAGACATTGTAGCAGTGCGGACCTTTGGCGCGACTACTGTATCTCTACAAACTTCCAACAGTCAGTCACTGTAGCACCATGGACTTGGGTGGTCGCGACATTATAGCGATGCAGACTTCCAGCCACATTTTATTGTAGCACATCAGACTTTCTGTGCGGTTGGTGGAAGAGTACTTTGTCCTCCTTATTAGCCCATTTCGGGCTAGGGTTTTGCGTGTGATTGAGAATCTTGAAACTCTCTGTAATTTTGTGCTCCCGACTATAGTGAAATTTCTGCCTCTCCATGGACATAGGGATCATTTTCTGAACCACATAAATCTTTGTGACCCGTGTTCTTCTTTTGTTTTTTCCCTTTTACTCTTCTGTGGATCATTTTTCGCTTCATTGCTCCCGATGTTTTTGCAACAACTGGTATCAAAGGTTGAGTTCGGAATTCTCAAATTGAACGACGACTATGGAAGAAGGCAATGTGAAGATCGACCGCTTTGATGGAACTGACTTCAATTACTGGAGGATGCGGATCGAGGATTATCTTTATCAAAAAAAGATGCATTTATCGTTTTTAGGTTTAAAGCCAACAGGCATGGAGCAACCGGAGTAGGAGCTGCTAGATCGACAGGTCCTGGGAGTTGTGCGTTTTATGTTGGCTAAAAATGTGGCGTTCAACATCCGAGAGGAGAAGACGACAATTGGGCTGATGAAAGCTCTCTCGAATATGTATGAAAAACCTTATGCGGCAAACAAAGTGCACTTAATGCGATGATTGTTCAATCTGAAAATGGTTGAAGGGAGAATTGTTGCAGATCACATCAACAAATTCAACACCATCATAAGTCAACTGACATCGGTGGAAGTTACGCTTGGTGATGAGGTATGTGCGCTGATTTTGCTGCTGAGCGTGGATAGCCCTGTGGAGTCTTGGATTTTAGACTCAGAGGTGTCTTTCCATTCCACATCAGAGAAGGGTTTCCTAAACAAATTTTGTTTCTGAAAATTTTGGCAAGGTACGTCTTGCTGATGATAAACCCTTGCAGATCGTGGGGAAGAGTGATGCACGGATCAAGACCAACAATGGAAGTCTCCTGGTTCTGAAAAATGTGAGGTATATCCCTAGTTTAAGAAGAAATCTTACTTCTGTTGGGAAGCTTGATCATACAGGCTTCATTACCATGTTTACTGATAGTGTCTGGAAGATTACCAAGGGAGTTATGGTCATAACTCGAGGAGCTATGGTCATAGCTCGAGAAGCAAAGAACGGTACCTTGTACAACATGACATAAAAAAGGATGAACATGCTTGCATCAGTAAATGTTGTCAAGGATTCAAAACTATGGCACTACAGGCTAGGACACATGAGTGAGAATGAGATGAATGTGCTAGCAACAAAAGGACTACTGCCAGAGCTAAAGTCAGTGGACGTTGGTCTTTGTGAAGACTGCATTTTCAAAAGGCAGAAGGTGTCTTTTGCAAAAGGAGGTAGAACACCGAAAGGTGGGAAGCTGGATCTGGTGCACACATATGTTTGGGGGTCTTCACCAGTACATTCCCTTGGAGGGTCACGATATTATGTGACATTTATTGACGACTCAACAAGGAAGGTATGGATTTACTTTCTGAAAAAATATAATGTGTTTAAGATGTTTCAGAAGTGGAAGACCATAGTGGAGAATGAGTCAGGATCAAAGATGAAATGATTGAGGTATGACAAAAGTGGAGAGTATGGCAATCAGGAGTTCAGAGAATTTTGTTCCAATAATGGAATTCGATGGGAGAAGACTATCCCAAGAACACCACAGCAGAATGGTGTAGCTGAAAGGATGAATAAGACACTAAATGAACATGCCAAGAGCATGAGGCTGCACTCGGGACTACCCAATACCTTCTGGGTTGATGCAGTGAACATGGCAACATAACTCGTTAACAGGATTCCATTTGTACCAATGAGAGAATGTCTACCCAAGGAACTCTGGTCTGGTAAGGAGGTAAGACTCACATTTACGAGTCTTTGACATTTTGGCATATGATCATATTGATGCTAATGCAATGGACAAGCTTGATGCTAAATTCAAACCATGCTTCTTCATTTGCTATGGTGCTAATGAGTTTGGTCATCGCTTTTGGAATGATCTCAACAAGATGGTCATCAGGAGCCAGAATGTGATATTTAATGAAGGTGTCACATACAAGGATCATCATACAGCTAAAGATGAAAATGAGAAAAAGAATCATAGTGCAAAGAGCAAGTGGAGCTTGAAGGTATACCTAAGCATGAGACACCAGAACCGATGGAGCCTACTCAAGTGGAGTTGATGAGATCAACAAGGGTGAGGTCTGTGCAGAGGTATTCACCATCCTTACATTATTTGTTATTAACTGACGGTGGAGAACCAAAATGATTTGAAGAGGCAATGCAGTTGAAAGAGTCGAGCAAGTGGGAGGTGGCCATGAAGGAAGAAATTTCTTCACTACATGACAATAATACTTGGGAGTTGACACATCTGTCACAAGGGAAGAAAGCGTTGCAGAACAAATGGGCATACCAGGTCAAGGAAGAACATGATGGCAAGAGGAGGTTCAAGGCAAGGCTGGTGGTGAAAGGTTTTCAACAGAAGGAAAGAGTGGATTTCACTGAAATTTTATCACCAGTAGTGAAGCTTGTCATCATCTGGATGGTTCTCAGTATTGTGGCATCAAATTACCTGTATCTTGAGCAGCTTGATGTGAAGACGACTTTCCTTCATGGAGATCTGGAGGAGGACATCTATATGCAGTAGCCAGAGGGATATGTTGAGTCTGAGAAGGAAGACTTGGTGTTCAAACTCCAGAAGAGCTTGTATGGGCTGAAGCAGACACCCAAGCAGTGGAACAAAAATTTTGATGCATTCATGTCTAAAAATGCATACAAACGATGTGGCATGGATTAATGTTGTTACATCAAGTATTTTGGTGATGAATATATTATATTACTTTTGTATGTGGATGACATGCTCATTGCAGAATCGTGTATGCAGAAGATTGATGAATTGAAAGGGCGGTTGGTTGAGGAGTTCGAAATGATGGATCTTGGAGAAGCTAGCAAGATTTTAGGGATGAAGATCAAGAGAGACCATTCAGTTGGAACCTTAATTTTATCACAAACTAAATACATTGGGAAGGTTCTGAGAAGATTCAGTATGCTAAAAGCAAAGTCAGACTTTATTCCCCTGGCAAGCCATTTCAAACTATCAAATGAGTAATCACCAAAGACAGCAAAAGGGGTTGAGTACATGGTAAAGGTTTCATACGTGTCAGCTGTTGGAAGCCTAATGTATTTCATAGTCTGCACTTGACCTGACATTGCTCATGCAGTGGGAGTTGTGAGCAGGTGCATGGCTAACCCTGGAAAGCAATATTGAGAAGTTGTGAAGTGGATACTGAGGTATTTTAAGGGCAACAAGGAGGTATCAGTGGGCTTTGGGAAAGGAAATTCATTACAGGGGTATGTGGATGTTGACCTTACAGGTGACATCGACAGCAGGAGTACCACAGGTTATGTATTTACCTGTGGAGGAACTGCAGTAAGTTGGATATCACAATTGCAGAAGGTGGTTGTTTTATCCACCACAGAGGCAAAATATATTGTTGCAACAGAAGCTGGGAAGGAAATGGTTTAACTAAAGAACTTCTTGTATGAGTTGGGAAGAAAGTGAGAGGAGTATGTATTGCACCGTGACAATCATAGTGTTATTCATCTTGCAAAGAACTCAATGTTTCATGCTCGGAAAAAAAGCACATTCAGTTGAAGTATCGTTTCATCAGAGGCTTGATACATAATGGGTTGCTGACATTGCAGAAGATTTGTGAAACCAACAATCTAGCGGACATGTTGACAAAACCGATGGTAATACAGAAGTTGACGCATTATTGTGCCTCTGTTAGTCACTACTGATGAACGAAGGATGAGAGGCGGGATAAGGGAGGACACAATAGGAGCACAAAACAAAAATAGTTGTATTTCATGAATTGTCAACTTGAAATTGAAGTTGTGAATGGAAAGCACGTGCACTTGTGAGTAAAGAATAGAAGGATCTCAGATTAAATAAGTTGTCTTAATCAGTGGCATCGAAGCACGTTAGCATAGCAGATCAGGCTCCAAGTGGGAGATTGTTGGATTGGTGTAACCCGGTTCATCCTGGATGATGATTGGGTCGAATGCTTTCGACCCATACTGCACACCAGGCCGCAACTCCGCGGGTCGAGCTCCACGGTGAGATTGTTGGGGGTTGCAGGGGGCAACGCACCCTTGCTCCGGGGTTCGAGGGTCGAAGGCCCCCGACCCAAATGTTGGGAGCACTGTAGCACTCTAACTACTGTAGTAGAGCTGACCGACCGACACTAACAGGGCACTGTAGTAGTGCAAACCTTTGGCACGACTACTGTAGCTTCGCGAACTTCTAGCAGTCGGCCACTGCAGCACCTTGGACTTGGGTGGTCGCGCTACCGTAGCGATGCGGACTTCCAGCCACCTTTTACTGTAGCACAGCAGACTTTCTGTGCGATTGGTGGAATAGTGTTGCATCCTCCTTATTAGCCCATTTCAAGCTAGGGTTTTGCGTGTGATTGAGAACCCTAAAACTCTGTAATTTTGCGCTCCCAACTAGAATGAAATTTCTCTCTCTATGGACGTAGGGATCATTTCCCGAACCAAGTAAATTTTTGTGTCCTGTGTTCTTCTTCTTTTATTTTATTTTTTCCCTTTTACTCTTCAGTGGATCATTTTTCGCTTCATTGCTCCAAGTGTTTCTACAACAGTCACTGCCTAAACTCATAAGAGATCACCACCTTCTGCTGCATCAAGACACATCCTAAGCTCAGACGGGAAGCGTCTCAGAACACCTCAAACATCACCCCTTCCTCTAGAAACTGAAGCATCGAAGCATTAGTCAATTTCCCTTTCAGGTAGTTGAACATTATCTGATACTGATTGGTCCAAATAAAAGTCTGGTCCTTTCTGGTCAGAGTTGTCAATGAGGTCGCAATCTCTGATAAATCATACACGAACCTCCGATAATAGCTTGTAAGACTTAGGAAACTGTGAACATATGCCACATTCTTGGGTGATGCCCAAGAAACAACTACCTCAACCTTCGACGGGTCTACGGCCACACTCTGCTGAGACACCACATGCCCAAGAAAATGCACCTCTTGCATCTGAAACTTGCACATGTACAACTTTCCATAGAGTTGGTGGTGTTAAATGACCAATAAGACAACTCTGAGATGATCATCATACTCCTCTGGTTTCGAGTGGATCGAGATATTGTCGATGAACACGACGACGAACTAGTCCAAGAACTCACAGAATATGGAGTTCTTGAGCCCCATTAACACATTTGGTGTGTTTGTGACACTAAACGACATAACCACGAACTCAAAGTGTCTATACCTACATCGAATGGCAGTCTTTGAGATATCATCATCTTTCACCCTCAATTGGTGATATTCAGAATGCAGATCGATCTTAGAGAACCAACTAGCCCCTATAGACTAGTCAAAAAGATCATCAATCCTCGGAAGAGGGTAATTATTCTTAATTGTCACCTAGTTCAACCTCCGGTAATCCATACACAGCCTCAGACTTGTTGCGGAAACGCCGAGAGTTACAGCGACAACACAACGATCCAAGATGAGTTAAAAAGGAAAAAAACAAGAACAATAACACAAGGATTTACGTGGTTCGGGAATAATCCCTACGTCCACGAACAGGCAGAATAACTTCACTAAAATCGGAAACACAGTTACAAGGTTTTTCTCAGTTAGAAACCCTAGCTCGAAATGGGCTACAAATGGAGAAAACGATCCACTGTTGCACAGGAAGTCTGCGTCGCTACAGTGAAAGGCGGTCACCCAAGTCAAAAGTGCTACAGTGGTTGTCAGTTGGAAGTCCAAAAGACTACAGTAAAGTTGAATCCAAAGTCCGCACTACTACGGTTCTTGTCGGTGTCGGTCGGTCAGAGTTGCTACAGTTCCCAAAAAAATTGGGTCGGGGGCCTGCGACCCCCTGGAGCAGGGGCGCGTTGCCCCCTACAACCCCCAACGAGCTCACCGCGGAGCTCGACCCGCGAAAGTTGCGGGCCACAAGCATTCGGCCCAACCGGATCGGGCTACACCAATCCAATAAGACTACCACAACCCCCACAGAGCAGTGATTCTGACAATGACCACCTCTACTCTGTTGAGCTCCAAGGACCACTGAGCAGTGATTCTGACGATGACCACAACCCCAACAGACAAAGCACACTACCTAAAGCACCCTAAAAAGTAGAGAAACCATTGGCCCCCAAAGGCTGAAAAGGAAGTTGTTGCGGTCAACTCTCTACTGATCAAAACATTGAAGGTCCTAGCGCATTAGACCTACAACTGACTACTCTGCTCCTCGAGGAACCCTGTCGGTTCCCCTCTTGTGGTAACCCTCCTCGCGAGTGCATATGCTCGATCATCTTCATCTTCTTCTGAACCTCCAAATACATTGGCAACGTACAAGAATTAACTGCATATTGGATAAAATGGTAGAGTGCCTCCTCAAGACGTCGTGCACGGGACTCCTCATCAGGTAAAAGATCGCGGATGAAACGCAAAAGGTCCTTAAACTTGATCGTAAGCTCTCGCACTAACATGCTCAACTGCTAAAGAGAGAGCAGCTTCTACCTCTTCACTGCCTTCATGGTCAACGATAGGAACTCTGCTCGAAACTCCTTCTGGAATTCTATCCAAGAAACGTTTTCCTTCTTCCACTCACTGAGATACAACGTCCACCACTGATGAGATGCACTCATCATCTAACTGACTGCTAGCGGAACCCAGTACTCTGCCCAGACCTGGATCAGGCAGAATGTGATCTTAAGCTCCTCCAACCAACACTTTGTCTTCATATCAGATACATTTCCCTCATACTTTGTCACAGTCTTCCACTAAAAGGCACACAATGTCATTTGTCACAAATCATCCTCCTCGACTGAATCAACCCTCCGACAGTCAATCGGGTCAACCCGCGGAACCTTGCCAACCTAAAACACAAGCGAACGGCGGTCCAGGAGGCATAGTTGAAAAGGAAAAAGGAATTTCCCTATGCCCGATAATATAGAATTCTATTAAGATTCATTGAAATTTGTCTCATTTTAACTTTCGAAAACCACCCAATTCAAATAAGAACACAAACAATCATGATGTGTGAACCTTTCCTATGTCTCTACCCTGCAAGTGGTGTCACCTCACTTGGTTGTTCGGTAGGCTTTAAATCCTTGCATCGGATCATGAGGGCCCTAACATCTTGTGTCCTAGTCAGTCTTCGATGGCCTATATCACGCAACAAGATCAACTGACATTGTTGTCCTACCAACCCATGCAATCCTTACTGTGACTAACTCCAATCTACACCTCATCTCTCAACCTCCCTTTGATGCCACTTTGTCACGACCCCCTCCCTCCATAGGTACTCATCATGGACCGGCAATGAAGGAAGAGAAATAATGACCTCCATAGTCCACCATCAGTAGGCCCCGAGTTAGCGACTAACACCGAGAGTATAAAATCTCAAATATGGGAGGCATTCGGCTCTATATAATATAGGATTGGGATATAGGATAAATCAACTGCAAAGCAACTATGTGACATAATATAAAAGAAAGGGAACCAAAAAGATCCCACAATGCATGAATAAAGTAAACAAATACAAAGAGTCTCCAAATAAATATCAAAAGAAATAGTCTGACGACACCGACCCAACAACAGCTCCAAAACCCAAGCTAGTAATGTCTATCTCGATCCCCAAAGTCCTCCTGGAAGCCTGAAAACAGTAATATATATGTGGGGTGAGCATAACATGTATACTCAGTATGATCATATCCAAAGCCTCTCGTGCACATGTGAAAAGAGCATATTAATACACCCATGAGCAAGCAGCTAAACCAACACCACCTAAGCAGGTCAACTAACCAAACTCATCCTCACCAAGTCACGCTCACCAAATAATGCATCCAAGTGTAGTAACATAATATGAAGCATATCGATAAAGAGGGTACCCCGCACCACTTTCTTGTTGATTTGCTGCTCTCACACTCCAACATCGTACATTCTGACGCTCTCATCTCTTCCGTAGAATCTTGCCCTGAGACACTTGGGCAACTGCATCATGTCAAGCACCATGCGTGCAACTGGTCATCACATCCCGCCCAAATACACCTGGGTCATCACATCGCATCTCGCCTGAATATATATGGGTCATCACATCGTATCTCAACCACATCCGTATATCTAGAATAGTAGAGTATCGTGAACATGAAGGACATCAACCTTGTGTCCTCCTCCTACCAAGCATGACCCCCACCATGAACAACCTCATCGTCTCATCAAACATCACCACTAGTGAACTTTTGACTTCTGGTCATCACTGCCCATACATATCAAACTCATTTGAAAGAGAGGGTGGGGAAGAGGGGGTAGCTAGTCATCTGACCTCATCATCTAAATGTTGGGAAAAACTGTTAAAATAGTGGATACCCTAGACCCAACTATTCGGTGTTTTTTATTACCATATCGTGTATACAATTAGTTATACATGATGTCATCTTACCATTATAGTGTAGAATTTTCTGCGTCCACTATTGAAATTGTAATGTCCAAAAATTAATTGTCGTATCAAAAGGTTATAACAGATCTCATGCTATAATGAGAACCTCGAGATACTATGACATTAATCTTAAATATATGTTCTATGGTCTAGATACATCTTACTGATTGGACACAGTAGATGTTTGAATATCAGGTGATGGAGGCTCATAAGCATTGAGGCTTCTTCTCATGAAGTTCACACTTGTTGATCTCTAGTAGTGAGATCATGAGGACAGACTCACCAATAGAAACATCACATGTTTCGGGTGTCATTGGATGTTCCTATCTACGATCATGGGTAATGGTCTCCTGACTTGAGAACATTACCAATGCATGTCATTTGATTGCATACTTTGATGCAAGGTGAAAATCATGGCAATGAAGTTTTGGCGATGTAGTTTGTATTTGGTGCGTCATTGGTGGCATGGCATTGGTTGAATGGTCAAGAAAAGATTTGTCGCTTCTGGGTTATGAAAGAAATATATCTCAGGTCATGATGATAAGGATGGCAGTACCTTTATAAGACCATGGTCATGGCAGTCGAGGGTAAATCCATCCCGTTAAATCAACAAACAATAAAGCAAGAAAATAGTGATGACATGTGAGTGCATCCTGCTTTATGAGATATTACAGACAAAGAGATTATATTATACAGTGCGTGTTTATAGGTTGGTTGTCGTTGTTGGGACAATCCTTATCTCTTCAGGGGCCATGATGGGTTGTTAGATCTCACTCTTGGTCTGTGAATAATATTCACTGTTATCGAGATAAGGGCCTAGAGGGTCACACATAATAGCGTATTCAAGAATCCGTCATATTCAGTAGAATAGATGTTTTGGATATAGTGGGCTCCAACACTGGGGTCCAGGTTTTGTCCAAAGAGATATGATCACCAATGTAATAAATAAATTCATATTATTCGAGTTTAGAATAATGAGCATTGAATTTATTTATTAAATATATTTACGAGTTTTAAGTAAATACATGAAAAATATTAATTGACTAAAAATAAATTATTCAAGGTTCAATTAATATTTATGGAAACGACGACTCGAATGATGGCCCATTTATTATCACGTAATATTTTATATATTACAAGTGATAATAATATTTATGACTCAGATTAGTAGTCATAAAATGTCGTTAATAGTGTGTTGATTATTCGGGGGTCGGGTTGGCATTTCAGGGTAATTACATGACACTATAAATATAAGGGAGGAGATTGACATACTATTCATGGGGCATCTCTCTCCTCTCCTCTACCATGTTCTAGAGAGAGAGGCTCTGGATCCAAAGAGCTTAGATCGAGCACTCTCTCAGGCATCGCTAGCGAAGCGATGCGGTGATCGTTGGAGCGTTGAAGGCGTCGTCGAAATTCCACGCTAGCACCTAGATTACGACGAACGGCGCTCCCGAGTATTCCTTGAAGCGTGTGTGGACGATCTAGAGGAATTCGACTTCAGATTCTTCGAGCAACGATCGCCAACGACAAGCAGACGTCGTGCGCGGTTTCGGATTAAACTAGGTATTTTTTACGGTTTATTTTTGTGCTTAACATCCTTCACGCGTGGTCCTCGGCTAAGACCAGGCTGCTATTCATCGTCATCGACAAGTTTACGTCAATCGTCGGTGGAAAAATTTTAAAAACCCACATGTTCGGGGCTTCCCCTGCACGCCCGGTTCCTTCAAATGGTATAAGAGCGACGTGTGACGATTTTGAGCCAAATAATTAAATTTGCATTGAATTTTAAAGAGGGTTTCGTTACGGTCACAACGCCGCAAATTGTGCCTTAATCCGATATCGGATGACTATTCTGCGGTCATCTGAAGTTTTAAGTTCGGATTAAAACCGGATGTTTTTTATGTGATTACCTTAATCATTCACCAGGTGGGTAGTCGGTCACCGGAATAAAATTTTCCAGTGAGCATAATAATAAATATTATTATAATAATGATATTTTAATATTTTAATTATTATAATATTTTTATTATTATATTTTTTATTATAGAATATTATTCTTAATTTCTAAAGCCTAAATAGGCTTTAGAAAAGAAATAGAGAGGTGGGGAGACTTAAGCAGGTCAAGTTTTTTTTATTTAAAAAAAATTAACATGCTTTCTAGGTCTTCGGACAAAATTAAAAGAAAAATAGGGTTTGGGGGGGCAAGCGGCCCCCCTGTCAGTTGTCTTCCCCGTGGAGCCGCCTGCGCGACTCCCCTCTGCGCACAGCGGCGCACCGCACCAGGGCCTCCCTGGGTCTTCTATAAGGACTCAGCCTTATAACATTACTTAATATTGAATTACATTGAATAATTCAAATTGAGGATCTTTTCAGGTGTAGAGTTTTAGAAAATTAGGACATAACTATTACATCTCAAAGATTACAAGGTAGGAACATCTACTCAGTTTCCATTTTTTCACAAAATAAAAACTCTTGAACAAAAGATTCATGTCTAGTTCCTTGTTTTAGACAGCATAACATTTCCTTGATCCATCCTTGGCCCTATTCCACTTTATGCCCTGTGAAAAACATTTCAAAAAAACTTGGGATGAGCATAAAAAGCTCAGTAAGGGTTATAACAATACGGAAAGAAAACAGAATTCCATGTACACATAAGAATCAATGAAATCATACTTTACTCATAAAACATAAGCAATTTAACATACCTCATGAAATCATAAGATTTATGCATAACTCAATAGAAATCGTAAGGCATAAAGGTAACTTGAGGCATTCATAACATTCTTACGTAGGGAGTAACCCTCATGGTTACGTTTGGAATACTCATCACAGTATATTCCCTAAATCTCTTCAGAGAAACCTTAGCGTTTAACTCCTTCGCGTTACCCAATGCATTGGAGAGCTATATCGGGCTCACCAACCCTTAGTTTATCACGAAACCACCCGATTTCATAAACATTGCCCAAGAACCATAACATAATCATAACACTTAAAACATGCATAAAAGAAACATAAAATTTCCACATTTCAATCACAAGAGATCACATCATGATATTATCATAATAAAAACATCTAATAAAATCATTAAAACTCTATGAGCGAAAAATCCCTTTATACTTTGAAAATATTAAAAGAAGACATTTAAAAGAGATTTTAGAATCAAAGTGTCTCATACCACTTCGAAACTTTTGAAATGGTTTTAAAACATTCATGTCCATATAAATAAATCTTTAAAACCATTTTTAAAACATGGACATGGATGATAAATTTTTAAAAGAATAAATCTTTAAAACCATTTAAAACAATGTTTTAATAAGAGTCCTTTTCCATTTTGAACATTTAAATTATAAGCCACATGAAAGTAGACCATTTTCAAAAAAAAATAAATGACTTTAGTATAGACATAATATGGATATGGAAAGTCAAAGTGGTTGTATATACACTTTATAAAAGAATAAAAGTGCATATCATTAAGAAATGTCTCAATGAGAAGAAATTGAGATGTAATCCCAATCAAGGATCGTGCCATTAGAGCAAGGATAAAGAAATGACATAATTATGTGTGACAAATATAAATACACCAAATATAAGTGGATACTCAGTGTAAAACAATCAAATGTCATCCACACATATTCATAGCACGACAAAATCAAGAAGTAGAGGTTTAACCCAAAGAATTGAAATTGGGTTAAGAAGTTCCCCTACAGAAATTCGACAGCCTAACAACGTCACTTTAAAGTCTAGAAAATGAGTTGATGAGACAAAAAGGGTATCTCATCACTTGGAAATAAATTTTACATCAATAAGGATATTAGAAGAACATATCCCAACATAATAAGATGTAAATTAAAAGACATAACAAAAGAAGTCTTTTAAAAAGAGGAGGGTGAAAGGATCCCTTACCGACTTGGGTAACTTTCGAAACGTACACCTCATTAAAGAATGATTATACAACATTGATGTAAATACTCATAAACGAAAGTTTATTACACAAAGAGTAGAATAATGAGCAGTACATATACCACTCAAAGGAAATGGTGGCAAATGTAGCATAAATCTCACGGGAATAAAAGTGAGATGAAAAAACCCCTTACGAAAACTCGGCAGTCTAACGGTGTCACTTAAAACTTCCAAAAATGGATTTATGATATCAAATAGGGTCTCTCATAATATGAACAAAAAATGTACAGAATGAGGAATATAAAAGAACATCCACAAACATAAGAAATAGGAGCTTAAAAGAAACGACATAAAATAGAGTACTTAAAAAGAAAGAGATAGGTAGAATCTCTTACCTCAAGTCCGACTTGTCTTGTTCGTTTCTTTATATTCCTGAATAATAAACTTTGGTCAATTAATAATTGATTAAGGACCTCCTTTAATGTTTATTATTCAATTCATATCACATATTATAATGTTATAATAATTAGTTAATTATGTGAGTTCATATCGATGTTTTTGTCAATGTTCGGTACATGAGTCAAAAATGAACTTGTTTGAAAAGAATTGTCCATATAGTTATAAGTACATCATCTCCAGAATAGTATTAATGATTTGAATATCATATATATCCAGTATATATTCATTTTATACTATTCCATAACATTTGGAGATAAAAAGAAATGAAATGCACCGTTCATAGAGACGGTAGTCCGTACGTACGCATGAACGCTACTTTCATTTCTATTTCATACTTTAATGAAATGAAATCATAATGATATAAAGGTATATTATAATTCCAGTATAATATAATATATATAATATCATTAACATCATCCCTTATACGTCTCACATATGGCATTAACGAATCAAATCACTTTGAGGGGGCGGTAATCCACACTTCCTGAAATGAAGATATCGTTGTCACGACCCATCCCGGTGGGGCCTGAGCCGTAACTCCCCAAGCCCGCCTCCAATAGGCCAGGGGCTAGTGACTAGCTTCAAGTAGGCATGCTACTAACATGGGAGGCATTGCCTATAAACCTGTACACACGCACACATCTCCAAACCCACAAAGCTGAAAAGTAAAAACTACTAAAAAGGAAAAGATGCATGCATACACTAAAACCCAACCAGAGAGTACGACAGGAAAGTAAAGTGCAAGAAAGTAAAACTCTGGGCCAAAAGTACAAGCCCACCAAAAAGAGAGTCTGTAACAAAGTCCAACCTGTAAGAAAGGTGCTGGGACTGTAGTCTGTAGTCGTAGGAACACACCTCGGCCTGCCTGATCTCACTGAGTACCGTCCGGTCCTGGTCCGCCTAGAATCATGTCAAAGGCCCGCTCGTCTGCACAAGACACGACACGTGCGAGCAAAGCTCGTGCAGAGGTGAGTATAAAAATACCCAGTAGGACACCCCGAAAACACAAAAGAATACAACAGAGGAAATGCCACAACAGAAAGGTACAGTCAACTCTACACAGTATATGTCTACCGAACATATAACAAGAATATCCAGATATACTCATACACAAACGACCATCGTGATACCGTCACTAGGATCCAGCTCGAAGATTCCACTAAGCATACCATCGGGAGAACACACTCCTAGGTCTGAAGAGAGAGATATGAAGTACTCGTTCCGGGAGAACACACTCCACAAGTACCTTGGGAACATGATGCTTAGATGAGGATCACAGCCAAGTCATGGGGTGATTCCGACAACTCAGTCTGAGCTAATCCGCTAAGCAGAGGATTGACGCCCGGGTAAAGTTGGTCACGCCGATACCAAGAACTCTACCTAGGGTTCCAGGAATGAATAGATGATCCGGCTCTAAGTCTCACAGAGGGGATTCCAACAACTCTATCCAGGGAGTTCTGCTGAAGGGATCATACTCCTGTGTAAAGGAAATGATACCAGAACCTTCAGGGAAAAGACCAAGGGTACGAACCCTAAGAAAACTAGTCCAAGTCACAGAAGGCAACTGGCTCAAGCCTTGAAGAATTTATTACACGGCGTGTAGTATGGTTACATGTCGTGTTCCTTGACCCCGGGTACTGCCCGTGTAAACAGCTTGTGTCATCCGTTCAAGCTGTGTAAAACTCAAGGCGTGTAGAAAAGTACACGACGTGTTCCTGACTCCGGGTAATGCCCGTGTAAACGGCCCGTGTCATTTGGCTTGTTTGGTAAAAAAGCAACTACACGGCGTGTAGAATAAGTACACGCCGTGTCCGAGCACCTGGGCTCGCTCCGTGTACGCTGGCCATGTGCCCGTACACGGTCTCTGCCCGTGTCCGTGTCGCCTGCCCGTGTTCCAGTACACGGGGTATCCCGTGTATCTGGCTGGGTCTGGCCGGGGAGGGGTATACACGGCGTGTCCATGGCCGTGTACCCTGCCCGTGTCTGTGTACTCCCGGAGTACACGTTATGTAATCCCACTGACGAACACACGCCGTGTATCCCATACTACACGGCGTGTAGTCGGGAATTTTCCAGAATCGTCGTCTTCCTCCGCGCGCCTCGGCTAACCCTCCGGATCTTGATCCAACCGCCCGATCATCGCGAAACTCCGGATTTGGGGTCGTCTCGCCCCTACGAAACTGATTCCGTCAGTTTCGGGCTTCCAATCGGCCTTGAAAACGCATCCCGTCCAATCCGCACAAAAACGCTCGAAGAACGGAAACTTCTGAACCACGTCGATTTGTCTGTCGCCATCGTCGTCGCACCTCCGTTAGGTCGTCTCGATATTGGATCTTCGATTTCAGATCGTTGCGCCAACAAACGAACGTGCAACGATCGATTTTCCCCAAGAACGCGAAGAACGCAACGAAGAACACGAGGGGGAAAAACAAGAACCAAACAAGAGGGGCGAACCTCGATTGTTGTTCGTGACAATCCGGGTTTGCCGCCGTTAGATTGAAAACCAAAACAATCTAATGAATCAAAGCCTCAAACCCCCGCATGAACCCGTCCCGCAAGAATGATCGACCCGCGGGCTAATCTGTTCGTGGATTAGTCTGTGTTCGTCGTGGAAATCAAAAACGAGGAAAGAAAACAAAAACAACATCCTACCTGGATTCTGCGGCGTTCGTCGGCAATGATCTGGTCGTTGCGTCGTCGTCGCCGCGTTGCGAGGTTTTCTCCAGAGCCTCTAGAGCCGCCAAGGGTTTCAGGGTTATGAGGTTTGTAACCCTGGACCCTTGCGCCAGCCTTCAATTAAAAAGGCAAGGGATATCTGTTGCAGCATATTTAAAAGATTCCACTGCAGAATAAAATATTTTCATTAAATATTTTATTACTCTTACGTCCCAAAAACTGGTTTTCACCACGGACCTGCGCCGGCCGATGTTAGGCCTCGCCTAAGGTAAAATCGTTGTTCTGTACGCAACGGTGCCCTCGGATTTCTGATCCGAGCACCCGTTTAAGAGTTATTCCACTTTTTCAGGAAAACTGCATGCACGCGTAATTTAATTATTAAATTAAATTCAAACATTTGTTTCAGGCTCACCGGGCCTCGGAACTGCACGTCGTCTCAGAACCTGGTCTCGAATTAATTCTCATATAATATTAAAATAATACATGGAAAAATCTGGGACATTACATCACACCCACCTTAGGGATTTTACGTCCCCGAAAAGCCAAAACAAGGGCTACTCAAAAAGATATGGGTACTGCACGCGAATCTGAGCCTCCCGCTCCCACGTGCTCTCCTGGAGATTCTCGTGCTGTCACCGAACACGCACCAAGGGAATAGCTCGCCCACGAAGGATTTTCTCATGCCGATCCTTGATCTCCACTGGGTACTCTACAAAGGTCGCTCCATCATCGATGTCCAGCTCGCCCCCGTCGATAACGTGCGATGGATCGTACACGTATCTCCGTAGCTGCGACACATGGAAAACGTTGTGTACCTGGTCCATCTGAGGAGGTAGAACCAAGCGATACGCCACCTCGCCAACTCTACTCAGAATCTGAAAAGGGCCAACGAACCTCGGAGATAGCTTTCCGCCTCGGCCAAATCTCCGCAATCCTCGTCGAGGTGAGACTCGAAGGAACACATGGTCTCCCTCCTCGAACTCCAAGGGCCTCCGCCTCATGTCGGCATATGATTTCTGCCGACTCTGTGCAGTCTTCATCCGCTCCTGGATGACTTGCACCTTCTCTACAGTAGCTCTCACCATCTTTGGGCCCATGAGTGTTATGCTAACTCTCCCGGGTCAATCCAGCAAAGTGGTGACCTGCAAGGTCGCCCGTACAGAGCCTCGAATGGTGTCATACCAATAGTGGAATGATAACTGTTGTTGTAAGCAAATTCCACCAGTGGTAGATAATCCTCCCAGCTACGACCGAAGTCAAGTATGCAAACTCGAAGCATATCCTCCAGAACCTGAATGGTCCGCTCCGTCTGACCATCAGTCTGAGGATGAAACGCTGTGCTCAAGCGTAACTGAATCCCAAAAGCTTCCTACAATCCCTTCCACGAAGGATAACTGTAAAGAGGCCAACTGCCTCGTCGCCTCATCCAGCAACTGCGAACTAGATTTCCTGCTGAGAGCATCTGCCACTACGTTCCCCTTCCTAGGAGTATAAACGATCGCAAGGTCGTAGTCCTGGAGGAACTCAAGTCATCGTCTTTGTCTCAAATTCAGATCCTTCTGAGAAAAGATATATCTGAGACTCTTGTGATCAGAGTAGACGGTAAACCGCTCGCCCATTAGGTAGTGCTGCCACATCTTCAACGCAAAGACTACCGCTGCCAACTCAAGATCATGGGTCGCGTAGTTTTGCTCGTGTGGCCTCAACTGGCGTGAGTCATAGGCAATCACCGCTTGCCTCTGCATCAGGACACAACCAAGCCCGGATCCTGATGCGTCGCAGAACACTACGTACTCGACACCCTCCTCTGGTAATCTCAAGATCGGGGCGCTCGTCAAACTCTGTCTCAACTGCTGGAAAGCCTACTGGCATCTCTCGGTCCACACGAAAGGCTGCCCCTTTCGGGTCAAAGCTGTCATGGGTGCTGAAATCCTGGAGAAATCAAGAATGAATCTCCGATAGTAGCCTGCCAACCCAAGGAAGCTCTGCACCTCCGTCACGCTCCGGGGTGGCTCTCATGCTAGTACTGCCTCCACTTTGGCTGGGTCCACTGCTACACCATCTGCTGAGATAATGTGTCCCAGAAAGTGGACCTCCTATATCCAGAACTGGCACTTCGAGAGTTTCTCGTACAACTGGTGCTCTCATAGTGTGTCCAGAACCATCCTTAGGTATCTCGCGTGCTCCTCCTCAGACGCAGAGTACACAAGGATATCGTCGATGAAGACCACTACAAACCGGTCTAGGTAGGGCTGAAAGATCTGGTTCATGATCCCATGAACATCGTCGGGGCGTTCGTCACGCCGAAGGGCATCACCAAGTACTCATAGTGACCATAGCGACATCGGAAAGTCGTCTTCGGTATATCCTCATCCCGTACTCGCAACTGGTGATAGCCTGATCGTAGATCAACCTTCGAGAACCATCGTGCCCCTCTCAACTGGTCGAAGAGGTCATCGATCCTCGGTAGTGGATACTGGTTCTTTACAGTCACCTGATTCAAGCGCCGGTAATCCACACATAGCCTCAAGCTCCCGTCTGCCTTCTTGGCAAACAGCACTGGGGTCGCCTAGGGTGAAACGCTGGGTCTCACAAAGCTCTTCTTCTGCAAGTCGTCCAGCTGCACTCTCAGCTCACGAAGCTCTGCAGAAGCCATCTGATATGCTGATGCTGATATCAGTGTCGTCTCGGGTTGCAACTCAATGCAGAAATCTATCTCTCAACGGAGAGGTAGCCCGGGGACATCCTCCGGAAAGACGTCCTCGTACTCAGCCACTACTGCTGGAAACTGGAAACTCGTAACATTTGCTGCGCCAAGGGCTAGGCTAGCCAACTGATGTGAAATCGGTTGTGCCCTCCTATGCATGAGACCATCATGCGCTGTCTGGGTCTCTCTTTCACCGACAAAAGAGAACCTCGTTCCATCACTGCGGACACACCGCACCCTTCGCCTAAAACAGTCGATCTGGGCATGAACTGTGGATAGTCAATCCATACCAAGATTGACATCGTAAAGCCTCGACGCTACCACCAAGAGATTCCAACCAAAACTCTCACCTCCACGGGTCAGGTCACACTGTCTACAGAGGTGTGTGATCTATGAATCTTCCCCAGTCGATGTTTCTAAGCGTAAGGGTCGAGTCAACAGATCAACTGGAATCTCAAGGTCTCGAACAAGATAAACAGCCAGAAAGGAATGACTAGCACCTGTGTCTATCAATACGGCAACCAAAGTAGAAAAGACACAGATAGTACCTCTAATCATTCTGGGAGTACCTGGGTCATAAGCCTCTGCCGCCTGCAGCTGTCTCTGCCTCTGTCCACCAGCTCTCTGGGCCTGGGGTGGACCTCCTGGGGGTGGTGGTGGCAAAGGGTCAAAACGCCGACCACCTCCAGCTACTCTCCCAGCTCCTCTACCACGTCCGCTGCCCCGCGGATCTGCCTGCTCCACACGTTGCCTCTGCCTCGGTGGTCCATCCACTACTCTTGTGTCAGTAGTACGGCGGGTCGGACAATCCCGAGCGAGATGTCCCCTACCATCACATGAGTAGCATCGCCTCTCTCGAGGCTGGCTGGATGCACCCTGCGAACCTTGTACGGCAGATCCCCTGTCCTGGGATCTCCTCTGAAAACGTCTCCCACGCCTGGGCCCCTGTCGTCGGCTCCCTGCTGCCGAGATCTCTGCTCCAGCTCGCCCACTACTGACATCTGTCGGTTGTCTCTGCTCTGCCAAGAAGCTCTCGACCACCAGAGCCCGCTCGAGCACCCCAACATAAGTAGGAATGCTCATAGGGATAATGCTAGCTCGGATATCTCTGCGCAAGCCCCGCTCAAAAGTCTGAGTTCTGAAGTACTGATCTCTGACCATATCCATCGAGTACCGCGAGAGGTCGGTAAACCTCGACGAATAGTCAGCCACCGTCATGGTTCCCTGCTGGAGCTGAAGAAGCTCCTGTATACGTATTGCTCTCAATGTAACCGGTGAAAACTCCTCTCTGAAGAGACGCTCAAACTCCGACCAAGCGAGTGTCGCCTCGTCGTGAATCTGGATAACCAAACTCCACCATCGTCCTCTCGAGCCCTGCAGAAGGCTCGCTGTCAGGATCACCATCTGGTCTGCCGGTGTCCTGACCAAACGGAAGACTCTGGTCACCGCCTCAAGTCAGTCCTCTGCTGCCTGAGGGTTAGGCTCGCCTCGAAACCTGAGGGGTCTCTGTCTCTGAAACTCGTGGAGTGCGCTCAGCTTGTGCTCCTCCACTGGTACAGCAGGCACTAAACACTACTCCACAGGTGGCGGGATAACTGACACACCACCTGATGGTAAAACTGGGGATCCGGTCCCTGTATCGAAGCTTCATCACTGAGGGGGTCATCCTCGTGATCGAGCTGCTGGATCCTAGCGGGTACGCGTCGTGGAGGCATCCTATAAAGAAACAAGATGTATCTCAGCCAGTGAGTATATCTAGAGAGCTGACTCAAGAAGGAAATGGAAACCACAACTCATTCTTATATGATGCATGTACCATTATTTTCCCCTGCAACTAGTGTTCTCATGCTCCGAGTCGAAAAGCAAGTTATCAGAGTCCTGGTGTATGGATACGTCGGCCGCCCGCACCAACACCAGGGTCCCTGACCTGAAAGCCGAACTCGAAACACTTAACACTGTTGTCCCAAACCAACTCACAGACTCTCGGTCCTAAGGTAGATTCGACCACCTCTGATACCACTCTGTCACGACCCGTCCCGGTGGGGCCCGAGCCGCAACTCCCCAAGCCCACCTCCAATAGGCCATGGGCTGGTGACTAGCACCGAGTAGGCATGCTACCAAGATGGGAGGCATTGACTATAAACCTGTACACACACACACATCTTCAAGCCCACAAAGCTGAAAAGTAAAAACTACTAAAAAGGAAAAGATGCATGCATACACTAAAACCCAACCACAGAGTACGACAGGAAAGTAAAGTGCAAGAAAGTAAAACCCTGGGCCAAAAGTACAAGCCCACCAAAAAGAGAGTCCGTAAAAAAGTCCAACATGTAAGAAAGGTGCTGGGACTGTAGTCTGTAGCCGTAGGAACACACCTCGGCATGCTTGATCTCACTGAGTATCGTCCGATCCTGGTCCGCCTAGAATCTTGTCAAAGGCTCGCTCGTCTGCACAAGACACGACACGTGCGGGCAAAGCCCGTGCAGGGGTGAGTATAACAATACCCAGTAGGACACCCCGAAAACACAAAGGAATACAACAGAGGAATGCCACAACAGAAATGTACAGTCAACTCTACACAGTATATGTCTACCGAACATATAACAAGAACATCCAGATATACTCATACACAAACGACCATCGCGATACCGCCACTAGGATCCAGCTCGAAGATTCCACTAAGCATACCATCGGGAGAACACACTCCTAAGTCTGAAGAGAGAGATACGAAGTACTCGTTCCGGGAGAACACACTCTACAAGTACCTTGGGAACATGATGCTCAGATGAGGATCACAGCTAAGTCATGGGGTGATTCTGACAACTCGGTCTGAGCTAATCCGCTAAGCAGAGGATCGGCGCCCGGGTAAAGTTGGTCACGTCGATACCAAGAACTCTACCTAGGGTTCCAGGAATGAATAGAAGATCCAGCTCTAAGTCTCGCAAAGGGGATTTCAACAACTCTATTCGGGGAGTTCTGTTGAAGGGATCATACTCCTGTGTAAAAGAAATGATACCAGAACCTTCAGGGAAAAGATCAAGGGTACGAACCCTAAGAAAACTAGTCCAAGTCACAGAAGGCAACTGACTCAAGCCTTGAAGAATTTATTACACGGCGTGTAGTATGGTTACACGCCGTGTTCCTTGACCCCGGGTACTGCCCGTGTAAACGGCTCGTGTCATCCGTTCAAGCTGTGTAAAACTCAACTACACGGCGTGTAGAAAATTACACGTCGTGTTCCTGACTCCGGGTACTGCCCGTGTAAACGGCCCGTGTCATTTGACTTGTTGGGTAGAAAGCAACTACACGACGTGTAGAATAGGTACACGCTGTGTCCGAGCACCTGGGCTCGCTCCGTGTACGCTGGCCATGTGCCCGTACATGGTCTTTGCCCGTGTCTGTGTCGTCTGCCCGTGTTCCAGTACACGGGGTATCCTGTGTATCTGGCTGGGTCTGGCCGGGGAGGGGTATAAACGGCGTGTCCATGGTCGTGTACCCTGCTCGTGTCCGTGTACTCCCGGAGTACACGTTATGTAATCCCGCCGACGAACACACGTTGTGTATCCCATACTACACGGCGTGTAGTCGGGAATTTTCCAGAACCGTTGTCTTCCTCCGCGCGCCTCGACTAACCCTCCGGATCTTGATCCAACCGCCCGATCATCGCGAAACTGCGGATTTGGGGTCGTCCCGCCCCTACGAAACTGATTTCGTCGGTTTCGGGCTTCCGATCGGCCTTGAAAATGCATCCCGGTCAATCCGCGCGAAAACTCTCGAAGAACGGAAACTTCCGAACCACGTCGATTTGTCCGCTGCCATCGTCGTCGCACCTCCGTTAGGTCGTCTCGATGTTGGATCTTCGATTTCAGATCGTTGCACCAACAAACGAACGCGCAACGATCGATTTTCCCCAAGAACGCGAAGAACGCAACGAAGAACGCGAGGGGGAAAAACAAGAACCAAACAAGAGGGGTGAACCTCGATCGTTGTTCGTGACGATCCGGGTTTGCCGTCGTTAGATTGAAAACCAAAACAATCTCAAGAATCAAAGCCTCAAACCCCCGCATGAACCCGTCCCGCAAGAACGATCGACCGCGAGCTAATCTGTTCGTGGATTAGTCCGCGTTCGTCGTGGAAATCAAAAACGGGGAAGGAAAACAAAAACAACATCCTACCTGGATTCTGCGGCGTTCGTCGGCGATGATCTGGTTGTTGTACCCCACACTTTTTGATTTTCATGATCACAATCACTTTCATATATGTTTAACTTTGTTTTTAAGTGTTGTGGATGATAGGCAAAAGATTGCCAAAGGATTGGCCCAAGAATGGACAAGAAATGGACTGAAATTCAGTCCACCGGCCAACCGGTGTGATAGCACCGGCCAGCCGGTGGAACTGGCAGAGGGATTGCCCACTGCCAGGTTCCACCGGTCGACCGGTGGCTCTGTCACCGGTCGACCTGTGGCACCCAGCCCAAATAGTATTTGCTACTGTCTTGCCACCGGCCAGCCGGTGGCTCCTCCACCGGTCGACCGGTAGAGCCTGGACCAAGACTCTTCTTCTCTGCCAAGGCACCGGCCAGCCGGTGGACCTGCACCGGTCAGCCGGTAGCCCAGTCAAACTAGTCGTTGGCTTTGACCAGTCAACCTTCTTTTGGCCTCCAACGGCTCCGAAGACCTCTCCAACGGCTCCGAAGGCCCCCAATGGGTTCCATGCCTATAAATAAAGGCCAAGGAAGCCCCAGAACCCAATCGGATCACATACCAAGCGCCCGGACATATTGTTGCACATTTGGCGAACCTCCGGCGCTCCACCTTCAAGGATCTACAAGTGCTCCAACCATTTTCCAATCCAAGGAGCACCTCAAGAAGCTTGGGAGAGCACGCTACATCAACTCCATCATCCAATTGGCGCCCAAGTCTTCCTCCAATACGGTTTTGCTTGTTTTATCTTTTTGAGCTTAAAATTGGGTTTGTGCCTACAAACCCCAAACCCTTTTCTCATCCTCTCTTTCCTTTGGGTTTCACATCACCACTAAGGTGTGAAGAGGTTCACAAGCTTTTCCTTTAAAAAGCTTGAGACATAGGTGAGCTATACTTCACCTGTAAGAAGGATAGTGGGTTCTTGCTAAACCATTAAAAGCAAGTGGGTTCTTGCTTAACCACTAAAAGCAAGCTGTAATAGGTCCTAGTGCTACCTCAAAGCCTAGTGGGTTTCTTGCTAAAACCATTGAAAAGCAAGCGGTAGGAATCTCTCAACGGTTGAGTTGGGAGCGGAGACGTAGGCCGGGTTTTGGCCGAACTCCGTTATCAATTGCTTGTGTGATTGCCTCTTTTATTTTCCGCTGCACATACTTTGATTTCACTTTGATTTTAATTTGTTAATCATTTTTTAAAAGGCAATTCACCCCCCCTCTTGCCATCACTCCCTTTTTCTCCGACCAACAATTGGTATCAGAGGACCTTTGAGTAATACCCTAAACCGGTTTCAAATTAAAGATCCTATTTTTTTTTTGATGGCTTCTACCGCTTCTTCCTCTCAATCCCCCGAAGGTTTTTCTTTGGATCGTGCTCCATTCTTTGATGGAGCCGATTATTCTTTTTGGAAAACCCGCATGGCCACATTTCTTAAAAGTATTGGTTATCCAATTTTTAAAATTGTTATGCATGGTTTTACGCTCTCTTCTCCCGATGAGTCTAAATGGACCCCCGCCGACATTGCAAATTTTGAGCTTGATGGCAAAGCCATGAACGCTCTTCATTGTGGTCTTGACCGTAATATTTTTGATCATATTTCTTCTTGCTCTACTTCACATGATATTTGGAAATGTTTAGAACTTACCCATGAAGGCACTAAGAAGGATCAAAAGCAAGAACCCGACAACAAGCGAGAACCCGATGAAAAATCCGTGCCCAATTGCCCACTCCACAAGAAAAGGGCCAAGAAAAAAAAGGAGAAGAAGAAGGATTCAAAGGCAATATGGAGTGATAGCTCCACCTCTTCATTCTCCTCCTTCTCCTCGAGCGACCAAGGTAAAAAATGCCTAATGGCAAAACATGAGGTATCTTCCTCCTCTTCCTCTTCTAGTTCTTCAAATTCTTTTAATCATCTTTCTTATGAAGAACTCTCACATGCAAGAGACCAACTTGAAAATGGTTTTCATGAACTTTCTTCAAAATTTGTTTCTTTAAAAAAGAATTTCAAAAAACTTTCCTCCGAAAAAGAACAACTTCTCAAAGAGAAGGAGGAACTCTCCCTAAAAATCCAAAATTTCCCAAATGTTGATTCTTTGGAATCAACCATCAAGGACCTTAGAGAATCCTTAGCCAAGTTCACCCAAGGTGAACAAAATTTGACCAAATTATTAGGTTCTCAACGAGTATCTAGAACCACCAATGGACTTGGCTACACCAATATAGCTTCATCCTCCCATGCACCCACTGTTTTTGTAAGGGGGAGCTCTTGTTATAAATTTTGCAATTATTGTAAAAAACCCGGGCACCTTATTTATGAATGTAATTGTAAAAATGCCCGGTACGGCCAACCCAAGTCTATTTTTTATTCGGACGAATTCTATAGGAGAAGACCCGCTATGAGACAAGTATGGATTGAGAAATCCCTTCTTGCGAGTCTCTCCGGGCCAAAATTTATTTCCTTTCCCCGGTGATTCATTGTTTTTATTTAGGGGGAGTTAGGTTTGTTTAAGCTTTTTGTTTTATTCAAAACTTTCAATTCAAACTGTTATTCAATTTTATTTTCAAAACCTTGTATTAGATTCAAACTTTCAATTTCAACTCTTGATATCAAATTTTCATTTCAAAATTTTCTATTGAATTCTTGATTCAAAACTTTCAATTCAATTTTTGGTTCAAAATTTTCATTTCAATTTTGATTCAAAACTTTCAATTCAAACTGTTATTCAAATTTTCAATCTTTCAATTTCCAAAATTTCAATTGATTTTCAAATCTCAAATCTTGTTTTTCAAATCTCTATTCCCTCAATCAAGTTTTATGCCCCATTCTATTTTGATAATCACAAAGGGGGAGAAATTTCTTGATTGATTGGGGGAGAATCCTTTTTATCATGCTTAGTATTTATTTTCAATTTATCATTTAGGCATGCCTTTCATTTAAGTTTTTACATTGCTTTGATAAGTGATTGTGATCATCAAAATAGGGGGAGATTGTTGTACCCCACACTTTTTGATTTTCATGATCACAATCACTTTCATATATGTTTAACTTTGTTTTTAAGTGTTGTGGATGATAGGCAAAAGATTGCCAAAGGATTGGCCCAAGAATGGACAAGAAATGGACTGAAATTCAGTCCACCGGCCAACCGGTGTGATAGCACCGGCCAGCCGGTGGAACTGGCAGAGGGATTGCCCACTGCCAGGTTCCACCGGTCGACCGGTGGCTCTGTCACCGGTCGACCTGTGGCACCCAGCCCAAATAGTATTTGCTACTGTCTTGCCACCGGCCAGCCGGTGGCTCCTCCACCGGTCGACCGGTAGAGCCTGGACCAAGACTCTTCTTCTCTGCCAAGGCACCGGCCAGCCGGTGGACCTGCACCGGCCAGCCGGTAGCCCAGTCAAACTAGCCGTTGGCTTTGACCAGTCAACCTTCTTTTGGCCTCCAACGGCTCCGAAGACCTCTCCAACGGCTCCGAAGGCCCCCAATGGGTTCCATGCCTATAAATAAAGGCCAAGGAAGCCCCAGAACTCAATCGGATCACATACCAAGCGCCCGGACATATTGTTGCACATTTGGCGAACCTCCGGCGCTCCACCTTCAAGGATCTACAAGTGCTCCAACCATTTTCCAATCCAAGGAGCACCTCAAGAAGCTTGGGAGAGCACGCTACATCAACTCCATCATCCAATTGGCGCCCAAGTCTTCCTCCAATACGGTTTTGCTTGTTTTATCTTTTTGAGCTTAAAATTGGGTTTGTGCCTACAAACCCCAAACCCTTTTCTCATCCCCTCTTTCCTTTGGGTTTCACATCACCACTAAGGTGTGAAGAGGTTCACAAGCTTTTCCTTTAAAAAGCTTGAGACATAGGTGAGCTATACTTCACCTGTAAGAAGGATAGTGGGTTCTTGCTAAACCATTAAAAGCAAGTGGGTTCTTGCTTAACCACTAAAAGCAAGCTGTAATAGGTCCTAGTGCTACCTCAAAGCCTAGTGGGTTTCTTGCTAAAACCATTGAAAAGCAAGCGGTAGGAATCTCTCAACGGTTGAGTTGGGAGCGGAGACGTAGGCCGGGTTTTGGCCGAACTCCGTTATCAATTGCTTGTGTGATTGCCTCTTTTATTTTCCGCTGCACATACTTTGATTTCACTTTGATTTTAATTTGTTAATCATTTTTTAAAAGGCAATTCACCCCCCCTCTTGCCATCACTCCTTTTTTCTCCGACCAACACTGGTCGCTGCGTCGTCGTCGCCGCG
Organism: Viscum album; assembly: GCA_963277665.1. Taxonomy (NCBI): domain Eukaryota; kingdom Viridiplantae; phylum Streptophyta; class Magnoliopsida; order Santalales; family Viscaceae; genus Viscum; species Viscum album. Next base: position 424,541,174 of record OY728129.1, read on the forward strand.
TTAGGAGATTTTCTCCAGAGCCTCTAGAGCCGCCAAGGGTTTCAGGGTTATGAGGTTTGTAACCCTGGACCCTTGCGCCAGCTTTTAATTAAAAAGACAAGGGATATCTGTTGCAGCAGATTTAAAAGATTCCGGTGCAGAATAAAATATTTTCATTAAATATTTTATTACTCTTACGTCCCAAAAACTGGTTTTCACCACCGACCTGCGCCGGCCGATATTAGGCCTCGCCTAAGGTAAAATCGATGTTCTGTACGCAACGGTGCCCTCAGATTTCTGATCCGAGCACCCGTTTAAGAGTTATTCCACTTTTTTAGGAAAACCACACGCGCGCGTAATTTAATTATTAAATTAAATTCAAACATTTGTTTCGGGCTCACCGGGCCTCGGAACTGCACGCCGTCTCAGAGCCTGGTCTCGAATTAATTCTCATATAATATTAAAATAATACATGGAAAAATCTGGGACATTACAATCGTGTTTACCTATAATGAAAACCATAAAAGTATGCCATAAATGAAAAAATACAGAAGCATAAGGAAAACATAAACATATTATATATCATATATAAATATAGTGACATCTTAATGACCACTTTTAAAGGTGTTAAAAGAATATCGAACAATCATCGTTTCGTGAGCCAGTAATTCGTCATCCACAGAAACAGTATGTTCTTTAACCATTAGACGGAGGTGTGTGTAAGTGTAGCTCGAATCCTTCTTATAACAACATACTAGTATATTGAAGATACTGGTGTTAGAAAATAAAGGAATAAAAAGAGTTTAGGTGGTTGGAGAAGCAAAATAAAACAAAAGAACAAAAGAGAAGACATTACCTTCAAATCGGGTAACTCCCTTTGGTTTGAACCAAAAGGGTTTCTTGAAGAGATTTCTGCCTAAGGTAAGGCTTCTATGATGAAGAGAGGTATGTGGAGAGATAAAATGGGCAGAGTTTGACCGAGCCAGTGGCTTGAGAAGTGTGGGTAATGGGGTAGAGGTGTGGGCATTTTATAAGAGGGAGGAGGGGCACTTTTGGAAAGTCAAGAAATGTTACTTTATATTAAAATGCGTTTCAGATTTTAAAGGTCTCACATTGATATATTTCGAGGATTAGGTAATAAGGGTTCGAAATATACTCATCCAATAAGTTTTAGACAAGTGTAAGTCTTAGATTTTACATTATCTTTTCATTTTATTTAAATCGTTCATTAATGAGATAATCGTTGCATCATCATGGTGTCATAAATAAATTAATTTATTTAATGTCTAAAAATTATAAAAAAAATACTATAATGTAGGAAATCTTTTTAGCTTTCCAATGACTATTTATAGTCTAAGAGATCGTTTATGTAGACAAAATTAAAATTGTTTTACTTAGGTGTTACATACTTTGGTTACATTTTCCTTTCTTTAAAAAAAATATGATAAAAGGTCATTATCACACTAAAGTGATTTCATGGGGTCCCAAGGTTGGCACAAGGCATCTCATGGTCGGTCATGACACCACCAGTAGCATTAGGACACATGTTGGGGTCATTTTATATTTTTATGGTATTATTTTATTACCCTTAACTACCTGGTTACTGATTAAACACAATAATTAAAGATAATTATCGTCATTACTATTCATAATGTCCAAAAACAAGAGTCTTAATTACATAATTTGGACCTTCTGATTCCAAATATGGAATCCATTTTATCAAATTCCAAACATAGAAATTGTAGTAATTAATTTAAAAGTAAATCTCGTTGTCAAAACAAAAGACGGGTTTTTAAGAAGTAAAATTTGTCAAAAGATTGACTTGTTTTTACATCCAATTAAAAAGTGAAATTACTTCCAATGAACAACATCGTATTAAGTGATAAAAACAAAATAAATTTTTACTTTAAAAACAATTAAAATGACAATCTAACTATATAAATAAATTGGATGAAAAGGCAGTTTTGAATTAAAAAGCTGTATTTTTCACTATTCATTAAAAAAAGAACATTAACAGAAAAATACCAAAAATTCACCCTAAGCTATATTTGATATTCCAAATTCAAAAATGATGTCCATTTTACCAAGTTCAAAACATAGATGTTTGATTAATAAATTATATAGTTAATTCCCGCTGTCAAAACAAATAGCGTGTTTTTAAGAAACAATATCTATCAAAAGATTGACACGTGTTTATGTCCATTTTCAAAGTGAAATTAATTCTAATGACCGTCATTGAATTAAATGGTAAAAATATATTCTAATTACACTTTAAAACAATTAAAAATAATAATCTAACCATATAATTAAATCAGATGAAAAAGTAGTTTTGAAGTAAAATGCAGTATTTTTCACTATTCATTAAAAAAATGAACATTGTCAGAAAAAAACCAAAAATTTATCCAAAGTAAATTTCAATGTCCCAATTCTAAAGAATAAGTTTATTTTGACAACTAGAGCTTATAAAATTGTCAAAAGTTATATTAAAAAAGGTTCACCATCAAAAGGCGGTAAAACAATCTTTTAAAAAATATCAGAGTATTTATTCTTAAAATTGGATTCATTTGCATTTTAAGCCTCTAACATTTATTGGATAAATGTAAAAATATTTAACAAACATATGTAATCATTTTTTTAGCTAGTTTTGTACATTTCCGCCATTATAACGGCTAGGCATTAACTATTTAAAATAATATTATTATATTGTTAGTGTGCAACGTAAGATTTCAAAGAAACTCGTTGTTGCGTATTGGGTACGTCATCGAGCATAGCTTTCCCTTTAAAGTAATATTAACAAATATTGATAAACGTGAGAATGTAATATTATTTATTTACCTGGGATGTTACATCTTCTCCCTCACCAGGCGCACGGTCGGCCGCCTCCACCTCGGCCCAACTCTCCCCGTCGCGCTGCAGTGCACCAGAAGACCAGCCCCCGATTCGGCTCCCTCCTTTGTCGTTACCCGCTCCAACCGGCCCACGTGAAGACCTCCTGCAGCAGTCGACCCCGCAGTGGACCAGTCGCGCCGCCCTGGTCGCGGGATGCCTCTGCCTTGCCCTACCCCCCCCCCCCACCCCCCACCCCCTCGCACCGCACCAGGGCCTCCTCGGGTCTTCTCCCTCACTAGGGGCACGGTTGGCCGCCTCCACCTCGGCCCAACTCTCCCTGTCGCGTTGCAGCGCACCAGAAGACAAGCCCCCGGTTCAGCTCCCCCTTCGCCGCTACTGGCTCCAGTCAGCCCGCACGCGGACCTCCCGCAGCAGCCGACCCCGCAACAGACCAGTCGCGCCGCCCTAGCCGCGGGATGCCTCTGTCTCGCCATACCCCCCCCCCCCCCCCCCCATGCAGTCGTCTCCCTCCTTTGTGTGCGCTGGACCAGCAGTCGACGCCTCGCACCGGCGTCCCACCCGCTGCCCTCCTTCCCGAAGCCACCCTGGTGCGGCGGGTTTCCACTACTGGTTCGGGTCCTCCTGCACCCTGCCGGACCACCACGGGGCCACACCAGATCGCCCTCCGGCTGGGGCGAAGTCGTGGCCGTCACCTCCCACCAGACTGGCCTCCACCTCCGGCGTCGGGCACCTGCCCAGCAGCCTCCCTTCACTGCATCGGCGCCTCCTGCTCGGTAGCGAGACCACGAGAGGTACCCTTTTGCGGGTTCGATTTGGTCTGCTCATACTCGTTTTGACCTGAAAGTGGCTCGGGCAGGTCTGCCAAGCCCGAAGCGGGCATGAGCAGACCAGCCTAGCCCAGATATCCTTGCACAGGGTCAGCACAACCCGAGGTGGGCTTGTGCGGGTTCGATCCGACCTGCACAAGCCCTGCTCAGAGTTTTCGAGGCCCAGGAAATATAAATTAATCAAAAGTTAATTAAAATAATTAATTTAATTACAGTTGATAAATTAATTAGATATTATTTTTTAGTTTATTAATGGTTGTGGCGTAATTAATTTAATTGGTTTGTAATTAAATTAATTAATTAATTTAATTTTTAGTTTTAAAATTAAATTAATTAATCGGGACCGAACAACGATATTTGTTGAATTAAAATTAGAGTGAAATTTTAATTCAATAAATAATGCCCTCCGAATTTATTTTAATGCAAGTTTAATTTTATTCTGCATTTAGTTTATATACGCGAGTTAATGTATATGTTGATCATGAGCCTGAGACCAACAAATGCATGTTTGGTGTATGTTTATTTATTTTATTTAATTATTGCATGTCGGTTTGTAATAATTAGTTTAATTAAATAAAAAGACGATATGTGTGTCGTCTCAAGTGTCATTATAAGTATAAGGGTATGCACGCCCATTGTCAGAGTTGTATTTTATACTTCGATATCCCCTCGCCTGCGTGCGAGTGCAGTTGTATAATGATGAGATGAGGTATGACGCACTTCGCGCCAAGTGACGGCAACGCACCAGACAGGACTTTGATGCATGGATGAGCAGACATTGTAATTCAAGTTGCAAGCCTCGCAACTAAAGGTATTGTCCCTAGGATCTCGGTTGGTCTGTTATTCACTCAACGGATCAACTATTAAAACCGGCTCATGATCAGGTGTTCATTTGGTTTTGCATTGTTTATTATTTTTGTGCATGTGTAGTTTATTTCGCGATCACATAGTATAATAATAAAGCATGCAAGATAAAATGAACATGTGACGCGATATATTTTTCTATTTCATGCATTGTTAGTTGTGAGTGTGATCACATAGTACGTGCTTATAAAAATAAAAAATGATTTCTTTCGTCGCATTAAAAATAATAAAACCCTCAAAAATATATTAAGTCATAACAGCCTTTCGTCATTCAAATTTGGACAAAATCGATTGAGGTGCTGGTCATGTCATAGTTGAGGATGCCTCTTACTACCGGAGAGTCCTTATAAAAATGATCGGTTGACTTGACTAAAATTGCAGCAAAAAAATAGTCATAGCTAGCTTGTTGTAATTTTAGAGGCAAGCGTTGAGTAAATCAAGTTCTGATTTTAGAAGCTGAGACTTCACTCAACAGATCAAGGAACCGCAAGTTAAAGCGGTCGTCCAGCCAAAAACCCGCCTAAAACCCTCCAAGTAGTGGCATAGCCACTACGATATTATAATGGGAGATATTTAATTAATTATTTTAATAAAAAATGTCTAAACCGATAATCCAGATAAAAGACATTAATCTGCTAAATTTCATTTTTGTAGAAAAATTGCAAGTTATACCACAAGTTTAAAAACTACGATATTATAATGGACAAAGCGTCCTCACTGACACGAGTATCCATAAATAGTACAAGCGCGTGCGCATAGTACTATGATATAGGAAACTCAAGGTTTCAATATCTCCAACACTGTTAAACTATCTCAAGAAGTGATGGTGAAACTGCTTACAAGAGACTAATGTACAAAGCATATGATAGTTATATCATTATGCTTTCATCAAAGTCTGGTGTCAGTTGCGGTCGTTGCACCAGGACATGGATGATATAACATAAAGTCTCATCTCTGAGATGTTTGCAAGGAGAAAGCGAAGCAATGATATGAATAAGGCGATGTTGCACCGACATGTGTAAATTGAAAGATTGATCATGATCTTTAAATGGATCACTTTCTCATATCATTTTCACCACATTACTCAAGTCTCGTTTTAAGTTACAAAACGAACAAGTATTGAATAAACGCTTCATTACCAATTAAGGTAAGGTTCACCAAGTGAATAAGAAAATCAAAGACAGTCTTATCTTTAATTCTTATGGCGAATAAATTGAAAGCCAATGTGGAAAGGCCAAAAGGCAGGTAATTTCAATGGCACATTCGCGACGTCCTTCAATGTATGGATCGATCGCCAAGAGATTATTTTACTACTACGGTTTTGGCTTAGAAAAATATCTTGGTTTGGGAGTTGTTGGCTACTTGTTTTGAAGACCATATTACACGTGATCCCAATACAGATATCAAATCTTTATCTTGGAAATTGCAAAATGATCATGATTCTAACAACTTGGTCTTTTTCTGAAATGAGGATGCAGGTGTGCACATCACTTCTGCGTAGGGAATCAATTGGATTCCTTGTTATGTCCACTACACCGCTCTAAAGATGGAGGGTAGCAGCGGATGTACCTATGTTCGCTATTATGATTGGCGACTCACAACTGTTTCTGTTTGTAGATTGGTACCGAATTCCTAACTCAAGGAAAGGTGGAAACATTCATTTATAGATACAGGAAAATAATTACAAGTAGGAGGAATCTGATGTGGGACTCAGAAATACATTTAACATGGAAAATACAATTAACCGAGTCCAACATTCCCCCTCAAGCCAAAACAGGTGTAGCTTAGAAAAAGAGTCCCGCAAAAAAGAAAGGAGACACCAATACAAGACTGTGCGCACTCCCCCTCAAGCTGGTTCGCTGATGCTGTGGATGTCCAACTTGATACATAGAGAGTCCAGTCGTGCTTCTGGTAATCCTTTTGTGAAGATGTCGACAAGCTGATCAGACGTCGGAATGTACTTGAAACTGATATGGTGTTGCTCGAGGTGATGACGAAGAAAGTGTCAGTCAACCTCAATATGCTTTGTGAGTTCATAAAAAAACTGGATTGGAAGCAATCTTCGTGGTTGTCTAATTGTCACATTAAATATGAACATGTCTGTGGTGGGAAACCAATTTCATGGAGAATGTGACGTACCCAAAGAATTTTAGTAGTGACCGTGGTCATCGCACGGTATTCAGATTCTGCACTGGATCTGGTGATGACAGTTTGTTTCTTGCTCTGTCATGAGACTTAAGTTACCAGTCAAAAAAACAGAACCCAAAAGTAGACTTCCAGGTAGCAAAGCAACCAGCGTAGTCAATATCACAGAAGGCCTCAATATTCAGATGATCATGATGTGAATACCAAAGGCCACGAGCAGGGTCTTTCTTAATGTACTTGACAATGCGAAGAACAGCATCCTATTGAGATTTCGTCGAATGTTTCATGAATTAACAATGCACAGGGGGGTCGGCGACGAGGATACCGTGCAGGAGGGGACAGCAACGGAGCATGGGGCGGCAGCGCAGGTGGGCCGGCGAGGGGGGCGTGGGGCAGCCGCAGTGGCGGGGGCGGGGCTTCCGCACAGGAGGGACCGGTAAAGGAGCGCAGCAGAGGAGCAGCGGGTGGGGAAAAAATTATCGGATGTAATCCCCCTTTGACTCAGAAATACATTTGACCTGGAAATACAATTAACCAGGTCCAACGTTGTTCAAGGATGGACCTTTCAAGATGCTGATTTCTCCTGCGCATGCTTTTATTTTGTTGCCTTTGTTCTCCAAATACTTAGTATTTGCCCAGTGGATCACCCTCTTGAATTTATTCAAATGTTTTCCCTCAGCATTAAATGAGGATCTTAATAAATTTGGTTGTTTTTTCATTTTATTGATATTACACTAGTGGTTTTATAGATACTACACAAGAGGTTATTATGGTTTTGATTTGAAGACTTCTTGATTTGTTTAAATCCAGTAAGGATGTTCTTGATTATGTCGCCTAAGAATCAACGCATAGGAGATTCTTGCGTTTTTAGGTAGTGATAGTGAGATTCTTTTAACATGGGTGTTCTTAATTAGCAGTTTAAACAAAGTTTCGAATAGATTTCTTACTACGAAAAACAAAAAATAATGGAAGCTCGGTTCTGATAGAAAAGTGTGTAAAATACCTCAACCGAACACTGCCATTTCAGTTTATGGCACGGGCATGCCAGAGGTAAGAACTCGACCGTGCATTCTCGGTTTAATTTTTGCACGCCGCTCTTCATAGGATGCTGGAGACAGTTCAATCAATCCATACAAATTTTAACCAAGCCCGAAAACAGAAACAGGCAACACAAATCGCGAGAAGAATAGACACAATGCAACATAAAAAAACTCACGCTCCAATGGCCGTGACAACAGAGGGACATGGGTAGCCCTCTTCTTCATCACTTTACCATTTGGTGGGTTCCCATCTGCAGATTCAATTAACACCATCAGCATTACAAAAAAAAAAACAAAAGCTGAAAATAATTTATGAATCGTTTTTATTTTTAAGGTTTAGGGTTAGGGGTTTAGGGTTTAGGATTTAGGTAACACCTTCTATAGAATCGCAAGCCAGCATGGCCTCACGAAAGATCGAAGCCTGAACCTCATAAGTTCTCCATTCATTTTCCATGTGATCCCTCAAAGCTTTTTTGGAAACTGACGCACGAAAGCCATGTTAAAACACTTGATATACACTTGCAAATTTCCATGCAAAGGATGCTAATTCAAGTACCTGACGAACAAGTAAACTTCAAGCTTTCAAATTCACATGAATAAAGAATCAATGGAACCTCTGAGGCCATAATATACTGTGGTTTTCTTGAAGTCCTCTCAACATCTAGCAACGCATCAATCACCTATACAACACTTTGTTTGAGCTCCAAGTATCCAATAAATAGTTAAAAAATTGAACAATTTACATAATAGACTGGGCTTGCTCTGAAACGTCATTCAAATCATTTTTAATCTTTCATTTTGTGAAAAAACACATTGTGACTCTACAAGAATCCAAACACAGCGCAACGGATTCGGGCATTTGGGTACAGCTACAAGCATGCAAAACGTGCTCCCTAA